>JAIUCV010000495.1:0-629151 GCA_026724425.1 Erythrophleum ivorense
CGCTCATAGAACAGATCAGTTTTCGCACTGCCAAGATTGACAATCTTCGGACAACCATCTCTATCTTTCTCCTGCTGTGTGCACTCTTTGCAGTAGTAAGCATCTGAGATTCCAACCCCTCCGCATATGACACACCGTCCTTGGAACGAACCATAGTTGCATTCATCGCAAATCCGAACCAGCGTACACGGACGCACATAGGAATCACAGATCACGCATTTGCCGTCACATTTCTCGCATAACCGCCCAATGGCAATGCCGGGTTGTTTCCGGCACATGATCAAATCAGGATGATGCTTGGCCATGGTTACTCAAACAACGTTCTTGGTCCTCTGTAAAGAGTTTAAACCTGCTACAGGTTTGGTTCACAAAGTAAAGCAAAGATTTCACAGTATTAATATAACACTTATTCACCGAGAAACCAAATCAAAATGAGCTTCATACATATCTCACGTACAAGACCGAGCAATCTTTCACATCAATGATGATTGTAAATTGTAATAGACCAAGTGGGCAGACAATAGAGACTCCTCAGTGTTATATAACACATGACATAGCATACCAAATCATGCAGCATTGTTCAGCAAATACTCTTTACTTAAACTATGTCATATACAATGAAGTCAACACTAGTATTGCATATACATGAGACACAAAGAAAAAGTAAACTAGAGACAAAGAGCAGTTTCCTGAGAAGAGAAATAGATGAAGAAAGCGTAAATATTGATAACTGAATAAAGAGGAAAGCCTTTTTTTAGTATTTCATTTCTCAGAGGAATTTCAACGAACACCTACCAGACAGCAATTCTGTTTACAATTCCACTCAGATATGATTTTTTTTTTTCAGGGCCTCTTCTAGCTAACGCAATGCAAAGAAATAACTTTTGAAATCGATTGCAGAGTGAAGGAAGAAACAAGGAAAAGGACAATTCGCTGAATCAGACCCAAATCGATTGAAGTTTTCACTCTTCATCACGCCACAGAACTAATCAAAACTCACGCTACAGAATGTACACGTAGAGAAACCAGAGATGGTAAAAGTGACAGATGTTTGAGCTCAACAAAAGGAAAAACAAGATGGAGCCGCCCGATAAGAAAACATGGATACCACAAATCAGAGAAGCATAAACTGAAAACTATATCTCAGAAGTAGCTATCACGCATAAATCGAAGTTCAAAAACACCAAAAGGAAAGAGGATTCAACCTGACCCCGAAGGAGGAGGAAGAAAGGTGTCACGAGTTATCCCGGATCTCCCTCCCAATCGCCGATATGAACAAAGAAGCGGCCGCTGGGTCGGATTCCAAATATCCATATCCATGTCGGACCGATTATGGACACTATCTACTGATGGGCTTTTGCTTTTCTACTAATGGGCTTTCTTATTAGCTAATCATTTTCTCCTCTTTCAGCTTTTTCCCACGATTAAAACACGAGTATTAATCACCTTACACTGTTTTTTCTCCATGAATGTTTTTCCAATTAAAAAGGTTGAACTCGAAATCAGCCATGATTTAATGCCGGGAGAATAAAAATACATAAACCACAATTTCCTTCCTTGGCGGAAAAAATGGTGCTGACCGTCTCGCTTTCGAAAAGCTTGTTGACGTCACTTGCCAGATTGTGACAGATGAGATTAGAGACAAAAGTCCCATCGATATACGCTCGTTATTGGAGATCGAAGGGGATAACACACTCGAGGAAGAAGCCAAGGCTGTGGCATGGATCTAATCTACGTTTATTATAAGAAAATTATTCATATAACTAATTTAATGCGATAATCACACGAAATATGATGTGAACTAGTTTTATTATTTTATGTTGTGGGTTGGAATGGATTTCCATGGAACTTGTGTGGCTGCTATTATAAGTTAAATAATAATAAAAATTATATAATATTGATTCTTGTTCGATGCCTGATTGTTTTGTTTTGACCTAATGATGCTTTCTTTTTTAGTTACCACATTGTCTTTTAATGCTTGGATGGAGAGTTTTATGAAAAATTACATTAATTATTTTCACCTAACCCCACCATCAAAAGTTTCCTTCGCATGAAATGAAATTTTTGCAAATTTAACGAAAAGCTTATACATTTGAATTTTGAGATTTCACCAGCTCAAGTAATTAATGTGATAGATAAGATAAGAGTGAACAATATGCATGTGCAGATCAAATCTATTTCATTTGCCTAGTGTATCAAATTACCTACACTGATATTAGAAAAAAACGTGAATAAAAACAGATACGATCACGTTATGAATTTTAAATGGTCCTCACACTATAGCGAATATTATGAAATACGTATCAGTATCACTCTTAGACAAGATTCACTACTAAATGCACAAATCCTGCACACCAGGTGACGGCTCGCCAGAGATCGCAGTTCCAGCCTCTCAAAGATGTTGATTAAGAGATCAGTCTAGACGTCTTCCATGGTTTGAGCAAAGAGGAAATTAAAGAGCTTGAAGAAAGAAAACTTTGAAAAGAAGACTCGGAAGTATGTTTTCGTCTCTGTGGTTATATACGATTACATATAACACCTTAGCTTTGCTTTAATACACACTCTCGCTGCATGCATAGGAGGAAGTTTCCACCCTTAACGCCAATAGCTTGTACTGACCACTGACCGGATCGAACCCCAATAAGTGTTGCTCTTCCGAGTTGTCGGGATCGATCAGCGGTAAATCAATCTCCCACCCAAACCCAGGGTTCATGATGGTAGTTCCATGGCTTATCAAGCCCTCGACACAATCATACTCCAAAAGTGGACAACCAGAGTGACATGACTCAAATGAATGATCTATAGACTCAGAATAGGGGGATTGATAAGGGGATGACGAGGAGATGTTACGAAAACGAGGACCATCGTAGGGTGCTGACCGTCTCGCTTTCGAAAAGCTTGTTGACGTCACTTGCCAGATTTTGAGAGATGAGATTAGAGACAAGTGTCCCATCGATATACGCTCGTTATTGGAGATCGAAGGGGATAACACACTTGAGGAAGAAGCCAAGGCTGTGGCATGGGTCTAATCTTCGTTTATTATAAGAAAATTATTCATATAACTAATCTAATGCGATTATCACACGAAATATGATGTGAACTAGTTTTATTATATTATGTTGTGGGTTGGAATGGATTTCCATGGAACTTGTGTGGCTGCTAGCCTGCTACTATAAGTTAAATAATAATAAAAAATATATATAATTGATTCTTGTTCGATGCCTGTTTGTTTTGTTTTGAGCTAATGATGCTTTCTTTTTTAGTTACCACATTGTCTTTTAATGCTTGGATGGAGAGTTTTATGAAAAATTACATTGGTTATTTTCACCTAACCCCACCATGAAAAGTTTCCTTCGCATGACATGAAATCTTTGCAAATTTAACGAAAAGTTTCGATGTTTGAATTTTGAGATTTCACCAGCGTAAGTAATTAATGTGATAGATAAGATAAGAGTGAACAATATGCATGTGCAGACCAAATCTATTCCATCTGCCTAGTGTATCGAATTACCTACACTGATATTAGAAAAAAAACATAAATAAAAACAGATACGATCACGAATTTAAAATGGTCCTCGCACTATAGCGAATATTATGAAATACGTAAGTATCACTCTAGACAAGATTCACTACTAAATGCACAAGTGACACAACTTACACGAATTGATTGATATGTGTAATTTCTTCATCTTATAGCAGCCCAAAAACTTGTTTCTTCGTGTAAATGATTGTGGCCCATAAGGCCCCATTTCGTATGTGGGCTAGAGTCAAAATTCCACCTTTTGACACAGGCCCAACATCAACCTAGTCATCATTTTGTCTTCTTCATGAAGCATCATAATGTGATGATGTTTTTCTCTGCTATTCTCTAGGGTGAACGCATCACATTTCTCCTCGGTGAGTCGGATATCCGCAAGCACAATTTTTAAGCCGTATGGTTGATATAAGGTGGTGGGTTTAAGAGAATGATTCTTTTATTAATACACGGGTGCAAAGCTGAAAGAGTTTAAGGGGGCGCAAAGCAAAACTTATGAGACGACTTTGTTATTTTGGCTTTGAATTAAGCTTCGAATCCAAAGCAAGCCTATAACATGTGTACAAGACAAGTCAGTCAATATAACAAGCAGCTTGCGGTTGGGATAGGTACTCGCTTCCAAAGAGAAATGGTTCCAGATTGATGGGGCGAAAAGTTCAATATCAAGTTATGTGACCACTTGTTCGCTTGGTTTCGAACTAAAGCCTCGAATACAAATAAAACATAGAACAAAGAAGCAAAACTAAATAAACCACAGTGAAGGGCATGTGCCAATAAAGAAACACATTCATCCACATACTAATGGGTTGTTAACCGTTCTGGTGTCAGAGAAAGGTGGTAGTCTTGAGCTTGAACTCCTCCAGCAGAGTCTCAATGCTCACCATTGGGAGTTTTGAATCGTCTGAAAGTTTTGCGTCTCTTTCTCGAACAGTCACCTGAAAACAAAGGATTTTGTGTTTGAGAGAGGCTTGATGCTTAGAGAGACATACAGAGCACAAGTGGACTCTAACCTGTCCCGTTGTTTCATCTTCATCACCCACACCCAGTATGTAGTTGTACTGCGCAAGCTGAGCTTCTCGCACCTACACACAACCACAGTTCACCACTCAAAAAAATGTATACGCAAAATAACTATATATATGCATAATCTACTAAATCCCTCACTAGGACTGCCCAGGCTTCGCCCACATTTATCGGCATACACCGGTTTTCAGCATAAAGACCTCAACTGTTTATGTGATCAGGGACCTTGTGATATGGAAGCATCTAATAGTTTACCTTCTTACGCATGTTTCTGTCCGTTGTGTCAACATCAACATAGTACCCAGCTTCGTGAATTTGTTCTCTCACCTGTTTGAAGGAAAAAAAAAAAAAGGAGATATAAGACTCTTCAAGTAACTGCAGCTGCTCATAAGGAGTCACGAGTGTAAAACCTTTTCTGCGTAGTCACGAAGATCTTTCTTGTTTGACAAAACTATAGCCTGGCGCGGACTAAGCCAGAAGGGCCATTTTCCTTTGTAATGCTCCAACAATATGGCAAACATACGCTCAACAGATCCCAACACCGCTCTATGTATCATCACAGGCCTCTCCATCTTTCCTTCATCCTTAGCCGTGTATTCCAGTTGGAAGCAAGCCGGAAGTTGAAAATCAAGCTGAAGCAAACAACGGTATCAGACTCTTAATTTCAGCAAGAGAGATGCAGGAAAGAAAGAGAACCGGAAAGAGTTTGGGAGTTTGACCTGTAAAGTAGCACACTGGAATTTCCTCTTCATTGCATCAGAAACTGTTATGTCTATCTTTGGGCCATAGAATGCACCGTCTCCTTTGTTCTCCTGCAGAAAACAACGCACTGGTTTAGAAACCAATGAATGCAATAGTACTCTGTGAATAATAAGCTTTGACTAGAAGCATCAGAAAGCACTACACATACAAGGTATGGCTTCCCAAATTCTTTTAGCGCTTTCTCAAGATCCTCTTCAGCCCTATCCCATGTTTCCGAATCTCCAAGGTACTTCTCTGGCCTCTGAAATTTGAAAATAACATGGAAACTATGGGCTACAGTATCTTATCACGAAAAGTGAATCAGATTTGATAGAAGAAATATCCAAACTAATAATCTACCGTTGAAAGCTTTAGCTCATAGGTAAACCCAAACTTTGTGTAAACATAGTCAACGAAACCCAATACTCCTTTTACTTCTTCTCCAACCTGCAATTAGACAGGAATACCTCTAACAATAAACTCGGAGGATAAGGAACTCCAACAATGTACAGAAAATCACAAAATACCTGTTCCTTTGTACAGAATATGTGTGCATCATCCTGGAAAACGATTATGTGAATGTTATTTTAAGTAGCAATATACAAAGGGACCAAATGCGAATTTAACGCAAAAGCAGTGCTCCTAAAGAACTCTAACTACACCACCATCATTTTATGTCTCTTTTATGCTCTTTCTCTCTAACTTGCTCTCACAAAAACCTTAAACGTGCCTCTCTATATGAACTCATCAATTTTGTGCCCAGTAAATTTTTTAATTAAAAAAAAATAAAAAGAAACGTCCATTTCCAAATGCATAATACCTGTTGGAAGCGTCGGACACGGGTTAACCCGCTAAGAGCTCCACTTGCCTCGTTTCGATGTAACACGCCAAAGTCACCCAGTCTAATGGGTAATTCTACATACCATAACATAAAAGGGAGGGAAGGTGTCAGCACTTAGCAAAGATAAACGATAGACTTTACAGCTTCATGAGTAACATTTATAAAGCACAAAAGAAGCATTATTTCTCCTTACTGTCCTTGTTGAAAAGTCACAAGGAACATATTCGTGTGTCTTTTCTTTTTCATAATGAGATCAAACTGAGCCCCACCTTTATATGAGCGAACTCTGCGTTGGAACATCAAGCAGTGACCAGGGCAATTCATGGGTTTGAGCCCGAATTCTTGTTTATCGATCTGCGCAAGGAGGAAGAATAGAATAGAGAGTGTCATTTCATTTCACATGTTTAAATGGGATCGTAGAAGCTAGTTGCTAAAGTAACAAAGTCAAGAAGACTGTTGAGCTTTTGCATGAACTCTTACATCAAATGTAAACATATTTTCCTTGTAGTTTGCGGCATGTCCGGATGTTTCCCATAGATTCATGTTGTACATATTTGGAGACATGACCTGCCAAATTCAATGTTAATTCAGCGATCGACCCTTCTTCCACACAATCGTTGAGTATATATGAAACAGTGAAATGACAAGTAAGAAAGACCTCTGAGTAACCCCTTTTCCAATATTCTTTCTTAATGAATTCCATCAACTTGTTATACACGCGAGTGCCATGTGGGAGGAAGAACCAACTCCCAGGGCTGAATTTTGTTACATATATTATTACTTGTGTCGTGGAAAAAATAACAATCGATCTAGAAAACACAATATTTGGATGTTAGCAGTGGAAGAACCTGAGTGGGTGACAAAAGAACAGTTCCTGCTGTGGGCCCAATAGTCTGTGGTCATATTTCTTCGCTTCTTTTACAGACTTGAGATAAGCCTGCAACGACATGGACACAACATATATATATATATATATATTGAGATGATCATGCATACTCTGAACACAGAGTAGCTGCCAAATTAAAATATTTTAGCTAGAACCTTCAGTTGGTGATCATCCGGATAAGATATCCCATAAACTCTCTGCAAGCTCTCGCGGTCTCTGCTACCTCTCCAGTAAGCTGATGATGCCTGAGATAATAAAAGAAATGAATAACAATAAACTTGGGAAGCATAAGAGAACAAACTCTAGCAATTTTCACCTTTAAACACTTGAAAGCTTTCACAAAGGAAGTGTTTGGTATATGTGGTCCACTGCACAAATCAACCAAGAGGCCACATCTATAGACTGTAATTGTCTTCTCCTTGATGAGTTCAAGCTATAGAGATGATTAAGAGCAGAAGAAAGCGGCGGCCAAACAACAAAATTCAGGGTCAAACAGGCGAATGCGTATTATTTTATTTTATTTTCTTAAAGAGAAAACCAACTGCATAACACACCTTAAAATTATTATCAGAAAACATGTCAAGTGCCTGATCCTTGGTCACTTGGATCCTTTCAAATGGTTGTCCTTCCTGAGATGTAGATATGGATAGAATTAGAAACACTAGAGTAGCTAATGCGAGAAAACAGTTGAGTGACATTGACATATAAACGCAAAAAAGGTTTGGAAAAGAAGAGAAACATATTGATCTGCTTTAAAAAGAAAGCAATACCCGAGCAAGTTTCGCAGCAGCTGCTCCGATATATGGAAAGTGATTGTCGTTTAAGCCAAGTTCGCCATAGAATGCATCATAAAAGAAGCCCTGCAGCAACAATAACCGTGTCTTAAATTGCACATTGCAGCCAAGAGTCAGACGATATAGTTGTGTTACCTCCTCTCTAGTTGTGCAGGGCCCATCGCATAGCTTACACCCATACTCCTGCTCGAGAGCCTGCATCCAAAGATCATCCCAGAGAGTGGATATATTTTTCCGGTCAACTATTTCACAAAAAGATGAGATTACAAGTGACTACCTGGCCGAGAATGTGGGCGCTAGAATGCCAGAAAGTATCACGGCCTTGGTCGCTATCAAACCTGAAAAACTCTACCGAACAATCATCTTCCAGAGGCCTATTCATGTCCCACAAAACATTGTTGACCGAAGAAATCAGCGCTGAATTCGCCAAACCCTTAGAAATCTGCCTTGCGATTTCCATCGGAGTGGTCTCCCATCGCTTCCCTTCTTTCTCCTTGTTACCGTCTATGATTGTAACCCTACGTAAACGATCAAACACCAAATTTTAAATGTAAAATCTCCAAATTATGCACGAACAATCATCGACTGTATTTACTTGATCGGATCGTGTGGCAGAGACTGAATCTGCGCCAGCTGCTGGGCTTGGAACTCCTCGAAGAGCTTGATTCGCTTCCGGATGACGGCTGAGAGATAAGCCTCATCCTTGGGATGATCATCCGCCATAGATGGAGAGGAGCACAGAGAATCCAAGAGGAAAAGAAGTTGTTGAATTTGAAATGACGGTTAGAGAAAGGCCTTAAACACGGTGGATGTTTCCTTTTAAACCAAGTAATTGTTTTTGTCCTTTGCGGGTCAACTTTCCTCAAGTGAGAGAGTGTGTGTGTATCCACAGGTTTTCACGTTTTACTAGATAAGTCTTTGCTGTAATCCAATATGCCTTTTCTATAAATTGAAAATTTTAATTAAAAGTTTCAATTGTTTAATAATATTACAACATTTTTATTTTAATAATCATCCTTTTTTATTTTACTATCTACAACACATGAGTTACATATAAACAATTGACCAAAATGGACTCAAAATTATTGGAATGACCAAAACAGATGCATAAAGTTTTATTTATAAAAGGTAATGTACTTGATTAAAATAAAATAGATAGATATATAACCGAAAACAGAAGAAATATAGTGGATATGTGTACATAACATTTATGAGTTTTCTATCAAAAATCTACATTCATTTATTATTTAAAGATTGATTATTCATAAACCTTTTAGTTTTGCTTTCACATGTTGCAGTATATTACAAAACGTGCCATTGAAAATACCAAAAACAAGAAAGTTTTCATTAAGCTCACTTGTGATTGTTAACGTGCATCCAAAATGTTGATGAGTACGAAATAGTACATACCATAGCAATAGCTTACATGACATCTCATTTTTCATCAAACCATTACAGATTAAATGTAATTCTTTTTTTGTTCACACACTATACTTGGGAGTTGGGACTAGTAAGTATTTTAAATTGTTGGATAATTTTGTTTTTGATGCTTCGTGCTTTCAAAGGCCGTTCCATGATCATCAACTTTCAAACAAATTTGCTAAAAATAAAGATACATATGATCACTCTAACCAAGGTTTGAAAATATTGAACCAAAATGTTTTCAGAGCCAATTCATCAGTGATTTAATTTATCTTAGTTACTGAGGTCTGTTCTTCTTTCTTTCATCATCACTCCCTCACTCAGCCCAATCTTTTCGAGATATCCAATCTTGGATCTTGAGAGCTTCAAATAATAGAGACATCACTGTCCTTTGTAAGTTGCTCATTCAATCATCTATGTACGAAATTTGTTGCAAACTATGTCTCAAACGTGGAAGCCCACCGGTCGAGGCGTTATAATGCATATGTTGTTACGCGTTTAAAGTTAGGACAGTGGTGTAAAACAAAGCTGTAGTTTTGTGAATGGGAATGGGAATGTGAATCGGAGAGTATTAGGTGAATGAGTATCCACAGGTTTTCAAGTTAATTGTAGTCGTGATATATAACTCTGTTATACATAGTCCAATATACATACATGCATCTTTTAAATAAAATCAATATATTTAAAAAGAACTAGAACAAACCGGAAAGGGGAATATAGATAGAGCATTGTGAATCTTCTATTGTTACGTTGACAATGCAAATTATATAAACATTTATTCGTTATAATTCATTACGGAATACATTAATAAGGAATTAAGTAGAAAATATATGATTGCTAGGAAGAGAAGTCGCTACTTCCGCGGGTTAAACGATACTAGCATTTCCCTAAAGAAATGAAATTATTAAAAAGCAAATACGAAAAGAAATGAATGCCCACAGTCATCAACGTTCAGCAGAACATAGTAGTAGTCTCCTGATAGTCTGTAATTGCGTAACCTCGATATGCTGAAACCTCCTTATCATCCTCCGGTAAATTCCTATCAAATTCATTATCCTCGAACAGCATAACGCATTGGGAGCTTTCGGTAGGGTTGTCGACAGGAGTCGTAATGAACACAAGGCACCTCTTGTCATAATGAGGATAATCCAATCCGAACAAAACAATCTCTCCCGTATCTTGTTTCACGCTCATAGCGCCCAATGTTAAAGACTGATAGTACGAGACGCAATAGGGAAGGTGGAAGGATAACAAGGACCAAGTTTGGTTCTCAACATCATCTAATACCCACAGACCGAATTCGTATTTCACACCTAATTCCACATCACCATCGACAGTTTGTGAAACAAAGGCTACTTTACCTTGGTAGTTGAGGAGAGTATTAGGCCTGTCAAAATGCTGAACGAGAGAGGAAGAAGACCCATCGGCTACTTGAAAGAAATTTAACGCCTCGGTTGCGACGTTAAATCTCACCAACGAATATGTCCCACGCGTGAGAGCAAAATAGTAGACCATCCCATCTATGCATACGCTCTTTGTTTTCGGCATATCCGGAGTGGTAGAATTGACGACTCTCCATTCCTTGGAATCTTTTCTCAGCGTAAGGACTTGAAAGTCTCCAAGGCCAGATCTTTTTTCCACCCTTAACGCCAATAGCTTGTACTGACCACTGACCGGATCGAACCCCAATAAACGTTGCTCTTCCGAGTTGTCGGGGTCGATCAGCGGTAAATCAATCTCCCGCCCAAACCAGGGTTCATGATGGTAGTTCCATGGCTTATCAAGCCCTCGACACAATCGTACTCCAAAAGAGGACAACCAGAGTGACAGGACTCAAAGGAATGATCTATAGACTATAGGGGGATTGATAAGGGGACGACGAGGAGATGTTACGAAAACGAGGACCATCGTAGGGTGCAGACCGTCTCGCTTTCGAAAAGCTTGTTGACGTCACTTGCCAGATTGTGACAATGAGATTAGAGACAAAAGTCCCATCGATATACGCTCGTTATTGGAGATCGAAGGGGATAACACACCAGAGGAAGAAGCCAAGGTTGTGGCATGGGTCTAATCTACGTTTATTATAAGAAAATTATTCATATAACTAATCTAATGCGATTATCACACGAAATATGATGTGAACTAGTTTTATTATATTATGTTGTGGGTTGGAATGGATTTCCATGGAACTTGTGTGGCTGCTAGCCTGCTACTATAAGTTAAATAATAATAAAAATATATATATATATAATTGATTCTTGTTCGATGCCTGTTTGTTTTGTTTTGACCTAATGATGCTTTCTTTTTTAGTTACCACATTGTCTTTTAATGCTTGGATGGAGAGTTTTATGAAAAATTACATTGGTTATTTTCACCTAACCCCACCATCAAAAGTTTCCTTCGCATGACATGGAATCTTTGCAAATTTAACGAAAAGCTTCGACGTTTGAATTTTGAGATTTCACCAGCTCAAGTAATTAATGTGATAGATAAGATAAGAGTGAACAATATGCATGTGCAGACCAAATCTATTACATCTGCCTAGTGTATCGAATTACCTACACTAATATTAGAAAAAAACATGAATAAAAATAGATATGATCACGTTATGAATTTTAAATGGTCCTCACACTATAGCGAATATTATGAAATACCTATCAGTATCACTTTTAGACAAGATTCACTACTAAATGCACAAGTCATGCACACCAGGTGACAGCTCGCCAGAGATCGCAGTGAATTTTGAGATTTCACCGGCTCAAGTAATTAATGTGATAGATAAGATAAGAGTGAACAATATGCATGTGCATAATATTTTATTTTTTGGTTTAGTGGTTTTCTTAAAATATTTTGTGTACTGTAGCTGAAGGAAGCGTTAGTGGAGATCTTTTCTCTGTAGGGTGTGTTATTTTTTACATCCTAAGTAAGGGTAAAAATCTCATCTTTGAGAACAACCAACTACAAAACTGCTCAGAAATAAAATCTCGGAAGATTTAGATCTGATCAACTCTTTCTTACACCCACTAGCTGAGACAAGATAATTTACTCTTACTCTTCTCATATATATTGTTTTCTTTTTTTAGTATTTTGTTTCTCAGATGAATTTCAACGAACACCTACCAGGCAGCAATTCTGTTTACAATTCCACTCAGATATTGTTTTTTTTTTTTTCAGGGCCAATGGCAATGGCAATGCCGGGTTGTTTCCGGCACATGATCAAATCAGGATGATGCTTGGCCATGCGGCCGCTGGGTCGGATTCCAAATATCCATATCCATGTCGGACCGATTATGGACACTATCTACTGATGGGCTTTTGCTTTTCTACTAATGGGCTTTCTTATTAGCTAACCATTTTCTCCTCTTTCAGCTTTTTTTCCACGATTAAAACACGAGTATTAATCAGCCATGAATGTTTTTCCAATTAAAAGGGTTGAACTCGAAATCAGCCATGATTTAATGCCGGGACAAAAAAAATACATAAACCACAATTTCCTTCCTTGTCCATAAAAATAAACAAATTATTTCTGGAAGAATAAAAAGCGGAGTTGACCTAGAAAAAAACAAACACTACTAGCCATAAACTATATCCTCGACAAAATACTATAACAGGCAAAACGCCTTATAAGCTTTGGAAAGGTTCACCACCTTCAACTTGGAGAATAAAAAGCGGAGTTGACCTAGAAAAAAAAAACGGCGGAAAAAATGGACTGTGTGCGCCGGTGGATTCGTGATTTGAAAAGTCAAAGTGGAAGAAGATAGTGGTAACGTTTGACCTTGAAGAACTCACCGACCGATAGACCACGGAGAAAACAGAGGAGACTTGTCTTTCTCTCGTTGACACTAACACAAATTCAAACGACTATAAAGCCTAGAAGACGCACAATCAATCATCACCAAACAAACAAATATCATCTACAGAAATTTCAATGTCGTTTTCGGTGGCCGTCTGCAACTCGCCGGTTTTCTCACCGTGCTCGTCTCTTTTCTGCAACAAAGCGTCCAACATTTCTCCGGCGCCTGAATCCGTAACTTTGTCTCACTCCCATCTCAATACTCCAGTTTTCTCTCCTTCTCCTTCCGCTGCATCTCCCACATCGCCGTTCTGCCTCCGTCTCCTGAATCCGCCGGCTAAATTAGGCTTTCGATCGGACTCTGGTCCCGGAGGAGTTCTGAAGAGGAAAAGACCGACAAGGCTTGATTTACCCATGGCTCCGATGGGTATTGCAGCTCCGATGCCGGTGAATGCAGAGACGCCGAGGGAGGAAAGTAGAGAGGTGGAGAGGGAAGGTGATGAGTATTCGGTTTATTGCAAGAGAGGACGGAGAGAAGCTATGGAAGATCGCTTTTCTGCCATCACTAATCTTCAAGGAGGTCCCAAACAGGTAACTTCATTTTTTCTTTTCTAAGTTCGAATTTTATACTGATTATTATCACCTTATTAGTATGATTTGCGGTTCGAATACTTAGCATTTAATTAAGAATGTTACAAATTGTGTGATATGTGAGTACTGATAGAATTGTGACAAATTTTCTTTCTACAAAATTTGAGTGGATTTTGAATCAAACTTTAAGCTACACAGAAAAAAATAATTGAATATGACGAAATTATATAAAGTACCTATTAGTCTATGACACACAAAATCATATGAAATGTGATCTCAAACGTGTTAGCTTCTTCTTTTTTAATCGCAGGCGATATTTGGAGTCTATGATGGTCACGGAGGACCAAGAGCGGCTGAGTTTGCGGCTAAGAACTTGTGCAATAACATTATGAGAGAGATAGTTTCTCCGAGAAACAATTTAAAGGTTGAAGAAGCTGTAAAACGCGGTTATCTAGCAACTGATACTGAGTTTCTCAAGGAGAAAGACGTTAAGGGCGGCTCATGCTGCGTCACGGCTCTGATCAACGACGGGAACCTCGTGGTTGCCAATGCCGGTGACTGCCGTGCTGTCTTGAGCGTTGGAGGATTCGCAGAGGCCCTGACTTCTGACCACCGCCCTTCGAGAGACGATGAACGGAACAGAATTGAAAGCTCGGTAAAAATCCATACCTTTGGTATAAACATTTGATCTTTTTAAGGTCGTTTTCTGAAACTTGTTATGACATGGTTCTGATTTTGATAATGTCGCAGGGTGGCTATGTCGATACATTTCACAGTGTTTGGCGAATCCAAGGATCTTTAGCGGTATCTAGAGGAATCGGAGATGCTCATCTCAAACAATGGGTGATATCTGAACCAGAGACAAAGATTCTAAGAATCAATCCCCAACACGAGTTCTTGATCTTAGCATCAGACGGTCTATGGGACAAGGTTAGTAACCAGGAGGCAGTAGACATAGCTCGACCATACTGCATAGGAACCGATCAGAAGTGGAAGCCGTTGTTAGCCTGTAAAAAGCTCGTTGACCTCTCTGTTTCACGAGGCTCCTTGGATGATATCAGTGTGATGTTGATTCCGTTGTGCTGCTTCATCTTACCATCGGATAAATGTAGAGATTAAAAATAAGTTTAGATGTTTTTAACTTCGTTTAATTATATTAGTTGCTGGGATACTTTGTTACATAACACGGGATACCTCTAATGTATATACTTCTAATTTCAGAAGTTCTATATATAGGTGATAAATATGTTAGCTATTACGTTATTAACCTTTTTTTTGTCAAACATGTTGGCTATTAACTGAATCATAAAAAATAAAACACTGAAAGTCAGAAAGTTTAGTACGGTATTAAGTACATGTTGCAGTGTCATTGTTTTAAAGTTGTTTTCCAAGTGGATTCTCCTCTGCATGCAAGTTGGAAAATAAGGTATGGGCCCCAAAATTCTCCAGATAATATCTTATCTTTTGGACATTTATAGTATCTTATTCACGCGTAAATGAAATATGAAATTTAGTTGCCCTAAGACTAAGAGGATATTGAACAAGTGGTGGACCGTTAAAATAACACTTCACGTTCGCGGAAGGTTCAAGCTTTGTCAGACAAACAACCAACAAAAGAATTAGTTGCGGCGGATTCTTTTTTGGTATGCAGTATAAAAAATTATTCGAAAAAAATTCTGAAAATATAGTAGACATTTTGAAATCATAATGTTTAATGTGAATAATTTAAAAAAATAACTGGATATAATAGACCCTTTTTATTGACTAACATGACTTGTATTGGGGAAAAAAAAAGTAGTGTCTTTTGATGGGTTTAACGAGTTGCTAAAAGAAGAAATTGTGACCATCCCAAGTTCACAACCAACCATCTCTTCAATCAAAAGTTAAAAAATATAATATTGTATTTATTTAACTTTCCTCTGTAAAGTCGATCTCCGTGATATATTTGGATAACGTTTTCGAGTAAATTCTTGTCCTTCGTGAGATATCCCAACAACAAATAAATTTAGAAATATTTTCACTATGCGTGGAGGATGATCAAGCACGTCAATTCCCAATATCTGTGTTCAGACAACTGGAGAACGTCAACCAACGGTTTCATGCCACGTAAGCTCCTAAATGGACCACCGTTTTAAATCCACCACCTTTCTTCCCTCATCTTCTACCCCTTTTTGACCACTCCTCGTATTTATTCGGATATCCTCTACTTCGCGTACATATCGTGTTACTGTGAACTCTCGCCTTTTTTTTTGTTGTTAATTGATTACGGAAATAATTTAATTTTATGGACTTGCGTATGGTTGGCTAGACATGGTTTGGGTTCATGAATCCTTGCTAATCATTTGGTATGTGACTACCGTATATTCCATGTCTGATCACGTACTAGTCAACCTAATATCATACGCCAAGAAACAAAAAGTGAACAGATCAATTGTTGCAAATCTATCGGCACGTTTTGTTCATTTATCTTTCCCACTACCCGTCGAGGTAATTAAACCATTTTCTTAAATGTTGAGGTTGTAAAAACGAAAACGATTGCGTGAAGTGAGAGGCAGTGATTTATCATTTGAGAGTAACAAAAATCAACGGACAAGATCAAACCGCAACTTGATTCTTGTTGGATAAGGATTAAGGAGAAAAGGCAAGTGCTCTCTGTTTTAACAACATCCCGGGAACTTCTCCAAGTGTCATCATTAGTGACATGAAACCCGTTTCTTCAAAATTCTAAATTATATGTAAAAAAAATCTATAGATATTTAGAAAAATATCCAAAACTGACCATCGAACATGGTAGAATTTGTACAAAGATCTAATGAGATAGGCTTGAGAGATTGTGTTGTGCATGACATCTCCACGTGGGTTTTTTTGTGTGTAAAGGAGACTTTACAAATCGCAAAGACAAGTGTACAAGAATTGTCCATGTCGGAAACAAAAAGCAATTGCAACTTTATTTCCATGGTTCACAATTTCTGTTTTACAGTTACAGTTTCGAAAAACACATATAAATAGCTTCGTGCTTCACTAGGAAAGCATATGAAAGTTGAAAAAAAAAAAAAAAAAAAAAAAAAAAGAAAAGAAAAGAAAGTTGGCAAATATGGAGAAACAGAGCATCAAAAACACTTCTTCTTCTTCTTCGGTGTCATCTTCTTGGGTTCGTGGTACTTGCGTCGGAAGAGGTTCTTTCGGTGCAGTTAGCACGGCGGTCAGCATAGCGGACGGTGGAGTTTTTGCCGTGAAGTCCGTGGATCTCACCACGTGTCTCCCAATACAATCGGAGTCTCTTGAGAACGAAATATCCGTCCTCCGCTCGCTCAAGCCTCACCCTTACATTGTGCGGTTCCTCGGCGACGGAGTCTCGAAAGAAGGAACGGCATCGTTCCGAAATCTCCACTTAGAATATCTCCCAGAAGGTGACGTGGCTAACCACTCCGCCGGAGGAATCGACGACGAGACTCTTCTCAAGCATTACACGGCGTGTCTAGTCTCCGCTCTCCGTCACGTCCACTCGCAAGGATTCGTTCACTGCGACGTCAAGGCGAGGAATGTCCTCGTAAGCCGGAGCTCCGTAGTCAAGTTAGCGGATTTCGGATCGGTAATCCGATTCGAAAAACCGACGACTCTGATCACGCCACGTGGAAGCCCGCTTTGGATGGCTCCAGAGGTGATCATACGTGAGTACCAAGGGCCGGAGAGCGACGTCTGGTCTCTTGGTTGCACGGTCATCGAGATGCTCACTGGTAAACCCGCTTGGGAAGATCTCGGGATGGACTCACTGAGTCGAATCGGTTTCTCCGACGAGTTACCGTTTTTCCCCGCGACTCTGTCGGAAATCGGCCGCGATTTCTTAGACAAGTGTCTGAAGCGAGACCCGAATCAGCGGTGGAGTTGCGATCAGCTTTTGCAGCATCCATTTCTGTCTCAGTGTCAGGACTCGACTCCTATCGAGTCGTCTCCCCGTTGCGTACTTGACTGGGTCAACTCGGAGTTTGAGTTAGAAGACGAAGAAGAGGAGGAAGTTGGGAGAAGCGGGTGGGTATCCGAATTTGAAACCGCGGCGATGGCAAGGATTTGTAAATTGGCAACGAGTGGAGGAGCAATTTGGGAATCAGATGGTTGGGTGGAGGTTAGAAGCAACGCTTCAGAAGAGGAAAGGGCAGCAACGGAATATTCGGAATCCACAAGGGTACAATCGGAATATAACACATCATCGGACCCGTACGGTAACGTGGCTGGTGAGTCGGCGAGAATTGACGTTTTTGTGTTTCCGCATAGACCGCCGGGATGCCAGGGATCGGCGGCGGCGCTGCCATGTAAACTAGTGACGGTTTTACTTATATTAATGGAAATTATGATTTATTCTACATGTGTCTCCACCGAAATTATTCTCAATGTTTGTTGTTCTTATCAATGTCATCGTGATAATAATAAAAAGGAACTGGAAATGTTGTCTTTTAATCTCAGCTTCAATTTTTGTTTGTTTGTTTGCACATGCAATTTGGATGGTACGAAACGAACGTCTACACGGTGAGAAACTTTCCTAATTCACAAGTTACAACTGTAGGCTTTAACAAAATCATTTGTAGCTTTTTCTACCAAAAAAAGAAGAAGTAAATACAGAGAAATGGACTATGGGAAACTTAAAGCTGTTTTCTCAAAATGCTAGAGAGTTAAAGTGTGATTGGAACTTTAGAAAAAATTGAATTCACTACAGCTTTAAAGGTTTATAATCCAGTCGGGATCTAGGCTTGTCGCTTCTGCTCCATATATAGATTTGCATTTTATTGTTTAACTCGTAAATTTTTGACCTAAACCCACAATATTTTTGAATCAAAAATCATAACAGGTTAATCTGGTGGAACCACCACCTTTAAAGAAAAAGAAAAAACTTATAAAAGTTTATGTGAACTTCTCAAATGTTATTGTGATTTTTGTTTAGCAATCTAGTGTAAATGATAAAATGTCTATATCACCAAAAAATAGTGAATTCTGATAAAACTATGTTCTGTTTTCTTAATCAAAATACTTTATCTTTCAAAAAGTACGTAAACTATCCGAGAAGATACTGACCAAAACAAATATTCAACGGAACAAATCATAATTTAAATTCAAATTAACACAAACAGATCCCAAATATTCAAACATAAAAAACACCAAAATTCTTCAAACAAATAAAAGGTTGCCTTTTAGTTCATCATACCAACGGCTAAATCCGAACCAAATCTTATTAGAAACATTTAACACTGAATTTCTTCTTACCCTTTGAAAGTTTCATTAGTCTGGCCATCGCTGCTTCTATCTCCAACTTCTTGTTTGTAGGAGTCGACGACGTCTTAATCATCACTCTCTTCGTTGCTTTTCTTTTCCTTTGCGTTAGAGATGAGACTAACTCGAATTCTTCCTTGTTTAAACCACTGAAGTTATACAACCACACTACTTCCACACCGATATAAATACTGAAAAGCGAACTTTTCCCATTCCACTTTTTCTGTTGTGCTTCCAGGATAGAAGATTCACCTTCTTGCTTAGGAACATTGTTATGCTATATATATACAAGAACACAAATATAAACATCTATCAGGTAATGAAGATACTAAGGAAAAGTGATAAAAGAGAGAAAATTGATTAACTCTATGTAACTAAAATTGAAGTTTATATATGATGAATGTACCTTAAAGAAGATCTTAAGATCTCTGATTTTTCCACCCCACACAGTTAAGACTTTCTGAAGCATGTTAACTTCCTTGGGATTTGTTAAATCCACACTCACGGCCAAAGATTTAATCCACGGCAAATAACTGTTAATTTTCCTCACCATGAATTCAGATTCAATGATTCCTTTCTCCTTCAATTAATAAAAAGTAAAGTTATGTCAAACAATGTAATAATATCATTATATATATGTGTGTGTGTAACTACTTGTGTTTGTACCTGATCATTGCATGAAACGTTGTAGCTGATATGAGATAGAGATGAAGCCCAACAATTTTTGGTCAGCTGGAGTAGTCTAGGGGCAACAAGGGTCACGTTACATCTTCTAACATGAAAGTCAACGGAGAAAAAATCTAAAAGAGGTGCAGACACTTTAATAGAATCAATATAATTGCAAGCCAGATGCAAGATCTTTAAGTTGCTGTTCTGAATATTCAAACAACCGATTTGGTCGTACCACCCGATCTCTAGTACCAGCACCTTAAGGGAAGGGCACGATGCAATGACTGTGTTGAACACACCAACCTCAGCGCATATTTTAGAAAGGTTGAGAACCATGAGATTGTAACAATTGTTGAAGGCATGTGCACATTCCAAATCGTATCGACATAGACTGAGTGATGCGAGGGTTGGAAGGGAGAATATGTTTGGGGACACGTGGAGCACACTAGGTCTCCAACGGAGATCAGTACAGTTTACAAGTGTGAGATCTTTTGTGCGTTTCACATAAATCAGTGTTCGGATCCAAGTTTCGAGCGTATCGTCTTGGCATTGGTATGGGAAATGCTGGAGTTCGCAGCATTCTAGAAGACCATAGTGATTGTTTATAGCCTTCAAAAGAAGTACAAAATTAATGATTAAACACAACTAGAATTTATGAGAAAACAATTACGATATGTGACAGAGACTTCTACGTCTTATATGTGAAGCTACAGTTTATCAATTTTTAAATTCAATAAAGTGAAAGAGATTATGATTTCCTAGATTTTCATTAACTATAATATCAATACATTCAACAGTTTATACTCACGTTCAAATATATCAATCATAAACTTACATTTATTACTTTCGCAGGCAACATATCGTTATTATTTTTTCGCACCAAGTACTTGATTAACAATCCATAAAAAACAAAAAGGAAAAAGAGAGAACCTTGGTTATCAGTTGAGCAATAAAACCGGAACGACGGGCCAGAGATTGTCCGTTGTAGTGTTTAGTAGTATTTTTCATGTCGAAGTTGAGATTAGGAATCTGCTTCCAGACATTCTCCCATCGTCTGGACAACTTACTTGTCTGGATAGCCTCTTCAGTCGACAATTTCCCTAAGATCACGAGCAACATATGGTCAGGGAGTTTGCTGATATAATCAACGTTTAGGTCCAGATCGACGCGCCTCCGTTTGCTTCTTGCATCTGACGATAGTGATGATTCCATGGATGGAATCGGTGATGAAGTGAAGGGGTTTTGTGGGAGAGACATGAAGAGAAGATATGATCTTGAATTGGACACAAAGCTAGAGAATATATAGAAGATGTGAGATTCACTACATGTGAGCAAAAGTAGGTGAAAATGAAGAGATACGAAGGATAGAGACAGCTAGCAAATGTATCTGACTGGCGTTATTGTTTCCTTTCACATCAGATAAAAATGGAAGAAAAAAATTAACGTTAAACATTCCTTCAGTGTACACAATTAAATTTCGAATCTGGTAAAAACAAAATACATGTGCAAAATAAGTTAACTTTTTTACAGCAAAAATACCATATATTTCTATGTAACACAAATAACTACATATAGATTTGATAATGCATATCTAACAGGGTTAGACCCAGTCCGTTTGGCCTGTCTTTTATGCATCCTAAATTGTCTTTGAATTTCCTCCTGTAAAAGAATCTAATAACAATTGAGTTTCTTTTTTTTTTTTTTGATACAAAATGAACAATTGAGTTACAATATCAAAATCTTAAGCCTGCTTTTTGATGTACCCAAAAGAAATTACTGAAAAGAAAGGAAATAATTTCTTTTTAAGATATATGAACCAACAAAAAAAGGATAACTTCAATAATAAAGGAAACAAGACTTTTCTAGTTAGGTAGCCAAAATCACTATTTTCCGTAGATAACATCAAATATCAAATGGGGAATTTTTTTATTTATAACAATCAATTTTAGTTGAAATTTTTAATATTTTAAACTTTATAGAAATTTAACTGTTTTTCTTTTCAAAAAAAAAAATTGGTATCCTCGTAGCAATTAGCAAATAAAATTTTGAAATAATGAATTTAATTTATAATTACGTTAAAGAATTTGAGATTAAGATAAACAGTATAATCATTTTACGAGGCTTAAATGTATTCTGCCGAAATTAAAGAATTGTGCTTTCCCCATTTCAGCATATTTGAGAAAAACTGGATAATTGGGTCTTATATGGGCCACATGATATATCATAAAAAACCGGCCCATTGTTAGCTTCAATTCGACGCGGTATAACTCCAATTATAAAATGTCGTCATTCTGATTTTCTCTGTTGCAAAAACCCCCAAATTCTCTCTTTCTCATACGCCGCACCGTAGCGAATAAGTGAATCCACGAGAAAAATCTCGGTAGAAACTATGGCAACCAACGAACCCGAGCACGAGCACAGAGACGAGGAAGAGGCCGGAACTAACGAGGATGAGGACACCGGAGCTCAGGTCGCCCCGATCGTTAGGCTAGAGGAGGTTGCTGTCACTACCGGTGAGGAAGACGAAGACGCCGTCCTAGATCTGTAAGTTTATTCTTAATTGGTCGCTCACGAGTTTGTGAACTAGGTCAACTGGATCTGATGAAATTTTCTAGGGTTTAGCTTCGGTGCTGAGTAATTTTTGTATCGAATTGTGTTTGTGAATTGAAGAAAATCGAAGCTGTATCGGTTCGACAAGGATGCGAATCAGTGGAAGGAGAGAGGTGCTGGTACTGTCAAGCTCTTAAAACATAAGACTAGTGGGAAGATTCGTCTCGTTATGAGGCAATCGAAAACTCTGAAGATCTGTGCCAATCACTTTGGTAAAATTTCCGTCAGAGTGACTCTCCGGTGTTTAAGAAGTTCCTCTGGATTCGTATTTAGGTTACTGGTTACTTAATTGATCTTCTCCTTGTTAAATTTCTGCAGTGAAACCGGGCATGACTGTTCAGGAACACGTTGGAAATGAAAAGTCTTGTGTATGGAACGCTAGTGACTATGCCGATGGGGAACTGAAGGATGAGCTTTTCTGCATCCGATTTGCTACAGTTGAGAGTGAGTATTCATTAGAACTGGATTTTGTTACGCAATTATGTTATCTGGTAGAATTTACGGCTCCACTTGTTCTTGGAGGTTCTCAGAGTTTATCTTATTGTGTCCAGGAATTTCTGATATAGGGCTGTTAGATTGTACGAACAATTAGAAAGAGATATTGATCTTGTGGTGGTCAAGAATGTGTTTTATACTGCAACTAATCTGATATGCGCATGACCTACTGTTTGTTTTCTTTTGGGGTGTATATTTCCAATGGTTTATGCAACTTATCTTCGTTATATGGCGACTTGTTCTTATAGATCCTCAAAGCTCTAATCATTGTCTTGAAAGTCCACTAATTTGTTCTTAGAGGTCCTTAAAGTTTGTTTTTCGTTTGTTGGGTGTATATTACAATGGTGTATGAGCTGTTGATTCCCTTGAACCGAATAGTTTTGCATGTGTAGAGCTACATGCGTAATCAATTCTTATTTTCTTTGACAGATTGCAAAACATTTATGGAAAGTTTCAAGGAAGCTGCTGAATCTGTGAAAGAAAAAGAAGAGAGCAAAGAAGCCTCCGACACCGCTGGTCTTCTTGAGAAACTGTCCGTGGGAGAGACAAAAACAGAGGAGAAACCTGTGGAGAAGGTTAAGACTGAAGTGGAAACAGAGGAAAAGAAAAAGAGCGAGGCGGAGAAAGTTGATGAAGAAAAGAAAACCGAAGAAACTGGTTCCTCAACTTAAAGATGCTGCCAGATCGTGGCGAGGTAATTTAAGCCCAAAAGTGTTTTGATGCATCTCGAGTCTACCATTGTCTTGGCGCTATCTATCTACACATGTGTTGTCGAGTTATCAAGTGGATGGGGGATCTCTTAGGGTCGGGTTTTGCTGAGTGGTTTTGGGTCTATAGTTTTGAGTCAAAAGCGTCGAGTGATATGATGAAAGATTCGGGGGAAATATTTTTTGAGTTGGTTTATTTGAAAGAGTACACTAGTTTCATTTTCATTTTCATCATTTTATAGAGAGAACTAAGATGCCTTATGGATCCTTTTTTGTATGGTCTTATTTTGCCATAGAGATGGTGTTTGTTCATAGACAGGAGTCAGATGGGTCTTCAATATATTTTGTTTTTGATTAACAAAATTGAATGATATTTATGGTATAAGATATGTAAACCTAACATCAAATTAAAAATAATTATATATTTTCACCATTGTGACTTTATTATCTAAACTGTATACAAAGGAAAAGGAAGAAACTCATAGTAATTGACTAATTGGTTTCAATTCTTACTTATAAGTTATAGTACTTATAAGTTGAATAATTTTTTGTTTTGAAATGGAAAAGTCAATATTCTGAATTTGCTAAGGATGGTAGAAATATTAAATGTGTCAGAAATATGATTACCGTAATAGTGAGACTGAGCAATGAATCAAAGCCACTTGTCTAGGCTACGTACCCAAAAGGGCCGCTCAATGTCAGTCAATCTGTTCACGGCTTCACGCGGCCATATTTTTCTTGTTGTATTCATGCAAAGGCGCCACAAACTATTAATTTCTCTTTTTTCTTTTTTTGTTTTGCTATGTCTAAATCTTATTATACCCAAAAATTAAGAAAGCATCAAAAGAAAATTTATATGAGTTAATAACCATATCCAGAAATATTTTAAGTTTACTTTTAAAATAAATCAGTTAAAGCTAATATAACATCTATTGGATCTTTCCGAGCAGTTCTGATGAGACCACGTCGAAACTGGCAACCACTTGTGCCGCGTACCTTAAGACCCTTTTATTTCTCTTGTAACCTAGAATCGAAACCGAAATTTATGTAAACTGAAGGTAAAAGGAAAAAGTAATACACAGAAGAAAACGAAATAGAAAATCAGTATGAGAAGAACATCGTTGGTTTTATACATTCTCTTCTTCTTTCATATTCAGCACAAATTTTTTTCCGTGAGATCACAATCTTCCTCAGTTGCTACGAACCACGAGACTCTTCCTTTCAGTGCCTCAAAGCCAGAGGTTGTTTGGTCTGAAGTAAAGGCTCGGGAATTAGCTGTCGTTATCAAAAGAGGAGGAGGGGGTGGAGGACGCGGCGGCGGCAGCAGCAGGGGAGGAGGAGGTCGCAGTAGAGGTCGAAGCCGTTCAAGTGGAGTGGGTCGTGTGGTTCCGGTCCATGGTGGTGGTGGACGTGGTGGGTCGCATCGTTCAAGCGGCAGCAGGAATTATCGAGGGGCAGTGTGTGCGGTCAGTTGGTTGTGTTTATCGGTTTTAGCCAGTTTGTTCTTGGTTTAGAAAGGTTTCAGTATTTGTTGACTGCTTAAATTTGGGTTTTATGTTTGAGGTCCGGTTTGGTTTGGTGTGAGATTGATATTAGGCTAACGTAAGTAGGTCTACTTGTTGATATAAGAGCACCCAGAGCTTCTCATAGGTTCTGAAGTTCAAAAAAAAAGAAAAAAAAGAAAAACATTATTCAGGTGTCAAGTCCAAACTCCAGAATCAGTTATTTGGGAAGAGGTTGTAGAACTGGGGTTCTAACACCAATTTGCTACGTGTCGAAAAACGATTCGTCGAAGTTCAAAAAAAAAGAAAAAAAAGAAAAACATTATTCAGGTGTCAAGTCCAAACTCCAGAATCAGTTATTTGGGAAGAGGTTGTAGAACTGGGGTTCTAACACCAATTTGCTACGTGTCGAAAAACGATTCGTTAACTTCTTTTTTTCTTTTTTTTATGAAATCATTTTTTTTCTCTCAAAAAATGTTTTTTATTTATTATTAAACAAATCTAAAGAATTATTTGGATCTGTTATGTAGGAAGCGATTCCCTTATGTTGGATCTGTTCGTATTATAAATTTATAATGATTTTCTCTTTTTTTCTTTTATTTGTTGTATTTATTTTTTTGTCATTTAGTATTGGTTTGTAAGAGGATGATTAATGGTAGAGACTCAAAATGTCTTTTAGCTCTATTATTATATAAATAAACTTAATTTAACAGACATGGTTAAGAGATATCTGTTTTCGAATCATTATTGCTAGAGTTTCTTAGATGTTTTTAACTTTTTTTTTTGTGAATAAAATTTATTTATATAAAAAATATTAAATATCTTATATTGAATGAAAATTGAATCATAATTTAACGTAAAAACATTATAAACATAGCCTTTGAAACTATAAACTGAAAAAAAAAGATTGTCGTAGAAAAAAAAAATACAAAAAAGAAAAATTCAAATGTCATTCTCATTACGAAGATATCGAACCTAAGATTCCGAAATGTAAGCGAGAAAACAATAATAGATGACTAAGCTTCAAAACTCAAGAGAGAGAGTTACTCTCTGTAACAATGACAAGCTAAAATTCAGAGTTTTACCAAGAGGTTGGAAGATTTACACATTGTGTTGGCTTAACTAATACATTGTGCTTATTTTCAAGTCTTGTTTTTTATTATTATTATGATGTTCACTTATAACTAATCTTCTAGCGGGAAATATGTCGTGTTGGCATTAGTTTATCTTGCAAAAGGAAATCATTATATTGCTTAGCTGTTGTGAAAGTAACCTAATGGGAACGTCTTCCACTTAATATCCAATATTGAAATCCAAGCTATAAGATCACATAGGATTAAAGAGATGTATCGATGATATCCATTGATCATCAAATGATTCATATCCAATACTGAGATTTGAATATAGAGAAATACATCAGTGTCGACGGTGATGATGATGCTTATGTTATTTATTAATGTTGTGGATTGAAATCAGCTACACGAAGGATAACAATAACACACTTTGGTCTCTTCCTTCGTGACTTATTTAGATTTGCCTTGACCTTTCTTAGTGTCTGGCTTAGCTTATGAATCCTAGCAGCTGCAGAAGCTTTTTGCTTCCTCTCTCTTTCACTTATTGTCCTCTTTACCAGCTGCAGCGATCTCTTTCTGCTTTTGAAAATGATTAAATTCTAAGACTATAATGATTATTCTAGCCTAACTCTCTCCTCATAAACACTTACAACACTCGCACTTTCGACTATAATCCAACTCACTTATCAAGCTCTATAGGAGCATACGTCTCTATCTTTTCTCCTGCCATCTCATTTTTTTTTTCTTTTTCTTTTTTAATCAGAGCCTATGAAAGTTTCTGGCTGTAACTGTAACTGGTTAATCTTAAAAGGGATATGCTGAATAAAATGAATAAAAATAGGTGGGATAAAAAAAAATAGGATCATGAAAAAATGGAATAAACTTTTTGGAATACTGAATTCTCTTCTTCCCATTCATTCATGAACGTTTGGGATGTGGAACAAAAAGGATAAATTTTATGAAGGATTTGTTTTTTTTATTCCATTCAAAAATGGGATATGTGGAATTGTTTTAGATTTTTATTCATCATAACTGGTAAAAATATTAAGGGATTTAATGGAACGATGCATTCCAGATAAATTTATCCCACAAAAATGCATTCCAGTTGCAGCCTCTGCATTGCATGTGCTCTTAAAATCTCTAATATAAAAATTTTTGCTCTGTTTTATTTGATTTTTGATTTAATTAAATCAATACATCTACTAAGAACGGTGTCTCTTATAATGGTGGTCAAAGTGTGTTAACTGTTAAATACTTAAATTTCAGCAAGAAAGGATTTCGTATTTTGATTCTAGTGGATGATTCAGCAAGACCAATCATTTTGTAAAAGCATAATATCGGGCAATGCGAGGCCACGCATTTATTTTCGGTTCGCTAAATAATTTTGTATCACAATCGACTAACAAAAATATCTACACCGACAAATTTACAAGATACCAAAAAGGAATTGATAATGAGTTAAATATATTTATCCACGAGAACTCTAGTCTCCAAATACTTGTATCCGTAGTTTTTTTAACATCACATCCTAAAAGCTTATTTTATTATAAATCTAAAAAAGGTTTTAATAAATGAAATATGGATAGATATATATTAAAAATCATATATATATATATATATTTATTAGTTTTTTTCTGAGCAGCTTCTTAAAGGACGCTGAGACTAGGGGTGGGCGTTCGGGTTTCGGGTCGGGTTTGGGTCGGGTCCATTCGGGTTCGGGTCTATTCGGGTAGCTAAATTTTAGATCCATTCGGGTTTCATACAATTTCGGTTCGGTTTCGGTTCGGTTCCTGTCGGGTTTCGGGTCGGTTCGGGACTAAATTTTTTAGACCCGTTCGGGTTTATTAAAAAATTCAGTTCTTGTTCGGATCTTATTCGGGTCTTATTCGGATCGGTTATTATCGGTTTTGTTGTACTCAATACTCAATGATAACCCGAAAAGAAGCAAAAATAAATAAAAAGTAAAAAATAACAGAAAAAAGTTTGTATTAACTCTAAAATTCAAAGGTAAAAATCCAAAATAAATATAATTCATTACAAATCTAAAGGTTTCATGTTCTAAATATAACTATTATCTTAGGTTTATAATTGTAATTTTAGTTACTTTGGTTATTTCAAGTTTAAATATAACTAATATATTGGGTATATAATTATATTTTTAATATTTCGGATACCCATTCGGTTTTCGGTTCGGTTCCGGTTCGGGTCGGGTATTTTCGGGTATAAAAATTTTGGACCCATCGGGTATTTGTATCGGTTCCAATCCGGTTCGGTTCCATCTATTTCGGGTCAGGTTCGGTTCGGGTCTTCGGGTCCGGGTAAAAATGCCCAGGCCTAGCTGAGACTACGTCGAAAATGGCAACTACTTTTGCTGCCGCGTCATATTTCTTCCTTGACCCTTTTATTTTTCTGTAATTAAAAAACAACAACCAAATTTATATAAATAGAAAGCAAAAGGGAAAGGTGAGAAGAAGACACGGAAACAAAACAAACAAGAAAATAAAATGGGTTTTAGAAGAACATCGTTGCTTTTGTGCATTCTATTCATCTTTCATCTTCAGCAAAATTCCCTTTCCGTAAGCTCAAGACCTTCCTCGGTTGATACGAACTACGAGACTCTTCCTTCCGATGTCTCGGAGCCAGCCGTTGTTGGAAATTCTCGGGAATTAGCTGTCGTTATCAAAAAAGGAATTAGTGGAGGAGGACGTGGCGGCGGCGGTAGCAGCAGGGGAGGAGGAGGTGGCGGCAGCGGTAGCAGCGTGATTGGAGGCGGTGGCACTAGAAGCCGATCACGCGGCGGTGTGATTGCAGGTGGATCACATTCACGTCAGTCAAGCGGCAGCATGAGTCTTCGAGGGGAAATGCGTGTGGTCGGCTGGTTGGGTTTATCGGTTTTAGCCGGTTTATTCTTGGTTTAGTATTTCTCGAAGTCCGTTTTGGTTTGGCCTGAACTTGAATTGGGCTAACGGTGACGGTAAGTAGGTCTCTAGATTGTTGATTTATGTAGGAGGCAGATCTTGATGTGGATTCTATTTCGTATTAGAATGTTTTTTTTTTGTTTGTGCATGTGTGTGTGTTTGGTTAGTAGTTTAGTTTCGCACTGTGGCCACGTATGTAAAGTGCTAGCGTATTCTATTAGAAGAATGGATTTCGTATTCAGACTCCAGTTGGTGATTTTACAAAGAACAATATTTATTATGAAAGTTGTGAAAGCAAAAATGAACTCCTACATTAGTCTCGTCCATTTATTTTTTAGCTTATACCATATGAAGTTAAATATGGGATTCCGTTTGGTTGATCATTACTGAAATAGAGTCAAAACCAAAATCTCATTCGCCGCGCCATAGCAAAACCAAGACCGGTTTAGCTCCGCGGAATCTACATCGTCAAGATTCAAGAGTCAATATCCAACTCACCCACTAACTTATCCATGGACCATGATGATAAGTGATGATTTTGACTCGACGAAGACAAGACCCACGTTCCAAAAACTAAAAATAAAGTACAATTATGCCAAGTTGGCAACAATACTACTAAATGAGACATGCACCACACACACACGCAAGATAACCCATTTATAAACACAAACAGTAAAAACAGACAACACGCTTTCAAAAAAGCTATTCAAGACACGCATGCAGTGTTGGAGCCTTGGAGGATATGGCTCACATAGCTTCCAATGTAGTTGAAAAATGTTTTCAAAATTCTGATAATTTTAAGTTTCTATTTCAATACAGAAAAATTGTAATTTACAATTGGCTGCATTGTTTTATGTAGGAGGTGATTAACCTATACCATGATAACTTCGTCATAATATATTTCATAGTTTAGAGCCAAAAACTCGTTAGTCTTGACTGTACTATTAAATTATATGGACGATATTAATATTGTTGATTACGCAAATATATGTATATATAATGTAATGAATAAAATGATATATTGAAATGAATTTGTGATATTTTATATGTTTTACATAAGAAGTCATCAATTCGAGTATCACAATTTCAGAAGAAACTACATATCAGAGGAAAAGGATGATCATTTAAAAAAGGAACTTGCTATTGGCTGGGTAATCAAGACCCAAAGAGTTACAGTTAAAATTATCTCTTTTAATTAAATTTAACTTTGAATACGATAATAGCTCCGTCCGAGCCTTACACACTCCAACCAGTGCAAGATCTCCGCGTTCGGGTCTCTCTCGACCACCACAACAGTCGCCGTGATCTGCATCGCTCCTCTGTACGAGCCGACGCGGCCACGAACGCGAGCCACGGCTCCGATCCTGACAGCTGCGGCCTGTTTACGCGCGGCGCTTGAGAGCAGCAGAATCGTGGTTGGGTGCCGCCGAGAGAAGTAAGAAGACGTGAGTTGGTTGAGCCACAGGACGCACGTGACGCATCCCGTGCCATCGTCGACCTCGAACTTGAGGAACTTGGGTGTCATGTCGCGAGAGACGATTGTGCCCACCGTCTCTACGCGCGAGAACCACGCGCCGCCTCCGAGGGAGAAAGAGTTGGCTTCTGTAGGTGACTGTGTCAGGCGGTGGATGTCACGCGCCACGAGCTTCGCGTGTGTGTCTTGGAGGGGTCGATCCATGGAGAGGAAGTGATGGACAATGATGCTTAGGGCGGGAAGGTGATGTTCTAGTAAGCTAAATTGGCGCCAAACGATATTCGTTAATAATAAGATTAAGGAAACTGAAATAATTATATGAAAAATATAATATTTCTGTATAAATATGAATATGTGCTAGTTTATGGTAATTGGTGAATAGTCAATTCAAATGAGACAAACGATATCATTTTACTTTTTAAAACGTGATTATAAACACGTTAGGTTGGACCTCAACGTTATTGGGTGTTTACTTTACCTTCTCAAAAATTGGAAAGTACAATTAAAATCTTACGATATGATGCAGACCAATACACAGTAAGATTTCCAATGAATCAAACACACTCAAGAGGTTCACAATATTCAAAAAGATCTAAAAGTTTTAAAAGACAATGCATTACTCGTTATTTGCGTAAATCTAAAAAGATCTAAAATCAAATGATATTGACATTTACCCACTACAGCAAATAGTTTTTGTTAAAAATAATCATATACAGAGTATATCTTGATTTTATATTTAAAAATATCATTTTATTCTACATAAACTTCGTTATTCCATCATTCTTTTATGTTACCAAACAAAACCATCATCAACAATATTGTAAACAGTGGCGTTCACTAATCAAACAAAAACCCTCCCACGACATTCCTAAAATTAGCGAATGCCTAGTAGATTTGAACAGAGCAAGGAATTATATATTTGATTTGATTCCAGTACTATGATTAGAGTGAAGATAAATAAATGATGAAAGCAAGAAAATAAAAAAAAAGCAGGAGTAGCTACTATTGTATGGTAAGATGTCATTTTCAAGTCTAGCTTTGCTTCAGAATGAGAGAATGGTAAATTCGCAAGCCACAATAAATGTTTCAAGGACAGTTGATTACTCTTTAGCATATTTACAAGAGCCAAGTACTATTTAATCAATATCTTGGCCAGGACTGCGACTCATGCCAATACTTCAGTACACCATGTTGTGATATATGACAAAAAAAGATATGAAGTTTGCTATCAACGCGTGAAATCAATTTATAATGTTAGGGAGAAGTTAGAGCGAGAGCTTAGTCTAACGTAAGAGAAATTATTTAAAAAAACACGGACTCTAAACACGCATACGTGTTCGCACAGTAACTTGGGTGGCAAGCCACACCCATACCTAATGGTTCGTTTCCTTACGAACTATAGCTAATGAAATTTCAGCATAATAAGTTATATTAACTTCTTATGTGATTAGGAAGGCCAGGTAAAGTAATTACTTTACCTGTGACTGATTTGCGGACCCAGAGGATCTTGTAACTTATACGTAGCTCCGACATTTAATCTGCCTCAATAGAAAAGAAGAGGGTCACACAAGAGAATACTCTTATTCTGTGGCTACACTTGTAATTTGGAAGTAATCACACGCAAAAGTGAACATCATAGGTGTAGGTGAAAATATTTATAGCTTCCTCGAGAAGTAATTCAAAGGCATGTGATATATAGGAGAAAAATTGCCTCCAAAGAAAAAATCTAAGTCAAAATTCGCCATCTACTAGCAAAAAGAGATTAGATATGTTACCAAATGGAGAAGATGATTCGGATCTTATGCGTCTGGTGAAGGAGCTTCAAGCTTCTCTAACGAGGAACGATAAGCTGGAGAAGGAAAATCACGAGCTGCGTCAAGAAGTCGCCCGCCTAAGAGCACAAGTAAGCAATCTTAAAGCACATGACAGTGAGAGGAAAGCAATGTTGTGGAAGAAGTTGCAGAGCTCATATGATGTTGGCAACACAGACAAATCAAACCTGAAAGCGCCAGAGAGTGTCAAGTCCAGCATAAAGGGTCAAGAGGTAAGCAATCCAAACCCGAAGCCAACGGTCAAAGAACAGTCTCCAGCTACAAATCCGCCGCCACCTCCACCACTTCCATCAAAAACAACAACACTTGGAAAAAGATCTGTGCGGCGTGCTCCAGAAGTTGTAGAGCTGTACCGTGCCCTCACGAGGAGAGAGTCTCATACGGACAACAAGATCAATCAGAATGGAGTTTTGACTCCTGCATTCAGCAGAAACATGATTGGAGAGATCGAGAACCGTTCCAAATATCTTTCAGATGTAAGTACAGGGTAAAATTTTGTCCATCATAACTTAGAAAAAGAAAAGCTCCTAATGGTGTTAGTGTACTTGCAGATCAAATCTGACATCGAAAGAAACAGAGACCATATCGAATTCTTAATCAGTAAAGTGGAGGCTGCAGCATTTACAGAGATGTCAGAAGTGGAGACGTTTGTGAAATGGGTAGACCAAGAACTATCTTCCTTGGTTGATGAAAGAGCAGTCCTAAAGCATTTCCCTAAATGGCCAGAACGCAAAGCAGATTCACTAAGAGAGGCCGCTTGCAACTACAGAGGACTAAAGAATCTTGAAGCACAAGTTTTGTCATTCAAGGAAAACCCAAAGGAACCACTAAAGCAGGTCTTGCAAAGGATTCAATCGTTACAAGACAGGCGAGCATGTATAAAAAGAATATATAATTACTATCAAGTTCTTGATCTCATCTAATTACCTGAGTTAATCCGCATTGAATCTTCCAATTTAGCAGGTTAGAAGAAAGTGTTAGCCGCACAGAGAAGATGAGAGACACTTCAGGGAAGAGATACACTGATTTTCAGATACCGTGGGATTGGATGCTCGACGCAGGATTGATTGGACAGGTAAGTGACTGATAGAGAAAATTTGGTTAGATTCACATTAACCACTACTCTCACAGAAGAATTAAGGAAGCTTAACCTTAATGCAGCTAAAATACAGCTCACTGAGGCTAGCTCAGGCGTACATGAAGCGAATAACAAACGAGCTAGAATCAAAAGGAGGTGGTAAAGAAGGAAATCTTATGCTGCAAGGGGTTCGATTTGCCTACACAATACACCAGGTACATAATAAAGTCATAAGCAAAATCTGCTTAAGAAAGCCATATTCATATATCTATTCGGTTCGTTTCCTAACTTTAGTTTAATTCAGTTTGTTGGCGGTTTTGACGGAGAGACATTACACATATTTAAAGAGCTGAAGAAGAGCACTACAAGTGAACCGAGAAAATAAGTATGTAACATGTTGTCATCTTACACCCTCTTCTAAGACATGTAAGAAACTAGGATTAAATTATTGTCCTATTCATGTCCTCGTTGCTCTTGAATAGATATTAATGTCTGGTTATCTCCTTCATACCATATTTCCCAATGCAACCAGCACAGAAACAAAGCCCACACTAAAATCCAGATACTATAATTGCATTGAAATTTAAAGATACCAATTCTAAAGCACCTCCGGAGTCATAAGTTAAGGGGAGAGAAAAAAAAAACAACGGCGGCTGAAATAATTATCTGTATTTCAAAAGTTATCTGAAGCATAAACACACTTATCAAACACAAATCTATTAATGCAATCCATAGCAAACCTCGGATAAATCTTCAAGAAATCGAGTGATAAAAGTCTCTGATTCCAGTTTTACTCGGCAGTTTCGACGTTTTGCTCATCACCATCGAATTTCCGAATTTGAGTTTTTCGAATTCATGGCGTTCAAAAGACGAAAGGCAGATTTCGGTGGGTTTGATGTCGAGTATTGAGGAGGAACGGAAGTGACGAGGAGACCTCAGAGTCAGTCACATAGGCCCAATAAAGCAAGTAAGTAAGTAGTGAAATATAAGTCGACCAGTCGGCAACATAGGCCCAATAAGCAAGTAAGTAATGAAATACAACTCGACCCGCCTCGACTCCAAACCAAATAACCAACCACCACGTATTAGATCTTATCCGGTTATCCCAATGTACCACTGAGAAAAACCGATTTTTTTTTTTTTCCGAAAAAAGGAAAAAATGGAATAAAAAAGCTGCGGAGCCGGCTTCGTTTCTTCTCTTTCTCTCAAAATCTCTTATCCGTTTGATTCTTCTTCCATTGCGCATTTTTCATCTTCTTCTTCTTCTTCTTCATTAATTGAAAACAAACAAACAGAAACAAAAGAGAATATCGACGGTGGTTTCGATGGGGTCGGGTGCATCGAAGAATACTGAAGAAGAGGAGGATGACTCCAATGGCGGAGGAGGTCAGCTCTACGTTTCACTCAAAATGGAGAACTCTAAGGTTGAAGGCGAGCTTACTCCTCATGTCTACGGCTCTGTTCCTCTCATCGGTTCCTGGGATCCTTCGAAAGCTGTGAGCATCCGTTGATTATTTGTTTTATATGCTCTTCGTCTTTGTGCGTATCCTTCCGATTCATCCACATCTGGAAATTGATAGCGTTTCTTCGTCGTCTTTTGTCGATTTTTTCTCAATAGCTTCCGTTGCTACGTGAATCTGCGTCAATGTCGGAACTGAGCTTCGTTGTTCCTCCTGATCACGGTATTGTTTAATTTTGTGCGAGTTAACTCAATTTTGTAGGTATAGTTGAAGCCAATTTCAACATCGAAGCGTGATTTCTGTGAACTACAATCTAAGCGTCTGCATCACATTTTTTTTGGTTTGGTTACTTATGTGTAGAGACTTTGGATTTCAAGTTTTTGTTGAAGCCAAAGTATAGTGATACGCCTTGCATAGTGGAGGAGGGTCAAAACAGGCTTCTTACTGGTGGGTCGTTGCAAGGAGATTCTAGAGTAGCTCTGTTTAAGCTGGAAGGTGATGTGATTGTTGAATTTCGAGTGTTCATCAAAGCTGACAGAGTTTCACCATTTGATCTTGCTGCTAGTTGGCGAGCTTACAGAGAGAACTTCCAGCCTTCAACTGTGCGTGGAATTCCTGACGTCAGCATGAATCCTGATCAAACACCTATTGAGGTAGTTTGTTCTTCTACTTGTTTGTTTTCACCTCAATCAAAACGGCATTAATGATTTTTTTTCTGTATAAAGGTGTTTTACCAAGCCCGAAAATGAATGTTTCTGTGATGTCTTACAGCATTGTCCTTCAGAAACTTTGGAGCTCGATCTTGAGCATTATGAGGTTCCTGCTCCTGCGCCCTCTGCAAACTCGTCCCTTGTTTATGCGGCTGACAATGCAGAGAATCCACGATCTCTTTCCGCTTCTGGTTCATTTGTTAATGACAATACCAAAAACGCAGCATCGAACAGTCCTAGAACTTCTGGTGTTAGCGTTGATGGATCTCCATCTGCAAAGGTTCTACTCTGTTTTGTTGCATGGTAGATGCCGATCCTGCATTAATCAACGGTCATCTTTCTTATATGATCATTGGCATACATCTTATAGGAAATGAAGGTCATTGTTCCCGATGCCTCGGATACTTCAGGAGTGGGTGAGTCAAAGTCAGTGGGGATACTCTCACCTTTTCAGCAGAAAGATGGTCAAAAAGGGAACTTTGTTGATCGTGGTGTTGGCTCCCCTAGGCTAATCAAGTCTATTAGTGCAAGCTCTTTTCTGGCTGATCTTAAACCTGATGCGCAAACCAAGGTTTGGCATGAGCTAGTTTCTACCTTTCAGTGGGATTCTGAAATTTAAGAGTTTTTAACGTCGCTTCACCCTTTTCATTTAAATTCTTAGAATTCAATTCCAGCCGCTGCAGGAGCTGTTGCTGCAGCAGCAGTAGCTGATCAAATGCTTGGACCGAAAGAAGATAGGCATCTTGCAATTGTCCTGGTAATTTTGCCATATAGACACTGTTCATAGTTTTTGCAGGCCTTTTAGCTCATGTTTCGTCGTTTGATTGTTGGGAGCTGGATGGCTGGCTATTTTGTCTAACATATAACGTCAATGAAAAAAGAGAGACTGAATGTTCTAATTGACACCGTTTCCATCTAATTGTATTAGGTAGGCTTGCCAGCTCGAGGAAAGACTTTTACTGCTGAAAAATTGACAAGATATCTACGCTGGTTGGGGCACGATACTAAACATTTTAATGTTGGAAAGGTTTGCTATTTTGTTGCAATGAATCCTTGATTTTTTTATTTTTCCACGTGTTAAGACATTAGCAAGCAACACTTGTGGAAAAGATTTGACTCAATCATTTTTCCATTTCTTCACAGTACCGACGGCTTAAACTTGGAGTTAACATGGTAAAGCTGGATTTTTCGATCGGGGTTTTATAAGTTTCTGCCTTCCCTTTTGGATAATTTGTGATGGACAACGAATGAGCTTTTTGTAGTGTGCTGATTTCTTTCGAGCTGATAATCCAGAAGGTGTAGAGGCACGAACCGAGGTAAGGTTTGCTATTTTGTTGCACTGAATCCTTTGATTCTGGGATCATTGTTAACACTATTTATCTTCTTCTTTGCACGTAATTTTAATATATCACATGCCACTAGGTAGCAGCACTTGCAATGGAGGACATGATAGGTTGGATGCAAGAAGGAGGTCAAGTAAGTATCTTCCTTTAGATTGTTTTTCCTGGTTTTTGTATCTTGCATTCTAAATAGTATATATCTGTAGGTCGGAATATTTGATGCAACTAATAGCACACGAGCTCGACGGAATATGTTGATGAAAATGGCTGAAGGAAAGTGTAAGGTACTGAAGCTTCGAAATAATGTGATGTAGATTCTCATGCTTTAGTTAACAGTGTGTTTTCAAAAAATTCATTTGATGCAGATAATGCTGTTATGACCATCTTCGGCTGATATTGAATTTGTAACTATTCAGTAACTGATTTACCTTTTATCTCTTATGTAGATAATTTTTCTGGAAACACTATGCAATGATGAGCGCATTATTGAAAGAAACATACGTCTTAAGATCCAGCAAAGTCCTGACTATGCAGAAGAGTACGGTGCTCTGTCAGCAACTTAATTTTCTCGTCCTAGTAGAGTTCTTTAACCTGTCAACTAAATGCTTATGCTATTCTGCAGGACGGATTTTGAAGCTGGAGTGCGAGACTTTAGAGACCGTTTGGCCAATTATGAGAGGGTCGCTTTACAAACCTGCAGCTTTTAAACATGTCCTTTGTACTTTGATAAAGCATAATTGACCCAGCTTTGATGCACCATTGTTTTCTTACCAGGTTTATGAGCCTGTCGAAGAAGGTTCTTACATCAAAATGATTGATATGGTCAGCGGTAATGGTGGACAGATACAAGTATGTTTCATATATGTGCCTGATGAAGAATTGTGTCACTGATGCCATTTCATACTGATCTCTATAGGATACTCTATAGTTTTGACTATTCCTGAATGTTATTTATTTATGTTGCAGGTGAACAATATTAGTGGTTACCTTCCAGGAAGAATTGTGTTTTTCTTGGTATGAATTGGCCTTGTTTGTCGCTTATTTTCTATAGTGAAACGTCTTTACCTTATTAGTAGCATGCAAAACCAGCTTACGAGTTATACACTTGCAGGGGTGATTAATCCCATTGGCTAATTCAATAAGAAGAAGTTTAAGTGATCACGAGATCATTGTTTTTTGAAGAAGCTCATTTTCTTTAACCTTCAATTAGGTGAATACGCATCTCACTCCACGACCAATACTACTCACTCGGCATGGAGAAAGTATGGATAATGTTAGAGGCCGAACTGGAGGAGACAGTGTAATAAGGTATGTCTTTTCTCAGTAACCTCCAGTTGCTAAAATTTGAATTTCTTATTCCAAATGCTGCACTGAGCCAATGCCGATGGGTTCTATTTTCATTTCGTTTTCCCATTTAATATATTTCCATACGAATCCATCCCAATAGTTTGGGTTGACAAGTCTTGCTGCTACTTCCTCGAGTGATCGATCATTTTTGTGATCTCCTCTTGAGTAATATGTTAACCTTAGCGTGGAAATTGAATTTCTCGTTCAAATGTGAAATTATGTTCTCATAACCTATCTCAACTTTGAAACGCAGTGAATCTGGAAAAATTTATGCAAAGAAACTTGCCAACTTTGTTGAAAAGCGACTAAAAAATGAAAAGGCCGCTTCGGTAAGTATTGCAGACTATTACAATATGTTTGAATTTGGATGTATTGGCAATTTAGATCAAGCAGTTCCATACTTGGTTGATTTGGAATAAAAAAATATCTTATATTGATTGACGTTGTGTATTTCAGATTTGGACCAGTACACTTCAGAGGACAATCTTAACAGCGAGTTCCATAGTCGGATTTCCAAAGGTTGGTGTTTACCAAGTTGCCAGATTTTCTTGATGTCTTGTAATCATATCTTGCTGCGAGGGAATAATTTTCTCCTATTTAGGTGCAATGGCGTGCCCTGGATGAGATCAACTCTGGAGTTTGCGATGGAATGACATATGAAGAGATAAAGAAGAACATGCCAGAAGAGTACGAGTAAGTGACTTGGTAGAATCTGCAAATATGTAAATAAACTTGAAACGGGCAATAAGCACGTAGAACTTGTCTAACTCATCTTGTGGTTCAAATGACTGCAGATCTCGGCAAAAGGACAAATTGCGATACCGATACCCTCGTGGAGAGTCCTACCTTGATGTAATTCAAAGGTAGGTTCTTCTTTTCTTCTTCCTGCTTCTACGTTCTTCCTAATTCAAAGAAAACATTGCTTCCTTGACAATGCAGGCTGGAACCTGTGATCATTGAGTTAGAAAGACAACGAGCTCCTGTCGTCGTGATATCTCACCAGGTTATACTCCAAACGATCTGTTTATAATTTAATGACTAGAACCCTTTGCTCTCAAATTCTCTGGTTTAATCCAATTTTCCTCTTACGGCTGGTTCTTGCGCAGGCTGTTCTGAGAGCCTTATATGCATATTTTGCGGATCGTCCCCTCAAAGAAATACCCCAGATAGAGGTAATCTTAAATAAGCTTTTAGAGACTCGAGAGTTTTGGATGTAAAGATTAATGACAGCATTTGTTGTTTATTAATGTTTTAACAGATGCCACTTCACACTATCATCGAGATACAGATGGGCGTTTCTGGTGTGCAAGAGAAGCGCTACAAACTCATGGACTGAAAATTGGAAAACAAACTATTACGACAAATCTCAACAACTCTCGCTCCGAAAGTTTATAAATTTTACTTTGCAAATAAACAAAGATTTGCAGCTATCACTGGGTTGCATTTTGGTAACCTAGTTCTTAATTTATCCACCAAATATTTTTCTTTATACTCCCAATTGTCTTGTAATTCCAACATGTTATATATTCTTCATAATATTAAACTTTTATATTATAGTCGCTTGTCTTTTGAGTTTTGAGTGTTGTGATAAAATGTTAAAAGATAAAACTACGTGAACATAAGCGGACAGAGCTTACAATGTTGATGAAATAATGAGAAATGAAAACGTGGTCGTCAGGTGTTTTTCTTTTTTCTTTTGGTATCTTCTTCGTACTAGGCAAAAGGTTAAGGTTTCAAACCAAAAAAAAAAAAAAAAAAAAAATTGTTCATAAAAAAGGACCCAAAATGGTCCCGGCGGGGCTCGAACCCGCGACCTTCGGCTCATAAGACCAACGCTCTAACCAACTGAGCTACGGGACCGCTTGCAATGTAATAGAGATATAAACAATTGATAGCTTACATTATAGAGATCCTGTTTTATGGACATAACTTAGTCTATGGACTATGGAGTATTTGTATAAAGAACATTCTAATTTTCAAACATATGCAACAAAAACCACGATCCATACGCTTCATATGGTTTTTACTCATCTCTATATTACGTATAGATTTCTATCTTTCTATTTTGTCGGATATCCCCTGACGAACATGTAATGATCTTACATAAACTATTATATATCTAGTGTTTGAACTTTGAAAATGTGTCAAAATTCATAGGTTTCTAACTCAAAAAATTGAAAAATATAAATGGATTCATATGTTTTATTTAACAGTTTTTTGGGGGTCATTTCTCTTTCAATTTACTTTCACTTTTCTTTTCTTAATAAAACTTTTCAGTTTTACTTTTAGACTTTTAGTGCATATTTGAGGCTCTTAAAAACAAATAAAAAAAGGGAATCAAGTTTTCGAACGGACAGTTGTGAATTGTGATAGGTATTGGAAAGAGAATCGATCGTTTGATATGATCACCATCCACCAGGCAGGCAACAAATGAGATTGAATAGTCGTTATAAAGATACTGATGTGTGTGGGTGGTGGGTCGTAAGCACCAACCAATAATTTGAATTTAATTTAATTCATATTTTATTGTTCATAAACACATTGTGGGGGCTGCAACATTGACTTCTATGGCCTCCTAATTAGTAATTATCATAGTGCTAGACAAAATAGGCATCGGATCCTGATCGTTTTGTTGTTTTATTTTTCTCTACATATTATGGTTTTGAATTGTTGCAGTAGAATAAAAAGATGTGCAGTTAGTACGAAGCAAACAAATAAAATAAAACAAGTGAAGAGATATAGACACTACCAATGCGTATATATCTTTCAAGTGAATTGAATTAAATGGCATATCAAGAAAATAAATACAAGCATGATACGTACACGCGCATATAGTAAATACTAAAATTCGAGTTAACCATTTTTTTATTTACAGCAGTACAGCACAATTTGGTTAATTTGACTAGTGACTGGAAAGTCTTTAAATAACTTTTTTTCCTGGCCAAAATTGTACTACAGCCGAGGCACTATATATATAGTCATACTCTTTATCTTCAAGTTGTGTCGTTCTTGCATAATTTTGTTTTTGGTAGAAAAATTGATAACTCACACTATTTATTTGTTCATTGGAGAATTCCGGGTCGAGATCCATTCTAATCTTCGGAGCATGTGAAAATTTGGAATTTTTTGCCATTTTTTTGTTTAAAGGATTTTTTTACTATATAAAGCATTCATAATGACAAACCACAATTAACGCAAAAAAAAAAATTCAAAAGAAAAAAAAAACAATGCATATTGTCAAGACGTCCTGTCAATGGGCATACCATGATATTGTGTATATGCTCGAAAGGACAAATCTCTAATTGGCTCTTTTTTTTTTTAATTATTGGATAAAACAAATAATCAACAATACACTGATAAAATGGTATTATTATTGGCGTATTCGCGCATGTTTAATTTTATGTGGACTGGGCACATATGCTCATTGATGTTATAATGAATCATTTGGTTTGATAAACAATGTAAAATGCGTCTCCGTGCTAGGTTGACCTACCGAAACCTTTTGTTTTGGTTCACCGGTTAAAATCAAAACGTTACTAGGTAAGTAGCTTACTACACAAACTTTTTTTTTTTTTAATCACAACTTCCTTGGCCAAACTTATTAATATAAGAAGTTGCTCTATCTCGTAATGATCACTGAAGATTCAAAGAGTATGGCCTGGAAACAAAAAACCTTTGGCTCGATCAGTCCCGTCCCAAATATATATCATGTATCTTTTGGAGCCTGTAAAAAACAAGTACAAAGGTAATTGAGATGTCTACGTGACTCCTATATATTCCAATACAAAAATAACAAAATATGAAAAAATGAAAATGTAAGAAAACTTCCAAGCACACGTACGCATATGTAGTGCAGAGTGGGGCCAAATAGTTTTTATTTTTTCCATATTTGGATGGTGGAGGTGTACTCGATTCTGGATTTTCAAAATTTTATGTTTGTCAGATTCCAAATAATGTCATTTCATTGATATCTATCACTCTCTGCACGATGGTCCATCTTTTAATAAGTAATCGGATGCGTTTTGGAACGAGTGAAGTCGGATTTTTCGGAAAATTGAACGTCGTTAATTTGTTAACTAAGAAATTTCATATCGAAAATCAGACTGTAATGAATTGCTTCTGATATTATGAACGAACTCGGGGTTTGCGTTAGTAACTAAAGATCGAGTGGGTGTATTCTACTTTAATCTTTTACAAACATACGATTTGATTATGTTTTTTTTTTTTTTTTTTTTTTTTTGGAACCAGGCTTTCGTGATTTAATTTTGATATGTTAACGACCAGCTAAATACCATCATCTGTTAAAATCTATAGCAGATGACCTTTTCCATATTTCAAACACAGGCTCGAGCTAAAAGGCTCAAGGACATATAAGTTGTGGTCCGAGAATTCGTCGTTAGCGCAAGACTCATTTTTTGGTACATGTTAACATGTACATGTACGTGTACATCAACTGAGATTTTTAATAACATTGTAACAATGATTTGTGAAAGCAAGTAATAAACCAATAACTAATTTTCTAAACACAAGGCGGCTTTGGATATATGCAAAACACTGGATTTGACTATCCAAAATTTTGATTCGGAGAACTTTGGGGAGGAATTAACAAAATAGCATTTTTTTTTTTTTTCCTTTTCATGGTGTTGATGTATTGGCATCTCATCGCAAAAAGACTATTTCAGATACCTATTTTATTTACCATATAAAATTCATTAAAGGAAAACAAGGACAACAAACAAGTTAAGTACATATAAACCAAGAAATTTTAAATTACAACAAATTATGTTCAGATCTATATTACATACTTGCTATTTCTTGGTTGGGTTAGAATTCCAATAACTAAATCAAATAATTTCCCCTAATAATAGTGGTATAGATATAATTTTTAATTTTTAAAGTTAAAAATTTTAAGCATAGGCCCACACTCGACCTAAATAGAATAGTAAAAAGTGTCAAGTGGCCTGTGAGTAGGGCCATGACCACGTGATTTAGTTTTCTCACATTTCTATTTTTCCACTCTTCTTTCTAGTTTCTTCATCTTCTACTTCTTTCACAATTCACACCATTCAACCCAAAACCTTCTGTTTTTCCAATAACTTTTGTCTTTGAAAATTAAATAAATAAAACCCCAAAACCGTTAAACATTCACACTCCTTCTCTCTCTCTTCTCTCTCTCTCTCTTTTAAAACACTAAACACTTAATTCTCCATCCGCTCTATTCTCAAAACAAAAGCTAAATCAAACTCTCCCAAACCACAAAAGAAAACCCTAGTTTGAATGGAATCGGTGGATTCCGGGTCACAACGACCCAACCCTGTTAACGGTGACGATCCGGGTCCGTCTTTTTTCACTGGTGCCGTAGTAACGCCATCTTCACCGCCAGCCACGCCTAGCCGGTACGAGTCACAAAAACGACGCGACTGGAACACGTTCTTGCAATACCTCAAGAACCACAAGCCGCCTCTCGCGTTGTCACGGTGTAGCGGAGCGCACGTGATCGAGTTCCTCAAGTACCTAGACCAGTTCGGCAAAACCAAAGTCCACGTGGCGGCTTGTCCTTACTTCGGTCATCAGCAACCTCCGTCTCCTTGCACTTGTCCTCTCAAGCAAGCTTGGGGATCTCTCGATGCCCTGATCGGACGGTTGAGAGCAGCCTACGAGGAGAACGGTGGACGGCCCGATTCGAACCCGTTCGCCGCACGTGCGGTCAGGATTTACTTGAGGGAAGTCAGAGAAAGTCAAGCTAAGGCCCGTGGGATTCCTTATGAGAAAAAGAAACGGAAACGGCCTCCGACTGTTACCACCGCTAGAGTTGACGTCGCTCCGTCTAGACAAAGTGAAGGAGACGGTTGTAACGCCGGTGCTCCGTCTGTCGCTGAGACCGTACCTCCTTAGTGTAATTTATTTATATTTTTCTATATATATACATACATATTTGTGTGAACTCACTTCATCTTCTTTTTCCTCCGTGGTAACTAATTATTAATTTTTTGGAGTTGATCGTGAAAATATATTAAGACGGACAACCGATATTTTATTGTACTTCAGTGAATCAGATTCACTAAGTTCTGGAATTTTGAATTCTATTAAAATTCGCATGTACACCACACACACTTTCCAGACTAATGCTGTTTTCTTTTCGCATAATGTATATTATTTATATAGTATGCAGATCTTTCTTTTGTGATCAAACGTCACCATCTAAACGATCTTGAAACTTAAGTTTTGTGTTTCGTGAAGAGTTTAGATATCAGCGAAAGGTTGTTTTCAGCGTGCGTATATACGTTCACTGTGTGTGTACGCAATAGGTATGTACGTATAATATACCTCTTAATTATTTGAAACATTATTTGCTTGAAGATGATGTCATCTTTACTAATCCCACAAATTTTGTTTTCAAGCAAATGCATTCGGTTACATTTGTGCGTCTACCAGTGATAAATAAAAATGCATTCTGTTACATATATACGAGTGTTAAATAAAAATGTATAACACTTTTCCTTTCAAAATTGTGTAAATAATTGCCAATAAACTCATATAATTTTTTTTAGTGGGTAAATATTTTGGTTAGCATTTTGTATTTGGACTCGTGAATAGTAGCTAGGTGTACGTATGTGCTTTCATATACGTACACACGCACGTGTACGTAAATAACCTTGGATAGATGGTAAAAGTCATATGAACAGAACAAGATCGTGACTCGTGAGACAATATTGTTTGCCACAATTTCCGACCGACATGAGGCCTCGTGTTTACTGTGTTCTTATACGTGCCCTTTCCACACGATTGCTCTTCAACAATTTTTACCTCTAACCCTTTAGCTTAAGTGTTTGCCTTATATGTTTTTTTTTTTTTTTTCTGATAATTCAGGGTTAATTTTATGCATATGGAAGGGTTACGAGAAAGCTTAAACCCACGGATAGATCCTTTTTTCGGGTATTCAAATATGTTGTAAGCAAGAACATATATTTATGTGGAAATGCCTAATAATCTTATGTTTGAAGAAAATCAGTCTTTGGCTTATATTAACAGAACAATTTTTTTAAAGTGGAAACCACTAGACCACTACCATTTGCTTTATATGTTATTAAGAAAACGTTAAAAAACGTTACATTTAGTGATTTTTACCTTCAATTTGTTATTATATTCGTACTTAGACTAAAGTCGTAAATAGCTATAGAAATATATGAATTTCTGTTTTAATTACAATTCAAATATTTGAAAACAATTGCAACTATGATAATGTTGATTAGCTAATGGGTTATGATTTTTTTTATATAAAGTGATGATAATAAGAAATAGTTCTTTCAAACTATAAATTGTATCGAAATTTCAACGTCGACTTTTAAACGTATGATGATGACCATTTTACCTTTTTCTAGAAATAGTAATCAAATTTAAACCAAATATCTTATGTATGCATATAAGAAAACATACCAATTTTGTGAAGTTTACATATATAGTTTTAGTATATATTAATGATGTGACATAGTTTTTGTTGTTGTCGTTTACACATCCTACATACTCAATTTCAGATTTAAATTCAAATCATAGTACATGATGATCACCCTTTCTCTCAAAAAAAAAAAAAAAAAAAAAAAAAACATCGTACATGATGATACCATAAATAATTATGATACACATTCCGGTCTAATGGACGACATAAACTATAAAATACGAAAATTAACTAATGGAAGTTTTTTTTTTATGTCGTCAGTAATGAACATAGTTTTGGTCCTTTTGGACCTTTTGGTTGACCATTATAAGATCGTAAATGTTCGTGACCGTTCTTAGCATGTGGAAAAAGAGTCGCTGTACACTATATGTAGTTTTAGCGTTTTACATTACTAGTCTATATAATTTGAGACAGTTTTTCCCGTATTGTAGATAGCTAAGATTCGTGGTCCTTCAAAATCATTATCCAAATTTGTTTTGTTCTTAATCACCACATGGGCTTGATAAAGACGACCCAGCAGCCAAGCCATATTACTTTTATATTCTGTAATTATTTACGATTATGTCTGTAAGGATGTAACTAGTTAGCAACATTAGTTACATTTCCTTTTGATCGGAGACTATACTTTGGGATTTTCATGGACGATAAAGTCAATGATATCGCTAGATTTTTTTCTGTGATGTTTAAAATTTAATCCACAAACAAATTTGTTTTGATAACTGAACTTTACAAACAAATTTGTAATGAGACTAACCATTTTTGTTTTTTTATCGATTCACTCGTAGGATATTAGTACATTTTCACATAAATTTCGATACACATATTGATGTTTGGGTCAACGTCGAAGTGAGTAGTGGGTCACGGTCCTCACGTTACTGTTCTCTCTTCAACCCTAATAGACTCCTCTCCTACTGATGACAGGTGTTTTCGGATTCAACCTAACTTATATTTACATTTTTTGTATTGGCTACTATTAACAAAATCGTATTAAATCAGCCAGATATTGTTAGGACAACATTTGACTTTAACTAAGTCGACAAATTAACCGAACAAAAGCCAAAATCTAACTAACCGAATTTAACCCAATTCAAACTGAAAATCCATCATATCTCTTATGCTTGATTTGAAAACAGTTGTGTTGGTCAAATTTTGGAACGTGGGTGATCAAACAATAAAAATCTGAATTGTTTTTTTAGTCTTTATCTTAAGCACCGTATGCATTTCTGTCTTTTCTCCCCCAACTAGTCTTACTACTAATAACACAAACTTATAAAAGCAGTGTGATTCTTTAAAGGTCTCTCACAAGTCACACCGAACAAACAAACATACATTCTGATATAGATTATACATATTCATCAAACCTCAGAATCTGGATAACATTTTCAAGCTGTTTTTGTTACATAGCATAAAAGAACGAGGAGGTGTTTATAGCAGGCCTGTAATGTCGATGCGTGACAAGAAAGAGGTTTTGATATGTTCCAACCAATCCCACATCGAAACTCCTTTCCGGCAAACCAGAGGGGAGCGTTTCACTTTCACCCTGTGACTGGTCTTGCCCGAAGTATATTTGGCGCACGCACTGGGTGTTTTATTACCTTTGTAAGCCTTGCAGATGTAACTTATGAAGTTTTCATAATCCTGCAATGAACACACAGAAAAAACGAGGTAAATTCAAAGCCAAGAAACATCAAAGCACAAACACATACAGAGAACTTTTTATGCAGCTGCATCCATTCTTCATAGATCATGGGAATCTATTTGGAGACACTTCACTTCTCATACATCCACAGAGGAGTAAGAGAGCATGGTAAGAATTAAGTAGATTTTGCAAAGAAGGCATCTATATACGAACCTCATAAAGTGGCTGACCATCCACGACTACCCAAGGCACGTACTTATGAGGCGGCTGAAGTGCGCTTGTTTCTGCGGCATACTGCAACTCAAGCTGCAGCAAGTGAAATGATTACAAAAGGGATGCACATAACATAACCCAGGAGCTTCAAAACAAGAACATGGTTGGTGCATAGCCACATCGGATACAGAAATCTAACTTGGAAGCGACTTTACGAAAGTATAACACTGCACTGGATATCCTTGTATATATTCTATTGCTCAACCAGATAACAATGCAAAATCGTATCATTGGTTCAGGAATCTAATCTAACATTCCAATGCTCAAAAGCAACCAGAAAGGGAATGGAAGTTGTGTTCTTGACAACAAACAAGAACACTTAGAAGAACGAACTATTCAGAGGGACTAACCTTGTTTCCATGTCCACTGCTAAGGCAATCGGTAACAGGTTTTGAGTTGAGATTGAGCTTCTCATAACACGTCTCCCACTCGTCGTACTTGTGTTCAGTCACCAAACTCTCGACACAGTAGATGAACGGGAAATGATCGCTCTGCAACGGAAGTGGCGACAATCAAATGATAAAGAATTATAATTTGTTTCGAATGTAACGGCGACAAATCAGATCTCATCATTGCACTTACCAATTTAGGCCAAGCATCAATTGCACAAGCCTCTACGGTATCCAATAAGCACTCGAATGCCCCGTGCTGCAACAATTAGCAAATAAAAGGGTTTATGTAATCGCTACAATCATGCTTTGATGAGAGTTGCTAAATTCCAAAAGAGAGAAGACCAATTTGTCAATCTTCAGATGTAAACAGCATCATCTAAATAGTCAATTTCTCACGATTTCTTCCACCCCAATAAAATTAAATCTTAAACCTAATCGAATCTAGCTAGTGAAAGAAGCAAGGAAGGACCTGGCAAACGACAGTGACGTTATCGGGACGGAGCTTGGTGTTGCCCCACGGAGAGAGATGGAGATCGACGATCGATATGAGATCGTCTTCGAAGAGCTTTACGAGGTGGTTAACTAAGAAGGAAGAACAATACGGACATAGAGACTCATAGTAAAAGCCCAGGGAGACTTTTGGTGAGGCGGACGAAGATGGAAGAGATATTTCAGAAAGATCAGATGATGATGATGACGATGATGCGAAGCCGAAAAGACAAACGTAAAAGCCTAAGAGAAGAAGTTTGATCGGCATCGACGCCATGACTGCAAATGCAAGCTGTTGTGTGTGTCTCGTCGCCTTATTTTTTGAGGACCATTCAATGAAATGATATCTCAGATGACAGATGAGAGAGACGACAAAAATTGATTATCGGTTACATTAATATGGTACCAATAATCCAAGACACGTGTAGATCCAAATGCCACGTCTCACTGTAACTCGTCTTAATAATTTACAACTTATTTATAAACTGATTCTTTCAAATTCGGTACTTTATCTATCTGATAGTTGGACCGTCGCTAACTTTGTTACACATACGACGGACGCTTTGCAAATTTGAGCAAAATAGTAAACACACAAAGATTGTATAGTTCACGTTTTGAATACGAAACAACAAATTGTTTCTCCATAGCTTCAAAAACCAAATCAAGAGTCAAATTATGAAAAAAGGTTCACTAACAAATACTTGCAGACAAAAAAACCAGTTGATGAGCACACAAAGGTTTAGATGTTACTCGGATACATAAACACTCGAACTCGAGCTCCCTGCGAAAACAATCACAAATGCTGTGTTAAAACCCAAACAGAATTTGAACTAGAAAAGAGAAGAATAAACATTTGGAATGAAATGATTTGGAATACCATAGATTTAGGAGGCAAGTTAGAGGTGAATTTGGCTCTAACCACGCCGCTGTTACCGTGAGGCCTAGTGACTTTGCCCCAAATGCATCGGTAGTGACTACCGTTCTTCTTGGTCTTAGCCTTGTAGATGTAAGCCATTCGCTTTCCTTTGTACCATGCCACTTCTTCTGTGGTGTTAACTCCTTCAACTTGGATTAAGGACGTGTTTGGGTACTGGTTCGACTTCGACCTATTCATATTTACCCATAAAACGTCTTTAAGGACACAAATCCAACAAAAATATAAAACACAAACCAGGCCACTTTGCAATCTATCACACACTAAGTAGTAATTTCTGTTGCTAATATTTGTCAGCCAAAACTTAATTCCCAATTGGTTAAATTTGTGACAAGAATAACTAACTGTTCTAGGAGAACAACAGTGAGCAAAATCATCGTGTCACATTCTGTACAGTATCCTGAATTAAAAGCATTTGACTCCAATGAGCAAATAATCTATGGTCATAAGGTGTATCAACCAGCGAAGCCATATCAAAGATGAGTTGATCAAGTAAAGTTTAAGTAAAGATTGGCGCACCTTTTGTAGCCAAGTATGGTTCCTCTGACATAGAGTCTGCATCACAGAAAAACAAAACTCAATGAAGCAAAAATTTAATCAAACAATACATGGAGAAAAATGGGTAAAAAAAAAGATATTAAAACACGTCGAACAATCAGCTGAGAAAATCTAACAAGCGAGTTTGATATAGGATAATATATCAGAGATCCACAAAAAGGGTAAAAAAGGCAAATGATGCAGCGAAATTGAGTATCTTTCCGAAGTTTATTCAGAGAAAAAATCAGAGAAGCAGCGATGAATAACCTGACACGTTCTCCTTGGCGTCCTTTCACCATTTTCACGAATCGTACGGTGGAAGATGAATTTAGCCTTTGCCTTGAGAAAAGGGGGACAAAACTAGAAAACCCTACTACCAGAACCCTTGTATCGCTCGCTGAGGTGTCACGTAGAACGGCATCGTTTTTCAACCTTAATGGGCCGAGAGTAAATACAAAAGTTCATGTCCACACGTACTCACGGCCCATTGCTAATTGTTTTCTTCTACTAAGATGCGCTGACCAAAAGAAACAGTCATTAAGATTTCGTTTAAAATTTTCAAATCAAAAGGCACACTGAAAATTCGAAACACCGAAAAAGATTTAGTCCCAGCGAACTCTGTGAAAAAAATGTCGGACTCGATGATCGCTGATCAGAGTTATCTCTTTCTCAGTCGGATACAGGGAAGAAGGTTCTTCGTTTTCTCACAATCACCTGAAAATCTCAGTTTCTCTTTTGTGTTGGCTTGAACCGATTGTGCCTTGTTTTCATTAATTTTGCAGGTTCGATGAAGAATCTCTTCGGATTCTCGAGTTTTCTCTGGTTGCGATGAACGTGAATTCGCTTTCCGAGGTTAGATCTCGCTTGGTAGATTTCATGAGATCGGAATCGGCTGCCGTATTAGGTGAGCTCACTGCAGAATCCATCGTTGCAAAGCTCTCCGTACTTGAGTTCTTCGCTCGTGCTTTCGCTCTTATCGGCGATATGGAGGTTCGTTATTTATGATTTTCGATCTGAATAAATTTTTGAAAATAGCTTTGAGTGAAGATTTGCTGATGGATTAGTGCTCTTTTCTCGGCTTGCTTATCAATATAGAGTTGTTTGGCCATGAGGTATGAGGCATTAAATTTGCGGGAGCTCAATTCCTCTAGCTGTCTGTGGCTAAGGGTTTCACATTCAGAGTGGACCAATTTTGCACTCCAATCTATGGAAAACGGATTCCCTTGTATTGCAGGAAAGGTAACAATCACTAGTTACTTTCAGTAATGATATGATGTGAGAATAGCAAGGGTTCGAGATTTTTAACATCATCAAAGGAAAAGGAACTTACTGTGTGACATTGTGCTAACATTTACCTAGGCGTCTGAAAATGCGCTATTGAGCCTTAACAAGGATAGTAATATTGAACCAGAATCAGATGAGTATTCTGAAATTTCGGATGCTGCTGAGAAAGTGAGGAGACTAAGGGATTCAGCTGCCTCCTTAACATCTGCACATTCAGGTATTTTCATTTTATACGGTTTGTTGTTTACATTCCATTGCCTCTGAATGTTGGTTTGTTTGATTCGAAGATATATTGGTCTTGATTTCTCTCAACCTACATTATGATCTTGGAAATCTTCTGGTTGGAGATTTTGGTGAATAGATAGAAACTTTAACAGAGTGTTTGTTGGAATCTATCTGATTGTTCCGAGTAATTGTCAATACACAAACAGTTCAGGCACAAGGTGCAGAGTACTTGAGGAGCAAGGAACTCAGGATACTACGCAGACAGACTGGACCAGTTAAAAATTCAGACTGCACAGGTAGCAATTTGTTCAGAGATGGAATCAATAAGCGTAATGAACGAATGTTGCTACATCTTCGTAGCATTCAGATGTTTCGAGATCTAGAACCAGATTTACGCTGTGTGTAATGCAATTGCTGCTACAAAATTCAGTGATCTTTTGCTGCATCATGTCTATTGAAATACAGGTCAGTTTTCGATTTAAACATTGACTAGTTAAATGCTACTGAAGAACACTTTTTGTTCAGAAATAAAAACTGAGGAAGCTTAACGATCCGATGCTCTCTATCTACCTTTTGCATCAAACATCATGTTTCTTTCATTGGCAAATTCATCATCCATGTTCTCTACGAGCAAATCCAAATAAAACCAGTCGAGCTAGTGTTATTTTTTCAGTCTCTAATTCCATATATAATATGCTCAAAATTGCCTAGAAACCAGACACTTTGATAACTTGCAAAGTACAATTCTACCCGACATATTCCCTATAACATACGAGTACTCGGTTTTAACTTCTTTCAAAAGAAATCTATAAATCCATTTAATACCTAATACTCCATGAGTTTTGTTTTCACAAACGTGACTTTATTCTTAGTAGTATTATTACTATTAAGATATATATATTCTCATGTAAAATCTATATGTGGTATATAAGCTTACAAGTGTTTCCGTAGATATTTTGAATACTTGGATATTATTCAAAATGCGTGTTATATATATTTAACAAACAAAACAATAAATGGGAGAACAGAAATTGAAATGGTCTCTGGTGAGCTCCAAAGGAGCAGTAAGAGAGGTCCCACGAATGGATTCCAAGCTGGACTCTCAAAGCCAATCAGCTTTGGATTATGCGGTCACTTTTGGGATAAGATGCCACGTCGTATCGATAACATTTCATATAAAAGTACTAAAGAAATAATGTCTATATAATATCTCGTATGATGATTGTTGACTGATAGACAAACAAAAATATTAGAGTGGAGGAAAAAAAAAAAAAACAGAGAAAAGATAAGGCATAAATGGATACACTAAGGTTACCAAAGAAAGAAGAACAAGAAGAAACAGAGGCTAATCATCAACCTTCTTCAACCTCCGAGTCCATTAATGCTTTCTCTCAAGACCAACACAACCATTCTATCGATGATTTCGACGGCATTTTCGACATCACCAATGACAGTTTAAGCTGCTCTCATGAACTCGCCTGGGGTTTCTGGGAAGAAGAAGATGACGACGACGAAGAAGAAAAAAGATTGAGTACTGACCAAGAAGGCTCAAGTTTCGGGTTCTGGGACAGTATGTCGACGGATTACGAAGAAAAAGAGTTGGGTCTGAAGCTGAATCTGAACCATCAAGAAGTTATTGAAGCTTGGTCTGATCGCCAGCAACCTCTGTGGACAGATAGTGCAATGTTAATGGCTCCAGCCAGTGCCCTCTATGTTAGTTAGCGTGAATGTCTTACTTGTTGTTCAAGTTATGATGATTAGTACATTTTTTAAATTTTTTATCAATTAGTATTAATGATTTAGAGTTTATACAGAGGGGAGAAGTACCGGTGATGGATGAAGAGAGGAACACGAGAAGAGAAGCGAGTGTGTTAAGGTACAAAGAGAAGAGACAGAGTAGGCTCTTCTCTAAGAAGATAAGATATCAAGTCCGAAAACTCAACGCTGATAAACGACCTCGTTTTAAGGTAGAACGGCTCTCTCGATAATTCCTTCTTGCCTTTGCATCTTAGCCTAAACTCATTTCTAATTATAATTATCTATTTTCGTAATGTGAATAATTTGTGCTAGAGAACCCTAAACACTATTTTTCTTATTAATTACCTTGCCATGGATTTCATTTGAATTATTTGTAGGGTCGATTCGTGAAAAGGGAGACTTAAAAGGGGGAAAAATATCTGGAAAACAAATTTCTCCAACTTTCCTTGTGTCTTTTTTATTTATCAATATTTTAGTTATTATTATTAATTCATACTTTCTGATATATCATTATCGACTTTTACAACTTTGTAAATTTTTTTTTTTTTTTTTTTTTGTCAACTTTGTCAAATTGAAATGGAAAATATCTTCTTGACGACAAAAACAAAAAAAAAGAAAGAGAAATGCAAAAATATCTTTTGAGTAAAGGAGTTGAAGATTACACGAAGAGGACGTATATGGCAAGTCTTTGTCGAATTGGTGGGCCCTGAGGCTAAAAAAAGGGTTCACCACATGTTCTAATCGAAAACTAACCGATCTGTTGTCGGGACCACATTGTGTATCAACATAATCATCATTTTATAGTGATAAGACTGATAGTCACTGAATTACAAATGCTCCTTTATATCAGAGTTAGTTGTTAAAGTACCCGACTAATCCAAAATGTTTTGAATGTATTTTCTATGAATTTTTAAACTGTAACGTTTATAATATGAAATTCTAAAACTAGCTTAACTCTTATAAAATTCAATCATTAGTCACTACCATACAATATTATATCTCCAAGAAAAGAATTAGAAAATGATTCCATATCCTTTCAACAATTTGACGAAATTGAAGCTGAACGACCCATTGTTGACAAAAACATGTTTTTTTAGAAGAAACCTGAAACTTACGAAGAAAATGTTATGACAACGTAAGCTTCGTCCATTCCCAAAAAAAAAAAAACGTAAGCTTCGTCCATTTACATGACATGGACCTTCACTTTATCCCACTTGGGCATGTTGGGGTCGAGCTTCTTGTGTCACAAAAGCAACCAAGGTAGCATATGGCGTAGTCACTTGTCCAACGCAATTTGGCAAATGGTTGACATACTTTAATTGTCAATCCTTTAGAATTTTATATATCTATCATGTGTGATGCAGTGGATCTATATATTGCAAAGTCTAGTTTTATAGAATGCAAGCAATCTGGTGATGTACTGATTATACATGAAAAGAGTGCATGAACGCTGTCAAGACTGGTTTCATGGTACCTTCAATATTTTTTTTTGTTAATTAGGAAGTTAGTGTCTCCTTAATGCCAGACTCTCTAAATATGAGAAACCCTCAGTAAAAACTTTAGGACGGGTAAGACCACAAAAAAAAAACCTCTCAACTCAAAAAGCGCCGCCTCACTCAGATCACGATCTGCCTCCTCGGTGACTGGCGCTCCTCGCCGTCGCCGGGGAGGGCTCCTCTCCCTTTCTTTTTCTTCGGTCTCTCCTCGTCTCTGCTTTGTTCAGCCTTCAGCAGGGAGTTTTGTTCGGAGAACTCGAGCCCGACGGTGGTGGTTTCTCCCGGCGAGTTGGTCTTCTAGGGCCTGAGTGTGGCTAGTCCGCTCTCTCCCTGGCGCAGAGCTTCTGTTCTTCGCCGTCATCGGTGCTCACGGTGGAGGATCTCCCGGATCTGGTTGTTGAAGCATGTATGAATCCACGGAGGTCGTGGCCCTGGCTTTGACAGTCTGGGTGGGTCACTTCGCTTGAGTTAGTCGGATTTTGGCCACCATCTTCGCTTGGTTCTCCCTTCGGCTTGACGGGACTTAGGGGTGGTGGCTTTCTCGCGGTAAATCGGAGGAGGCGGCTCTCTTTTGGCGTCTCATCTGTCAAAGGAAAATTCTGAGGCCGAGCTCTGTCGGTGCAGTGATTTCCGGTTTATCGTTTGCCTTTGCCATTGTTGGCTCCTCTACTCCCTCAGCCGTCGTATGGTGTTGTGTCTTCTTCTTGACTCAGCTCGGTTATTCCGGGTGAGTATCAGTCGGGCGTTTCTGTCCGTTTTAGGCTTAGGACCGGAGCAGTGAAAGCCGAAGGGCCAAAACTTTTCTGAAAATGCGCTTTCGGCGTTGAAGCTATTAGGACAAGTGCTACATTCAGATCTTAAGGGACTAATAGTTGGGATTGGGATTGAATTTCAGGATAGGATTGGGTTTCTTTCGATTTAGTAATTGCTTCTGTGTCATCGGGTTTTAATTTAGGTGGTTTAAGAGATGGTTTCACTCTGAGTCGCGGAGTGAATCTCATCTTGTCGTGGTTAAAAAATACAGTGATTTCGGTTGGATAGCGCTGGATCCATCCTAGTGATTCAGGGTGTTATTAGACAGAATCATTGTATTTGGTTAAAGTCTGCTGCGGTCTATTGACTTGTGATGTACGACTTGTATTGTTTGAATCGGTTAATGAAATATTTGATGTTGAAAAAAAAAAAAAAAAAAATATGAGAAACCCTCTGTTTAACTGTAGTAGCCTGTATATCTCGGATTGAGATATATTTTGCGGATATACACCTCCAGGTTACCGTTATTTAAGCAACTCATTTGTTTCTTCGTCCTCTTTTGTTGCATTGTATGCAAATGCAACTTGCAAGTCATAAGTAGCCTCTCCAAAACCCATTAACACTGCATAAAACAAAAGCCCAAACTAAAAATTATAGACCCATCACAAAATAGGTCCACCTTTGTATAATGGGGCGACGTATATATGGGTGAGGGTCCATCGTATTCAAACTTGTAAAGTCGCTATCATCTGCCAGAAACCAAACGTCGTAGTTTTTATTTGTTGGGTCAGAGTGAGTAACCTCGTATAGTTTATTGATTTCTGAAAAGGTAACCAATGATCTAATCTCAATGTTGAAGAAATACAAAAAAAAAAAAAGGGCCAATGATGATATCGCCACATCAGAATCAGATGATAGACTCTACAACAGACAGATGTATGTACATTCGACACGACACGACTCTGACTCTGTTGAGAGAAGAAAGCACGGAACTCTCTCTCTCTCAGAGTTTTCGTCCATTAAATCAGATAGTATAAGATGGGAGCTTTCTCAGTTGCAAACGCTTTCCGGCGTAAAAACCAAGGAGTCTCCACTATGATCTCTCTATACTCATCGGCCATCAAAGCCTCCCTGGACCACTCTGTTCCTTCTTCATTCCCTCCTCTCCGTCTACGATCACCACTCTCTGCTGGATCTCCGATTCGGCTGCGCGATCTCTCAGTCGCCTCGATGTCAACAAATAATCATTCTCGCGGATTGTCTTCGCAGGTCCGTTCTTTTGTTTATCTATCTCTAATCGTAATCAAGACGAGGACAAAATTTGCTCATAAGTGATACATTCGATCGTTTCACATTTAGTTCTTTTATCAATTGTCGATATACATGATTACCTGATTACCTGATTGTTTCGTTTCCCAGGTTGGTGAATCTTTCTTCAGGAGCGTCTTAGGGCAGATGGAAACGGTTTACCTAGACCGAAACCCGACGCCTAAATCCGTCTTGGAACTTGTCAAATCCGTTGACAGCGAGCAGCTTTGCTATGATCATCTCGCTTTCAGGACGTTCGGGGTATCATTTCTTTGAATCCCCTTTTCAAACAACTTTGGAGGTTTAAATCAAAGTTAAAGTTACTCACTATTGGGCTCTTTCTTGTAATGGAAATGGAAATGTGTTAGATCGGTGGTTACGGGATTGACTCGCTGGCAAGCTTTTTCCTTGACCATGGATATACTCAAATGGATGAGCTGAGATTTCCGGCCAAAAAGCTGAGAGCTTTGTGGTTTGCACCTCCTCATGTTTCTACGCTTCCTGGTGGAAGCGGCGTTAACGGTCCTTTACCAAGAGTTTTTATATCAGAGCTCCTTGTGGAACACATGACTTCACAGACTCAGGTATCTATATATATATATAGACGCTGTGATTAGTTTGAGCCTTTGTATATGAGCTTTGAAGGCAATTTTTTGGTCTTGTTTCCAGGATGTGATCAGGAAATACACACAAGCAGCTCCGTATGGGAAAAAGTATGCTGCTCTTTCTAGTGCTTTAGGTACTCTACCTTGGGAAAAGCCTCTCTCTTCTGAGTTTGAGCAATTGGCCAGGTACATACATGGTCTTGTTATCCTTGTTTTGGCAGAGCATATTGATTTTCCAACTGAAGGTGTGTTTGGTTGATTTGATGTGTTAGGGAAAGTGAATACGCAGCATGGACTCTTGCTAATGGCTATGCGCTTAACCACGTCACCATTTCTGTCCATCGGCTTAAATCTCATCTGAACAAAATCAAGAAGCTCAATCAGTTTCTAGAAGAGAAAGGTTTCAAATTGAATTCAGAAGGAGGAGTTCTTAAAGGTTTGGTGTCATGGAATTTAAGCAAATTGGGTTTACAAACGACTGACTCACACATATATATATCTTTCTATTTTCTCTCAGTTAGCCCTGATGGTGGTTTGCTACAAAGCTCAACTGTAGCAGATTCAGTTTCTTTCAAGTTCTCTGATGGTGTCATCAAATCTATCCCTTGTTCATACATTGAGTTTGCTGAACGCCTTGTGCTTCCCCAGTTCCAACATGTACCCGAAAGCGAGGTTAGTGAAAATGTGAATGGATAGAGCGATTTGTTGATTGATTGCTCCCCCTTGCCTATGGTAATAATGTAAAGCTGATTCAAGTTGTTGTAACGACATTGTGTGAATTGACACTCCTCAAACCTTCAAAACGCAGATACAAGAGTATCATCGGCGAGATGGATTTGAGGTTGGAAATGCGGACAAGATCTTCGAGAGCACAAATCAGGAGCAGCTTTCCCGTCGAACCGGGTGATGGCAAATATGTCAATCATGCATGCCTCGTACATATGTAGAGAAAGAATAAGTGCTGAAACTGTCTTGTAATGTTGTTAATCAAACAAAAAAAGAAGAAGATAAATATACTAATGCAAAAGCTCTCAATAAAGATACTAATGCAAAAACTCTTGAATCTTGATCATTCATAAAAAGCTATGAATGTACGTACACTTTGTTAGGATATATGATCAAGTAAACCGAAATGGCAGAACCGGGGAAAGAAAAACATCAGTGCATAAACTTCGTTTTTTTCCATCAGCATCAGTAGGACAAGACAGTACCTCAATGACCTGTACTTGTAACAAATTAGCACTTACCTAAAAATGTTCGTCTTGGTAGTAACGACAGGGTCAAACAAAAATATAAAGGCCAAAACTTTAATAGAATTCCGGTTAGAATTCTCCACTTGAAAAATAAAAAAGATATGGATTTTGGAGGAATATTCATCATGGATTTTTCGAAACCCAGATAAAAAGGAAAAGTAAGAGATATCAGATAATGTAATCCAAGACGACACGAATTCTCCATTACAGATTGCACCACCCGTGTAATCGCCGTCCCTCTTGGAATCATTTCTTTTCTCCAGCCATTCCGGAAACCCTACTTTCACTGCCTCCCCACCCAGGACTTTTGTCTCCGCCGCCGACTGCCAAGGGCTTCCCGATCTACGGTCGAAACCCTTAATTAATGGCTACGGAGGCTACCACCGCATCCAAATTCCAGGAACCAGACCTCCGATCGGTCTCTCAGACACCGGATTTTCGACCGGAAATCGCTCATGACGGCCTCCGGTTCTGGCAATTCATGATCGCGGGTTCGATTGCTGGTTCCGTCGAGCATATGGCGATGTTCCCCGTCGACACCGTGAAGACCCATATGCAAGCGCTCCGACCCTGTCCGTTAAAGCCCGTCGGAATCCGGCAGGCTTTCCGTTCAATTATCCAAAAGGAAGGACCTTCCGCTCTGTACCGCGGGATTTGGGCTATGGGTCTCGGCGCCGGACCCGCTCACGCCGTTTATTTCTCCTTCTACGAGGTATCGAAGAAGTACTTATCCGGCGGAAATCCGAACAATTCCGCCGCGCATGCGATCTCCGGCGTCTTCGCGACTATTTCAAGCGACGCAGTTTTCACTCCCATGGATATGGTGAAACAGAGGTTGCAAATGGGGGAAGGGACCTACAAAGGCGTCTGGGATTGCGTCAAGAGGGTCATGCGCGAGGAAGGAGTCAGTGCCTTTTATGCTTCTTACAGGACGACGGTACTGATGAACGCTCCTTTTACGGCCGTTCACTTCGCGACGTACGAAGCAGCCAAGAAGGCATTGATGGAGGTTTCGCCGGAAAGAGTCAGCGACGAGGAAGGTTGGTTGGTCCATGCCACGGCAGGGGCAGCCGCTGGTGGATTGGCGGCTGCTGTGACCACGCCGCTCGACGTTGTCAAGACGCAGTTGCAATGTCAGGTAAATTGATACCTTCTCTCTACATCTGATTGCTCTTTATCTCTCATATCTACAGCTTTTGGATAGGATAGTGGAGGCAATGTGATTAGATAGATTACACAGTGGTTTTAATGATAAACGATAGATGTAAGATGTTATGCGTATTGATAGTTGATGTGCTGCAGCCTCAGATTTTGGTTTTAGTCAAGAAACTCAATACTTGTGTATCGGTCAAAAGCTTGTTAGATGGACTTGTTTTGTTTTGAGTGGTTTGATGTGTCTTTTGTGAATAATGATTTGTGAAATTTGAACTATCAGACTACTGGAAGATGGTAATCATGTTGGATCCATGAATCTTTGATTAGATGTCTTTTGCAAGACTTTTATCGACCTAGCTAGCATAGAGTTTAAGAAACAGCAACGCCATCATCAGTTGGATCCATGAATCTTTGCTCAAAATGGCTTCAATAATCTCTTGTGATGTGTAGGGTGTGTGTGGATGCGACCGTTTCTCTAGCAGTTCGATAAGCCATGTACTGAGAACGATTGTGAGAAAAGACGGATACAGAGGACTTCTAAGGGGATGGCTACCGAGAATGCTGTTCCATGCTCCCGCAGCAGCAATCTGTTGGTCCACTTATGAAGGGGTCAAATCTTTCTTTCAGGACTTAAATGGCGATTCAAACACTGGCTGAAAAATAGGCAAAAGGGTTAGGCGATTATGGATTCAAACACTCTTGAGGATCCTGTTTGTTTTTCTGGTTTTTTGTTTTGTCAGGTTTTCTATGATGTCATTTTAGATTATATTGTTGTGTTGATGATGATGCTGTCGTCGAGAAATTTTGATAAAAGTTGTAGAAAATTATGTTACTTCCACACTTCTAATAATAACTTAACAAGATATATACATATCCCTATATATTTTATAGGAATCAGACTTTCCAACGATACACACAATATTGGACGTGCCTGGTCAATACCGAAATAAAAGTTGGAAAAACAAGTAAACAATGTAGATGTATTGGAAGATACAACGGCAGCCAAATGGGAACGTTTCAGAAACCATTCCCGAAAATGGGAATACGGAAACAGAGGAAGAGAACATCGTCGACCGATGATTTACTATGAAAGATGAACTCGAAGCGATCCGGGCAGGTTGAGAGATGCAGTGATGGACGCATGTGGTGGTCAATCATCTTCCTAGCTCCTAGTTGTGAGATAGTGAGAGCATACGTAGTTCTATTTACGTAGACAATATATATATTTTAATTTTGCTAAATTGACAAGAAGCACCAGTGGTCTAGTGGTAGAATAGTACCTACGGTATAGACCCGGGTTCCATTCCCGGCTGGTGCATTGAGCAATGATGAAAATGGTTTAGCAATGCTTGGTCATTCGCATTCATCTGACTTTCAGATGATAAAAGTACTCTGCTGAGCTCTTTTTCTTTTTTCATATTGTATTTGTCTAATTGAATTCCAATCGGTACAAATTACCTAGCCAGAACTGTGATAGCAGAGACTTAACATCATAAACATTAGAAGCATGAGAGCGATTAAAAGAGCGTGTTCTTGAGGGAAAACATATGGCACCAGACGGAGATGAAAGTGAGAGTGGTGGTTTTGAGAGAGAATAATTTGCAAGGAAACTAGAACTACTAATATTCACTCCAGTTAAAAGTTATAAACTTGAAGTATATGACTGATTCAGAGACCAAAATGTTGGTAGTTCATGCACTTACACACGACTCTAATCGAACAAGACAATGTTTATGGGCTTACGTAGTTTTCTCACCATCACACGATCTACACTAGAGAAAAAATTATACCTCTACATATCATTACTCAATCAATTAAAGATGAAAGTTGGTTTAGTGGTTAATTAGTCTATTTTTGAAGTAAGACTTTCTAGATTGGAGTAAAAGACAAGCAAATATAAGATATGAAGCAATGATGAAGGAGACTATAAAATATTACATCATCAATATAAAATATTAGATTTAAAGTTATTAAGAGACGTAATATAAAATATTAGATTTAAAGTTATTAAGAGACGTAAATACATGTAGGTAGTAGATCTATGTATGGAAGACTCACGTACGCATTAGTACTACAAAAATATTTTTTTTTTTTTTTTTCCATCTGAACTTATAAAAAATACTTTGAAACGATGTTACACATCATCCTTACACCAGCAAAGAACCACGACGACCAAGACAACGACACAAGTCGGTCCTCTCCGAAGCTCAAGACTAAAGAGCAGAGACGGAGGAAATAGGGAAGGGAGCCTAAACAAAACGAAAAAAACAGAGCCCAAGACACGACACAACAAGTCGGTCCTCTCCAAAAGCTCAAGAAGACAGAGCAATACAGAGGATAAAAGGGAAGAGAGCACAAAGCTAACAACAAAACAGAGAGAAACCTACGACCCTGCAAACACAGAGGGAGAGAGATTCTCACTGGCGAAGATGTAGTCTAACCAAACCGGATGCCCTGAAGCAACATACGAGTGCATACGATCATCAAAGACAGCACTTCGAGCGATGAGAAAAGCCCCTCTGTTTGCACAATGCGGTTCTAGCTCTAATCTCCACTCCAAAAAATTTTCTAGCAAAAAGAGCAAAACCGAAGAATGGAACCTGAAAGAAGGCCACGCCTTTGGTCTGCTAACTGCACCTACCAACTGCGCATCTTCAAATGCGAAAAATACCCGTTTGACACCGTGGATCAGCATGCACTCAATTGCCCATTCAATCCCACGGAAGTTACATTCCAACTTGCTCCCAATATCAGCGAAAGACCTTCGGCTATGTAAGAGAACGGTACCTTTTTTGTCTCTAAGAACCCAAGCCATGCCTCCCATTTCCTGATCTCTATGCCAAACACATCCCACATTACATTTTAACCAAGGATCAGGCAGAGGCCTCCACCTTTTTACTTCCTTTACTCCACTCGCCGTCAAAGACCTCTCGCAATCCTTGTCAATTTCCTGTGACAGAAACCAAAGATCAATCTCACTCAAGATCTTATCCATCGTCTCCAGAGCGTTGAACCTCTGATTCTCGAAAAAGAGAAGGTTCCTATTAGTCCAAATGAACCAGATGACCCACGGGAATCTTCTTTTTATGTGAGTAGGAGTAGATTGTCCACGACAAATCATCAACAGATGGTGGATATTCGCATACACTGAGTTGCTAAAACCCATTTTTGGAGATGGGAATTCACTTACAGCCCAAAGCTGCCTGGAAACCGTACATGTGAAAAGCAGGTGGTTAATTGATTCTCCTTCCCAACCACAGAATTGACAAGTATTATCAACCCTTATCTTTCTCTCGCATAAGTTGTCTAGAACCGGAATAGCACCACTTAAAACCTTCCAGATGAACATTTTTATTTTTTTCTCTGTTGCAAGTGTCCAAACCTGAACCTTAAGATCATTCAGCGAAGGTAGCATTGATGCTTCTCTGATTAAAGCTTCCTTGTTGATCATCGTTGCCAACCAAAACCCTGATTTCACTGAATAGTCGCCACTTATGTTATGAATCCAGCTCCAATAATCTTCAGAGTCAACAACAGGTTGGTCTTTGATTATTCGCTGCACATCTTCAGGAAAGAAGACAGCATTCAGTTTCCTGACATTCCACCTTCTAGTTTGGAAGTCAATGAGCTCGTTAGCAAGAAGGTTCACATTAGGTGAAGCATTTAGTCTCCAAGGCGCTCTCAGCCCTTCATCCAATACCCACCTGTCGGTCCAAACCTCCAAAGAATTTCCATTGCCTACTCTCTTTCTCAAACCCACTGCCAGAAGATCTCTACCCCACAGAATGCTTTTCCAGGCATAGGAGGGTCTTTCACTGACAACAGAAGTTAAGAAGGAGCCGTGCTCAAAGTATCTACTCTTTAGCAGCCTCGCCAACAGACTTTCTGGATCACGAAGGAGTCTCCAAGCTTGTTTAGCCAAAAGAGCTTGGTTGAAATCTTCAATATCTCTGAAGCCCATTCCTCCCAAATGTTTGGGAAGACACATTTTATCCCAACTTAGCCAATGAATTTTGCTCTTATTCTCCACCGAACTCCACCAGAAAGTGGCCATAGCACTTCTAATATTTCCACAAATTGTTTTTGGCAATCTGAAACAAGACATAGCATAAACGGGCATAGCAGAAAGCACCGATTTAAGCAGAGTCTCTTTTCCCCCTGGTGAGAGAGTCCTCGAGTACCAACCAGAGACCCTTTTATGTACTCTTTCTCTCAGGAAATCCAACAGCTGAACCTTAGATCCACTAAAGCACTCTGGTAATCCAAGGTAGGTACCAGCTCCTCCCTCTTTGAAAATCTGAAACGCCTCCTTGATCTTTTTTTTTTGAGACTCATTTACCTTAGCCCCAAAAGTAATCGAGGACTTGCTCTCATTGATAACCTGGCCGGTAGCTTCTCCATAGATCTTCAGGGTAAGTTTCAGGGCCTTACATTGCAGATCAGTTGTTTTGCACAGAAAAAGACTATCGTCTGCAAACAAAAGGTGGTGAATAAACGGGCCACTGTCAGAGAAACCGATCCCATTCAAAACTCCAAGTCTTTCTGCTCTGTTTAGTAGATGAGTAAGCCCTTCTGCGCACAACACAAAAAGAAAAGAGGAGAGGGGATCTCCCTGTCTTAAACCCCGCTGGGGACAAATTCTTCCTTGAGGTTGATCGTTGATGAGGACAGAGTAAGTCACTGATGAGACACAAAACAGAACCCAATCAACCCATTTTTTATCAAAACCTAAGGCCGTTAAGATAGCTCTCAAATAACTCCACTCCACCCTGTCATAAGCCTTTGACATATCTGATTTGATGGCCATGAATTCACCTGAAATGATAGGGTGAGTACCCAAACCATGAATGAGCTCATGCGCAATACAAATGTTGTCTGAAATGAGCCTTTCTGAAACAAAGGCAGATTGATTGACTGATACAATCTGCTGTAAGAAAGGCTGAAGTCTCTTCACCATAATTTTGGATATGGTTTTATACAGCACTGAGCACAAGCTGATCGGTCTTAAGTCTTTCATCTTATTGGCATTGCCGACTTTCGGGATAAGACATATATGAGTGTAGTTCCACTCCTTGGGGAAAGTTCCAGACGAGAAGAAAAGCAAAACTTCCTTAGTAACTTGTTCTCCAACGATGTTCCAGTAATTTTGGAAAAATAAACCTGTCATCCCATCCGGGCCCGGAGCACTGGACTGCTTAATTGAAAAGACAGCATCCTTGACCTCTGCCGCCGAAACCTGCTTAGTGAGAGCAGAGTTGGTGGAAAAAGAAATTCTCGGAGCAAAATCCGCAAACCACTCGTCAAAACTCGCAGGGTTAGACGAAGTGAAAAGCTCAGTGAAGTACGAAACTGCGACCTCTCCTTTAGCTGCATCAGATTTATGCACGACTCCATGATCATCTACCAGCACATCCAGGTTATTTCTCTCTCTCTCACCCTTAACCGAAGCGTGAAAATACTTGGTATTGCGGTCACCCTCCCTTAACCATTTCTGACGACATTTCTGTTTCCAAAACAGTTCATCCTCTTTGTAAGCCTTAGCCAGATCCCGTTTCAAGGATATAAGCCTAACTGTAGAAGGAAAACTGGCTGATTGCTCTGATTCTAAATCCTGTTCCAGAGCATGGAACTTATCCCTTGCATTCATACTGTTTTCCTTCTTCCATCTGCTCAAAGTCCTCCTACAATCTCTCAGCCTATCAGAAACCGAGATGCTGTTAACCCCAGAATTCCTTTTCCAAGTACTGGCAATGGAGGCTTTTACCAGAGGTTGAAATAGGAACCGCTTGTCAAAGCGAAAATGACCCCTATAGGAGTCTTGAGAATCTTGAAGACTCACTAGAACAGGTCTATGGTCTGATCCTCTTTTATCCAGAAAGCTTTGATTAGACACAGGGAACATAGATAGCCATTCCTTGTTCCCAAAACAACGGTCTAATTTGCATTGGACCCACTGAGTGCCTCTCATCCCACCCCAGGTGAAACTATTACCGTGACTAGGCAGTTCATTCATACCACAAGTAGACAGCATATTGACAAAAGAATCAAAGGATTTCTGGCTCCGCTGAAGACCTCCCCTTTTCTCCCCATTATGAATGATCTCATTAAAATCACCTATCAAACACCAGCTCTCCTTCCTATGTACACCGATCTTACATAACTGATCCCACACAGCCGCACGATACTTCTTGTCGGGCGCACCATAAACACAAGAAATAAAAAAGGACAAAGCACCAAAGTGTAAATGCATGTCCATAAGGTTCTTATTCACCACCAAAAGATCAATAATTACACCTTTTTTACAGAACAGTGCCAAACCTCCACACGTACCAACAGGTTCCACTGTATGAACTCTTTTGTACCCCAACCACACTTGCAAATCTACTAATACATTCCTACAATTCATTGTCTCCATTAAGAACATCACCTCCGGGAAGTGCTTTTTACGCAGCTCCTTGAGGCGCGATATTGTCAAGTCTTGAGGCCGCCCCACTCCTTGACAATTCCAAGACAGAATGCGCATTAGATATTGGGCGATCCCTCCTTTGGGATCACCTTTTGGTTCTTGCTCCTTGCAAGATGAGATTTATTATCCGTTTGGTTAGATGCTTTCCTCTTTGCAGCCATCACCCCTTTTCCATTCTTCTTAATCTCTGTGGTAGGGGCTAGAAATGCTTCTTTTTTCGGTTTACTGAGTCTTAATCTTCTGACCTGTCTTTTTCTTGCTTTGCTCCTAAATGCTCTAGCTCCGGATGGACCAGCCTCATCGAGACCAGCACCATATGCCGTAAAGCTAGCCGTAGAGGGAAAGCCTGATCTCTGCGCTTTAGAGGACTCCAACTTAGCTCGCAGGTCCTCCTGACCGAAACCCCACTTATCCTTAAATCCCTCTCGAATAGCACTTCCCATCAGCTTTTCTTCGTTAAAAAGCTCTTTGTTAACCACAGGGTCAATGTACTCAAAGAGTCTACCTTTCTCTTTATCCACATCCTGGGAGATTAGTGGTCTGGACTCCATCCTTAAGATAATTTTCTGGGCTGCCGGGTCAGCTTCAACCTCCGCAATAGTACTTCTGACTCTCTCATGTTTCACCTGAAGGTCATCTCCATTGTTGACAAGAAGGTACTGCCTCATATCCTCAAGTACCGATGGATCAATTTTTGGTCTCCCTGTGAGTGGATTAACTCCAACCTGTTCTTCTTTAAGCACACCAAATAGTGGGTCTGAATTTGGTAAGACAAGACTCGTCACCATTTTCTCCGACATGGTCTTTGCCCTCCTAAATTGCGACTTTTCTTGTCTCTCTTTGGCCAACAGAGGGCATAAATCCTTCTCATGATTAAGCCTCTGACAGTTGTAGCACCTCTTCTGAATCTGTTCATAGAAAAAATCGACAATTTTTTCCTCACCATCAGGCAGCAGAATCAGTTTCGATTTCCTTAGAGGCCTCGCCACATCAAAAAGTACCTTCACCCTCACATACGGATTGCTTTGATTCTTGGTGTCATCAAAAGCAATTTCCTTTACTAAACCCAAGACATCACCTATGTCCCAAATAGTTTGCGAAGTGAAGTGATTGAGGGGGATGTTCTTGATTCGTACCCACAGAGGCACGAACTGAAGCGACTCCGTCGTCGGCTTCTCCACCCACCTTTCCATAGCAACTGCCCATTCATTGAAGGTTTGGACTCCCTTGTCCAAAATCTCTTCCAGCTCAAGTTCAGTCTTAAAAAAGAACTGAAACCTTTCATTGTTCAGCACCACTCCTCTAATCCTTCCAGCTTTTCCCCATTTACGAGGTAAATCCACGATAAGATGCGCCACTTTTTGACACTCAGGATTGAGCACCCTACCAATAATACTGAGCTTATTCTTCTCGATGGAGCTATACTCCGGCCTATTCGGAAGCACAATGGGCCTATCTTCTTCTTCGATTGACAACTCCATCATCGCCCTATCCATCGCCGCAGACATCTTCACTGCTAGACACAAAAGACTGACAAACAAAACCGCTCAAGCTGACGGCACCAGAACTCTTTCAAACCTCACCGAAGGAAATAACAAACAACTCAAACACTGAAGAGATAAAGATCTAAGAATCAAGAGCCGATTGAAAGAAAACTAGCTCTGAAACCCAACCTTATCCAAAAGAGTCGAAAAAGCAAGAGAGAGAAAACAGGGGGCAAAGCTAAGCCACACAAAGCTCTATCCAAAAGAGTTTGGAATACTCTAATTGAAAAAGAGAGTCTTAAGCCCACGCACGGGGAAAAAAAAAGGAGGGCGGTTCATCAAGTTGAAAATATTTTCATTTTGGTAAAATAAATGTATTTTTTGTTAACTTTTAATGAAAAAATGTATATTTTATGTTGTTTTAACGTGTCATACAAGTTCTTTTTCGTGTGTCCAAATTTTGTACATTGCTTAGATTCAAACCCGAAAAAAAAAAAAAAAAAAAAATCCAACAGAATAAGTTATACAAGAAAAAACTTCAATATCCATCATAATTATCAATTTGAAAGAAAAAAAAAGTTACTTCCAACGCAAATGATATTTGATTACTTATTTAAACAAAGAAATGATATCACATAACTTAAAGGAAAAAAGAAGACCTCTATAAAACCAAAAACAAACAAAACAAAACAAGATAGAAAAACAAAACTTACACATTGACAAATTTGGTGAATATTTACAAAACTTACACCATTGACTCCCAGTTTTTCTTCCAAGCGCCATCTATCTCTATATGTTATAATAATATATGTAGACACTATGAATGTCGTTGTGTGTGGTATCCCAGTTTTTGGTGTTTTGTTTTGTTTGTTTTTGGTTTATAGAGTCAGATAATTTGTCTAATTGAATTCCAATCGGTGCAACCATAATTCATTTTGTTTAGATTTACGTTTGGGCTAGTGTTTTTTAAAACCGGACCGAACCAATGGTCAGATCAGGTTCAACTATGAACCGAAAGTATTTTTGGGTTAAATTAGTATTAAAACCTATAGATAATTAAACCGTTAAAAATTCGGGTTTGACCAACAAAAAATAAAAACCGTTGAGCCATTCAACTGTATTGCACCAGTTTTCTAACTAAACAATTTTTATTTTCTTCAATAATTGTTACTGTTTCAGTTTTTTATTTTAATATTTTTCAAATATTATGATTTTGTATTTGATATTTAGAAACTATTTATATAATTTTATACTATCCAAATACTATAAATATATACATAGAAAAAATATATAAAATTAAAATTATTATTTTAAAATATCATGGTCGAATCCGGTCAAACCATATTGCCAAAATATTTTCGGTTCGGTTACGGTTTTAAAAACATAGTTGGGCCTTGTAAAGAGTTAAGTCCTTTATAAGCCTGGTGAAGAAAACGACTCAGTTGTCTACTTTTCGATCAGAGTCAACTCAATGTAACACCACTTCATCGGCTTTTCTCTTCACCTCCGACATAACACATTTCCGTCACGAATTGCCGAAAAATAAAAGCAGCTTCTCTCTCGCTCCAGGTGATCTCACATGGAAGGTTCTTCTCTCCTCTTCCTTCTGTTTTGTTCTTAAAAGGATTCGGAAAACCAGATTTGTTTCGCGCTCTCTCTCTCTCTCTCTCTCTCTCTCTCTCTCTCTCTCTCTATTTCTAATTTTTGGAATTGGGATCTGATTATTTGCAGAGAACAACGCCGGGACCGACTCAGACTCTAATTCCGTCGAAGATTCGCAGGACTATTACGAGCCAATCTCAGCCGTTGATCTAGACGGCGGAGAGGACGACGAGGACGACAGTTGTCATCCGATCAGTGGAGATGGCTTCAGCAACGGCCTCTCTAACGGCCATTGTATGATCCCGGAAGCAGATGGAGAAGGAATCTCTTCTATTACTTTAAACGGACACGCAGAGCCGAAGAGTGAGAGCGAAGAAGATACAGATACGGAAACGGTAACGGAGACGCCGGAATCGGAGATCCGTACAGCATTTGAGGAGGACGAACGGCGTCGAAGATCTCCGTTAGTGGTGGAGAATGCGGCTAGGATTATGGAGGCAATGCGCACAATCCCGTTCCCTGGAACGGCTCCTGTTTGGGCCTCCGATGGTAATGAGGATCGTTGGGTTGATCAGCTTCGAAGATTGAGATCCACTTCTCAAACTCAATAGTTTATTTCCTTCAGTGTGTTTATTCCCTCTTAGAATTGTTTTTAAGAAAACATTCAGATCTTTGTGGAGTATTCGTTCACCAATATTTGACATAGAAGATTTGGTGAGAATTTTGGCTAATTTAGTAACTTATCATCACAAAATCCACATTTGGTTGGTGATATAATGTTATCCATTTATATTAACCTAGCTCCAAAAGTTTTTGTTTAACCAGTGTTTTGCTATACAAACCCTGTACTTGATGAGTATCTCATGTTTCTGATGATTCATATACATATATATATATATATATATACATGCGTACATACATTAAGACTTAAGAGTTCAAAGTTTGGTGTCACTCAGCTGCATCTTTCTCTCAACTGGGTCTTGTTTGCTGCTTTTTTGTTGATTCTGATAAAAAGGTGTGAAACGTTTGAATCTTGAACATGAGAGTGTGGTTCTTGTCTTGAAAAGCTTATTAGATGTAATCTGCAACTTGAAGTTCATGAAGCCTGTCACGGTTGCTCCTTATAACTCTAGCTTTGTCCCCTCTTATCTCCAGAACCTGAAGAAACAACACCAGAGTCATCATCTCTGAAGAATATATGTAACAAAGACATATATAAGCGACTAATCAAGAACCAAGATTGTCAAAACACCTCTGGTCTAGAGTCAAGAACACCACTGGACATTCCCACATCAACTCTCCATATGCCGCACCCATATTCACTAACAAGATAAGACCCAATTTATCATTATAGAGTTGTAAGGATCTTGTGATTTTGGGAGAAAGTTCCATATATGTACCAGTTAACGCCTGATAACTGGGGAGTGTGCCCGACCACCATCGCCTTGGCACCAACGGCTTCAAGTGTTTCTTCAAGAATTTTACTTATCTGGTTAGAAAAGAAGTCAGGGAAAGACATTATTCCAAGCTAATGATGATATCTCTTGTTAGCAGTTTTAAGAATTTTGGCGCTTTCAAATTTAACTTACCTGGTCAATTTGATAGTCGTCAAGATCAGAGGTCTCTCTTGAGTAAAGTCTGCTCCAGACCACACTGTCATATCCCCGAGTTGCAATGAATGGCATCTGAGGATTGTCTTCATAATCGTCAGTAGAGCTTCTCATCCAAGTAGAGACTTCTCTGTTTATCCTCTCTACGCCGTATGCAACTGTGCAAAGTACATAACAATGAAGGGAAGGATGTCAAATCCAAAATTAAAAAACATCTCTCAACGCCGAGAGGAAACGTGAAGATAAGACTGATTATCTTTTACCGTGGTGAGGAAGGAGACCACCGTGGCAGAAAACCCAGTTATTAACACGCAAGATCACCCCATGACGCGCCAATTCACATGCTAATCGACCACCTGGTCTGAAAAGGACCGATCTTGCAATCACTCCCTTTTGCCTCTGTCCTAAGAGTTTTCCAACGACTTTTGGTTAACTGACAACATGAAGAACTTAGAAGACTCATACAGAGCACAGAAATATTGAAGTACCTTTACTACATTCCATTGGTCCCAATAGGTTTGAGAGTTTCTCCTATCTTCTTTCCATTGTCTTGACTCAAATATCCAATTCTTGAACGCTTTGTCCCAGTCTTGTGCATAGTCTTCCAAGTAGTCAAGAAAGTCTGTACACTCATCAAATGCTCTCGCATCTACGTATCTGTAATCTCCTTCAACATTCATCGTCTCATGATTCCCATTGACCTTGCAATTAGGACAATAAATTGCTCTTTATTAGTTCCATCTTTTATCATTCTAGCTACCTAGTAAATTAATACTCTATACTAATCAATTTCAAGTGTGAAAGCATTCAAAACCTGGAAAACAGCTCCACCGTTAGCCTTCGCCTGATCATCAAGTGACCTTAACAAGGAGAGTATTGCGATTTCATCATCGCCGCGATCTAGTATATCTCCTACCTGAACTAGTACCTGCATTTTTTTAGAAAAAAAATATAGATTTCACATAAGTTGGAAGAAACTCATAAGGACTTAAAGTCATTAAGATAGATATAAAGCAGTATGAGCCAAATCTCATCATTAACAGCTTACAGGCTATTCACAATGCTGAGCTAAAGAACAGATATACTGTCAATAAGATTTTAAAGTAAACCACTACGAATTCTGAAAACATTAAGGCACCAATTCAGAAACAGGTTGATTACAAGATATTGCTTTCATCACAAGCATAGTATCATATGAACATATCGTTATCTTGAAGAACAAAAGCTCCAAATTCAAACTCTGTTTCAGTCGTTGAACTAATGTAACATAAACTGAAATTATGTCCCACTAAATGTGGTAATTGATGATAAAAGGGGGACATACAGTGTCGTCGCCGATCCACTGGTCTCGTCCGTCGGAGCTTAAGACTCCGGCAATCTGAAGCGCATCTCTGGCTTTACTCAGATCGCCGTGAAGGTCTCCAACTACGCATACCATAAGAAAACCCAGTAAGAGCAAATACTCGTAATATGTACAATTTCACTCAATCTTGCTGTCCGTATCACCAAAAGGATTGGATTTTTGTGGCAAACCTGCGATGATACGGCGAGCAGGGGCAGAGACGAAAGTGGGTGGATCTCCATTGATGACGATTGGCTTCAGAGCTACTTCGTTACAATTGGTTGTGCTCAGCGAAGAGGATAAAGAAGGTTCTACAAGTTTCTGAGGATGAGAAGAAGGAGGAAGCGGAAGTAAGGAATTGAGGTATAGGGAAGCCATCGGTGGTGGAGGATGAGCGATGATCCACCAGAGTTTTGTTGAAATGAGTTAACATTTGTGTCCGTCGTCTGGACTGAAATTTGTGTGACTTGTCTGCAAATGCATGCCAAGTAATCCTTCTATCTACTGGCTGAGAATTTTCCTCTCGCAATATTGGAAATAATGAATTTTTTTTTTATATATATATAAAATACAGAGAGGAACCACACATTTTTATCTTTTTATCATTTTTGGAAAAACACTTCTAAATGACGACTCTCAAGTCTCAACAGATGCATAAAGCTTTCTGACTATACAACAAAGACCCACAAAACCCAAAAGGAGACAAGCATCAGATATCTTTGATCAAGTGAGGAACCCAACGACCGTATTTGGCATCTTGGGAGATCCAACGGCGGAGGCTTCACCGACTCGAGTGGTCCATCTCCATTCTCGACTAGGAAAACCATCGCCAGACCCCATCCTAGATGCGACTCAATGTGACAGTGCATAAACCAAGCCCCTATAATATTTGATGAAATTGTCAAAAATCAAAGTGGACTTAATACATATATGAGTTGGATCGTCATCGCATCGTTCACCTGGATTATCAGCAACGAACCGGATGGCCACCCATCCACCGGGAGGGGTTCCGATGGTATTTCTCTCCGGTGGGTCAAAGAGATTGAACCTAGCCGGGTCTCTCTTCGGGTCAAAATTCCCAAAACCAGACCCGACAACGTAGAATTGGTATCCGTGTAGATGCATAGGATGGCTCTCGGGGGTAACAATGCTCGTGTCCTGTAGCACAATCTGCACATTGGCGTTATACTTAAGCTTGTAGGCCTTTGTGGCCTTTACCGGTTGCCAAAGCCCACGGTTCACGTTTCCTGTGTAATCAAATTGAACCGGAGGAACCGGCGGGAAATCCGTAGTTATGATCCCGAGGATTCCTTGGTAATAGGTTTGCATGACAGAGTAACTCCGAGGTATGACGAACGAGACGTTGTTTATGCTTGCAGCGAACCGCGTCCCGTCTGGTCCCTGGCATCGCGGACTTGTCGGGTTGGTGCAGTTTATAAGCCCCAACCCGACAGTGAAAAACAAATTTTGGTCGATCTGGAGCGGTACCGGAGCTCTCTTCCAGTACCGCATACGGTTGGCAAAAGCCGTTGCGGTAGCGGTGTCATTGAACCTTGGCAAGACCGGGAAAACTGGTTTGATCTGACCGTGTCTACTAGGAGCGTTAGCGTATTCTAAAATAGCGGTTGTGGTGGTGTTGTTAAAGGCTGCATTCCCGCTATTGTAGGCCCGTGCGGCGATGTAGTATTGGGCGGGGCGTTGGTTAGCGGTTATAAGGACGTTTGTGGTCTGGCCTGGAGCGATCATGACAACGTTTGCGGTGAAAGGCTTAGTGTAAGCGGAATCTACCTCAACTATGGTGAGCTTGTGGTTTGCGACCGAAAAGAAGAGCTTTTGGTTCATGGCAGCGTTGATGAGACGGAGCCGGACCGTCTCACCCGGGAAAATAGCGAATCGGACGGTCTCGGGTCCGGAGCAGCGGTAGAGATCGCCCGGTTGGCCGTTGATAGTGTAAGCGTCTGAGACGCTTGGTGCAGCTCCAGTGAATTGGGCTAACTTCAGAACATCCATAGGGTTTCTATCCCACCATTCCCCTGTTCTCTTCATGAACTAGTTAATACATGTTCAAAATTTAAAAGGGCTATGGATATTTAAAAATAAATAAAAATGTGACAGTGTTTTATAAATTACCGAGAAGAATTGGAATGTCACGTTTGGGCTTAGAGAAAGGGTAAGGAGAACCGACACTAGAGTAAATGATGAAAGCTCCATAGACGGTGGCTCGAAGCCAACCGCTGTGTGCGTGCCACCAAAGTGTACCTTTTTCGTCTTCGATCTCGATTCTGTAGGTATAGCTTTGTCCCGGTTGGATTGGACACTGAGTTATGTACTCTGGTCCATCAGCCCACGGGTTTCGAAGCTGTCGGATTCCATGCCTTTCCCCAAAAACAGAGCATCTGTCAAATTGTTTATTTTTTTCGTTTACAAAAAAAAAAAAAAAAAAAAAGCAGATTGTATTGTTATTTTTTACCAGTGGATGCTAATATCGTAACGAGCTTTGTTAACGACGGTGATGGCTAGCGAGTCGCCATTTCTCACCTCTAGGGTTGGACCAGGAAACTGACCATTCACGGTGATGGTTTGGTGAGTTTTGCACAGCCTCCTCAGTGGCTTTGCCTCGATCTAGGTCATCGAAATAAGTTGATTAAAACATAAGTGGTTTAAGTAGTTGAAACTTGAAAGAGATATTAATCAAGTGAATGAGACTTCACTTACGATGAATTCATAGACGTGAAGTTCGGCAGAAGCAAAGGAAGCAAGAAAAGTGCAGCAAACAAGAAGGAAAATGAAAGATAGACCGGAGACTTGGGGAAGATTCTTTGGAGAGTGAGGCTCCATTCGTGTCCAAGTGTTAAAGGAGAAGAAAGATTAGATGTAGAAAGTGAAGCTTGTATTTGGTTCAAAGTCAGGACAGGGTAGCAACAACGTTCATCAGAAAATTTGTTGATTTGGTGCACTCACTAGACTAATTTTGCACTAATTCTCTAACTCGTGATCACGTCTAACTATTATGGATTGTATATGATAAGGGACTGAAGTTGCGAAATCTCCCCGCAACATGTATTTATCTAAAAAACTTTACACAAAAATGTTAATATTTGCTGGAAATCTCCAACTGAAATAATGTATCCATCTAAAACATAAATACTTTGTGAAAGTGAATCCAAAATTAATAGATGTCCGTTGGGCCAATTCGAAAGTGGACCCGACGCGAAGTCTCATTATGCAACGTTGACTTGGGGACGCAGAACGCGGTTGGTGAAATGCGTTCACGTTCTGAAAACGTCAAACCATACAAGTACAAAAATAAATTTATTTCAATGCAAGACAAAGTCTCGTTCGTGGCAATATAAATTAGCAGATTCCATTAAAATACAAACAGAAACACACAAGTCAGACATGCTTCCCGCGTCTAATCTTTATTCTTCTACCGAAGACTTCTCCATATTATAGTCTTCCTCTAATAGAGAGTTTCGTCTTTATTCCCCTAATTCCGTAATTCATGGCTGAAGCCGGCGACGAAAATCTTTACGCAGCCGCCAGAGACATCGCCAGAGCTCTCGGCAAGGACCCAAGCGCCGCCGGAGATATTTTGCAGATCCTCTCCGGCTATGGCGCCTCCGGAAACCGCGGCGGCGACTCCCGACCGACAGCATCCCGCGCTGGCGCAAACCTCAACCTAGACCGATCCCTCAACTCCTTGGAGCGACAGATCTCCGGCTACATCGTTGAGGATGCACCGATCTGGTCCGATCCCGTTGACTCTCGGACTTTCCTCGACGCCGTTGATGAGCTACTTGCGATCGCCGGAGACTTGAGATCCATGGCCGGAGATAAATCCGTCGCCGTCTGTGTGTCTCGTGCTGATGAGCTGATTCATCAGGTGATGTTTAGACTTCAGGAGGAGTTTGGATATGTAATGGACCGATCCCCTGAGTCGTTTGACTCAGACGACGAGTTCTCAGGGGAAGAAGATAACTACGGTGACCAAAGCTTAAGCCACCAGGTAATTAACTAATTGCTAATTCCGTTTACAAGCTATTGGTTTAATGCAATTCGGATTGGTTTGATTTTTATCGATTAGAATTTGATATGGTTCGGTTTAAATGTAAGAATTACATACGAATTAAAATTTTAACTGGGTTCATTTGGTTTTGTTAAAGTGGATTCTGGTTCTTTTTTTTTTGTTAAACAATAAAACCAATCTGGTTATGAATTCGGTTTGATTTCGGGATTATTCGGGTTTAGAGTAGATTCGGTACGAAACTGAAATTCAATTATGCATCTCTGAACAGGTAATCGTTGCCCATCCAGTGACCGATTACAAGATCGTGATTGAGGCGTTACCATCGAGCACAATCGGCGATCTAAACGCGATCGCTCTGCGGATGGTCGCTGGTGGATTCGGAAAAGAGTGCTTACGAGTGTACAGCAGTCGGCGGAGAGAGTTTCTAGAGGAGAGTTTGTCGAGGTTGCATCTAAGAGGACTAAGTATGGAGGAAGTACAAGACACCCCATGGCAAGAACTTGAAGACGAAATCGACCGTTGGATCAAAGCCGCAGCTATGGTGTTCCGCGTTTTCTTTCCGAGCGAGCGTCTTCTCTGCGACCGCGTTTTCTCTGATCTTCCTGTTTCTTCTGTTACAGATCTCTCTTTCATGGAAGTTTGCCGCGGAACAACCACACAGCTTCTGAATTTTGCAGACGCAATCGCTTTAGGGAGCCGTTTGCCTGAACGCTTGTTCAAGGTTATGGATTTATACGAAGCGATTCAAGACCTAATTCCCAAAATGGAAACGCTGTTCTCCAATAAATACTGTTCGCCGCTGAGGCACGAGGCGGTCGCGATTCATAAACGGTTAGGAGAAGCGATTAGAGGGATATTTATGGAGCTCGAGAATTTGATCCGTCGTGACCCTCCCAAAACCGCGTTTCCTGGCGGTGGGATTCACCCGATCACGCGGTACGTGATGAATTATCTGCGTGCAGCATGTAAATCGCGGCAGTCGTTGGAGCAGATACTTGACCAGACCGGGAACGAAACCGGATCAGACACAAGACCTTTGTCGGTTCAAATCAGATGGGTTTTGGAGTTGTTGGAGAGTAACTTGGAAGGCAAGAAAAGAACTTATCGTGACCCGTCTTTGTGTTTCTTGTTCATGCTGAACAATGGCAAGTATATTCTTGATAAGGCTTCGGATAACGAGCTCGGTTCGATCCTAGGAGATGACTGGAATGTGAAGCAGACGGCGAAACTTAGGCAATACCATTCTAATTACCGAAGGAGCTCGTGGAACCAAGTGGTGGCATTGCTTAGGACCGATAGTCCATATCCTAAGTTAATAGAGAATCTTAGATTGTTCAATGCCCGGTTCCATGAAGTGTGCCTGACGCAATCTCAATGGGTTGTTACTGATGGACAGTTGAGAGAGGAATTGAGAAGCTCCGTTGCTAAAATTGTGTCTCCAGCGTACTCTAATTTCATCGGAATATTGAAGGCGTCGCCGGGGACTAATGGGATTGTGTATACTGTTGAAATTTTGGAGATGAGGATTAACGAGTTGTTCAAGGAAAGCTCAAGTTGATTAAACTACATATATATTTGAAAAACTAAGATATTGTAAAATTGTGAATCCTGTTAAATAAATCTGTTTTGGGTGAATTGTCATGGATCGATCGTCGGCGAAACCTTTGTTGTTGTTCTTCCTCGTTGCTTTATTAACTCCGTTTATTGTTCGAGTTAATGATGATACTGACTTATTGACTTGTCCAACAATAATGTCTTAGATGATTTGATGTACTGTGAACAACTGCATATCTTTTCAAATAGCTAGAGCTATCGTAATGGTCCCTTATCATAACTCACATACACATTCTACCGATTTCGAATCGGCATGATGATATACGACTGTGAGAATGATACAAATCACTAAACTATACAAGAACTCGATCCATAGTTAATGAGTTATAAATTGAATTTAAAAGTGGCAAACTGGCAATATACATGATAGCTTAGAATCAATATCATGGATCAGCTGTGATGAACTTGGGGACTACTAATACATGAATCACATAACCAGTAAACACTTCATAAGTTTACGGATCAAGAAGCTTGGATATAGTAGAGTAGATAGAACCAGCGAGGTGACTGTAGGTAGCGAGGGAAGGGTGAATAGAGTCAAAGAACATATACTCCGAGTGATTGGAACATAACTTAGAACGGGAATTGCACAAGTCACTCGCCTCAAGATACCCTGTCCCGCAACACCCTTTCTTCGTTTCCGTAAACCCTATACGTGAACGAATGTCCAAAGAGGTCAAGACGCTAGGGAGATGACTTGGGAAAGAAGCAAATCAATCATAAACATCCCGTATTTGGTAGGGTTCTGGAACATGTCCATCATGGGATCGTAGACATTTGCGTATACGTTCTTGCTTCCTGGGAGAGACGCTTCGATAGCAGGCAATAGCTTTTGAAGCTTTTCATTGTACAAGACTGCGTCTTTGTTCTCACTTTCTATGCATGTTCAGATTGCTCCCCTGAGGATTTTTGAGGTCAACTGGATAGGCAAAGGCAAGCACCCCATCGGCGACAACCCTCCCACTGATATTTTTCGGCACCCTAAATTGTAAAGCTCCTACACATATCGAGAATATATATCAAGTGAACATGTTACAGTCTATAATGATGGCAACAAAAAACATTCTCCATCTATTAATGAGAGATCACCATTTTATGGAAGAAAAAGAACACAGCTAATTTGGAGGATTAGAGGGTTTACCTTGACAAAGTTCTCTAGTCTCTTGAGCACGAAGTCCTGGTAATCAGATATCTTAGGATACTCGAGACGCCTAGTGGGGATATCATAATAGTTCAAGATGAAATCGTTAGTACCCGCACTGATGATCACGATCGCACCATTTATGATATCTATCGTTTTCTTCTCCCCTACGATACCTTTAAGGCGAGCAATGTAATTCTTGAACATGGTAGGTTGGTATGAGACGGGGATGGCCTTGGTCGTGAGAGTGGTTTGGTCGTCATAGCCTGAACCAGCAGATGCAAAGCTGACCCCGGTGACGATTTCTGCGTCAGAGAGGTTCGGTTGTAGAAAAGGAGGAACTAAGTCTTTGATGTGAAGCTTGGAGGCAACAATGTCGCAAAAGAGCTTTCCATTTGAGAATCGTCCACTCGCTTCTTTCCCTGGGAGATCAACTCCGTAAGGAATATGATTTGCCTTGAGGTTGGACTTGGAGTCGTAATTGTTGTTTCCGGCGTCGACGGTTGAGTCTCCGAGGATTAGGATTGCCGGGGCAAGTGGCTGCGTTGTGGCATTTTCAGCCGCGTTGCAAGACGCAACTAAAGTTAATAGGAATAGAACGGCTGCTACGATTTTGGAGGTAGACATTGTGAAAAAAAATTAAAAAGTTGTAGTTGTAGTTGTTACTATTTTGTCAGTTTCTGATTGTAATTGTTACTGATTTATTATCTCGTTTTCGCCAGGTTATATATGTGTTTGAATGTTGATTTTCTATGCTAAATTATTGTTTTACCGACCTTCTTAGTTATGAGTTTGTTTTATACTTGAAAGTATAGGCACAAAACAAACAAAAGGGACAAAATAGAGGTTTTTCTTACAAAAATAGAATGTTTAAATATTAAATCTAATTAAAGAGACTCAAAAGTTGACCAAAACCTGTTGACCAGAAAAAAAAAAAAAAGTTGACCAAAACCGAATAGGTAACCAACAATGATAAGAAATTTTGTTGCTCGAGCTAGTGAAGATAAGAGATCCCGATTTGTATAACAAAAAGATTTAAAATACTAAATTTTGTCGTTATCGTTATAATACTATATATGTAGTTACGCTACTCGCACAGTCGTACGTGTGTTTCTTGTTTCTAAAAGGAAAATCCGATTGTAGGTCTATTCGCTCGCTCACATTTTCATGAAAGAACTTTCCTCGAAATTTAAATTCTATGTCTTACTTGAGTTCACATATCATGAGTCATCCACCCTACTAGTCCTTGGCTGTGAAGACACAATCTCTTAGGTATGAGAACATAGAAGAGTTACAACTTACCTTACTCTTAAAAACATACATTTTGTATTAAAGTAAAAAATTAAGATCAATGGAGTGCGTGGAGGATTTGATCAACAAGACTGAGACTAATGACGAGGTATGCAATTTGAGTAGGATGAATGTCGTCCCAGAAAAGGAAGTGGTTAGGATCGGGACAAGTCGGAGTTAAAGGATTGCACAAGTACGATAACTCCATCTCTCCTGTCCCGCAGCATCCTCTCGTCGTCTCTTTTATCCCTGTCCTCTTCAAAGAAATCGATTCAGTACTTATTTGTAAGAAGAAACAAAATACATATTGGTACATATATATTCATCTTGAATTTCCCTTTGTAACAGTTGTATTCTTAATAAGTCATAACCTGTAGAGCGAGCACACTTAATTTTTGTAATTAAACTAAATAAAGTCAGCATAATATAATGACAAAGACATAGCATACTGGTTTGGTTTGATCATAATTTTTGTAATTAAACTAATTAAGCTATTATCATTGTTGGTTTTGTGGTATTTTTGGAAAACAAACATTTGTGGTACTTTTGGAAAATATAATTAGCCATGGTAATTTTGAAACACAATCTTATTCTGTGTTATTATTGAGAATTGCCATATATATGTTTCTGTAGTTTTTTTGAATAGAAAAATGTGCAATTTATTAATAAGTTAAGGGCAAGGAGAGCTTGATTTATTGAAAAACGTAATGTGCATGGGATAAATGAAAACGTTGCGTTACCGTATCTTTGGGGATTAGTAGCCATGTCGAACATTGCTCCGTAGATATCGGCATAGAAGATGACACTACCATTGAGATTGGATTGAATGTCCGTTAGGGACTTCTTTAGCTTCTGGTTATACTCCTGCGAATCTGAGTTTTGTTTGTCGATGCATTGTCTCTCGTTCTGCCTTTGCTTTGCCACCGTCATCTGAATCGGCAAACATCCGATCGGCGGTAGTCCCAATACCATTATTCTCCGGCACCCAATGTCATATAGTTCCTATATTTACATCCATATTACGAATTTAATATTTTTTTTAAAAAACGTAAACAAAACGCATAAATCTGATAGGAAATGTTTCAGCGTTATAGCGTATAAAGCTATAAAAAAAAAACCTAAACTCTATAACGCGGATATGGTAGAATTTGTTTATTCATTTGAATAAACAAAGCATATATCTGATAAGAAATGTTGTTTACTTGAACGAAGTTGTGTACACCGGAAAGAATGAAATTCTGATAACCATCAACGCCGAGCTTTTGACGAGGAGAAGGAAAGTCGTAGAGATTTATATCGAAATCATTAGTTCCCGAGCTTACAATCACCAGAGCCTCGCTGAGTATCTTGGCAGCTTTCTCTTCCCCGACGATCCGGCTCAGCCTCGCCGCATAACTTCTGAGCATATCTGTCTGTTTACCAACGGATATACTTAAAGTAGCTAGATCTGTGAAGTTGTCGTAACCTGAACCGGCCGAGGCAAAGCACACTCCGGTGAGGATATCAGAATCCGACAGATGCGGGTCTAAAAACGGAGGAACGGTGTCTTTGATTCCAATTAGAGATGCGATGAAGTCCGGTATGAGTTTTCCGTTGGAGAATCTTCCGGTAGCGTTTCGGCCGGGGAAATTGCAGCCGTAAGGAGGGAAATCAGCCCGGATGATGGTCTTTATGTAGTTGTTGTTTCCGGTGTCGACTGTGGAATCGCCAAACACAAGGATCGCCGGGAACATTGATATGGTCTCGTTGGTGGCATTTGCATGACATCTCGTCAATATTATGATTATCGTTACGATCTTGAACATAATAATTTCTTGGACCAACATTGTATCTTTTCTTCTTTCTTTTTTTTTTTTTCTGTTTTCTTTTTGTGTTTTTCTTGTTTCTTTATACAGGACGACTCGACTGATTATTAGAGAGTCTGGAGAGTACACAGTACTATATGTGCATGCGATTATGCGTCATTATGTATTTATATGCAGTTAAATTGTCGACTTTATGATTAAAATCTCCCAGGGACGGTTTTACATGGGCAAGAGAAATTAAAATGGGCTTCATAGAGAGCCCATAAGTGTGCTAGTCTGAAAAGACAATAGCTGAGGCCGCCTGCCTTTTGAATCTGACAAAGATTTGTTAAATATTAAGCTCTACTTAGGACTAAGTTCGCAGTAGTAAATCCCACCTTCACACCTTATGAGATTCCAACGAACATGCAAGTCCCCTGAGACACCAATTTCAGGAAAAACCAAAAAATAATCAAATATGCTTCATCTGGTCAAAAGATCCAATAAGCCTAAAGGTACGGGCTGGGCTCCCATAATCAGGCCCAGATACTTCACACTTCAAATAAGAACCCCATCCGAAGTTCAATTTTTTTTTTCTTTTTTCCTGAACATATGTTACAGACTTACAGTACACTCTCACGGCCTCTCCGATATATTTTTGTACAAACTCATATACGTACAGAAAATAAAGGCATACATTCAGTCAGAAATTACTTATAAATTTGGTGCGTACGTCTTGGTCACGACAAAATTTAACTGGTAGATATATATATATGATCATATAAAGGTGTGGAGAATTGATTGATATGTGGTCAATGGTATGCCTTACAACCAAAAGACTGCATGCACATATACTCTGAAACGTTAAAATATTACACGTACAAGGAAACCCAAAAGATTATGCAAAGATTATAAAATAAATACCAATATTGTATATAGATGTACGTGGTTGTTAATGTTGATGATGATGAAATCTTGGTAGAATCTCTTTTTAAAAAATGGATTATCCTAAGTCTTTACACAGAAACGAGTTTGGAATAGAAGTACGTGCGGCGGGAGATCAAATTAAGATTACGGAAATCATTTGCGGTCCAAAAACAAAAACAAAAAGATATTGCACACGAGAGTAAATCTAAACAAACGTGTGTTATAGGCTGGAGATATCTCCAATATCTATGCTAAAGCTTATAAATTATTCCATTGGTTTGTCTTTATTCGATCAGGTACGTTCCCCTTAATCACCCTTTCGTCCCTATATAATAATGTTTTCCGTTGGTTACAACAGCAAATAGAAGATTGGCTAAATCAAATCTTCCTCGGCTTTAGGGAATTAGGGTATAAGTATTGATATGTTATGTTCATAATGTATTATTATTATCTTCCGCCTCTTACTAACAATTACGAAAATATATGTTCGTGAAGATGTTATACCACATACCATATATATGTATGTATGCAATGTTTCATAATTTGTACTAACTCATGGTGTGAAAAGTTCACCCTTCAAATTGAAAGACTAGCTAGGGTTCCAGTCATCTTATGGCAATCTAGATTTTGGTCTTTGATCCCCAATTAGAAAATAAAAGTTTCCATATTCCCACATAGATTCTATTGTAGAATGAGAGGGAGAAATGTAGAATTCGAAGTTTGTAAATGGAGCCGGAAAGTAGACTTTCACTGATTTGACCAGTTTGACCAAAAAACGCCAGCTATACTTCTTATAATATCGTTGCTCTCTATATAATTACATTGTGTATATCTTTGGATTCTTTGTTTTTTTTTTGGCTTCGTATAATAATAGAGCCGCGCATAGAGATAAGCAACTAAATTATTTTAATCTTGTTTGTAATTAGTATTCAATCAGCTTAAATGCGTACAGCGATTGTTACCCTCCAAAGCGTTCTACGTGAGATTAAGCCAATCTATTATTTCTATATAAATTTTGGTTTAGTTTTCGTTTATACATTTTGATTCCGTTCGACTTTTTTAATTGAGGTTTTTTCTGCCTCTCTACCAATGCGTAATAATGTAGTCGATTAATAAAAAAGGACAACAATTGATAAACTCTCCTAAACTATTTAACACTATTTTAAATACATACAAACTTGATTAAGTGGTTAATGATTAACCCATGGAAGTTGTGAAATTGTGGAACAAGACAGGTTTGACTCACGTTCTTCAATTATGACCCCATTAAACCCTTTAAAAGTTTCATAAGAAAGATTCATTCAACCTTTAACACATTGTGGCGCACACAAACCCAAAATCTCTTCCGTGCTATAAACAGCGGCGGAGCCAGTTTGTAATGAGGTGAGTCATCATTTGACCCATGTCAAATTTAAAAAAAATAAAAAAATTACATGTATATTAAATTTAAAAATTGATAAAATGCTATAAAATTAGATAATTGACCCATGTAATATTTGTGGCTAGTTCCGCCACTTGTTATAAACTTTAATTAAGTTCGCCATTCGCTGATTAGACAAATCAATTAATGGAACTACTCCTCCAATTAATTATCTTTTCCGCGCCAATCGTACGTACCATGCACCTCCGTACGACGAAGCTTCCTCTTTCGTGTCGTGAATTCGTTACCAAGATTTATTTTCTGCCACCAGATATTTGTTTATTTCATTCAATAGTACATTCTTTTATTGCTTTTCACTCTTTTTTTTTTTAATATATCATTATAGTATATGTTTTAGAAACGATCGAGACATCCAAATTTTATAATATAGGCAGGGCCGGCCCTTTAATAAGGCTGGTAAAGCATGAGTTTTAGGCCACAAAATATATAAATATTTATAGGGCCAAGTACAATCAAATGTTTTTGTAGCTCAATGGTTTAGGAAGCCTATTATCTCTTCTGAACGTGGGTACGAAATCTTAATAGGTAGATATTCCATGGCATTCTCCATATTTTATGTTATCTTTTGTAATTTTTTTTATCGACAGTTTTCTTTTATATTTAGGAAATTGGAAATGATTTATAATATTTAGATTATTAAATTATGTTAGTATTTATTATTTTAGTGATATATTTTTAATTTTAACGAATAAACTATTTATGAAAAATGCCACATATGCTTTAAAAAGTTCTTTAGGCCTCTAAAAAGCTCCGTGCCCTGAACATAGGATATGTAATACATACTACATGCATGCAGTTATTAACTTTCAGGCATTTGAAGACATTGTGAGAAGAACCTAATTATTTTACATTCAGATCCTAGCTAAAGGTTTTAACACTGAGCTCCTCTTTTCTGGTTTACGTGCTCAGTGCTCTTCGGAAGTTTTTTAAAAAACATTATTCACATTTTAAAGCATTTTAACTATTGATGTGGTCCTGCGTACGTATTACTTGTCCCCTCTCTTGCTTAATCAAGTAAGCTTAATTACTCATTAACAACCCGAGACCAACGGGTCTTCATCTGTGATCTATATACTTAAGCCCGCAAGTTGCAGATATCTTAGTTAAGTACATATTAACGTACGTACCGTCTTGACTTTAAAAAGTACATTATATCTTAGTTAAGTACATATTCGTTTTCATTAACAGAAAATCTTAATTAAAAGGAAGAGAATATTTTAAATAATAACTTTAACGAATCTACCTTCAAGACAGCTGTTTAAAAAAAAAAAAAACGAAATAACAAAAACTATTTCCCTTATTTGGTATAATTTAAAACTCTATCCATTAATGCTGCCTATCAATATAATTATAAAGTAATCATCTACTGATGGAAATGGAACTACGTACGGTAGGAAATGTTAAAGTTGTGGCCATTAGAAAAATGATAGCAATAGTGAACGTGGTGTGTGTCCTACTAATATATGTAGTTGACACGGACTAGCTAGGTACAATAGACGGAGCAAATGATTCAGAGCAAATTAGTACGTCTGTTGGTTCAACTAGATGATGACATCTTCATCTTCTCACCTAACCAATTTTTTTGTTTTGTCTTTCAGTTAAGACCCCAAAACTGGTGATTAACATAATTAACCCAAAATAGAACTGAGTGGAAGCTCTAGAATATGAAACAATAGTAAACTCAATCAAAATGTGCCAGGATACGGACCCATAAAACCGTTTGACTATATACATACATCAATGAGTTCTTATTCTCTGTACTTGTATTTTTTCGATGTTTAGTATCGAAATCGTCAATAGATTGTTCAGCGTTATTAATTTATTTCCAAAAAAGTAGCTTAAGCACAGACAACGATGATATGCAGTTCTCAATAGTAACGAGAGAAAAAAACTTAGTTGAGTTAAATTAAGGGGAAATTTAAATTAATGGATTGTTACTTTCAACATTGATATCAAATCCTACTGAAGTAACATTAAGCTACCAAAAAAAAATCCTACTGAAGTATCCGTAGTAGTGTACGTACAGTACGCTTTGGATTTAAATCGATAATCCTTTTTCAGTTTCCAAGTCTTTGGTCATTGTTTCACATTATTATTCACGAGGAATCTATCTAATCCCAACACGCTCCTAGTTTCAAGATTTGGTATTATTCGAGAAAGAATACAAGAAAAGGTTAAATAAGTTTTTCTTTTCCCGTCAAATTTATCACATAGCGTCAGAATATCTTTCCTCGATTTAATTTATTTCGTCATTTTTGCTAATCGTTGATTAATCATTTAGATTACTAAATTAATCTCCACCGGAGCAGCTCAGAGATCTAAAACTGCTGATACTGCAGAGAGTAGACAAAATCACATGTATATAACGGTAAATATAAATAGAATAAAAGTTCCATCAGTGCTTATATGATAGATACGTACAAAATCTAGATAATAATGATTTAATATGAAATGATTAATGCTGAGCTATATACAATATACAAATAATACATAGGGATAGACGTAAACTAAATTTTTAAGATTTATAAATAGATGAATACTTTAAAATATCACTAAAATAACATTTTGAACCAAAAAAAAAAAAAAATTAATATAAATAAAAATTTGAGTTCGAGTATAATATTTTGGGTTTGAATTTTAATTTATAGGGATCTATGATTTATTTTTTGGATTAAGCAGACATAATGGTTATAAGGGAGTTCGTTTTATTCATGCATGTATTTAATGATAACAAGAAAATAAAAGGGCATTGCGGTCATTTAACGAGCTGTATACGTATGGTCAAGCCCGCATTGTTGTTACGTGAAGTGTTGGCTCCTATATAACCTTGTCTTCTCCAACTTGTTCTTCCCCATAAATCTGATCATCAATTTATAATCTAATAACCAAAGCAAAGAGAAAGGAGAGAGAGAGAGAGATAGAAATGGGAAACAGCCTAAGGTGTTGTCTAGCTTGTGTTCTTCCATGTGGAGCACTAGATTTGATCAGGATCGTTCATCTAAACGGCTACGTTGAGGAGATCACACGGTCAATAACCGCCGGAGAGATCCTTCAAGCAAACCCAAACCATGTCCTAAGCAAACCATGTTCTCAAGGTGTTGTCCGTAAAATCTTGATCTTGTCCCCTGAATCTGAGCTCAAGCGAGGAAGTATCTATTTTCTCATCCCTGATTCTTCCTTGCCGGAGAAGAAAAGGAGGAGAAAGGACGTTCATCGCCGGAAAAAGACTCTCAACAACAACTCTAACGCCGATGCCGGAGACGTTAAAGATGATGACCAATGTGTGAAGCTGTGTGAGAAGTACTTAGAAGAAGATGTGTCGTCGACGCCGATTGATAAAGAACACCGTCATCGACGGCGGCACAGCAGATCGGCGTCAGTATCCACGTGGCGACCTCACCTTGACAGTATCTCGGAGGATCTTAATTAATTCCTCTTTCTTCCCTCTTCAATTTTTTTTCTTTTTTTTTTACTTCTAGCTAATGGTGTTTTTTGTCCGGAAGCCGGATTTTTATTTCCAGAGATCTTTTTTTCTTTCTCTTTACTGTGTTTTGGGGAAAATCTTTCGAAATGTTTAGGTGATGTGGATAAAATTTGTGTTAAAATGCTGTTGTAATTTCGAGTCACTGAGAAAGATTATATTTCAACCGATAATCATTTATCATAAGCGAAACATATATAGAATCTACTCTATATGACCAAGCTTTTGTTGCTTTTCTTGACAACGACTACGGCCAAAAATTTGATGTTCATCGTAGTAAATTTGTCGTTTGACAAGATAGCATAAGTTACATACTTACATGTGATGAAAAGAAAGAGAAGGCGAATGTTTAAGGGATAAATTAAAATGGAATTGATTCAAAGAACCAGCGTTTCAATTTTGAATTTGATGGATTTCCTCTTTATGGTTTCAGTGAAATCATTGATGAGTTCAAGAATAATTTGTACTATTGGTCTTATTTTCGTTATTTTGATTTTAACTCCCAAAAGTGTGTGTGATCGAGTTGTAGGCCAAAAAACATCAATGGAATGATTTATGATTATGATAAAATGTGTGTTTAACGGAAATAGCACTTTGAATGATTAGACTTAATTATATAAGTTGGGTCGTTATCAAATAATAATAGTTAGTGCGCAGGGTTTCACATGTAGGTGGACCAATCGAAAAGCCTTGAAAACAGAAAAAAAAAAGAAGAAGCTATTTGTTCCAAATAATATAACATTCAATCATATAAACTTGTAACTTGTAAGGTAATGTAGACCATATACATGGGCATGAAAGTGTATCAATGATTATGTATTAGAAAAAAAAGTAAATGAGATTTATTTATCGTCTCATGTACCATGAACTCTATCGTGTATAGATTTGTTTTTCATCTTCTAGCTACCGATATTTAAACATTCTATATACATGCGTTACCCAAAAAGCAAAATCTATGATTGAGATTCTAACATGTTAATTTATGTTAAATATAATTTATTCATAATTTTGTAATTGGACAAAAAGGTTGGAGATGGCTACAACTACAAGTTAAGATGTACTATATAAAAAACATTGAATTATTCCAATAAAAATATCAGAGTAAAGAGACTAAATTAAATTATAAGTTAAAAAAAAGAGAGACTAATTTATTCTTCTTCTTCTTATAATTAAAAAATAATAATAATGATCAGTGACCAAAAAGAAATGAAAGCTGGCGAGCCCATCTAACTTAGCTACCTTCACATGGATACCCTCTTCTATGCCCCATCTCTATTAGACATTCATTTTTATATTTTCTAATTTATTCCTCTCTATGGTATTTTCTTTGTATAATGATTATGCAACTATGCATACATTACTAAGTTGGGTCCAAACAGCCCATCTTCTCCATACGCCTGGCCATTAATGCTTCCAGTTTAACGTACGTAAATTGTTATATTCAAAATTTTGAATTCATCTCGTTACCGTTTATTGCAAATCTAATAGTCCAATTACTTAAATGGACTGTTCGTTAAATCGTAATTCGAATAGGACGGAGGAAGTGTAATTTTACATGTTAATGACCCACTCGTTCTCATAATTATTTGACGCTACTCTCTATCACATCAAATCATGACACGTCTGTTTACTTCTGTCCACATACCAACTTTGAGATCCACATTTCAGAGGTCTGTCTGATCCCACTTCATTTGGAGAAATGTCGATCTTTTCCATCAAATCATAAATGAAAGTAACTGAAACTGACCTTTCAAAAAGCTGTGTCCTACAATATCAAGTTGCTTACTTAACAATCTGTAGGTTATATAACAAACACTAAAAACTACACCCTTTATTTTTTTTATAAAATAAATAGTAGAACAAAAAAAAAGGGACTAGTAATTAATTAACGGTTGCTGTGAACATCAATCGAAGTATCTTCAACAGAGAAACGTGGGTGTACTCTCGCATCCCCAGCCCTAGGAGAAGAATCTGGCAATCTGTAGCTATTATCCATCGCAATAGAGTCTCCTTCTTGCTGATGAATCACAAGCACCGAGAAATGAAAATCCGACGACGACAACATGTCTCCGATCACACCTAGCTCAGGGCACTCGCTCCAATCCGTGAGTCCGTACAACACGGACGACTCAAGGTTATGGTCACGACCCACAACCACCATATCGTATGTCTCCCCAAGTGTACTAATCACTTGCGTGGTTTCCACGCCATCTCTCACTATCTCTTCTTTGTAATGGACTTTAGGTTTGTTCATCGCCAAGTTCTTGAAATCGTTTATAAGGCGAGACTCAGAGTATTCGCTTTCCTCTTCTACTGCAATTTGATGGTTGTCGTGGAAAGAGCTCTTGTGCCGGAAGTGTATCATCGTGACGCTCACTTCCGGGTGCTCTGCTATTCTCATACAGAATGCGAGCGCTTCCGCGTCGTCTCGGCCTTCGATGAAGATTACGGCCACGTTTCGCCACGTGTGGGTCATGAGGACGGAGCGTCTCCCTTCTGTTTCTCCTCGGTCGATGAATATTCCGACAGAGCAAGGTGCCTTGTCAAGCACGTTAAGGTTTATGCTACGGATCGTGGGGTTCACGTGGTCGAACGTTCCGTCTATCGCGTACTGTTTGTGGAACGGGACGACGATGAGTGTCGCTTTCTTGTCAAGTGCGAGAGTGCAAATGTCGTCGTTGATGCTGGAGAATGGAGCTGCAGCTGTAAAATGCTGAGCCATTAGGGTTCCTTGGTTCTGCTGCTCGAACCGTTGGAAACCGTTGACGATGTGAGTGGACTGGACCGTGTTGGGATCGAGTTTGTTCATCAGGTGATGCGGCATGAGCACCGCGTGCGCTCGGCCTTTGAGCTCGACAAGGTGGAGCGTGAAGACGGAGATTGGGCTGAACCGACTTGGGTAAGAAGCTTCTAGAAGGTTAACCATGGAAGGCACGTTTTCAACGTTGTAGACACAGAGGAGGAGACGAAACTGAAGGTTTCGCTGCCTCGTATTGAGGATCGTCCGCTTGCTCTTGCTTCTGTAACGCTTCGATGGGTCGTAGAGGCAAACGACGAGGAACCTCGAAATGCCGGTCACGAGCAAGAGTGTGATTATAACAAGATTAAAGCATTCTGTGTTTAGAACCTGCCAACAAAATAATTTGATGAAAATGTGCTGAAGATGGACTGATCTTAGGTTTAGAGAAATAAAAACAAACGAAAGAGACCTTTATATTAATTCTACCTTCTCGTCTTTCCACATGACGGATGTGTAGATCTCGATGATACCTTGGCAACACATCAACAAGGACAAAGAAAGTGCGTCTCCGATGGGTATTTTGCAATAAGTGGAAGCGGCTGCGGTTCCGAGGAACTTGCAGATGTAGGTGATGAGGATTACAGCCTCTATGACCTTCACGTGGCTCGCTCTGAGCACGAAGAAATTGGTCTGCAATCCACTAATGGCGATGAAACAAGGGAGGGAAAGGCTCGTTGCAAACATGTCGAGCTTGGTGGTGAGACCGGTCCCTAATGGAGGTCCATCCGGGAGCGAAACCCCGAGCCAAAACGCTCCAAACGCCGCGTGAACCCCGAGCATTTCGGAGAGCAAGCTTACTCCCAACAAGACCATTATGATCGGGAAGAATGGGATCTCGTCTGTTTTATCGATCGAAACGCTTCTTCTCTCCGTCAACCAGATGATCAACGGTCTGCAGACGAAAAAAATCACGAGGAGAAGAGCGAAGACCCAAGCAAAAGACCAAATGCTACCCATTGTCCCATCCCCCAAGAACATTCTGAAAACGAGTGCCACGACCCAGCTAAAGGCCTCGCAGACAATGGAGCAGTTTGTGGCTAACCGTCCGAGATCAGAGTTAAGAATGTTGAGCTCGGCTAAGACGGTCGTGGTGACAGGAAACGAGGTCATTGCGCTAAGGGAGACCACTGTGCTGATGCAGTGGACAACGTCCGGCGGGATCTTAAAAGTGTTTCTCAAGAAGAGAACGGCGAGGTTACCGAGACATAACGGGAAGGCGTAGGAGGCTGTACCGATGACTATGGCTTTGGAACCGGCTTTCCGGAGAATGCTAGCGTCGATTCTTAGCCCGAGTAAGAAGAGATGGATGAAAAAACCCACGTTTGAGAGCGTTTGTAGAGTGATTTTGCCGCTTATTGGAAGGAACAGCTCCGTGTATTTGCTGTTTTGGCCAAAGAGAGACGGTCCTAGGATTATACCAGCCTGCATGCGTGTGAACATTTTGGCAAAACTCAATAAAAACAAAAGAAAAAGCAGAAATGTGAAGAGCTTCTGATTCCATAGGTTACCAAGACTTGGGCAGAGATCATGCCTTGCTTCAAGGGCTTGAGGAGGCGGAAGAGAAGGCGTGAGGTGAGGATGATGACGGCCATTTGCAGCAAGAGAAGTGGCAGTGCGTATTTGAGAGGGTCACTGCCGAAGAAAACGCCCTTTGAGGTTAACCTGTGGTTGGTCTCGCACACGATGGTTTCCAACAAGAAGGGCCCATGAACTTTGCCTTCCTGCATCGAGTTCGCTATGATCTTTTTGTGCGACCCAAAGCTGAGTTTGAAGAACGTCGAGGAAGAGAGACTGCTCTATACGTATACAGAAACTACTATATGTGGGCAGAGGAAGCTCAGAATCTCTTAGTTATATGAATAACAAAACAGAGGACTCTGCTTTTATTTGGGGAAAATGATGACCATCTTGCTATCATTAAAATGTAGATTGCTTTCTAGGCTTGGTCGAAAGACCAAAGACAAAAGGGAAGTGAGAGAGAGAGAGAGAGACAAAAGAGAGAGAGACAGAAGAGAGAGAGAGAGAGAGAGAGAGAGAGAGATGAAGCCATATTTCTTGCTACTATTTATTGATTCTGACTATTTTTTGGTTGGTTGATGTTAATAACCAATAATCTCCCCATTCTAAATTCGTGGTTTTCACTTCCCCTGAAACCTGATGAGATTATCTCTAACCATTCTAGATTCTTTGATCTAATCACATTCCAATCTAAAGCTCCTAGGTCCTTCAAACTACTATCCAGTTGAACCAAGTAAGATAAGACCATTTGGTTTGGAGTTTTAAACAGCTACAAATTAGTATATCATTACCATCCGCATAGCACTGTTCTTAGAGAGAGACAACACACTGGTTTTTCACTTCTTGGCGAAAGAGACAACCATTGGATTCTGTGGAGTGATCTTGAAACCCTGAAGAGCCTGCATGGCCATGGATGATTGAACATCGTCTTCATACTCCACAAACGCAATTCCAGGTTTCGCTTGGATCATTCTTATCTCCTTGAATCCCGGGTACTGTTCAAAGAGCATCTGAAGCATCATGCTCGCTGTCTCAATGGGAAGATTCTGAATGAAGAGTATGTTGTTTGGTGGCATCGTGTCTTGCCCACTTGGCTGGAAAAAAGGCTGCAAAATCGGAGAGACAAGTAATTGGAATGATGCGGAAACGAGAGCTTACAGGCTAAGTTGCGACAACAATGTCCATCAGAAGATTATGTTTGTATAATTGGAGTGATGCGAGAACGAGAAATTACCGCAGGCCTTCCGTTCTGAGCGGTTGCGCCGTTAGCCATGCTTGGTTGTCGAGTATCTTCAGCATTTCGCTTCTTTTCAACTGCAAGTTTTGTTAAACATAAGATGGAAAGTATAAGGCAGAGACGAAAGTTTTAAATTTTGTGATAGACTAGAAACGAAAGTTGAAACCTTTCTCTTCTTGCATCATCTTCTTTTCTCTAGGAACAAAAGTCCCTTGGGCTTTAGAAACACAATCCGACTTTGATTTCGCATATTGTATCAGCTGCGCCCATAACACCACACTTAAAATCTCTGCAATTTTCTACGCTTGCAATCTCGAATATGTAGCCATAAAAGATAGGAAAAGGTACCATTGGTTTATCATAGAATGGAAAGTTTTGCATTTGACGGACAGCATTACTAGCAGATGTAACTTCAGTGAACACAACCCATGCTTGTCCCCTGAGCTTTGGAGTCTTCAATGCAACCACATCAAGTATCCTTCCAAAGTGAGAGAACAAACAGTAAAGAGATCTCTTCAGCTCTGTAAAAAGCATTCAACAAAAAAGGTGGAAACATTAAAAACAATCACCTTCTTAAACGGCATTACTCTTAGACACACAAAAGGTATCAAAACTCAAGCAGCCAAAGCTATGAGACAATACGAATTTTCTCCTAAACAATTGGCCAGTAAATTGGTCCTTCGTGGTGAAAAGCAATATATGTTTATACTTAAACTTTTTTTAAAAAGCACAAATCTTTATCTTCAACATACCTCACCAGTCACTACTATGGAAGAAACACTATAAGGTGTTACTACCTAGTTCCGGTGGGTTAAGATTCGACTGAAAATTATAAATCCCTAAAAGTGAGAGAGAATATACCTTCTTTGTTGATCTTCTCATTGATATTTTTAATGTAGATTGCCTGATTCGGCGGTATATCAGCCGTTAGCATTTTCCACTGAGCTCACTCGGCGAAGACGACGGACGACACTGCCCTGAGAAAAATTAGCGAGACCTAACGTTACGGGAGAAGAAAAGAAATCGTCGCGATTCCAATTTACACGCGCCGTCTAATTTGTTTTTATATAAACTTCTTACCGTTTAGCGTACATTAAAACAACACGCGGTTTTAAGAGATTATTAAAAACGTCTTTTCGATGTTTTGCCAGGCTCTTTATCGAATTATCCCCTTTTCCCCTTTCTTTCTCCGCATCTCTATCCTCTTGCCCTTTCTTCTGTTTGTTAAACCCTACGAGCTTACTAGGATCTTTCACAGTAGAGGGAACAATGAATCCCTCGCTCTTCACCTCCATTAACGCTCCAGTTTCACCTTCCCCACGCTCTCCTTTACTCTGTCACTTCCTGACTCCTTTGCCTCTCCGTTTCTCGAAGACTGAGTATCAGACTCGCCGTCGTTATCGAGTTTCGTTCCCTCGTAGCTCAGCTACTTCCTCAGACCTACCATTGGTATCTACGCAGTCGAAGAAGCCAGATGTATTCGGAAATAAGAAGGAGCTCACCGGACTGCAACCAATTGTTGAGAAAATGACGCCGCCGGTGAGGCTAGCAACTTCTGCTGTTGTTTTAGCGGCATCTCTAGCTACTGGTTACGGCCTTGGGCTCCGTTTGGCTGGTTCCAGGAATATTGCCTTGGGTGGGGCTGCTGTAGCTGGAGCCGCCGGTGGAGGTGTCGTCTATGCGCTCAACTCTGCCGTACCGGAGGTGGCTGCTATCAGTTTGCACAATTATGTTTCCGAATTTGAAGATCCTGCCTCTGTGACGAAAGAGGATATAGAAAAGATCGCTGATAGGTTAGTGCTTGCTTCAATTTGAAGATCATGCATCTGTAAGGAAAGAGGACACACATACGAAGTGTACTTAACGATCCTTGTGATTTTTTGCAGGTATGGTGTCAACAAAGGAGACGAGGCATTCCAGGCTGAGATTTGTGATATATATTGCCGGTGAGTCAAGTTAGAAACCCGACAAACACGGAATGTTGTTTTCCTCCTTTCTCTTGGTGTGGAGAATTCCTTAGTTGATATTTTGCATGTTAATCTTGATTAGGTACGTAACTTCCGTGCTTCCAACTGAAGGACAGTCTCTTAAAGGGGATGAAGTGGAGAAGATAGTCAGGTTCAAAAAGTCTCTGGGAATAGACGATCCCGATGCAGCCTCCATGCACATGGAGGTACTTTCTAGATTCTTCTTCTTCGTTTGAATTAGCCTCGAGCGTTTTGCAGTTGAACCAGAAGGATCTTGAATGCAGAATGACCAATTCCTTGGTTTTGTTTAGATTGGCCGGAGGATTTTTAGGCAAAGGCTTGAGACTGGAGAGCGTGAAGGTGATGCAGAACAGCGTCGGGTGAGTTGCTAGTCCCTAGGACCTAGTATACGTTTTTTCTATTGTAGGTTTGCACAGAGCACAAGCGTGATCACAAGTTGTATGCTCCCAGTGCAGGCATTTATGAGGCTTGTATATGTTTCAGCTCTTGTGTTTGGAGATGCTGCATCCTTCCTTTTGCCATGGAAGCGAGTATTGAAGGTCACAGATTCCCAGGTAGGCATTTCCAATTCTTGTCAAATGACTCAAACCTATGATTTTACGCAACAAGTTTTTTTGGCAAGCTGCATACTGACAACTTACTGCAACTTGGTAATCTGACGCTCTCTGCTAATGTGTTAACCCCTCGTGTGTAGGTTGAGATTGCTATTCGTGAAAATGCAAAGCAGCTGTATGCCGAGAGGCTAAAATTAGTTGGTAGAGGTAATGTTTTTCATTTTAAGACAGGAAGTTATGTTTCGCTTTTAGAATAGAGGAAGTTTCTCGAGTTGCCACTATTGTGCCACTTCATGTGAATAGCTAGAAGTGCCACAGTGGATACTTCTCATTTGACATTGATAACAGATGGCAAAGCTTTTTCTTCAGCTTTATGCACGGAAATTTACATAGTTATGTTTGTTAACATGTTCTTGCAGATATTAACGTAGAAAACCTTGTGGACCTTAGAAAAGCACAACTATCATTCAAGCTTTCTGATGAGGTACTCTATATCTTTGCGGCATTGACTTCCTGTTCCTGCTTCCTCTGGTTATAGTTCTTCTGACAGTTTGTTCTCCCTTGCAGCTTGCTGACGAACTGTTTAGAGAACATACAAGAGCAGTAGCCGTAGAGAACATTTCAGCAGCACTTGGCGTACTAAAATCCCGCACACGAGCAGTGTAAGGCTTTGTATCCTATTGTTTTCAGATTTGTGCAAAGAGAAATCATATGGAAAAATTAGAATATATGTGAACAGTGAGTTTGGTAGATTTGAGTTTTGCTTTTTTCAGAAACTGATGGGTGATATTTCCGTCTTTTGCGATTGTGAAGTACTCCTAATTTATGAATTTTTAAATGCGAATTTAGGTTATACAGTGATTTAAATGAGTTAAGCCATGTAATTTAAACTTTAGTGGCGTCTGTATAACAGTGGAAACAAATTGGATCAATTAATTTATATTAGTGAACATTTTACAATGCATGTCGTTAATTGAGCTGATTTTATCCAGGAAGAGTTTGTCACTAGTTGTGGAAGAGCTTGAAAAAGTTTTGGAGTTTAACAACCTGCTGGTTTCCTTGAAAAGTCATTCAGAGGCAGATCAATTTGCACGGGGGGTTGGACCTGTTTCCTTGATAGGTAAATATGCTTTTGACGGTCTCTTTTCTGAGTAATAATAATAGGGTCTTAACTTTGGATCCCTGTGGCTTAGGTGGTGAATCTGATTTTGAGAGAAGGATGGATGATTTAAAGCTCCTTTATAGAGCATATGTTACAGATGCTCTATCGGGTGGGCGCATTGCAGAAAACAAGGTAACTCAAACCTATTTTGTATCAGTTATCATATAGTATTCTTTATAGAACTTGTGTTTCAGACTCTGTATTCTTTATCTCCATCCCAAGCAATGTAATTTCTGGTCGTTTTTATGCTGAATGGTAGCTTGTGGCAATGAGCCAACTGAGAAACATACTTGGTCTGGGAACACGGGAGGCTGAAGCTATTACTGTTGATGTTACGTCCAAGGCATACCGTAAAAGACTTTCTAGCGCTGTTTCTACTGGTGACCTTGAAGCACAAGACAGTAAAGCAAAATACCTTCAAAAGCTATGTGAAGAGCTGCACTTTGATGCACAGAAGGCAAGCGCAATCCATGAAGGTATACGGGGGCCTTCTGTTCACAAACGAAGCCTTATGCTGTTACTTTATACATGAGTTATATACTGTTATCTTACAGTTTTAATGTTTATTGGAGTCTTTTATTCCCAGTCATCTGACAGCCACCTCCTCTTGTTCAGAAATCTATAGACAGAAGCTTCAACAGTGTGTTACTGATGGGGAGCTGAGCGATGACAATGTTGCTGCTTTACTAAGGTTAAGAGTCATGCTCTGTATTCCTCAGCAAACTATTGATGCAGCTCATGCAGAAATCTGTGGCACCATATTTGAAAAGGTAATCCAGCTTATCAGTCCCCTTTTGTCTTTATCCCAGTTTTTCTCATGGTCTTTGGTCTTGGCACTGCAATATCAACGTTGTCTTTTAAAATATCCTCTTGTTAATAGTACATATTTGCTTGTTTTCAATTCGTTTCCAATAACTTAATTTTGTACCAACTTTACGTCTTGCTGCCGGAAGGTTTGCGTACAGATACTTAACCCTTGCATCTTTTCCAGGTTGTCAGGGAGGCAATTTCTTCTGGAGTTGATGGTTATGATGCTGAAACTCGCAAATCAGTAAGAAAGGCTGCTCATGGTCTTCGGTTAACCAGAGAGACTGCCATGTCTATTGCTAGCAAGGCTGTGAGTTTCACACTCTTTACTTTCCCCATGAATGGTATTAGGATTTGGTTTCTCTAACAGAAAAAAGAAAACCTTCATCGATGTAGGTCCGTAGGGTTTTCACAAACTATATCAGACGAGCTAGAGCGGCAGAGAACCGCACTGAGTCAGCAAAGGAGCTGAAGAAGATGATTGCTTTCAACACGTTAGTTGTGACTGAAATGGTGGCTGACATTAAGGGAGAATCTTCTGATAAGGAAACTGAGGAGCCTGTTCAAGAGAAAGAAGAAATTAGTGAAGATGAGGAATGGGGATCCCTTGAATCGCTCAAAAAGACAAGACCCGACAAGGAACTCGCTGAGAGGATGGGAAAGCCTGGCCAGACTGAGATAACTCTTAAAGATGACCTTCCCGACAGAGACAGGATCGATCTCTACAAAACGTACTTGCTGTACTGTCTAACCGGAGAGGTAACAAGAATCCCGTTTGGCGCACAGATCACAACGAAGAGAGACGATTCAGAGTACTTGCTCCTGAATCAGCTTGGTGGGATTCTTGGACTGACTTCGAAAGAAATAGTGAACATCCACGTAGGTTTAGCCGAGCAGGCTTTCAGGCAGCAAGCTGAAGTGATTTTAGCTGATGGGCAATTGACAAAGGCTAGGGTAGAGCAGTTAGACGAGTTGCAGAAACAAGTTGGGTTGCCTCAGCCACAAGCCGAGAAGGTCATAAAGAATATAACGAGCACAAAAATGGCAAACGCCATAGAAACTGCTGTTAACCAAGGAAGACTGAACATAAAGCAGATACGTGAGCTCAAGGAGGCAAACGTGAGTCTGGACAGCATGATCGCTGTGAGTCTGAGAGAGAAACTATTCAAGAAGACAGTGAATGACATATTCTCTTCAGGAACGGGTGAATTCGATGAAACCGAAGTCTACGAGACAATCCCATTCGATCTCAGTATTGATGTGGAAAAGGCAAAAGGCGTTGTCCATGAACTTGCTCGGAGTAGATTATCAAACTCGCTGATCCAATCCGTGGCATTACTCAGGCAGAGAAACGCTAAAGGAGTGGTATGCAAATCCTCTTTTCCTCTCTTTATGTTGACATAAATATTTATTTCATCGTTGATGATTTGTGAATGCTTCTTCTTCTGTGTTTAGGTCTCGTCGCTGAATGATTTGCTGGCATGCGACAAAGCTGTACCGGCTGAGCCGCTGTCATGGGATGTCTCAGAGGAATTAATGGATCTATATGATATCTATTCAAAGAGTGATCCCAAGCCGGCGCCGGAAAAAGTCTCGAGGCTACAATATCTTCTGGGAATAGATGATTCGACTGCAACCGCCCTCCGTGAAATGGAAGACGGTGCATTATCTTCTGCTGCTGAAGAGGGCAATTTCGTCTTCTAAATCTTTGGATAATGGCTTATAGTTTTTTTGTATTTTTATTGCTGAGGGAGGAAAACTGAGTTATGAAGTTAAGATTTTTACCAAAGCCTGTGAATTTTTTTGTATCAGAACCAAACTTGATCTGATTGGAATAATTTGAAAATCTGCAATCTAGAAGTGGACCAAGTATGATTGCCCTCAAAAACTAGGCTTTCGCTAGAATTTAATTAGACATCTCCTAGTAGAACACTCGTATTTATATTTTAATATATGTGCTCTTGGGTTTTCCCATCGATGAAGTTGCAAGATTTGAGTTTCGTTTTCCGGAACAAGATGAAGAATCTTGGATAAGAAAGTGCAGCAGACGGATTATATAACTGTAAGAAGCTTGGAGAGAAAGCAACCAAATAATACCATGATTTCGAGACGATTAAATTCTGTGTAGGCAGGCTGTAGCACTCAAAACCCCATAGTAGACCAAGACTTTATGCACACGTGGTTTCACGTGACGGGTGTTTTCCTCCTAATAATTACTCGATAAAATGATTGAAACATAAAATAAAATAAATGATTTGACCCTATTGAAAGTTATTGTTGTTTATTATCGTCTCACATGACATCACAGACGTATGCCAATACAGAACATGACAACATGTATAGTAGTCAGTAGATCTGATCTCTTTATAGCATGTAATGTTTTTGGCGGAATTATATAAAAAGACAAAAATTATTAGAAAATTTGGTTTTAGTTTTGGTTATTACTTATTAGAAAAGTTTGTACACAGATTTCATATGAAACCAGGAACTGGACTTTCATCTTTATCATGTAATTAATTTAGGTAAATCGAAAGATCAGAGTTCGATGGAATAATGTGATTATGAATTATGATAAAGTCAATTGATTCATGGAGATGATATGAATCGAGAAAAAAATTGTTTCAGTAGTTATTTCCGATATTACAAAAAGAGAGAGGGAAAAAAGCAGCATCATTTGAAATCTCTGAGCAACACCTTAACAATGGAAGCGTAACATCCTGATGAAGATTTAGCATTATTATTATGATTCGATCCGTAATCTAAACTGTAAGCCGATCCCAACCACATTGATCTACGGCTGTTCCTTCCGTTCAAATTCGGAGGAGAAGATGTTGAAGACGAGGATGACGACGAAGAGTTAGCCGGAGACGACAAGGCGCTAGAATTCTTGGCAAGCAAGGAACGAAAGTGAGTGTTGGTGTTTTTAGGGTTTACGGATTTTGTAGAGGAAGGTGAGGCGTTGAAGTAGGAAGGAGGAGGTGTGAGTGGAGCTGAAACCGGAGAGTTGAAATCAGAATCAGAATCGAAACCGGAAGCTGAAGATCGTTTAAAGAGTCGACTTGGAGTTCCGGGCTGAGATTCCCATTTGAAAGGAACGGCGGCCGATGATCCGCCGTAATAGTCGCCATCAACGACGACCAAGGAGAGGTGTTTGGCCATGGAACCCCTAGAATGATCCAATTGAGGCATTGGACTCTTTTGTGAGGATGTGGTTTTGTTTTTGGTGTTTGCTCAATTATAAGAAAGAAACTAAGAAATGAAAGAGACTTCTTGACTTTCTTTTATTTTTTTTTTTTTTTCATTGGGTGAAGAAGGTTTAGATTCAGATTCAAAAAATTTGGATTTTTTTTTTTTGGTGGTCTTATTTTATTGTATTGTGTAGAATGAGGGAGTTTTCAATATGTTATTATCAAGTTAAATTGGTTTCTCGATGTTTGATGCTTCATGGAAGCCGCTGAGAGTATAATCATGTTCCAGATCATCTGAATCTGATCCAATTATAAGTCCCTTTATAGTAATACAAAAAATATTTCACACTCTTTTTTATGTATTCTACAACTCTCCCAAGAACATAGGAGACAACGTTGAAGACAAAACGGTTTGTCTCAACTACTACGCCATAACTACATTCTGTAAATTAATGTCCTTAAATCTTTACTAAGCTTTTGGGCCTAAAACACCAAAATTGTTGGGTTTTAGTCCAAGGTTGTTGATGTCTTTGTATTTTCATATGCAACGAAATAAAAGCTTTCCGAAATTTGGCATTTTATCCCAAAAATTATTGCATGTGGTTAATTTATTTTATAAAAGTTCTTGTCTCGGATATTATATATTTTACTCATTCTCTTTTCTTTCCTTGATTATCAATTCAAGAGTCTGTTGCTAATTGGCAAATAATTTGTATAAGTCTTTTCGTTGCAAGATCTTTATTTCCGCCTCTCCCTTGCTATAAAATCAAGAATGAACATATAATAAAACCCATGTCCATCATTTTTTAACTCTCGTTGCTGCTTGGAAACAAGTCTGTGCAGAGCTCTCCATAGAATCTAGTCACAAGGTCAATGAAGATAGGACTGTTAAGTTTCTTCCAATAGAAGAGAAGCTCTTCCATGTCCATCAAGTCATCAACTCTCCCTTCTTCGACGATCGTATGGATCATATAGTTCTCGAAGCTTCTGCAAGCCTCTTTCGCAGCATCTTCCTTTGACATTTGTCTTTGGCTCGTGCTCTCTTTCTTGTTCCTTTGAGTCATAGCCAAAGGGAGCATCAATCTTGGCTGCAGAAGCTCTGGATCATCGATCTCGCTAGCTGCATTAGTGGCATTGTATAATGAAATTAAGATTAAAGGTTTACACAATCAAAATAGTTACTAAGGAAACTGCTGTTACATTACATGGGGAACTTCTGGGTCTGATCTGGCTCAGCCTCTGCTCATTATTAGTATTGAGGAAACATAGACAAGAGAACAAAGTCGTTGAAGAAGAAGAAGATTGAGTGGTATTGACATTGCGAAAACGGTCATGGAAGAAGGAGATGAATCTGTTGCATGATCTTGAAATCTTTGATTTCAAATTAATCAAACCTGATTTCAGTCTCATTCTCAGATGTTCAAACTCTGTTTGGTTTTTGGTAAGTATAGTGTTAGTATTGGTGGTAGGGCGGTTCGTGTTACGTGGCCTTCACGTCTTTGCATTTGAAGTCATGATTGTGGTGGTACCCCATTAACTTTAACACCTCTTGTATTAATTTGATTACATTTTGGTTAATTTAATTGTGAGCTTTAATCTGATTAGACATTGTCACATTGTGAGTAGGATGAGTGTTTGGTAAGCCTATAGCTTTGGTTTTTGGTGGTATTATAATTAAAGAAAATATCAGAATGATCTTAGATTAGGTTGTGTTAAGGGTTAATAATTAACGAAAAGATTCAAGTTAAATCTTAAGCTAGCGTTTAGGTTTATGTTTTATGTTTTTCTTTTTGTAACGCTAGTAGGTTTATGTTCACTTTGTAAATGCTTCAAACACAACTTTTGAGTAAAATTATATAAAATACCTCAAATTCATCGAACACTAACTTAGTAAAACCTGTACGGCATCTATGGCCCAATATGGGGAACAAAGAAAGACTTGAGTGAAAAGCATGAAAAGCACACGTGTCAGGTGGAAAGACCACAAGTTTATTGGTGGGAAGGAGAGAAAGTATTATACAAATCAAATTGGTCGCCGAGTTTTATGCAAAAATGTCGCTGCTTCTCTTATCCTACTCTACAGCATTTGACACCATTATTGTGACTTTGGCTTAGAGAATGGACCTCAACCTGAAATCTTGTTTAACCTCTTTTGTTGAATCCCTTTGCCACATTCGCCGATTCATGTTTTGGAATTAACGTAAGAGATATATATCTTGTTCACTGTAATATATATACTACTAATCGACCTACTAGGGACAGATTTTGAGGACGACCTTACAAACAATTTTCAACTACAATAAAAAGAAATTAAAACATGCAAGTATTTCGGTTTGCCCGGTTTAGATCTGATATTATACTTCAATATGGTTTGGTTTTACTTTGTTAATCCGGTTTGGGAGAAAAACCGAAATGGGTTTGGACCGTTTGGTGCAAACAAGTGAACAACAGATAGATATTCTACGAAGTGGACCCTGTTTTTGTTCTTACATTGTACTTCCCAATCTTCACTTTCTTCTTCTCTCTTTTTATCTGTCACATAGAAACTCCTCAACTTTAGAAAAAACTCTACAGATTTTCTCCTTTCCATGAGAAGATCACACACTTCTTCTTGAAACAGAGATGAGAAATTATAAGGTCAGATTGTCAGCTATGATCCCAAGTGAATGGTTCCACATGCTCAAGAACATGACCAAACTCAGAAAAAAGCATCCTCCTCCTTACACCATAAACACTACCAAGAAGAACAAACATTCCTCTGATTCTAAGTCTCTTCCTCACGCTTCAATCTCTTACTTTTCCAATAAACCACATACTCCCTTGGAATCTAAGATCCTTCAAGTTTCACCAAGAAACTCTCTTCACATGATACAGAGCAAAAGAAAGGCTGTTTACAAACCATCTCCTCCTTCCTCTTCTTCTGTCTCTTCAGGTTTAAACAAAAACAAGATCAAATTTATTCGAAACCAAGTCTCTTCCTCTGCCTCGTCCAACTCGAGACTCAGTTCTTCTGCAGATAATATCATCATCGACATGCATAACAGAGATTTCCAAAAGAAGTTGTTCAGAGAGACCAAGGTGTTTGATTCAGCGGAGAAAGCCTGTCCTGCAAGTAACCGAACTGCGGAGTCGCGTAAAACACATCATCTATCTGTGAAGGTTAACAATAAAGACAAGGAAGAAGAAGCATGTAGAATCCAGAAGAAACATAAGAAAACATTAGTTTCTACTGGAAGAAGATCATCAGCAAACTCTCCAAGGATAAAACTCAGAGTGACCTCTCCTAGAATACAAGTCTCAGCTCAAAGAAGCAGATCGAGGTCGCAGAGCAAACCAGTTATTGATAGTTTTGCAGTAATCAAGAGTTCTCTTGATCCAAAGAAGGATTTCAGAGAATCAATGGTGGAAATGATAGCAGAGAACAACATCAGAGCATCTAAAGACTTGAAGGATCTTCTAGCATGTTACCTTTCATTGAATCCAAAGGAGTATCATGATCTTATCATCAAGGTTTTTGTTCAAGTCTGGGTTGAAGTCATAAACTCTACATTTTCATCGAAGTAAAAACCGGTAATTATTGTTACTTTTTAGCTACAACCTCTGGATAGTTATCAACACTGAGAAAAAGCATTAATTCTCAGGTAAATTGTAGTTCTTGTTGATATTTTCAGAGAGGTTGGTGTAACTGTGGTGATTATCTTGACAAGAAGAGTGAAAAAGACAGATGGATAACTCGCTTTCTTTTGTCTATGGTTATGATTTGTGAACATAAGAAAACAAACTTGTTTAGCAATTTAGCATTTTATTAAATAATTTCTTCTGGCGTGAGATATCCAAATTACAGCTGCAAATCTTAATCTTACGAGTCTTTGCCCAAAACAGGTTTTTTCTTTTCTTTTCTGAACGACATGGATTATGCGAATTTTCATCAAATCACAAAAAAAAAAAAACAAAGGAAAAGCAATATTGAAATAAGATTAAAACCTTGGATTAGTTAGGACTGATTGAGTTTAGCCAATCGCTATTATGACTTATGAGTAAAGTTTTCGTTTTTCAGAAGAAAGCGGAAATGGGAAATCAGAATAAACCACGGGAACAAAAAAAAAGAAACCAATAGTGAATCGACAACAAACACACAGAGACAAGTCGAAACCCAACAAATACGGCGTTGTAATGGGTTCCATTACTAATGATTAATGAAGCAGGAAACACGAAAATGGAGCCTGAAAGAAGATAATCGCTAGAGAGAGAACGAAACACTGACACAAAAGAGAATGATGATTAAAGTGGAAACGCAGAGAGAGAATTTTGAGAACCTAAAGGCTTTCTTGTTGTCATGGACAAGTAGAAGAAGAGGACCACTGTTTTTGCTGCTGTTTCCCTATGATCAACCATAAACTATAACATTTAATGGAACACCAAACTCAGTTTGGACCCAAGACATTTAAGCGTGCGCACTGCTTGTTCCGAATATGAACGAGGTTTGTTAGGTTTAACCAAGCCGATACAAACCAAGACGAACTACTCCTAAATCTACAAGGGAACCTAGCATACTTAACAAAAAGATTCACTAGATGTTATCATCATCCTTCGCACAAAAGGCAAAAGGCACAAAATGCTACCTAGTTTTTTACATTCCATAGATGCCAAAATACGTCCTTGTTCCGCGTTTGTTAATCGTCTACACAAAAAAAGGTCTCACGTCCACTCCAGTTCCTAGTTCCTACAAGCAAAGAATCAATAAACTTTGAATGAAGGGGCTATACACTTGCTTTTCTCTTGTACAGGTCATGTGACACGGTAATAATGTGTAACTCACCTACTCAAGGGTGGCGCTCTTTACGCTTCATCTCAACTCGAAATTTATCTTTAAGATCACCCTGTGAAATAATGTGTCTTTAGTTAGAAACTTGATAAAGTCAACTCTTAAGAGAAATGAATAAAGCAGAACCAGTTGTGTACATTAGTTCTGCGATCAAGAACTGAATTCTCATCTTTGATCCGCTTCCAGTTTGTACCATGCCTAAATCACAAAAGAATACATCAAATCAATAGAAATGAATGAATTATGTTCATCAAACATCAAAGAGAACTTTGAGGTTTCAATTACTTTTCATATCCTTTTAGTAAGGCAAGCGTTTCTGCAGTAGTCCAAGGAACTGTCGTTCTTCTACCACCTTGTTTTTTTTTCAAAGGAGGCACAACAATTCTGTTACGTTTTGATTTATTATTCCTTTCACCTTCATCGCCCATTTCTCCTTCTGAATCATCAATGGAGTCTTTCCACTATTCAAACAAACAAACAAAAATGTGATATTAAACTCGTTTGAACAAAAATCTTCCATCATCCTAGCTATTTAAACACAGGAAGTCCAAAGACAAATATAGATGATCGAATGAAGACAATAAAAACGAACAAACTTACCTCATAAGTGTGTGCTGTGGCACGTCGCTCCATCAAGCTAAGTCTAGGTATTGGTGAAGTGTTTGTTGCAGAAGGATCTGAAGGTCTTCCTTTCTCTAAGGCATTCATCAGATCCATTTTCCTAGCTCGAAGCTTTCCGATCGCTCTGTTAACGACTGTAGAGGAAATGGTTTTGAATTGACGGGGTGGGGGTGGAGATTCAGCTTCTAACGCACGAGAAGGCCTTTCAAGTTCAGTATCTAAGGGCCTCTCTGTAACAACGGTATAAGAAAAAGTATCAAAACCAGAAAAAAAACAATACTTCCCCTTATACTTATAGAAGAAACCAGAGAGCAAAACACCTCACAACAAATCAAAGCGAATGCATTAGACCTTTGAGTATCAACAAAAGCACAATCACAGCATAACAAAGTAAATAAAGCTGAGAGAAACAAAGTTCAGAAAGTGTAGACCTTGGTCTTCGTCCATAGCTTCAGACGCCTCGGAGATTTGATTGACCTCTAACTCTCTTGCTTCAACCATTGGCTCTGTCTCTCCACTTTCTTCGCTAGATTCACCCTCTTCCGATTCATCAATGTACTCATTTCTATCACCATAGGCAGAATCAAGGTTGGGATGCAGCTCTGAAACAACCCTCCTCAAAGAAACCAGAGCTTCGTCTCTCGTTTTCTCACCCATCAGAGTCCCACAAGCTTTTTCGTCATTGTGGGCCGTCCATAATCTTCGACAGCTATTCAAGAGGTCACGAGTAACCAAACAACTAACCTTATCGCATAGAGGCAATATCCTACGGAGCCATATCGACCTGATTGCTTCAGTATAAGCCTCTTTTGCATCTTTCTCATTAGCGAGACACCTCGCTGTGCACTCCACAGCGACTTGACAAAACGCTTCCTTCACTGATTCCGGCACCTTAGAACCTTCTTTGCGTAGAATCTCCACTAGATTCTCTAACCGCTCGAGATTCTTCTCCTCTACGACTCCTTCCTCAATCTCCATGAAAATCCCTTCGAGAATAGCTTCCTTCCACTGCGACAGTGCCATTGTTGCCAACTCAAGCAGACAATGTTAGGGCTTTTCAGAGCAATCAGCAATTTCTCGCTCGTCGATTCCGCGTCTCGACTTGGATTATACAGGAAAGGGCGATTAGGTTTGTAACACTTTCAATTTCAATTTTCAATCTTCAATTATCTCTTTCCCGGGGTTCGATTTCAGAGGCGACGACGAGGCGATGGAGGGATGAGATACCAATTTTTTGCCGTTTCCGTTTCTCTCAAAAGAAACGCGTGTCGTTTTGTTCACTAAGAAACGGCTCACGTGCCATATCTCTACAGAGACAACGGCAAGATATTGCAATTTTGATTTTGCGTTTCAGTGATTCTAATTTTTATTTTTTTTTATAAATAAAATAAACAAAAAATTCAGAAGAGGGCAATAGCGGCGGAATCGGATTCATTGCTTATAGAAAGGCAAGACCTAAGAAGAGGAAGAAGGAGATACTCTCGCAGCAGCACTTCTTCACGAGTCGCTATCTTCTCAGAAGGAGAACAATGTCTGCAACGAAAGCCGTTTCAACCTTGGACAATGTAGTGGTGAAGTCACCGAACGATCGGAGGTTATACAGAGTGATTGAATTGGAGAACGGATTGTGTGCTCTGCTTATTCACGATCCAGATATTTATCCCGAAGGCTCTGTTGCGGATGGCCAGAACACCGACACTGATCAAATTGATGATGATGATGGAGAAGATGAAGATAGTGATGGGAGTTATGAAGATGATGAAGATGACGAGGAGGAAGGGGAAGGAGATGAAGAAGATGACGAGGATGAGGATGAGGATGAAGTAAAAGAGAAAGGGGATCACCAGACCAAAAAGGTTTTTAATTTAAGATTTATCAGCTGCTTTCTTACTCTTATCAACAATTTATTTTAAACTCCTATGTTATGTGTTGCGTGTCTCAGGCAGCTGCAGCAATGTGTGTTGCAATGGGCAGCTTCTTGGATCCTCCAGAAGCGCAAGGCCTGGCTCACTTTCTTGGTATTATCATCTTTCTATCAGTCTGAATTCACTTCTTTTGTTTTTTTGGTAATTGAATCAGTCTCATGTTTATGTTTCTTGCAGAGCACATGCTTTTTATGGGTAGCACCGAGTTCCCTGATGAAAATGAAGTAAGCATGGCATTATTTTCTGTGTCTGCAAGGGTTTCAAACTATTAATATGTACCCTGTGTCAGAATTTTGTATTTTTAAGCTTGGATAATGGATAATGGTTTAAATTCTTTCAAACATCAGTAAAGACTTTGTTTTGTTAGCATCATGTACCTTTGAATTCTTCCGGGATTGACTTTGTTTTGCTTGTAGTATGATAGTTACGTTTCTAAGCATGGAGGATCCTCTAACGCATACACAGAAATGGAGCATACGTGTTATCACTTTGAAATCAAGAGAGAATTCCTTCAAGGTGCCTTGAAAAGGTACAAACTTAGTTTGAGCTGCCACTTCACTTATCTAGGCAGGCTATATATTTGTCGGTATGAATGCCTCGAGTTGTTTTCAATTGTTCAATTTTGTGATGATATACTAAAAGAAAATGCAGAATTCTGTTTATCCTTCTTCCTCCTCAAACATAAATTGTCTCCCTAATATGTGATCACTTGCAATTTACATAAACCATTTCCTATTAATTATTTTCTAATAGGCTATACATATTTGAGCATTCTGTTAGGTTTAGTCTTTTCCTTCTCGTTTATGTTCTTTGGAAGGCTTGTTTGACCTTAGGTTGTTCTCTGTTTATTAGGTTCTCTCAGTTCTTTGTTGCACCGCTTATGAAGACTGAAGCTATGGAACGAGAACTCCTTGCCGTTGATTCAGGTTTATCTTGCCTGTCAATGATACCTTTATTGCTTTGTTAGTAATGATCAAAAGATTCATCTTCAATCATTATTTAGATAAATTAACCTTTTTATATAGTTAAAATTGTCTTGCTAATAAGATCCAAATTTATAGAATTTAACCAGGCCCTCCAAAATGATGCATGCCGCCTGCAGCAGTTTCAGTGCTATACGTCTGCAAAGGGTCATCCTTTAAATAGGTTTTCATGGGGTAAGGTCATCTCAGTGTACCTTTCTTGCCAAACTTAAGATATTGATTAAAGAAGTTAATGTTAATATGTCCTTTGTGTACTCTGTAAGGTAACAAGAAGAGCTTGGGTGGTGCAATTGAAAATGGTGTTGATCTACGGGAATGCATTGTGAAACTATACAAGGAATATTACCACGGTGGATTGATGAAGCTCGTTGTCATTGGAGGAGGTAAAACTCTGTTCGTTATGATATGCTTGGCTCTGATTCTAGGAAAAGAAGTTTTGCTCATTCCTAAATATTGGCTTGTCTTGCTGTTTGAGTTTATTGTAATTTAATAGTTACCTTTGAATTTCTGCAGAATCTCTCGACACGCTTGAAAGTTGGGTTGTAGAATTATTTGGTGATGTCAAAAAAGGATCCAAAATCAGGCCAACTCTTGAGGCAGAAGGTCCTATTTGGAAAGGCGGAAAATTGTTTCGCCTAGAAGCGGTTAAAGATGTTCATATTCTTGATTTGACATGGACTCTCCCTCCTCTTCGCCATGCCTATGTGAAGAAGCCGGAAGATTATCTAGCACATCTATTAGGACATGGTGAGAAGAGATCCCTTTTATTTTTATGTAGAGTTTTCTATACGTGTAAACTGCATACTGAAGAATGTTGTTTACACCGTTGTGTTTTTTAGAGGGTAGGGGAAGTCTGCATTCATTCATCAAAGGTAAGGGTTGGGCAACCTCGCTGTCTGCTGGTGTTGGGGAGGATGGAATTAACCGCTCGTCTCTAGCATATGTTTTTGGCATGTCCATATATCTCACCGACTCTGGTTTAGAGAAGGTAACTTAGCATATATCTCAGTTTCAGTTTTATATTTTCTCTGATTTTTCAAGTAGTATCTTTAGTGTCTTCTCAATTCACTTTTATAGTTGGCAAGCTGACATTTCTTGTCCTTCACCATTCCTACTGTGACCTTATGGTTTTTTTATCAACAGATTTATGACATCATTGGTTACATCTATCAATATCTCAAGTTGTTGCGTGATGTGTCACCACAAGAATGGATATTCAAGGAACTCCAAGATATTGGGAACATGGACTTTAGATATGCTGAGGAGCAGCCTGCAGATGATTATGCTGCTGAGCTCTCAGGTTTGTATTTTAAGGTGTTTAATAGTGGTTAGCTTATTATGTTGGGATGTAAAGCCTAAACAGTTTCAGAACTTATCATGCTTTGGTGTATACATGTAATGTAAAAGTCTTGATCATGGGTTTCTTAAATAACCACTGAAAGTGTTGTGGTACAGAAAATATGCTTGCGTATCCGGTGGAGCACGTTATTTATGGTGATTATGTATACCAGACATGGGATCCGAAAATGATAGAAGATCTTATGGGTTTCTTCACACCAGAAAACATGAGGATTGATGTTGTTTCGAAATCCATCAAGTCAGAAGGTATTTAAAGATTCGTTAGAGTATGTAACTTTTGGATTGCATATGTATATTCTTACTATCTTCTTTTGAAATTTCCTTATTTCAGAGTTCCAACATGAGCCTTGGTTCGGTTCTCGTTTCACAGAGGAAGATGTTCCATTATCTTTGATGAAAACATGGAGTAATCCTTCAGAAGTAGATAAATCTTTGCATCTCCCTTCGAAAAACCATTTTATCCCTTGTGATTTTTCCATCCGAGCCATTAACTCTGATGTGGATCCCAAAAGTCAGTCTCCTCCTAGATGTATAATTGACGAACCATTCATGAAATTCTGGTACAAGCTCGACGAAACATTTAAGGTTCCTCGTGCAAACACATACTTCCGCATCAATCTGAAGGGTGCATATGCCAGTGTGAAGAACTGCCTTTTGACTGAATTATTTATTAACCTTCTGAAAGACGAGCTAAATGAAATCATTTACCAGGCAAGTAAATTTTTCTCAGGAATATATTTTTAGATGTTTTTTTGTTTGTTTGTATTGACATGAATATCTAATTTTTTGCAGGCCAGTATAGCAAAACTTGAAACGTCTTTATCTATGAATGGTGATAAATTAGAGCTTAAAGTGTATGGCTTTAACGAGAAAATTCCAGCTCTTTTATCAAAAATCTTAACCATAGCCAAATCCTTCATGCCAAGCCTGGAGCGGTTTAAGGTATGCAAATATTTGCATGTATAATTGTCAAAAAAAATATTTTTCACAGAGTCTTGAAGTTCAAACTATGTATCATTTCTTTTCCCCCATTCTTTCTCATCCAATTACTTTTTCAATCAATTTTTGCAGGTTATCAAAGAAAACATGGAGAGAGGGTTTAGAAATACTAATATGAAGCCTTTGAACCATTCCACATACTTGAGACTGCAGCTCTTGTGTAAACGAATTTATGACAGCGACGAGAAGTTGTCTGTACTAAATGATTTGTCTCTCACTGATCTCAACAACTTTATTCCTGAAGTCCGTTCTCAGGTAACATTCTGCAATCTGCATCAACCACTTTTAATGTGATAGCCGGTTTACTTAATACTGTACAAGACTACTTGCCTTAGTGATTGCTCTCTGGTTTTGTTTAAACCAGGAAAAGGTTAGTAAAAACTTTTGTTATGTTTGCAGATATTTATTGAGGCTCTATGTCATGGTAATTTGTCGGAAGACGAAATAGTAAACATAGCAAACATATTCAAAAACAGTTTGACAGTTGAACCGCTCCCAAGCAACTGTAGACATGGAGAGCAGATAACGTGTTTCCCTCCAAGTGCCAAACTTGTAAGAGATGTCAGTGTGAAGAACCAATCTGAAACAAACTCAGTAGTCGAGGTAAAAGGAAAATTGTCTGAAGTAGAAACTCTAGTAGGTTTCTGGGATATAGTCATGGTTACGAATTTGAACCTGAATCCTGTTTTGCAGCTGTACTATCAAATCGAGCCGGAAGAAGCTGAATCAACAAGATTGAAAGCTGTGCTGGATCTCTTTCACGAAATCATAGAAGAGCCATTGTTCAATCAGTTGAGGTTAGTCATCACATGTTTGCCTAGTTAGTTTTCATAGATCCAAATTGTAATTTTGGTTTTGGTTATAGGACGAAGGAGCAGCTTGGTTATGTTGTCGAGTGTGGCCCTCGCTTAACATATCGTGTCCATGGTTTCTGTTTCTGTGTTCAATCCTCCAAGTACGGTCCAGTTCATTTGCTGGGGAGAGTCGAAAATTTCATAAAAGACATCGAAGGGCTGCTGGCAAGTTTGTAATAAAAAAGAAGATACAATATTAAGATTTGTGAAGAGCTTTTCCATCTCATTTCCACAAATGTTATTGCAGGAACAACTGGATGAAGAATCCTTTGAAGATTATCGAAGCGGTATGGTTGCTAGATTGCTGGAAAAGGATCCCTCTCTCTTGTCTGAGACAAATGAGCTATGGAGTCAGATTGTTGACAAAAGGTGAGATATATAGTTTCGTATAAAGGTTGAATGAGTTGCTTCATTTCATATCGGTCACCGACTAATGAGAATGGAGTTAACTCTCTCACAGGTACATGTTTGATTTCTCCCACAAAGAAGCAGAAGAGCTGAGAAGCATAGAGAAGAAAGATGTGATCAGTTGGTTCAAAACCTATTTCAAAGAATCATCGCCCAAATGTCGTAGGCTTGTGGTTAGGGTATGGGGATGCAATGCCAATATGAAAGACACGCAGACAGATCCCAAGTCGGTGCAGGTCATCGCTGACGCTGTGGCTTTCAAGTCAACTTCTCAGTTTTACCCAAGCCTCTGCTAGTGAGAGAATCAACTCTAAAAAAAGGAATTTGCTTTAGTCCATTTTTTTTCTTTGATAATATTTCATTGACTCAATTTTATTAATACCCAAATCCGTTATACTTTGGGTGAAAAACACCTCCAATAATGCCTTTTTTTGTTATGATTTGAGAATATTCATTTACATTACGTTTTGTCGGTTGGTTGAAGTTGAAAATCTATTGCTCCAAGCCTCCAACACAAGCAGGCCGGCTAGTGGACCTTTATTTTTATTTTTAATGAGTTAGAATTAAAACTCTCGGGAACATGTATCAAATTAAACTTCCCATAAAGAAGCAGCATTACTAAAAACACACAAACAAAATAATAGAAGTTCATCAGTATACCAGGCATTACCTTATTTTGGAACATTGAATTTTTTTACGTAACCAACGGTAAAAATTTAACATGAATGTAGATCATGAATTATTATGATAATTACAATTTTATCCCGCGGTTAATTTTCCTGGTGGGGCCTATCAAGGCATCAACGTAGAAAGCGAAAACTATCGTCTTCCTCTCTCTCTCTCTCTCTCTCTCTCTCACTATTTCCTCTGTACGGTGCTGAGTGCAGAGGCAGACCATCAAAATTGCAAAAATAGGATTCTCTCTTTTATACAAAATCTGAATCTCTTCTCCTCCGTCGAAGTTTGAATTCTCTCTGGTTCTCCCGTGAGTTGTCTCTCTCTTCCATTTCTCCATTCCTTATCTTCTCCTTGTTTCCTTTCGCGTCTCTTCAATTTCCGCTCAACTAACTTCTGATCTCTGTCTCATAACGGCAGATCTAGGGTTTATGGCTTCTGGCTTTCTATAAATCTTCTTCGTTCTCCGAATTCTGTTTATGTTTATCTAACGAGTTTCTATTTTCTCCATTGCTGCAGTCGAGCTGCCCCAGCTTCGATTCTCTCGCATTTACGTATACGTTCTGCACGGATGAGGTTCGTTTTCTCCAGATCGCTCTTGTCTTCTCTTCGTTTCACTGGCTATCGTATGATTCTGGTTTCTGAATCGATGTAAAATTTTGGTGGATAGATCATCGTAGATCGTGATTGAATCGAGAGAAAATTAGGAGAGCGAAGATGAGCGAGGGCCAGAAGTTCCAGCTGGGAACAATCGGCGCTTTGAGTTTGTCCGTTGTTTCGTCTGTGTCTATCGTGATCTGTAACAAGGCGCTTATTAGCACCCTTGGCTTCACATTCGGTATCCTACTCACTTCTTCCTCGTAGATATTTAGTATCTCAGGCTCCTTTGATAATCAATGTTACTGAATAAAACATTTCTTCTGGATCTATACGTGTGCTTGTATGCTAAAGTTTACTCTCACCGAATAATTGAATTTTAGGTTAGAGATCATTTTAGTTAATTCTATGTTCAGGACTTGTTAGGTGGTTATCTCCTTCTTTTGTCCCCTTGTGGTCCATAACGAGAATTGCCTTCGTGATTGTATTTGTTTAAGAAAGTTTCATATCCTTGGTATGTAATATAAAGGCTTTAGATGCTCCTCTGACTTTAAATCATGTTTGTGATTTGTGTCCCCAAACAATTGAAATTCTTTGGTTACTTTATAAGGTGCTTTTTTACTTTAGCTTTTATGTGGGACTCAGTATTTTTTTTTCTGGGAGGCAGATACACTGAGCAGGACGCTGATCAACTTTTTCTTAAGCCTGCATCATCATAACTGCTTATATGTCATCATATGCAATTGATCTCTAAGCTATATGTACTGACTCTTGTTATTTTGTACGTACAGCGACTACTTTGACAAGTTGGCATCTTTTGGTCACGTTTTGTTCCCTTCATGTGGCATTATGGATGAAGATGTTTGAACACAAGCCTTTTGATCCACGAGCTGTGATGGGATTTGGCATATTGAATGGGATATCCATAGGACTATTGAACCTCAGCCTAGGCTTTAATTCCGTTGGTTTTTACCAGGTATAGCTTTGTCATTCCAGCTGCCAAGTCATGATATCCTCTTAACCTGTGTGTTTTCAAACCCATCTCCTCTTGTGTTGATATTAGATGACAAAACTAGCAATCATCCCTTGTACTGTTCTCTTGGAGACCCTCTTCTTCAGGAAAAAGTTCAGGTTAGCACTCCAAGCTCTCTTACTTGTTGTACCTTTCTATTACACGTAAATGATAACTAATTTGGAGGAAGCTATTTTGTATGACATTGATCTTTGCCATGGTCATGCGTTTATAGTTGACTATCAAAGCTCTAATTTGATTTACTGTAATAGTTGGGCAACTTAGTGGTAGTCTTATGTCCCTTTGCGTTGATAATTCGTCCTCAGAAATTTTCCAGGCTCCACGTGTTACTTAAGCTAGTCTCTGGTCAAGGGCCTAGTTAATGACACACTTCTTCTTTTTTTGTCTGCAGTCGAAAAATTCAGTTTTCATTAAGCATCCTTCTCCTTGGTGTTGGAATTGCAACCGTCACAGATCTTCAGCTTAATACGCTGGGTTCTATCTTGTCACTGCTGGCTGTTATCACAACTTGCGTCGCTCAAATTGTATCCTATGCTTACTCGTTCTTTACCCATTGCTTTATTCTTATGACCTTTCTTAATATTTGTCTTAAGCCAATTCCATGTTGTTATCTTAACCAATTGTGCACAGATGACAAATACTATCCAGAAAAAGTTCAAAGTTTCATCCACGCAACTTCTTTATCAGTCTTGCCCGTATCAAGCAATCACACTTTTCGTCACTGGCCCATTTTTAGATGGGCTCCTAACCAACCAGAACGTGTTTGCTTTTAAGTACACTTCTCAAGTTGTGGTGAGACTCAATCTGCCAGGGATTCTTATACTGGTCTTATTGCTTCCAAGTGTGATTCTACATATTTACATGTGCTTCTTTTTGTTGACTGCAGTTCTTCATCGTCTTGTCCTGTCTCATATCAGTCTCTGTAAACTTCAGCACTTTCCTTGTCATTGGGAAAACGTCTCCGGTCACATATCAGGTTCTGGGACATCTGAAAACATGCCTGGTTCTAGCATTTGGGTATGTATTGCTGCGAGACCCATTCAACTGGCGCAACATTCTCGGTATTATGGTGGCTGTGATTGGAATGGTGGTTTATTCCTATTTCTGCTCGATCGAGACTCAGCAGAAGGCTAGTGAAACATCAACTCAGTTGCCTCAGGTATATTTCCTCTATAGTTAATATCTCTCTGTTTGGCTATATGTAGCCTAATAATATTGAGTGCTGGACACCAAATAGATTTGATCCCTGGTCCATATTAAGTAGGAGTCACTTACGTCTCTCATATTGATTTCATTGTACCGTTGAATTATCGAAAAGACTGCTAGCAGAAAAGCCACCATATCATAGGCATTGTTTTGGTTGATAGAGGTCTGTTTAATAAAGGTCTATGCTGATTTGGTGTCATGTTATATTGCAGTACAAGAAAGAATAAAAAAAAAATGAGAGGTTACTTTTGGTTTTTGCAGATGAAAGAGAGCGAGAATGATCCGCTAATAGCAGTTGAAAATGGAAGCGGAGTGTTGTCAGATGGTGGTGGTGGTGTGCAAAAGACGGTAGCTCCAGTATGGAACTCAAATAAAGATTTTCAAGCCTAAAGCTGAACATCGCTATATTTTTTTTTATATAAATATATCAACTCTCTTTTGTATCAGATTTGTCAAAAGAAAAAAAAAAAAAAAACTTTTTTAATTCGTCTTTTTTTTTTCTGAAAAATCATCAGCTTTTCACAACCGTATGGAAAAGGGAAGAAAGTAGAGAGTGAGGGAGAGAAAAGGGAACAGCTTCGAATTTGATGATCCAATTTTATTGTTATACACAGCAGTTTTTCTATTTTTCCTCCCTTTTTTGGATTTAGTATTGTAACTGTATGACAAAGAAACATGTATTCGATTTTAAGACTCCCTCTTTATTATATATATGGAATATGGATGTACACCACTCAATTCTCCTTCAAACTTTTTGTTGTCGAGAATGATAAACATCGATGATAGATTAGGTCATTGTTAGTATCTGGATCGTAGATACAGAGTTTGGGTAATCTAGTACTCAATTTACGCTTATGTTTGACAAGGAATGCCATTACAATGGTTTTTAGGTCTCAACACAACAACAAAAGAATCATAGCAGAAATGTTTGACTTTGCCTTGTTATTTCTTTTCGGATTTCGAAATTGCATTCTCTGTTAGCTTCAGGGCCAAAATGGATGGCACAACCTCATCTGTTCAATTTCCTACTTAATCCTAGGAATCATCCACACACATCTGTAGCGGTCGTGAAACTGTAACAGCTTCCCTTTTGGATAACTTGGTCATGGTGTAATGTATCTGAAACTTTGCTCGGTGGCCAATACCGAAACACGGATCTTCCAATGATATTCTTTATTGGGAGTGGACCCCTGCGTTTTACATTTGCCACATCAATCCATGAATTAACATAGTTTCCACAATTTAACACAGAAGAACCATGAAATTAAGTGGTTACCAGTTGTGAGAGTCAAAGCTTTTGTTGCGGTTATCTCCTAGGACAAAGACATAACCTTCAGGGACAAACTGCAAATAAGCAGGAAAAGCCAACTTAGCAACATCGTCTTTTACAACTTCTAGGTCGAGAATCATTCAATTAGGAAGTGCAAGTTCACTTACCATCGGTTCCATTTCATAATCGATTGGCTCTAAGACAAAATCCTCCATTTTAACAGTATCATTCACTAAGAGCTTTCCATCACAAACCTATATGATACAGCATCAATATGTTACACAGGAAAATGTTACATAAACAGAAAAAAACAAAGGGTAAGGGTGTGTTTCGAGTAGGTCTGTCATCAAGAAGCCACTACACAAGTAAAACTCATAAAGGTGAGCAAAGACTTCAAGTGATGAATAGGATCAATCAACAAGTGGATTCAAACTAAGGGCTTACTTCAACCCAGTCACCTTCGCTAGCAACTATCCTTTTTATGAAAACATCAGCACAATTGTAACCATGTTCCTGCAATTTTTCAGAAGGAGAGGATATCAAACACCTTTGAAACAGGTTTTCAAGCATTTAAAAAACAAGAACAGTGTGATTTGAGACTTACCACCAAAACGGGAGGAGCCTTGAAGATGACTATATCTGAAACCTCTGGCTTTCTGAAAAGGTACGACACCTGACCAGCACCAAAAGCACATAGATAGATCAATAGCTAATCAATCACTCTAGTGAAGGAGAAAACATTCAAAATGCAAAATTTATATAGCCAGAAACTAGTATTCTCACCTTCTCGGCCATAACACGATCACCCACATCGAGAGTAGGGTACATAGACGTTGAAGGTATAGACTTTGGCTCGGCCAATGCCGATCGGAAAAGGAGAGAAACCGTCAACGCCGTGAAAGCTGCCTTAGCATCCTCCGAGCAGATATTCAACAGCTTATTTACCCAACCGTTTCCAACATTCGAGCCTTTCTTACTCAATTCCAACTTCACTTTGGCATCACACGCCGTTCCTCCCCTTTCAACCTCAGCAATATCCGTTGATAATGTCGCCGGAATGCTACAAGGCATCCACTTCGACCCCCTAAGGAACGGGATCACAGAAGAAGTCTTAAAGGGGGAGATCCCGAGGACGTTCATACCCAAAAGATCTGGAGCAGCTGTCATTTTCATGAGAGAGATCATCCCCAGCATAAGCGGACTCTGGCTTCCTTCTTCGAGGAATTCCCTCGCAATGGTGCTATACATGGAAGCTGGTCGGACACGAGGGGTTGAGCCGGGAGATTTATCCATATCGGGTATCTGATTGTTGCCGAAGAGTCTAGGACGGACCCAGCATTCGTAGCACGAGCGTACATCGCCGGTACCGACGCGAGTCCCGCCGGCTGATGAAGCAATGTTCCTAGCAACATAGCTTGAGTACGTGAAGGTGACCCTAAGCGCCATAATTGCAATTTCGAAGAATAAATTTTCGAGATTGAGGTTTCAAGAGTGAGGAGGTTTTGCGGCCTATGGAAGACCTAGAGAGAATAAGCAAGCGATTGTTTAATCAATCGGAGATCGGATCGGAGAATTGAAGAGTCGATCTCCCGGCGAGAGAAACGGAGACCCTTTCCGCCGGAGAGATCGAGTTTTCAGGTGACAATGCGAACGGGCGAGGAAGAGGGTAGAGAAATCTGGAGATCCCAGAGAGGGGGAATGTTGAAAGCAGAGAGAGTCTTGTTCTCGAGTTTTGAGATGTCTGACAATAATTAGGGCCACATGGGCCCAACAAAATATATAATTCATCAATTCTTCGTACATGTCCCAAAGTTTATTAGATTTTATTTTCAAAGACCTTCTTTTATACAAGTAATTTTTTATCATTTTGCAAATTAACCCGAAAAATAATGAAATATAGCTCTAAAGTAGGCCGAATAATTTTATGAATACAATTGTATTTCGTTATCAATTTTATGAAATAGCTTTAAAATTATTCTTTTACAATGTTATTCCGTTATCAGTTATAAAATTTTATGAAATAAATATTCACCTTTATAAGTAGTCTTCTTCACTCTTCACCCTTGGCCATCATTCCGTTAAAGTTTATGTGGTTACAACAAAAGATAATATACGTAACCATTAGAGACTTAACAAAAGTAAGCAATGGGTTGGTATTGGTAGAGCTGTCACCCCAGCCCGAAGCCCGTGGGCCAAACCCATACGGACATTTGCGGGGCGGGTTCGGGCCAATAAAAAAATGTCCGCAAAATATGCAGGGCGGGCTTGGGCCTATCAAATTTGTTCGCAACCCGCGGCGGGCCGACCCGCATGGACGTATCAAAAACATAAAGCCCAATGGGCAGGCCCAGACGGGGCGGACGCGGGCCGACCCGCAATGTAGACCTTGAATATGATTCATATGGCTTTGATCGAGAGCTTTGAAATTACATTATTCAAACAAATTGCTTCACATGTTCTATTATACATCACAAGGAGTTCGGTCTAACAAAATGGTAAGAGAGTTGGGTGGTTAGGATCATGTTCTTTGTGATATTGGTGAAACTGCTTCTGGTTACAAAGCTCGCGGGCAGACCCGCAAACCCGCTAATAATATGCGGGACGGGCTTGGGCCTAAGGTTTTTGTTTGCAACCCGCGGCGGGTTGACCCGCATGGACATCTCAAAAACGTAAAGCCCAATGGGCAGGTCCAGGTGAACGCGGACTGGCCCGATTGACAACTCTAGGTATTGGTTGGTGGTTGATCCGGAATCGGGGAATATGTGGAAATATTCATAGAGAAAGCGCATGACATCAGCGCATACGTCATCTTGTATTTAGTAATCACTCTATTTTAAAATTCTTTACATCGACATTGAGTACTACTAGTCGTTAACTTAGGGAGGTTAAGTTTGACCAAACCCTGATCAAAGACTGTATTTCAGTTTCGTTGTCTATTATCTTGAAAACTTTTTTTATGTTAAAAAATATTTGTTCAGAATTTGTTTAGCCTTTTTTAAGGTCTCTTCGAATCAGCCAGAAAAACAAAACTGCTCTATCATCGTGTCGCCAAATGCATGTTTTGTTTTTCAAATGGTTTGAGGGGTCAATTTAGTTGTCCATAGCAAACAACTAAATCATATCATATATACTACATTTGTCTTTTGCACACACACACACACACACAAAAATACTACATTTGTGGATCCCGGTTTTAGGAGAGCATTCTAATAAAAGTGCTTAAAATTTGAAAACCAAAATGAATGTTAAGAGTTCGATTTGAGAAATGGACTGTTAGCGGAGAGCAGACATGTGTCATGTGACATGATTGAGAAAACATGAAATGCAATTTGCAGTTTGATATTTTGTAATATGTGAGTGAATGGGCCTATATATGTACAGAAGATCTGAGAAGAAGTAGAGTATTATCGGGCCGAGGTTCATATGTTAATAATATCTTTAATCATTGAGCCACACCAATTGGTATAGCTAATCTTTTACCAACTTTAGGCTTTCTCCTCCTATACACATAATTCCCCAAACCCACAAGTGATTCTCTACCATCTCTAATCCTCAGCTCTGTGCAATATGTTTTTTCCTATATGAATGCATACCATTCCATCTAAATTCCTTACCAACTTCCTTCTTCGAACCGGGTTGGCATTTTCTTAATTCCATATTGAATTGGTCTATAAAATATAAATGATAAGAATGTTGTGATATTTACTTAAGTATATATAACTGTATTAGTTAGACATAAACATCGAAGCACCAGTGGTCTAGTGGTAGAATAGTACCCTGCCACGGTACAGACCCGGGTTCGATTCCCGGCTGGTGCATTGAGCGATGATGATAACGGTGTAGCGATGCTTGGTCATTCGCATTCATCTGACTTCCAGATGATAAAGCCACACTTCTGAGCTCTCTTTTTATTTTGTTCGCATTTCATGTTATTTTTTTTTATAAGAACGAGCCCAGTTTACTAAAAAAGGTCCAATTTAAAAGTCAGTTCTACAATGAAACTAAAAAACAAAAACAAAAAATATGTAAATCTGAAACGGCAGACATAAAATATTGAAAAAAAAGCATAGCAAAGCGAAATGAAAAATTATTCATCTCCTTTGTTCCTTGAAGAACAAACAATGGGAGTAGCAAGCAATGAAACTCACAATCACCAAAATGAACAACACAAGAGCAACACAAATTTGTCTGTCCTTTCTTGGTATTAGCACCTCAACAAAAAGAATAATAAATAATCAAAAGTGAATCAAATGAATTTAAGCCTATAAACAGATTTGCGGCATCATATAGTCTTGTGTCAATACGCAGAGCTACTCTCACTAGCAGAGAGCGAAGGTCCTTCAGATTTGACTAAGCTTGAGCTATTGCTACTTATCTCTAGCCCTTGCAATCTCCCGTTCTGTAGAAACTCCGATACGCTCTGAGAATTCGACATCTCCATCGGATGGCTTGGATTGAAACCATGCATCTGCATTTCCTGGCCGTTGATTGATCCATGATACGGTGGAATGGCCATGAATGTTGAAGGCGAATACTGAATCTGCTGCATTCCCATGTCATACGAATCTGAATTACCAGAGATTTCTCCTGTCTCCATCTTCATCCTTTCCACTTCTTTCCTCAGTGCTTCATTTAGAGCTGTTTTGCATTCACAATATCATAAAGCAGAGATATTGAAGATCACAGAAATGCTTACGAAATAATTAGTTTTTCTTGTTTACCATTACGAATCTGAGCTTGTTGCTCCATTGCTTGTAACCTGAGTTTCAGATCTGTGTTTTCGTTTGCCAATCCATTTGTATCTCTCTGATCAATCAAACACAAAAACGGATTAAGAGAGTAAAATTCACCAAATCATCGTCAATGTTCCTAAAACTTCCCTACCAAGCTAGCTATTTCGTCATGTGATTTGGTGCACTGTGTAGAACAGAGCAAAGACCTATACTTTACTCTGTACAACAGATAAGGAATCGAAAGTTTTGACGAGAAGAGAAACCTGGAAGAGAGTGAGCTGAGCAGAGAGAGTGGTGGCTTCGGTTTGAAGCGATTGAACTTTACGCTCAAGTTCCTGAATGTATCTTGCTTTTCTCTCCTTGGAACGAGCTGCAGATTGCCGATTCGCTAATATCCTGTAATCGATCACAATCCCTAATTTTGTAATTCCTCCATAAGCATTGGAAACTCCCATTGATTTTCAATTCTGGAAACGGATTCTTAAGAGACTGGGAAAAGGTACGAGAAAGAACCTTTTGGCGCGTTTGGGATCGATGTTCCAAAGCTCCGAAAGCTTTTCGGGAGGCATGGCTTTCTTTGCGTCCATGATTTCATTCGCGTACATGGCGCATCCGGCGTCAACGGAATTGCTGTGGCGGTGACGAGGACGAGAGGAAGCTGGCGGAGGAGTGGCGGCGGAAACGGAGTTAGAGGAGAGAGAGCCGGCGGAGGGATTTGGAAATGAGAACGGTGGATGCGGATGTGAGGAGAGGCTATCGACGTCGATGAAGGATGAGAAGAGATCGTCGTCGGAGGGGAGGTCGTCGGAGGAAGGTGGTGCGCCGGAGGAGGAGATGAGCGGATCCATGAACATGAACATTGACATGTCATCGGAGCGAGATCGGCGATGGAAGGAGGAGGGAATGGGATCGGGGTTTGGATTGGGATTCGGATCGGAGGGAGGGACAATTGCGGCGAGCTTCGGCGGAGGATCGGATTTCTCCATCGGCTTGATTTAAAATCGGAGAAAGGAATGCTGAGAATTCTTTGGATGTGGCGAAGGAGCGAAATGAGAAGAAATGTGTCTACGAAGGACGAAGATCGAATAAGAAGATAATGATGGATATGAAGCTTTCTCTCTCTTTGAAATGAAGAGCGTAGGAGGAACTTAACTGTGAGGAGGAGAGAGAAGTGACGTCACTAACTATAAATTGCCATTGAGTAAAGAAAGAAAATTAATGAATTATGACCATTTTTTAATTGGTCGGTTGATAAAAAAATATTATTTTATTTGTATAAAAAATTAGTGATGAAAAGTAAAAGGCACATTGACACGTGAAGCATCGCAGCATCTGTCTCCCTCTTTAATTGTTTTTTTTTTTTGCTATAATTAATTAATCTCTCTTACGTGACTAATTATTCGCTTACATGTTTTTAATAACAGCTTGATTGATCATCTACATTACAAATTTACAATCATCTTTGTAAATGCTTCAACAAAGTGTTTTCTTATAACAATCATTGCATAACATCTCACCACGTCTGACTCGAGAATTGCAATTTGAAATACAAGAAGAGGCATAGGTAGAAATGAAGCGGTCAAAGAGATTGGCATTGGAAAATAATAATTTGGAGAGGAAGAGATTCTCGATTTTGGAGATGCTTAAGCTCCTTTTTGGTCAAAACAGGAAAGCTGATGGATAATAAAGCAAGTGAAATTCAATTAATGGGAAAAATAAATACGTAAACTGGATTGAGAAAATTAGTGAAAAAGGACAGAAGAATTTTGACAACGCTGATGACCAAAAAATAAATAAATGTGAAATATGTGAACTCACACATGGGGAAAACTACGGAAGTTATAAAACAGGTAATGTAATGCGCCTGTAGCTCAGTGGATAGAGCGTCTGTTTCCTAAGCAGAAGGCCGTAGGTTCGACCCCTACCTGGCGCGTTAAACATTAATTTTGTTCTCCGTGTAATGGAATTCTCCTTCAGAGAAAACTATGATTCCCAAAACATTTTAAATTTTTCTAAATTGGGTTTCAATTAGTTTAACTTTTAACATGGAAACGGATTCTGTTAAATTTGTTTTATAATTTATCGAGATTTTATGTTCTAAACTTCTAATTTCCAAACTTAAAAATTTTAAGAGAATTTTCGGCGGTGAACTCCGACAATTTTTAGCAATTTCTAACAATTTTTGGCGATTGTATCAATTTAAAATTCAAACTCTAAAATTTGTTATAAATTGCTAAAATTCGCTATAATTCATCATAAATTTTCTTCAGGTTTTTAAGTTTAGAAATTATAAGTTTAGAACAGAAATTTTGATAAATTATATTATAAATTTAATAAAGTCTTTTTTTTATGTTAACTGTTAACTAATTGAAACTCAATTTAAAAAAGTCAATAATGTCTTCAACAATTATATGTAAAATCAAGAGTTTGAGGATGAGGAATTAATTTTATAAAGTTTATTCAAATGTTTTCCTCTTGATTTTTGGGCCTTCTCTTCATTGGCCTCATTTGGCAATTGGGCATCACTTTATCAGCTAAGTCAAATTATTGTCTGAAACGCAAGAAGTGGACCGGTATCATTTAATAACTCGACCTAATGGCAATTAAGAAGACTAATAATGATACTTACTTATTACCAGCTAAAGTTTCTTTAATTCAATTGAATTGTTTTTCCAAATGACGTAGTTGTTAGGACTTATAGGACTTTTCTTCCATTTAGAGATAAGCTTTAAAGAAATGGAAACATCCAAGACTCAAAAGTAGATTTCTATTGTAGATTTACTGTAAAAAAATTGAGTTTTATATATTTTCAAGAGAGAAACCAATCTGTGTAGGAAAGTTCTCTATCTGTAATAGTTCACATATAAAATACACAATTACTGTCATAATCAACACGATATATTAATATATTCCAATAAAGTTCCGTGTATATTATACAAGCAAAAACAATACAAATAGGGTTGATTTTGTTTCTTATTGTATTGTAATACAAAAAAATTACAAGGTGGAATAAGAAAAGACCGCACTTGCACTTGCACGATGTACCAATGTACCTAGTAGTGTCCATTCTCAAGTATGAAAGGGGAGTTTTATAAGTATAATAAAAATGACAAAAAGGTCAAAGGACAGGTCACAAACGCAAACAAATTACAAATTAAGAAAGGAAGAAAAAAACAGAAAGATATTAACTAAATACTGTAAAGGGTGTTTTGACGGAAGCAGAAGGTGGCAAAAGTAATGGCGGCGGTGAAAGAGAAACTTTGGTGACGCCTCGTCGCTGGCTCCCCTCCCTCCGCGGATAGAAATAGTCAAAACTTAGAAAATGTCGTCTCATCACACTCTTCAATGCTTTCAACAAACCTCAACCACTTTTCTCTTACTTTGTCTTCCCCCTCTGCTTCAGTCTATACCTGGTCATGGCCTTTTCCTTTTAACTCTCTCTCAGTTTCGCGTCTTTGGTCTCCTCTGTTTCCTCCTCCCTCGATATGTGTTCGTCACATCTCTCTCGTCTCCTACCTCTTCTCTTCTTCTTCTTCTTCTTCTTCTTCTTCTTCTGTTGCTGGTCTTCTGCTTTCGCTCAAGACGCCATCACCAATCCTGTCGAAGGTCTGCTTATTGTTGATTCGCTTTCTCTTTTGTTTAAGATCTTAAAACAAAATGTGTTTTCTTGGCTTTTTGATCCTCGCTCCATCATTTCGTGTTGATTCTTTCTTTGGATTCAGTGAGTGCTTTGCGAGCAATAAAAGACAGCTTAAACGACCCCGTTCGTAGATTGCGCAATTGGAGGGGCGGAGATCCGTGCACTTCGAATTGGACTGGTGTTCTCTGCTCCAATTCCACTCTTGACGATGGCTATCTCCATGTCAAAGAACTGTATTGTCTTCTTCACTCACTCTTGTTGCTTTTATTTTTGTCCATTCTTGGGGAATTTGTTTGAAAAGCTTCTTCCTTTTTTGAATTCAAGGCAATTGTTCAGTATGAATCTCTCAGGGAGCTTGTCCCCTGAGCTTGGCCGGTTGACTCGTCTTAGTATCTTGTACGTGCTTAAACGCCATAAGTAGCTTCATCTTTCTTTCTTTTTTATCTGTAATGATCTTCATTCCCAATGGTGAAGAACATTCTTTTCTCTAATGCCAGGGATTTCATGTGGAACAAGATCACCGGAAGTATACCCAAGGAAATTGGGAATATCAAGTCTTTGCAACTCTTGTAAGTCTAGGAGTTTTGTTCTGGAATATCAAGTCCTTTTCTTTCTCTGTGTCCAAGTTTCTTGTTTACTTCCCTGTCTTATTTATTACTCTTGGCTTCTAATTTGATGAGACTCTGCGCTTTTCTAGGCTATTGAATGGAAACCTTTTAACAGGAACCTTACCGGAGGAGCTTGGGTTTCTTCCAAACTTGGACAGAATACAGATTGATGAAAACCGTATATCAGGACCACTTCCCAAATCGTTTGCCAATTTAAACAAAACGAAGCACTTGTGAGTTCTTTTATTTTCATGCCATATATTGTACATATATAGCTCTTTTGCTTATAACCATTACTCATTTATTGCCTTATTTGTCCATCTTATCTTCTTCCAGTCACATGAACAATAATTCAATCAGCGGGCAGATACCACCCGAGCTTGGAACCCTACCTTCAATTGTTCACATGTGAGTTGGTCCTAGGCTTATTTCAATCTTTCTTTTTAAAAATTCTACCTAACCACATGCTTTACATACCTAATTTTCTTACAGCCTTCTTGACAACAACAATTTATCTGGCTATCTTCCTCCCGAGTTATCAAACATGCCAAATTTGCTTATCCTGTAAGTTTGATGTCGCTGTTTCTGTTGATTTCCCTGCTCCTGTTGTCACCATACTGACTGGTAATCCTTTGCATTTATTATGTTCTTGTGATTTTTTTTCTTTCTCGTGTTTGTTTTGGCAGACAATTAGATAACAATCACTTTGATGGGACCACCATTCCACCCTCTTACGGAAACATGTCTAAACTTTTGAAAATGTAAGTTCTACTTTCACAATGTATCTTGAACTCAAAGTCTGTTTTCTCGATCCATTTTGGACATAAACTATGTGAGTTTGCTATGCTATTGCTAACCTATGCATACTTTTATACCTGTCCACGAGCAGGAGTCTCAGGAACTGCAGCTTGCAAGGGCCAATGCCTGATCTTAGCAGTATCCCAAACCTTGGCTATTTGTATGTTTGTAACTTATCTAGCAGTGGTCAATTGATATCATCTTTTTCATAATCCTACAACTGCCTTGGTTAACTGATATCATCTGTTTCTGATTGTTTGACATGAATTCCAGGGACCTAAGTCGAAATCAGTTAAATGAATCTATACCTACAGGGAAGCTTTCTGATAATATCACAACCATGTAAACCTTAGCTCCTTTCATAATTCTGTCCTTTTATTTACTCTAAGCTCTGTACTGTGATTAGTATTCTCTTTTTATGTTTGTTTTGTTAGAAATGGATTTCTTTTAACTTCTGATGAATATACTGCAGTGATCTGTCCAGTAACAGTCTTACTGGAACCATTCCCACAACTTTCTCAGGCCTCCCACGCCTTCAAAAGTTGTAAGTGTGTCTGTTCGCTGTAGTGAGTTCTATCTTTTTTGGATATGAAGATGGCTGATGGTTTGTTTTGCCGTCTACCTTAATGTGGCAGGTCGGTTGCAAACAATGATCTGAGTGGTTCCATTCCCTCTAGCATATACCAAGACAGAGTGTTGAATTCAACCGAGACTCTTATCGTGTATGACTCTTAAAAAACAATCATATCTCCTTCCCTTTCACCTTCAAGCACTGCCAAATTTCTTTTTATTATCTCTTGAAAACCTTCATTTCCTTTTATATTTCAGGGATTTACGGAACAACAGGTTTTCAAATATTTCTGGCAGATCCGATCCCCGCCCAAATGTCACCATCTGGTTTGCTTCTCCACTTTCCTCTTTTTGATCATTATGAAATATGATACACTCTTTCCACTTTTCTGGTAACATCGTTTGTTTTCCCAGGCTTCAGGGGAATCCGTTATGCACAAATGAGAATCTGCTTCAGTTCTGTGGAGCATTAACTGAGGAAGACAAGAATCAGGGTCCAACCAATACAACTACAACTTGTTCTGACTGCCCACCGCCTTACGAATTCTCTCCAGATACTACAAGACGGTGCTTTTGTGCTGCTCCTCTGCTTGTTGGATATCGTCTGAAAAGTCCTGGTTTCTCGGATTTCGTTCCTTACATATCCGAATTCCAGCAATACATCACCTCTGGTCTTAGTTTGAATCTGTATCAGCTGCGCATTGACTCGTTCCAGTGGCAGAAAGGACCTAGGCTAAGAATGTACTTGAAGTTCTTCCCTGTTTTTGGTTCAAATGCCAACAACTCTTTCATATTCAATCGTAGCGAGGTTCGTCGGATAAGAGGCATGTTCACTGGATGGAATATCCGTGACGAAGATCTGTTTGGTCCTTATGAGCTTATGAATTTCACTTTGTTAGATGTCTACAGAGATGGTTAGTTAGTGGCAATTATATTCCTTCCTCTCATGTTGTTTTATCTTAAAACAAATAAATGATTCGTTTTGATTGTTTTGCAGTGTTTCCTGAAGCTTCTGCATCTAGTGTAAGTAAAGGTGCACTTGTGGGAATCATTCTTGGTTCAGTTGCAGCTGCGGTCACGCTAACCGCTATTATTGCGCTCATCATTATGAGGAAACGTATGAAAGGTTACACTGCGGTTGCTAGGAGAAAGCGATGTAAGCGTTTTCTTTTTTTTATGTTCAGAGTAGTTAGTTTATCTTGTTTTTTGGTGTAACAATGTTTTGATATATCCATTGTGCAGCTTCCAAGGCTTCTTTGAAAATCGAAGGTGTAAAGAGCTTCACGTATGCTGAGATGGCTCTGGCTACAGACAATTTCAACAGTTCTACTCAAATTGGGCAAGGTGGTTATGGAAAGGTTTACAAAGGTACACTTGGCGATGGAACGGTTGTGGCGATTAAAAGAGCACAAGAAGGATCGTTGCAGGGTGAGAGAGAGTTTTTAACTGAGATTGAGTTGTTGTCGAGATTGCATCACAGAAACCTTGTTGCTTTGCTTGGATTCTGTGATGAAGAAGGCGAACAGGTAACTTTTTTTCTAAAGCCCTTCTTCTTGTTGAGGTCTTAACTCTTTTTATGTTTCTCTTATTGCTTGTATTGTCAAAACGTGTAGATGCTTGTATATGAGTACATGGAAAATGGTACTTTGCGAGACAATATTTCTGGTATGTTCACTATTCTTAACATGAATGCATTTGCATGTGGCATAACACCAGCATAGATAATTTTGTGTGGATGACACTTTTACAATTTGTGTGTGTTTGGCAGTTAAGTTACAAGAGCCTTTAGACTTTGCGATGAGAATGCGGATTGCTCTAGGCTCAGCTAAGGGGATCCTGTATTTACACACAGAAGCTAATCCGCCGATATTCCATCGAGATATCAAAGCTAGCAACATATTGTTGGACTCCAGATTCATCGCAAAGGTTGCAGATTTTGGACTCTCAAGACTCGCTCCAGTGCCTGATATGGAAGGCATCTCACCACATCATGTGTCTACTGTTGTAAAAGGGACTCCGGTAAGATCTCAACCCTGCATTACTTGCTGTATCATTGTTTCTCAAAACTCATGACTGAGACTTTTGCTTGTTGACTTGCAGGGTTATCTTGACCCGGAATATTTCTTGACGCATCAATTGACTGACAAAAGCGATGTATATAGTTTAGGCGTAGTGTTCTTGGAGCTTTTGACAGGAATGCATCCAATCACACATGGCAAGAACATCGTTCGAGAGGTAAATCTGGTTATAGATGAGATAGTAAGAGCTTACTCTCCTTCTTGGCATTATCTGAAAATAGTTTTTAACATTTCTTTTCCGTCAGGTCAACATTGCTTACCAGTCTGGTTCGATGTTATCAGTCGTGGATAAGAGAATGAGCTCAGTTCCACCTGAATGCATTGAGAAGTTTGCAACTTTAGCGTTGCGATGCTGCAGAGAGGAGACTGATGCGAGGCCTTCAATGGCGGAAGTTGTTAGAGAACTTGAGATCATATGGGAACTGATGCCTGACTCTCACACAGCCAAAACAGCGTATCATTCTGAGACAACGAGTCAGCCATCATCATCATCATCAATCATGAAGAATCCGAATCCTTATACGTCAATGGATGTCTCTGGCTCTGACCTTGTCAGTGGAGTTGTTCCCTCCCTTGCACCTAGATAGCAACTTTCTTGGAATCATACTACATACATTCCTCTGTTTGATTATTCAGTGGGTTTGTTTGAATTGTTTCTTTGTATTGTTGTATAGGAAGAAATTAGTGTAGTATATGTTGCAGACAAGTGAATCTTTTTGGTCCTTGTGAAATGTGCTGCCAATTCTGGTCTGGTTATGTGATCTATGTAGTTTGTTTTGTGTGTGTGTGTGTGTGTTCTGCTTCTTTTGTGTTTTTATTTGGATCATTTGCCTACGATTCAAAAATGGATTTAGCTACTTTCTTCTAGCATAAATATTCTTGAATTATACACTTTCTCAAGTGACACAACCAATATAAAATGAAGTTACAGATATCTGTCTCAGTTTTTGTCCTTATTGAGAATACATGTCTATAGCTAATTCATGAAAATGAAGTTAGAAACACAATTTTGTTTAACATAGATATGGCTTCACGAGGGGAACCAAGGAGCTGCTTAGGTGCATGGACATAACTTCGTTGGTCGAACCAACGAGCTTACCACCGATGAAGACTGCTGGGACAGCCTTTGGACAGCCTAGCCTCATTAGTGCCTTCTCAATCTCACGGCACTCTGGGTCCTTGTCGATCTCGTGGATCTTAGGGTTAACCCCGAGATCTTGAAAGAGGACTTGGACTGCGTAGGACAAACAACACGAGCTCTTGCTGAATATAACCACTCCTTTCTCAGACGACATTCTCATAACCTTGTCCATTTTTACTTGAGAGCTTTCTTTTGAACAATAAAAAAAAAGAAGAAGAAGATGGAGTGAGCTCGGTGTTGGTTGTGAGTCTAGTTGCTTGAGCCGCAGGCTATTTATAACATGATAAAGGAAGAATCAGAATCCACACACTGAAAGAAAGACAGAGATCACAAGAAGATCGTTGAAAATATTTTATAGTCTGTTAAAACAACTTTATTCGAAGAGACCGAACATTTTTGTAAGGACCAAAAAGGATAATTGATCTTTGCTGTTAGATACAAAGATGCGGTCTCAATGATACTCGTACAAGTTGCTAAAAAGAGAGCCTATTTGATGTTGAATAATTTGATTGATACTCGATGCTTTTGGACCATATTTGATTTATTCTGCAGATTCTATGAATAACGAATGGACGTGGAATCTTGGTGGGCCAAACTGGAACAAAAAAATTCCACTTGCATTTAACTTTTCATAGCTATTTGGACTTGATTGGGTTTTGATAGAAAAGCCCACACTTTTTGGCCTATTCTTGTCGCCACAAGCATATCTTGCCATGAATTTATATATGGTTTTTAACTTTTAAATCAAAGGTAGTATAGTATAGTACACAAAATGGTTAAAGAATGGGAAAAATCATATCAAAAACATTAATTAGGTAATGGGATTATGGGAAACTTAAACAGGTCGAGAGCATTTAGAAGGGAATACAACTTTAACGTGTTAATTCCTAGAAAAATCAGAAAAACTTAAATGAAGAAGAAGAAGAATGCGACCGATAATTAATGGAGAAGAGATAGAATCCGATTCACCACAAAATTGGATGTCGAACTTTTTTCTGTGTCCTTTCAATCGTTTTTCGCGCCATATAATTCCAATGAGAATGATAAAAAAAGAAAACTGTTTACAAATAAATTGAGCTGAAAGGGGAAAAAAGAAAAACAATTGAACTGAGACTTAAAGGACGGTTATTAGTACGTTACAATATACAGATAACAAGGATCAACGGTCAGGATTTCAACCAACAAAAATGATTTTTTTTTTCTTTCTCTGTAATCTTCACTGCGAGAGTTCTTTACCAAACATTTTATTTTTTCTTCCATGTGATGATTTCAATTTCCAAATTCGGATAAAGCCCCTTTGCTTAAATCTAGCCGATGATGAAACTTGTGCTTCAAACTTTTGATTTGCTATAGAGTGATGACGAACCTAGCAGTTAGCAGCATGAATTTGAGTTTTCAAAATCCCTTAAATTCCTTGTTCTCCGCACTGAAGACCTCGGATTTCGCCTTTTACAAGCTGGGTTCTTCGAAATTGAGGTTTCATGGTCCAGTTTTAGATAATCGGAAGAAGAATCCTACGGTTGCGGTGAAATCTGTTTCTTCAAGTGCGGTTGCTACCGTAAAGGAGACGAAGAAAGATGCAATTGGCGGAGGAGAGAGCGTGTACGACGCGATTGTCATCGGGTCGGGGATTGGAGGATTGGTTGCTGCGACTCAGCTAGCGGTTAAAGAAGCTAGGGTTTTAGTTGTGGAGAAATATCTGATTCCTGGAGGGAGCTCTGGCTATTACGAAAGAGATGGTTACACATTCGATGTTGGCTCTTCTGTCATGTTTGGTTTCAGCGATAAGGTTAGTCTCTCTTCATCTTCTTGAAAAGAAGAAGCACTTGCTTTTGCTTGGTTGAATTTGAGTCCCTAAAGTTGGAAGTAATGCCTTAAATTGAAGGGAACAGGGGAATCTAAACCTGATAACTCAGGCATTGAAGGCAGTTGGTCGTAAGATGGAGGTTATTCCTGATCCCACCACTGTCCATTTCCATCTTCCCAATAATCTCTCTGTTCAGATTCATAGAGAATACGATGATTTCATCGCTGAGCTTACGAGCAAGTTTCCCCACGAGAAGGAAGGGATCCTCGGATTCTATGGCGACTGCTGGAAGGTCTGATGTGATTTGTTTTTAAAGTTTTGACCAGTGTTGTTATGCTGTAAATTTTACAATTACAAGAGCTTTTACTTTGGGTTGAACAGATCTTCAACTCGTTGAACTCCCTGGAATTAAAGTCGCTTGAAGAGCCTCTCTACCTTTTTGGACAGTTCTTTCAGAAGCCGCTTGAATGCTTGACACTCGGTATTCCTCTATGGGACTCTTAAATCATGTTTGATGTTTGTGTGTTTATTAGTTGCTGTGCGTATAGGTACACGCAGCAATATTTACTCTTGTTTTTGTTATTCTGTGTCTTGTACAGCTTATTACTTGCCTCAAAATGCTGGGGATATAGCTCGGAAGTACATAAAGGATCCTCAATTATTGTCTTTCATTGACGCAGAGGTGAGAAATAACATTTTTGTCAAAACCAAGCAGATTGTGGCATGGTTATCACTCTTCATATTTGCCCGCAGTGTTTCATTGTGAGCACAGTCAATGCTTTGCAGACGCCAATGATCAATGCAAGTATGGTAGGATTCTTGTTTTTTGTTTTTTTTTTTGGTGTCTACCTGTGTTTTCCCTTCTCTTCTTTTCTTTTCTTATATGTTCAAGGACAGGTTTTATGTGACAGGCACTATGGAGGGATAAACTACCCGGTTGGTGGCGTTGGTGGGATTGCTAAGTCTTTAGCAGAAGGACTTGTTGATCGAGGCAGTGAAATACTCTACAAGGCTAATGTAAAAAGCATAATACTTGATGATGGAAAGGCTGTAAGTTTTTTGAATCACTCTTGCTACAGAAATTGTAAATTTTCCTTCAACCTTTTAGGTTGAAATTTGTTTTTTTCCTTTTTCTGGACTTGGAATTTCAGGTCGGTGTAAGGCTAGCAGATGGAAGAGAGTTTTTCGCTAAAACCATAATTTCAAATGCTACTAGATGGGATACGTTTGGTAAGAGATAACAATGACTTATGTAATTGTCGAACATGTGTCTTCTTTTGTAAGAATACTTATAATGTTACTGCCTTGCTGTAGGGAAGCTGTTAAAAGGAGAAAAGCTTCCAAAAGAAGAAGAAAACTTCCAGAAAGTCTATGTCAAGGCTCCATCTTTTCTTTCAATCCACATGGGTGTTACAGCAGAGGTTCTTCCCCCAGATACAGATTGCCATCATTTTGTGCTTGAGGTTTGTTAGTTTCCTACTAAGATCTAACCCCTAGGCCGAGTTTGGGAGTATTCAATTGCAACTTTGTTCTTTTGTTGCATATGTAGGACGACTGGAAGAATCTGGAGAAGCCTTATGGCAGTATCTTCCTCAGCATTCCAACCATTCTGGATCCATCTTTGGCTCCAAACGGTCGACATATACTGCACATATTTACAACTTCTTCCATCGAGGATTGGGAGGTAAGGCTGTTCTTAGAGGAATGAGACCAAGATTTTCTTAGCTTTAGAAACATTTTCTGGAATTAGTTTGGATACGCCCATCTTTATTTCTCAAAAAAATATATCTGAATTTCGGTTAGGGACTCCCTCCAAAAGAGTATGAGGCAAAAAAAGAAGAAGTGGCAGCTGGAATAATACAGAGGCTGGAGAAAAAACTGTTTCCAGGGCTCACTTCATCTATCACGTTTAAGGAGGTTAGGCTTCTTCTCGTTTTTCCCCGTACAATATGCCAACATTGTAGAAATTGAGATGTAAGAAGAATCATATGAAAAATCTGTATATCCAGTGCATGAGAGCAAGCATATGCCTTATTGGGTATTTAGCCTGTGTTTTATTTCTGAGGCAGGTGGGAACACCAAGAACACATAGGCGATATCTTGCTAGGGATAAGGGAACTTATGGGCCAATGCCAAGAGGAACCCCAAAAGGGTTATTAGGCATGCCATTCAATACAACGGTAAGACAAAGAAAGATAGTTTTCATCAGTCCTTGGTTAGTTCTGCTGCTGAAAGAGTGATTTGACAAATAATAATAGGCTATAGATGGTCTGTACTGCGTGGGTGATAGTTGTTTTCCTGGTCAAGGAGTTATAGCTGTGGCTTTCTCAGGAGTGATGTGTGCTCATCGGGTAGCTGCTGACATTGGTGAGAAAACGCCGTATCTATTTTTTGCAATCTGTTGATTACTTAGAGCATAAGAAGCAAATCACATTCATCCTTTGATTTCTAGGGCTCGAGAAGAAATCACGGCTTCTTGATGTTGGCCTTCTTGGTTTACTTGGCTGGTTAAGGACACTCGCGTAATTCTAGGGATGCAGGCGACAAAGCTTGTGAAGAAGATCAGTGGAACAAGTGTTCCCATTCCCAAGTCTATGAAAGCGGCTTTACAGTATGAACATGAGGATTCGATGATACAAAACCTTATGAGCCAAAACAAGGAAAATTGTATGCAGAGCAGAACCATGTTTGGTCTTATCTTGTTTTATTCTTCTATATAATATTAAAATCAAGGCCTCGTGGCCCAGTGGTAAAGGGGTCACAGCTGTGACTTCCGCCACGTTCGAATTCCCTTGGCCATCCGGCCTGCCTTAAATGGTAAGAATACGTGGACTACCGTGGGCCTCGTGGGATTAGTCTTTGGACCTAAAAACCCTATAGGATCACTCACGGTTAACAAAAAAAAAAAAAATCAATAATTCGGAGAGTAGGTGGTGCTGTGTTCAATTTTTGTGTGTCGACGACATTGGTGAAACACATTTCAAAACGTGTTAATATGGTATGTGGAAACCAAATTAAAATAAATTAGGACCAGCACATGGTAGGTTAATCGGTGGGACTGGGGCATTGTTATGGTCCAAGTCAACTATTCGTATACACTTTCATTATCAATTAAAGTCCTTTTAACAAATAACAATTACTCTTATATTAATACTTAGGAATTGATTGGTAGAGCATTTAGAAGAGCATTATGCTTTTTGTAATCCAATCAACTTTTATTAATGGAGCATTTAGAAACTACTAATGCTCTCTAAACTGTTTCTCCCTTCCTGCTTTGAAATGGAGTTTTTCAAAATATTGAAGCTTTAAAATATTAAAAAATATTAAAATAATTCTATTTTATTTATTTATAATGATAAAAAATCGAAAATTATATTTATATTAAATTTAAAATATTATAATTTTGAAACTTATTTTTATCATTAATGTATTATTCATAAAATAATAATTTAATAACATTAAAATTTAATAAATATAATTCAAATATGAAATAATTAATTAAAAATTAGAAAAATCTTATATTATTTATAGAATATATATATAATGCATTAAAATAAATATCAACATACACATTAAATATATTAACAAAAAATTATAATAAAATAGCTCACAACTCTACCAATCACATAAAATATATATTCGTCAAAAGCATACAGCTTCAGCACCATCATGCTTATGCTCCATAAGCCTAATGCTCTTCTAAATGATTTACCAATCAAGGCCTTATAAATACTTATTTCGTTCTTTAATAATAATTTTTTTGAACATCATGTGTTGTTCCACTAAGATAAATATTATAGTTTTTTATGCATTTTTTTCAAATTTCAATAAACATTAATTGTATTTGTTGGATTTATATTGGTTTAAAATTATAAAAAATTGTTTTATTAAAATAATGATTGAAAATCAAATTTTTTAAAAATGTATGAAAAAGTTAGAAAATTTATCGAAAACGAGGGACAAAATAGCTAAATATTCAAATTCAAATCAAGCTGTATGTTATGTATTCACTTTACAAATGACACTTTGGACTCAAAAAGTCTCGAACCCTTATGATATCTTGTTTCACAATAATATCGTTTCCCTCGTTTGGTCGTTCCACTGCTTTGTATAAACTTGATCAGTCGATTTTTTCTTAAAGAAATATTTATAATCAAGTTTCACAAGATTTTCCATCAACTTCAATTCCATTCGACTCCACATATACGTTAACATTTTTTTTAAAAAAAAATTTACGTTTATGAATTAAATTGTGATGTGATTGTTGACCAGCAAATTTTCTGTCGGAACCCTATTAAATATTTGTCCTCGGTAATAAGTAATGGTTTTAATATCGTGATACTGATATCGATCAATGAATCAATGATGCAACGCAACGCAATGCAATAAAAAAACAAATTATTGTTGAATGTTGGAGGAGGATAGTTAATTCATCACTAACTTATTGTATGTTACGATATGATAGACTTGAAAATGATATGCATGCAGCATATGGTCATGTCTTTATTATTTGTTTATTGTATGTCTACAGTTATATATAAAAGGGTGCAATAAATTTCGTAATGACTTCTGAAACTCATCAAGCTCTCAACAATGGCGACCATTCCCTCCCACAGCCTTCTTCTTCCTAATCCAATCAACCTGCAAACAGCTCACTCTTTTCCCCTAAAACCACACTTGCCGCAATCTACTATGATCCCTTTTCCGACAAGACCATCGCCGGCGATGGCTATGTCCAGAACCGACGGAGCTTCAATATCGCCGAGGCTCGAGCCGGAAAGCTATGGGATTACGACGGCAGAGGATATTCGCCGTCGGGATAGAGAAGCTAAAGAATCCAAGAGGCTGAGGGACACGTGGCGGAAGATTCAGGGAGAAGATGACTGGGCCGGGTTAATGGATCCGATGGACCCGGTGCTGAGATCCGAGCTGATCCGGTACGGAGAAATGGCACAGGCCTGTTACGACGCCTTCGATTTCGATCCATTTTCCAAGTACTGTGGAAGCTGCAGATTCACGCGCAAGAAGCTGTTCGAGTCGCTCGGGATATTCGATTCCGGTTACGAGGTGGCGCGTTACCTCTACGCGACGTCGAACATCAATCTACCAAACTTCTTTTCGAAATCGAGGTGGTCCAAAGTGTGGAGCAAGAACGCCAATTGGATGGGATACGTGGCGGTTTCCGACGACGACGAAGCTAAGCGCCGGCGTCTCGGACGCCGGGACATCGCGATCGCCTGGAGAGGCACCGTCACGCAGCTCGAGTGGATAGCGGACCTCAAAGATTTCCTCAAACCGGTATCCGGAAACGGATTCAGGTGCCCCGACCCGACCGTTAAAGCCGAATCCGGGTTTCTGGATCTCTACACTGACAAAGACACGACCTGCAATTTCTCGAAATTCTCGGCGCGAGAGCAGGTTCTGACGGAAGTGAAGCGGCTGATGGAGATGTACGGCGACGAAGAAGATGATCTGAGCATCACGGTGACGGGACACAGCCTAGGCGGCGCGTTGGCGGTGCTAAGCGCGTACGACGTGGCGGAGATGGGACTGAACAGAACGCGGAGAGGGAAGGTGGTTCCGGTGACGGCGTTCACGTTCGGAGGACCACGAGTGGGGAACATTAGATTCAAGGAGAGGATGGAGGAACTGGGAGTGAAGGTGTTGAGAGTGGTGAACGAGCACGACGTCGTGCCGAAATCGCCGGGGCTGTTCTTGAACGAGCGTGCGCCTCACGCGCTAAAGAAGCTGGCGGGAGGATTGCCGTGGTGCTATTGCCACGTGGGGGAGAAGCTGGCCTTGGATCACCAAAACTCGCCGTTTCTCAAACCATCCGTCGATCTTTCCACCGCACATAACTTGGAAGCTCTCCTCCATCTCCTTGACGGGTCAGTTCTTTTTTTTTCCCATCCTCAGTTTGAGAATGGTTAGATTCAATACAACCGACTTTCTCAACTCTTGCTTGTTCTATTATCATTTCATTCTGAAAAACATATTTTTAGGTAACGTGACATAAACGCTAATTTGGTTTCCAGATAATCAGTAGTTTTTTGTCGGATAACCTTAGAGAAGTCAAAGACTTTATTGGGACAGATCTCGAGTATCTTCGAGATTTGAGCAATCTCACATTTTTCAACAACCTTCTTTAAATAATAAGATCGATCTTAAGGACGTATTTTGTGCTCAATAAAATGCGGGTAATGAGAACTTGACCACATAATTTAATTTACGTGGCGCTGCTTTGTGAGGGTGAGGTAGGTGGGTGATGAGATAATTATTGAAACTAGTAAGAAATAATTAAATTTTATAATTTTAGAATGTTGTTGCCATGTCGTTATCTTTATCTAGATAACCCTCAATTTGTCGTGTACTTGACTTATATGTGGAAATATTACACAACTTAAAAAAATCAATTAGCTAAAGAAAGAGTGACTAAAAATTGGGAAATATACAGGTATCATGGGAAAGGACAGAGATTCGTGTTATCGAGCGGGAGAGATCCGGCATTGGTGAACAAAGCATCAGATTTTTTGAAAGACCATTTTATGGTGCCACCGAATTGGCGCCAAGATGCAAACAAAGGAATGGTGAGGAACACGGAGGGCCGTTGGATTCAACCAGATCGCATCCGTGCAGAGGATCACCATGCTCCTGACATACATCATCTTCTCACCCAACTCCAACAACATCCCTCACAACTTCTGTAATTTAATCACTTTTGTTTTCTTTTTCATTTTCGTGTTCCAAAACCAAAAAAACCAACATATACGCGTATTAGGGAGAAAAAAGATAGCTAGTTTCAAAAGTAAACTTTCTTGGTCTTCAATTCATCAAGTTCGGGTCAGTCTTGGGTCTCACACTCTTGTTAACCAATCACATCATAATCCTCCCACCAAGAAACAAGTCCCAAACCATCATCATCTATATTCCCCTGCACATTTCACCCAAAAATAGTTGATAACTGGAACGAAAAAGACTTTGCTACCTAGAAGAGAGCTAGTGGAATCAGGTGGCTAATTATATAACCTTGATATTCTGCAAAATACAAGTGGAGAAGCTTCAGAGAATGAACTTACAGTGACCACCATAGGAGCAAAAGGCTTTGCGCCCTCAGTTCGCTCAATTGGAACTGTCGGATAGCTGATGCTCTCAACTCGAAACTTGATCTGCCATTTACAAGGCCACATTGTAAAAAGAAAATGTATGCTTTAAACAGAAATCGGGGAACCAAAATTTAAACCTGACAGGAATCGTCAATGATATAGTCAGCTTTCTCTTCTTCTCCACATTCCCACACCCATATCTTTTGATTCCTGTTCACCGAGAAACATTTATACTTTTTTCAAGCTGAAATATTCCATTAAACTGCAGGTAGAATTTTCCTTACCTGTTATAAGGGTCAGGTTCACAGCGGTTGGGGCTCGGTATAAGTGGAGCAGGCACATAAATATCCTCAAAGAACCCAAGTGTTACTGCCAAGTAAAGAGGTATCACAACTATGCAAATGAAATCATAATATCAAAGCATGCGCTAATTATAAGTCGCCAATATGCATGAAAAAACTAAAAATCCAGCAGAGTAACAAAATGTACAACATTACAACTCTTGAGGGAATTTGGTATAATATACTACTCACAGCGCAAGCCATTGGCATCAGATTCTTTCAACTTTGCAGCTATGACCTCACCAACAAATGGACGAAACACCACAATTCTAAAACCTACCTACACTCACAATCACACGGGAAAACAAAGTATTAAAAGGCCGTACAAATCTTTAGCAAAGCCATCTTCATCTGCAGTCTAAAACATTTACCTGATAGGTCGCAGCACCATCTCCGGGTAAAACAAACCCTCCTTCTACTGATTTGATGTCGTAAACAGATACGCAAAGACCCAAATTTGCCAAAACCTTTCATATCAAGAATCCAATTTGGTAAAATTAGCCAGTGTATATAAGGAGAAAAACACAAGGCTAATGACCAAACCTTGTCCAAGAACAAATTTTGAAGCACCGACTTAAGGGCATCTTCGAGTGGGAGGTTAAGGAGATGCGGAGGGACTCTCACTGTATGTTTGAGCTCGCTAAGATAGAACATTCCTACGGTTCAATTCCCAAAGCCACTGTAAGTTGATGCATAGTAACAAACAATTCTTTTAGCTAAACGGATACAAGAATCACAACATGCCAATCATCAAAACTTGCAATTTTCTCAAATATACAAGTCATTGCAACCTCAAACACGTAGTAGAAATCCAATCCTAAAAAAATGAAGATATTTCAATTTGGGCTCTTCTATAAACAGTGTTTGGATTACAAACATAAGCATCTCTAGTCAAACAAGATTAAGCATATCAAGCATCGTAGAGGTAATCGAATGCAACTCACCTTCAAATTGGAAATTGATCTAATCTGGTTTTGAGGAAGAAAGTCTGTAATCGATAACGAGAGGTTTTGTTGAATCGATGAAGGGAATAAGCTACCCGTTTCGTGAAGAAGATAGTCGAGGTAGATGGAACTTTGCGACTTCCTTCTCGATTCAAAAAAACCCTAAAACCCCGAGAGCCAGAGAGGAACACAACTCAAGTCTGAAAATTACAGAACCGGCCTGGTATTTATAAGTAGTTTTTATTTCGAACCTGAAGTTTCTTTTCTTTATTTACAACCCCAAAAGTTTTTGCTTTGCTATTCGGTTCTGTAACGTGTCACATTCTCTTAACACACGGAAAATTTTACACAGGGAAACTTTTACAAGATCACTAGAAAGGAAGAGAGAGAGTGGAAGTTTTTAGAGGGAAAGTCCAGAATCCTCATCTTCATCAAGGGAAGAAGTGTATGTAAAGTAAAGAGCCCAGATCAAACCAAACACACCAAAAAGAATCCAGCCTAATAGGTTATTGCTCAGACCAAATGGTAGTCCTGTTCCTTCCGTCGACATCCTGTCGTCCACCAACGCCATTGCTGGGCTACTACTCATCACCGCCGTCAACATTACCGCAGCGGCAGACGCACCCGCCGTTGAAATCTGCTCTTTCTTTGGCTGCTTCGTCTCCATTGAGAATTTCACTCCGCTGCTTCTCTTACTCATCCGGGGAAGACCTGATCAGTAGCACAACATTTCGTTATACAGTACCATTTCAGATTCATAAGTGGAAAGAAGAAGGGCGATTACGCAAACAGAGGTTTAAGAAGAAGGGAAGATGCAAGAATTAACCATAGATAGGCTTTGTGGAGATGGCTGCGATTGATGGCTTGAGAAGGACACTAGGACGAGCGATGGAGGAAGTGAAGCTTGCCATTGTCTCTTCTCAAATGAGTCTTTGCTTTACCCCTTTTTGTTTTGTAGCTTAGCAAGTGATGCAAAAGTTATTTTATATAAATTGGATATGCATTCTACCAATTGTTTCTCTCCACTTGTCACGTTTGATCCCTATTCCTCCACACAATCTTTGCCTCTCCACAAAAGTAAGTTCGGACTAAAACTGTGAGGAAACTTCTACTGGACATTGAACATAAGAAACTATTTGGTGACTTCTCATCCTAAAACATTTTCGAGCATCTACAAACCAAGTGACCAGTCCACCTAGAGATGAAACAACACAATTAGGGAGCATAGATATTTCAAAAATGAAGTTTGAGAAATAACGTGATAATTCTGTATAGGTCTCCAAAGGAAGACCACAATCTGTTGCTGTAACTAAGTATAAGGTTAAGCTCTGAAAAGTATGGAAAAAAAAACCCAAAATTTACACTGAGATGAGTTAAAGAATGAAGCTAATCATAACACTGGTAACAGAAACCTGTTTTAACAAAAAGAAGAAAAAAAGAATATGAAACTGAACCTAAGTTGTCGGAATTTTGTCTCCGGTATCAAGCGTGAATATTGCATTGTTGCAAGTAGGAGTGATAGTAAGGGACATGTATGTTCCAGTAACTTTTGTATTTCTCTATTCCAATATCCAACCACGGCTTCATGATCCCATCGTAGTGTATAACCGCGGCTTGTTCAATCTCAACCGTTTTGACTCCTGATTCGTGACCTAACCCCATCACATGCCATCTCTTGTCCAACGCCAATGTTTGCCTATAGAAAGTCAACCAACCTATTGGTAAGCTCCCGGCTTTCCACAAAGGTCTTTTTGTTCCCTGCCAAAGAAAAGAAAACCCCACAAAACCATCTTAGTATTAGCTGCCGCTCTAAGTAAGTGCAATGGCGAGTGTGATTTGCTTACCAGGTTCAAGTATTTTATGTATGTAGAAGTCAACTTCCGTCTTCTCCATTCTTCCAGATCAACTATATTCATCCCAAACGCCCACGTGCAAGCTTTAGGACTGAATTTCCCAGCGACCCATGCGTCTGAGAAGTTGATAAATTTGCTCATCGAATGGAATGAAGATTCACCTTCTTGACAAGTATCTACAGCACCAACCACCTTCCCCTTCATATCAATGCTCCACAGTCTACTTAAATCTCTTTGAACCACTACATCATGGTCAAAGAGAACCACCTTGTTCAGACCCGGCAATATATCAGGGAGATAGAAGCGTGCGTGATTTAGGGTAGAAATGAATCTTGGGTCGTTGGAGTTTTGCTTCATCAGCAACTGATCATAATCTGAAGGCAGGACATCCATATCATCAATGTTTAGGATTTGGATTGTAGCTGTACTTTGAATGTTTAGCAAAAACCACATTGAGATTGATGGGTAATTAAGTGAATCAGTCACAACATGGAATACTATTTTCTCCGGTTCCTGCAAACAGCAATCGGAACCCAGATTAACAAGTGGCTGAAGTAAATGAATCAATATAGTGTAACATATAATGATAAGCGACTAGAAATTTAGAAAACGACAGCACAATATTGTCAAAATGAAACACAAGAAATGCGATTGTTTACCTTTGAAGAAGCTATCGTAGAGTTAACAACGACTCCAGAAGCCAAAACATTGTCAGAGAAGACAACATAATGACTGAGATTAGGATCATTATAATTTTGTTGGTTAGGCATCTGCCTTTTTTCAGGATCCAGGGCAAAGTATTCTGATGTCAACCGCATTGAGAGACAGTGAAGCCCTTTTGGGGTGGTCCTTGCAGCAAGGTGCATTAGATATGCTGCTTGGTTTTTCTGCGCCTGAACTTGTTCTTCTGCGTTATAATTCATGGCACGAAGTTTGGTAGCAATGGCAGGGCAGTTGTTAAATACACGACTAGCCTTATATAATACAGCTTCCATGGGCTTCACCCTACGAAGCGAGCTGAAAGAAACAACCATACCAGAGGTTACCAAATGAATCTTCTTTAAAAGGACAGTTTTTATCACTAAAAGATTGTAGATGTAACAGCAAGTTTCTGGATCCAAATAAGGTATCCACTCCTTTTGAATTAAACAGTTGTGCCTACCCCTTTGACAAATCTTTATCCTTTGTCGCATCACCAACGGCCCGTTCCAGCTCTCTCATTCGAGCTCTCAACTCCTTCACAATCTGAGAGTTACTTCCAGGTGGGGCGAAATTCAGGTAGGCTTTAGCTTGTATAATTTTGTCTCTTATCTCTTTAATCTTCACATCTGTTGCTCTCTCAGGCTGAACCTTTGTGTTCATTTCACCCTTGGATAAAGGAGGTTTGAAATCCGTTTTATTAGCAAGTTGGTTAACTGTTAAATACTGATCCTGAGACAAACAAAATAAACCATAATGTTAAAACCTCTGATCTTAATAGGTTGATGCAAAGCCAATCTTGGCTTTCCAATTCACTAAAACAACTAAGCAACATGGAGCGTAATGTCTTGTAATCTGATTCTAGGATTTGATACTTGTTTCACAGCCTGAGCACTCATCAAGTTCACGTTATCTATAAATCAGTTGATTAACTACACACCTTCGCATCAGAGCTTACTGTCGTCTGCTGTGAAACGATTACTTCTTCCTCCCTGTTTTTGTGATCATTTCCTGAAACCCGAGAAAACTACAGATAAGAAAGCTGAAGATTTAATGAAAGCGAAGCAAAACAAAACAAGATTGAGAATATGATCCCACCATCAATTGTTTTGACTTTCTCATTAGACTGGAAGACACCATGACTTTCATCAGACGAATTATACCGAACTACAGAATTAAACTCCCTATCCTTGAAGAGAATGAGCCTTGGCCCCTTCAAGCCTTCTCCATCCTCCTAAATCACAAAGCGAAATAGTTTTGACTAAATGGATGAGTCAAAAGGGTTTAAGGAGGTGGCTTCGAGGAACAGGTAACTTGTAACTTACCTGTTTGATCGCATTAAGTCTAAGGTCATTTCTCCTGAATCTCTGCAGAATAATGGTAGCATCTCAGCTACAGTATATTGAAAGAGAAACATAAAGCGTAAAGAGTACAATAAAGCAAGACTGAGGTCTACCACTTAGCACAATCAATTAAGATCGCTGAAGAATCTCTAATCGGATTAACGAACTACACATCTTGATTCTATCAGAACAGAGAAATCTAAAGGTTGAAGACCAGGATATGATCACACTTACAATGTTGGATAACTCTTCGACGAATTCTCTCCGACCTGCCAGAAGAAATTCCGCAATGGAAATCAAAAACAAAACTCAGATGAAGAAAAATCCGAAGACTAATCAAACATCAAACAAAAAGCAGCAGTTGATGGCGATTATCATGAGATTCGATCAAAGATCAAAGCCTTCAAACAATTCCATACAAAATCCACTAAAACGTAGCCATTTCCGAGAATCTTACATCTGCTAGACAGGAAAACAGAAAAGCAAAAAGGAATCCAGAAAATAAGGAGACGAAGCTGACCAACGGGAGTGATGCTTGTAAGCCGATTGGAGACGAAAATAAGCGGAGCGAACACAGATATCGATAGCAGAGAGAGGATCAAAATCCTCTGCCATCGACGAATTTTCTTCATACGGACGAAAAAAAAAAACTTCCCGCAAATATATCTTCCTCGAGAACTATCCGTATCTCATCAAACCCTGAATCGTTCTCCAGGAAGAATCAGCACGTCCACGGAGGTACTCACAAATCTCGGAGATTTCCTGCTTGATCAACAAGCAAAGGAAACGAAACGCTGAACAAACGCAGGGTTTTCAGATCCTTCAGGATTTTGCTCTTCTCTAATGGGAGATTCTATTCTTTGCTTTGATTTTCCGAATAAGTTTTTAGATTCAGAGCTTCTTCATGCATCATCGAGGGATTATACTCTTATTTATCTTTTAATCATTGTTTAATGATTTTTTAATTTATACTAGGTAAAATTATGTATGTAGGTCGAAAAAAAATGATATTTCGGGGTGTTCGTGCTGAGATGTCAAATGTTATTAGTGTGAAAAGGAGCGACCAAAGACGCAGAGATGCGGATCAGGTGCGGGCAGGTGTACATGTGAAGACATGTGATTATGCCTTTGATGAAGCTGTGCCTGTAAGTAATTAATGAGATCATGAATCACGAATTGAAAATAGACACGTGGATGGACTTCTAAAGGACAAGAAAGGAATTTAAATCTCACCTGGAAAATTAGTAGATACTAGATAGCCTGCCTGCTTTAAATATACAATTTAGCATAAATAGTTTTTAAGAAAATACTTTGCTGACCAAAAAAACATTTTTTGAAAAACAGAAGATTATAAGAAAATAGTTGTATTAAAATTATGATAAAAATGCGTATATCAAAAAGGCAGATAGGATAACAAAGAAAAACTCTTTGTTTTCTGAATAATGATGTGTTTGTATTTTATTGTGTGAGAATGGGTGAAATCATGTTCAAGTGGATAATCTATCGTAAATTATATGTAGTTAATGATAAGTTGATGTTGTTTGACCCAATAAAATCTCTTGGGAAAAAGATTAGCAGGCATACGTAACACAATTTGTTTTGAGTTATGCTAAATCGTCGTTCAATAATTTAGACCTAAATTTGGAATCAACACACACAAAGAAAAGGAAAAAAACAAGATAAACCTCTCAGCACTTATCAATGGGCGAATCTTAATGGGCCGCTTAAGAAGATTTTGCATTTAAATAAATTAAAATTGATATAATGAGGTGAGATGCGCTGCTTAACTTACTCCTTTAAGCGTCGTATTTTGCTGGACACGTGGCGCAATTTGAAGCTGCAAAGGTTAATGAAAAAAAAAAACACTCGAACCTTCTTTCTTTATTTCGCGTTTTAGCCTCTCTCTCTTCTCTCTCTTGGCGATAGATCTCCGATGGCGATTTTGAATCGATTTTGAATCGATTTTGCACCAGAAATCTGTTGGAAATCATGTCGCCGATGGTTGGTTGTTCGTAATCAAGGGGTGGTGATGAGAATAGGCGAAGGATCGAGGAAGATGAACCGATCACCACCATCGGCTGAGAAATTCAGTTTGCATGGTATGTTTTCTTCCAAAATCAGTTGTATATAGTGTTCAATTAGGGTTTTAGAGTTCATTCAATCTATGAAAATCGCGTTTACACATCTTGTATGAAGTTGATTGGGTTTTTAAAAATTTTGTGATTGTTTTCAAGTTTCAGAAAATCTATATCGCAAGGTTTCTCCTTGATTTTTAAAACTTTATGAATTTATGATAGTTGGTTTGATCATTCAATTCAAAGCTTTCTCCTTGATTTTTAATTTTTTGGTTGTTGTACGGAATTTTTTTTCGGTTTCGTTTTATGTAGCTGGAAATAGAACTATTTATGGTTTATAAGTGTATACGTTTATGCCTTAAATCTTTTTGGTCGATGGAAATTACAATCTTCTTGGTTAAGGGTTTGGTTGATGTATGAGTTTTTGAATCATTATTGATGGCTTTATTTCTTTTAATATACTGACTTAAGATGTTGTTGTCGAGGTTTTTCTGGATGATAAGGCGTTATAAAACCGGTGGCAATGGGAATAAAGAATCCACAAAAAGAGCCATCAACTTCTATTGTAAGTTCTTGATTAAAGTAAAGTGATTGTTGTAGAGTTAGGTGTGGTTTTAGGTTGTTCGATGATTATAATTGCATGATTTAGTGGTAGATTATGGTTGTGGTAATAAATGCTTGTCCGAAAGTTGAGTTTGATTGACGGGTTGGTGCGTGTGATAATTGTTAGTCTTACCTTTTGTGTTACATCATCATGAATGTGGTTTAGGGTTTAGGTCTGGTTGTAGGATAGCATGCGTGTGATCAATGTTAGATTCCGCTTTTGTGTTTGGCAATAGAGTTAAGTTTGTGTGTGTGTGATCAATGTTTTTTAGCTTTTGTTGGGTTTGAGTAATCAATGCGGTTTGAGTTTATGGGTTGGTTTGTGTGATAGTTGAAAACGAACGAGATGGAGAGTATGATGAAGCAGAATTCCAACCAAGAGAAGGAAACGTAAGTTCAGATGAGGATGTACGTCATTCAGATGATATGCCTACGAACGTCGAAGAAATGATGGGTATTCGAGTAACTATTCGTGATGCACAAAGGCATCAGCGATTGAAAAATGATTTGGTTGAGAATATATGGGAAACATTTGGACATCTTTATGCACAGATTGTTGGAGATACTCAACATGCTGACTAAGTTTTTATTTATGTTTATGTTCTTCAATTTTATGTTTAAAATGTTTGTATGTCATATATGTTTCAAATTTCATTTTATGCTATGTATTTTATGTTTTGTTTATTAATATAATTAAATTTTTTTTTTTTTTTTCTTAAACACCCCAAAATAAGCACCTCCCATTGGAGCCGAAAAAATCAAGAATTTCTAAAAGAGATGCTAACACAAATTTTAATATTAAAATAGCTTATAAGCACCCCCATAAGCATCTCCCATTGCACATGCTCTTATAACGCAAAACCCTTGTTCTTCTTCTTCTTCTTCTTCTTCACATCGTCTCTCAAAATTTTGATCGAGGGCCTCTTCTCTTCCTGTTCGAATCGTACGTCGATTCTTCCATCTCTCACCAACATTATCCATCAGATCACCAGCGAGCAAGAGAGTGAGAGAGACGGCTCAATTTTCGTCGACATGCAGTTTTGGGGATGCCACGTGTGACTGATTGAGCCCAAGAGACAGACAGAGAGAGAGACAGATGGCGATTCAGGTGAAACGGGAGACGATGAGGGCATGCCTTAGCTGCACACTCTGCGACAATATCCTCCGTGACGCCACCACTATCTCCGAGTGCCTTCACACTTGTCAGTTCTTCCTCCTTCCTCTTCAACCCACCAATGTTTCAAAATTCGCTGTCATGCCTTGAAATTCCCTCTCTACTGCTCTTGCATTTCTCGAATTGCACTTTTCCAGCATTATTTCTTCGTTAAAGATGGCATTTTTTTTGCATATTGTTAGTTCGATTCAGCTAAAGCTCCCTTGTGTGATTCAGCTTCTTTCTAGTTTAGTCCAGCTTGTTATTCGACTTTTTCAAAATGAATAAGCTCGAAACCATTAACTATAGTCAACATTTCCGTTCATCTTCTTTTGCATCTTCAACACCATTACCATATTTCGGCAAAATTTTGGATTTTTTTGTTTCTTTCTCAATGCAATATCAATCAACTGTATCCAATTCAATGCCAGTTGAACTTTATTTCTCAGTTAGAAAATTTAACTTGGTTTACCTTTTGAGTTGATTAGACAAGAGATTTGGTCACATTTGATACAAATCATGCTAGTTATCATCTACAATTGTCCTTAATTTCACTTTTCGAGCATTCTTTCTTCGTTAAAGATGGCATTTTTATGCATACTGTTAGTTGGATTCAGCTAAAGTTTCCTTTCTGGGTTTCAGCTTCTTTATTAGTTTAGTCCAGCTTGTTATTCGATTATTTTGCTATACATGCAGTTTGTAAGAAATGCATCTACGAAAAAATCACAGAGGATAAGATGGAGCGTTGTCCAGTATGCAACATCGAGCTTCGCGGTGCCCCATTGGAGAAGCTGAGGTAAGCTAATCTTGTCTTGTATGATATATCTCAGCTCCACCATTTCTCATCAAGATTTGGTTTTGCAGTCATAACTTTTCTTGTTTCTTATTTTCCCCTAAGACTCAAGCCTTTTGTTTCTCTTGTTGATTGAAACGAACAATTGTAACATAACCTCTTGACTCTTGTTCATTTATAATCATGCGGGAATGTAACACCTTTGGTAGCTAGGAGGAGTTGTGTCCTTTTTTCGGTTTTTCCTCTTTCAAGTGGTATCTGCTCAGGAGAAATCTTCCGGTCCAGAAAGACTTTCGAGAGACAAAACTGTTTATAAGCTATTGTAGGAGTATCTAAAATAGAATAAAGCTTTCCTTTTTCTTACTTTTGTACAGAGGAGAGCTTTGTAGTTGACTTGAAATGTATGTTGAGGAGCCACTTCTATTCGTGTTTTTAGGTCTGACTACAGATTGCAAGACTTGAGAGCCAAAATCTTTCCTCTAAAACGAAGAAAAGTGAACGCTCCTGAAATTGTGTCATCTTTACTGGGAAGGAGGAAGGAGAGATCTATATCGGCTTTGGTTGTAAGCACACCTAAGGTGTCGGCACAAGCTGGAACAACGAGAAGAAGAAGTAAAGGCGTCACAAGAAAGGATTTACGAGGTAATGATTCTTTGGCTGAGAGAACTATGAGGAAAGCAGAATCTTCCTTTTGCGAGGAGCTTATGAGTGGTGAACCAGAGGATATCGTCGCTTTTGGCAAGGTAAGTCTAGTCTCGACCTTCTTCTCCCACATTGTTGTTTCTTGTGTTTCTGCTCATGCACTCCTGGTGCCGGATCAGTTGGCTCAGGAGAACAAGGAGTTGAGGCACACTGTTTCTGTTGTTTCTGATGCGCTGATGGCGTCAAATGAGAGCCTGAAAAAACTGAGTGCGGAAAAGAAGTCTGCTGATGTTCGCCTTGGAGAGATGGAGGAGTTGAAATCTTTGTTGGCTGCTCGAGATAGAGAATTGGAAGCTAAGGAAAAGGAGCTAGAAGCAGGGTCATTGCTGATTCGTGCGAGGGAGGATGAGGTTTGTAGCCTTGGTGCCAGAGTAGAGAGCCTGCACCGGGAACGAGATGAAGCAGAGGAGAAGGCTGACCGGCTGGGAAAGGAACTACAGGAATGCAAGTCAAAGGGCCGGTTCGAGGATGGGTCTTCAGCTTCAGAGGAACTAAAACACATGTGCTATGAGTTGGCAGAGCTCGAAAAGGATATGGAGCTCGCCGTCATTGCCGCATGTATCACAACTCGGTACCAAGTATGTCGCGAGTGGGAGAGCCAAGGTACGCTAAGGTGGGAGCTAGAGTTTTCAGCGGAAGATTACCACAAGTTCCGTGAGTTCGTTGACAAGAACGGGACGAGTTACAAATACCCTCGTTTGGAAGTGTATGAGGAGAAGTGGAAAAGGTTTGTTGCTTGTCATCGGCCATCGGAATCTCATTCGACCCTTGACCGTGAGAACATCTCTTCTCCGACGAGTAACTCCAACCTTCATCTGGATGCGCCTGGCTCTGTGACTAGTGATCATGTCGGGAGTTTTGCGCCGGCTGACTGATCCTGTTTCCCTCTCCCCATCTTTTGTTTTTTGTTTTTTTTTTTTTTTTTTTGGTAGCCCCCCTTGTTTCCCACTTGACTGCTTCCTTGTTTTCTATTAGTGTTCTTCCACTCTTTTTTCTTTAGACTATTTTATTGCTTAATTTACATTAACAAATAACAACTATCATAAAATGTAAAGTTACTGATTTTTTTAACAATCATGAATTTTCTAGAAACAGTTTGAGCAAGTTACCTATAAACATCACTTTGATTATGTATTTTGTTGATTGAATATGTAAACTCTATTTTAAGATCATAAAATGAAGGTATTCAAAAAAAAAAGAATACACAAAAAGAAAGGGAACGTCCCGTCGCTCGTTCTGTTGTCGACGAGCACTTTTAAGACATAAGTTAAACTCAAAACCCTTGTTCGCGTGTTAAATTTAGTAAACGGCCTCTTCAGTCTTGTCCGAATCGTACGTCGATTCTTCCATCCCTCTCACACTCACAAACCATATCATTATTCATCAGATCACACCAGCTTCCTTTCCTTCTCCTTAGTCGAATCTCTCGCGTCCGTCCAATTAAGGATTTGCTTTATTTTCAGGAAATCTCATATCGAGTCTTGATTTGGGTTTTAACTGTAGCCGTCCCTGAGTGAGGAGATAAAGAGAAAGACGACACAAATCTCAGTTTTCGCTGTATTCTGTATTCGTCGACATGCAGTTTTGGAGATGACACGTGTATGACTGATTGAGCCCAAGAGAGAGAAGGAGAGAGAGAGAGAGATGGTGCGTCAGGTGAAGAGGGAGACGATGAGGGCATGCCTGAGCTGTCCTCTCTGCGACAGTATCCTCCGTGACGCCACCTCTATTTCCGAGTGTCTTCACACATGTCAGTGTTCTTCCTCCTTTCCTTCCTACGTTTTGTTTGGGAATCATGTTCTTCTTATAATTTACTCTTCAATTCTGCAATTTTTATGATTATGCATATCTCTTGCCTCTGGCTGAAGCTTTTTAATTCTTCTTCTCGTCCTGTTTCTGTAGAAAAGGTACAATTGGGTCAATGTTGACCAAAAATATGCAATTTTGACTGCTACAATTCTATCTAGCTGCTCGGACTCATCCTTCGTCTGTAAACTTTTAGATATTTTAACTTTCTCGATGCAAAATCAATCAAGGTATATAAAGAATACTTACCTAAGCATGCATTCTGATTTGAGGAGGATGTCTAATTTACAAATTTAAGGTATCTGTTGGATCCTTAAATGGTAAGACAACAATGGGAGTCAAATGTTATCTGTTTGAGCTGAACTTTGTATATAAGTTAGAAAAATGATGAGACTTAGTCACATTTGATACAAATCTATGTTGTTAGTTATTATCTACGGGAATGAAGTAACTTATGAGATTACCTTCCTATGCAGTTTGTAGGAAATGCATCTATGAGAAAATCACAGAGGATGAGATAGAGTCTTGTCCAGTATGCAATATCGACCTCGGTGGCACCCCATTGGAGAAGCTGAGGTAAGCTAATCCCGTCCTCTATTTCAGCTACACCATTTTAGATGAACTTAGAGCTATGTAGTTGACTTAAATGTATGTTGAGGAGTCACTTTCTTGCATGTCGTTTAGGCCTGACCATAACTTGCAAGACTTGAGAGCCAAAATCTTTCCCCTGCAACGGAAAAAGGTGAAAGCTCCTGAAATTGTGTCCTTACCGGGAAGGAGAAAGGAGATATCTATATCGTCTTTGGTTGTAAGCACACCTAAGGTGTCAGAAAAAGCTGGAACAACTGGAAGAAGAAGTAAAGCGGTCGCGAGGAAAGAGTCACGAGGTAGTGCTTCTTTGGCTGAGAGAAGTGTGAAGAATGAAGGATCATTTGGGGACGACACTCAGAATAGAACTCAGGTAAAGAAGGTGATCACTGCAATGCTCTATCTGACAAGCTTTGTTCACATATATCTTTTGTTTTGGTACACTAAAAAGCATTCCCTTTCACAAATATCTTCGTATCGAAAACGAAAACACAGTTAAAGTTTGGACAGTGTGACTGGTTTCCCATTCATTTAATCTTGTTGTGTTTGTTTGCAGTCATATGCAGAGTCCTTCTCTAATAAAGAAAACAAGGATGATGACGAACCCTGGGATTCCAAATTGGATTTTCTGGTCGAAGTGGCAAACAGGACAAAGCCCTTGAAGTCAGGCTTGAAATCTGAGCAAAAAATCAGTTGCAAGCGTGAGGATGAAAAGAGTAATAATGCTGGTGTTCCTAGGACATCAGAAACTGCTACGCCTAAAAGACTGCGTAGGACTCAACGCAAAAGGTCTGCTGCCACCACCACCTTTGGTGGTTTAGGAAATTCGCCACAACAAGATGAGCCAAGTGCAAAACGAGAGAGGAGAAATGGTCCTGTTTGGTTTTCACTTGTGGCGTCCAGTGATCAGTGAGATTCTTGCTCTCTTATATATCTGAAACTGTTGCTTTCCTTCCATGATATTTCTTCTCTTCTTCCTTTTGTTTCTACTATCTTGGTATGTTGACAAAGGATTGGTGATTTCAGGGAAGGAGAAACTTCTTTGCCTCAAATTCCAGCAAACTTTTTGAGAATAAGGTACGTTTTTTGGTTCTTGGTATTTCTTTCTTGTTATTAATTGCTGTATTGAGGAAGATAATCCGCTGTCTCGTTGGGTGGCAGGGATGGAAATATTCCAGTTTCTTTCATCCAAAAGTACCTCATGGGGAAGCTAGATCTCGAGAGTGAAACTGAGGTAAGCATCTTTCTATACACTATGGCCTTAGATGTTTGGATAGAACGTTTGAATGTAATGGAAGCGAGACTTTTGGGTTTTGCTAGCTCTAAAAAGCTAACCGCAAGTATGGTCTTAGAATGTTTGGCTGATCAAAAATAGACAATGGTTGCTTTTTTGTACAGATAGAGATAAGATGTATGGGAGAAGCGGTGATCCCAGCGCTGAAGCTTCAAAAACTGGTGGATCTATGGTTGCAGAGAAGCCCGAAGCGCCAACGGCTTAATGCATTGGTAGGTTCCTCTGCAAAGGATTATATGATGGTGCTTGTCTATGCTCGGAAGCTTCCGGACTGCAACAAGTAAAGAGCTTTAGTTAAAGATTCTTGTTGCAAGAAGAAGATTCTGTGGAGACTGGCTGATGTTTCTCCTTTGTATGGAATCTCCAAAGCATTACAAGAGAGAACGTTACTTAGACTGCAGGAGCAGTGGAATGTCAAATGTGTTGTGGAATTATCAGTTTTTTTTATTTATAGTCTATAGACGAACATTCACTCGTGAAACACTTTTCAATCCAATAAAATACAAAATTTGCTCCTTTTTTCGTTTCTTCTACTAAATGTGTCCTTTTTGGACTTGCATGATCAAGTGTTTGTAGTTTATACTGATTTCTATGCATTTATTCGGTGTGGAGCCAAGTATTATATATCTTGTGAATTCACAAAAATCCTCCATTATTTCTTCCACATTCCATTATTCCAACAATCTTCTCAATAATAGTTCATCGGTACATACATAACCAATGTTAGAACTGGGACTTGGAAATTAGAATGCCTCACAAACTTTCGTGAATCGTGATGCTCTATACCTCAGAAACCATGTTTTGTTTGAATAGCCAAAACCAACAATATAATATACAAACAAGAACTCATAATCAATATTTTGCGTGATTGTGAGAACCAATATGTTGTGATTTGATATTGGTGCTCCATGTGTGAATATCATGTATAAATTACATGTGGCTAGTGCATATGAGTTCCTCTATCGTGTCGAAACGTAATTTCAAGATGTTGTATTAATAGACGTCGCTCGAGTGCCCAATTGTCACCTAGCTATATATCTCTGAACATGGTTAGTGTACAGGAGCTGCTCTTACGAAATGAAAACCTCTATACATCATAACTACAGAGAAACTATACAAATGTTTAACTGTGAATTAAAATCAGTTGATCACATGGTTAAACTAGTAACCATAAGATATGAAGTGTTTTTACTCCGGACTATTTTCAAGATAGAAATATGACACATCAACAACTGCTGAGCAAACATATTCTAGAAGATGGTCATCTTTGGTAGTATTCAATCGAATGTTTTGGCATCGAAAAGTTATCGAAATTCCACGATTCATGGTTTGATTCACTCCTTGATTTGTTTAGTTTTATATAAACACAAATTTCTATGAACTCTTCCATAGCATTATTCGAAAAACCAAATATACTGTAATACTACCAAGAAAAACATTACTTATGACATATCTTGCTTTAAAACCGAATTTCTCTCTGAAGCATAATCCATTTTGCACGGTTAGATAATCAAAGGAAACCTCACAGAATTTGCTAGACAATGCAAAAAACAAAAATGAATTTCGTAAAGTATATCACGAGTTATGATCAAATCAATCGAGCCTAAAAGCACAGCAAATATGCCCAAAGCATCTAATCCACATCCACTAACTTCCTCATCCCTACATTAAAAGTCCTACCTTCTAAGCCGTCGATAAAGAAAGATCCAACGATTACTATTCAAACTTTGGAAATGAGTAGTGATCCGCGTGCTCATTGTTTCAACCAATCAGAAGACAGATATGAGTTTCCGTCTAATACACATCTAACTATATAAATTGGACGTTTCCGATGATCTCATATTCATAACTTCCTCTTCTCCGAAATTTACATTTGCGGTTTCTAGCAATCAAATTCAGATCTTAAAATCAACTTTCCGATGACGTCGCCAGCGATTGAGCAAGAGAATGCTACTGCCGTGGAGGAAATCAACACGTCGGTGACGGCGCCGGCCAGCGAGAAGAAGCCAGCAGCGAAGGGACGAAAACCGAAGAAAGTCAAGGAAGTGAAGGAGAAGAAGCCTGTTGCTGCGGCGGCTCCGAAGAAGAAAACCGTCTCTACCCATCCTACTTACGAAGAGGTATGAGAGATCCGGATCTAGCTTTTATCGTGCCGGATTCAGATTCTGAGATTAGAGATTGATTATTTTGTTGTTTTTTTCTATCTGTTGTGATTCAGATGATCAAGGATGCTATCGTTACGTTGAAGGAGAGAACTGGATCTAGCCAATACGCGATTCAGAAGTTCATCGAGGAGAAGCATAAGGAGCTCTCTCCTACATTCAGGAAGCTGTTGCTTCTCAATCTGAAGAGACTCGTTGCTTCTGAGAAGCTTGTGAAGGTCAAAGCCTCGTTTAAGATTCCGTCGGCTAAGTCATCATCTCCGAAGGCGGCGGCGACAGCTGCTCCGGCGAAGAAGAAGCCGGCCACTGCGGCGGTTTCCAAGCCAAAGGGGAAGGTCACCGCAGCTTCCAAAGCAAAGGGGGTGTCTAAGAAATCAGCGGCTGCTAAACCGAAGACGGCTGCTAAGGCGAAATTGACTGCGAAGCCTAAGGCCACTGTTGCGCCCAAGAGGAAAGCTGTTGCTGCGAAGCCCAAGGCTACGGGGAGACCAGCCAAGGCAGCCAGAACGTCCAAGGTTACATCTCCGGGTAAAAAGGCTGTCGCTGCAAAGAAGAAAGTTGCTCTGGTAGCGACGAAGAAGAAGACCCCGGTCAAGAGGACTGTGAAGCCAAAGACGGTGAAGTCACCAGTGAAGAGGGCTTCCTCAAGGGTGAGGAAGTGAAATTAGGGTTTAGTGTTGGTGATAGCTTTCTCTCTAGATGGTAGTCTTGTATAATTCAATGCTCTTGAAGTGACTTTGTTTGCTTTTTTTTTTTCTTTGTTTCAAAGTTCCTTGTAATTCATGGTTGCTTGGACTATATCCCTAAATCCTATATATAGCTTAATCCCTTTCAAGGATATTTATTTCTTCAATTGGTACGAGAAGCTATATATGATGAACATACAAGTTACACAATCAACAAATGTTCTTCCTAGTATGATATATGCAACAACAACAACAACAACAACCTTTACATTCGATGTATTTCTACCAAGTCTCTGTTCTTCTTCCTTTGTTGATATGGTGACAAGTAAAACCCAATATGGGATTCACATGTTCCTTTTTCTATGTTTGTTACCTTTTCAGCTTTTGACGTTGGTGTTGAGCTGTTGTTGTTTAGATCTTTCAACTTTCTGAATGGAGTATTTGAGCTCCTGTTGAATGTTAAACCTTGAAGGTGAAAGAACAATGTCTTTCCAGATTGATCCAGCTTCACAAGCAGGATTTGGTTGATTATAGAGCTGGTAAATTGAGTCTGCGTTCTCGTTTAACCCTCCTACTCTCTTCAAACAGTCTATCTCCTCTGGATCCACTAGCAACGTCTTCTCCTTCTCTTTCCAACCTATCAGCTGCCACAACCACACTTCCTCGATGTTAGGATCTTCTTCTCTACAATCAATCAAATATCTTCTATGGTGACTAACCTTTGGAGAGCCTTCGAGGGCGTTTGTGCAATAGAGCCTAGCACTGTCAACAAGGTTGCAATACGTAGGAAACGCATCTGCAAACCTTTTGTGAGATCTCAGCTGCGATCTCACCCTAACCGCTCTTCTACACATTATAGCTCTCCTGCAAATCTCAGCCAGCAAAAACACTGCAAGTTAAGAAACAAACTTGAAAGGAAGAAAGATAGCTAGTTGCTTTCTTTTGCACTCACCTAATGCCTCTTATGACTGCTAAATACGCATCGCACACCACTCCAACTAGTTCTATTCTATAAGGTTTTCTCCTACGCCCACCCTCTTGCAGCTGTTGTCTCTCACCAATCCGTTCCCAGTAGTTCTCTGTGATAATTCCATCATCACCAACCTTGTATCCAATTCCCATTCTGTAATGGTGACGGTGCACGTTCCTCGCCATTGTTATCGTCTGCACCACGAAAGGTACCCAAGAGAGTGTCCCATCCATTATCACATCCCTCCCTTCGTTCAGAGCCGTCACTAGCAGTGATGATGCTGCATCTGTTGATGACTGGTGAACCTATACTCTCACAAACACTCTCAGAATCAAACTTTTGATCTACTTGACAGGTTCTTTTCAAGAATTCATGACTTACCAATTCAGCTGTCTGGATCATATCGACATGGCCACGAGAGCTTAAGGCTCTGTAAATGACATCAGATTCTTTGAAAGCATCAGCTTCAATCACCACAGTGTCTGCTCCTGCCCAAAACGCTCTGCATCCATGATCCAAAAACAATCTGGTAAGCTTCAGCTCCGTAATAATGTTTCTTTCAATACATGTATATATGTTTAGTAAAAGTGATCTTCATTTACTCTTTGAGTATGTCTTTAAGGACAGTGCTTTTTCCTGCACCCATGCCACCACCCATGAGGAGTAGAACCGGACTTCGGTCTTTGTGAGCCACTGGTGCCATCACTTCAGTGCACTGTGAGTCATCCATAGACGCAATCCCCATTGCTCTCATTTCCTCTACCAAAGTGTTGAACACTCTCGCCACTTTCAAGTTCTTTGTCACCCTCTTAATTCTCTGTTCCCTGTATACATATATCATCCATGAATCACTAAAACAGAACACACAAACTCTTTCCAATTTTGATTCTTTTGTTCCTTACCTTGTAGCTGCCATTACAATCTGCTTCAGCTTCCTCTTGGGCTCAGCGTCCGCGCACAGTAACTGAGATTCATCATAAAATTTTGACGTTAAATGCTTTTAGCCCTCAACAAAAGAAAGGATTTTTCATACACATACACACACACACACAGACCTGACTAATCATGAGATCGGCGTGGCTCCAGTGATAAGCAAAGTAGCTAAGAATGCATCTTTCAAACTCCTCAACGAGCTTGATGAAGAGAGAATCAGCGTCAGGCTCTTGAGAGAAGAAGCTGTAAATGTCTTCTTCACAACATTCTGATTTCCTGATGTATTCTGCTGCTAGCTTGCAGAGATTCGGACAGTCTCTCCTGTCCTTGAATCCCATTTGCCTTGCGACGTAATGAGAGAATCTCTCGAGCTTCTCATGTCCTTTGTGTTTGTGCGATGATCTGAGACGAGGGATGATTTTGGAGTCACGTAGCCTTCGGAGACGGTAATGCACTGCGGCTGCAATCATCAAACCGATCGATGACACCACCAATATCTGCGAGTACGTCGTCGTTTTGTTGCCATAGTATTCTGCAACAACAACAATAACTACTACTTTAACTTCAGAAAATCCAGTAAGAAGAAAATAAACGAAACAGCAGATATTGAACCTCTCTGCATGACGATGGATTCGTAGGGATGAATTGGTGTGTGTTTTGATGAAACTTAGAAGATTGGATTTGGTCGTCGTCGCCATTGTTGTTTCTTGAGTCTCTTCTGTGTTTTTTCCGTAATCTATGGCGAGACTATTGAATCCGGCTTCATCACCACCATCCAATTCAGTCGCACGTTACTAAAATAGCTCGATACCGATTACTCCGGAGATATATTGGTCTTGAGAAACCAAGTCTAATTATAGGCAAATTCACTGAGTTGTTACTTCAAGCACACGTTCACTCAACAATGTCATTGTGATGATAAACCTTGATGGTGAAAGATCGATAACACCTTCTTTTCAAGAGTTTTGAAGAAGACAAAAACGAATATATAACTTATATAATTTCTAACACCAAAATTTTTCCTAAGAACCTAGAAAGAAAGAAAAACCGGACAAAAGAAGACACTAATATTATAATCATTACATGGGAGCAATGCAGGTTGTTCTGAAATGTCCTGTCTGATTACACCGGCTACAGTGAACCACACGCTTCACACGCCCAACATCCTCCGCTCTAACTCTCTTCCTCCTCCGTACAACTTTTATAGCCCTTGGTGTTCTTATTCCATCTACACCATCATCTCTCTCTGAAACTTTTTCTTTCCACTCGATTTTCTCTGAAACTGGCTCTACACTCTCAGCATAAGTTCTCCTGTAATTCTCCACTGAGAAACAACTCTCAGCGTACTTGTAAACATCCTCTTTGCAAGACAACAGAGCTCCTACGGCGTGGCTACACGGCAAACCGTGAATCTGCCACCGGCGACACAAACAAGAACGGTTTTCAATATCCACAACGACACTTCCTTCACTAGTCATGACTTCAAATTCCGCTTCGTTTGCTCTGTAAACTCGGTGAACACGAGATTGCTCTATAGCATCAACCAATTGTTTCTCAGCAGAAGGAACGAGCTCACCAGACCAATGCAAACTCGTTTCACGGCGTTCTTTGAACAAATTCATCAAACGAAGGTGGAAACACTGCATCATTTGGATTATAGGAAGACCCGAGGCATCTTCTATCCAACTGCTGAGTGACTCGGTAATCACATTAGCGGTTAATTGTCCGTACCTTGTTCCTTCAAAGTATGACGATGCCCATAGAGAAGGAGAGAAGTTCTGGATCCATGAGAAAGCCTCAGGGGATATCTGTTCGATCTTGTTCATCTTTGATGTGTACTCGAGGACGGTGAGAGAATGTGCAGCCTCCCAAAGAAGGTTCACAAGATCTGAGTTGTGAAATTCTCTTTGGAATTGTTCTGTGAGATGATGAACACAAAAGCCATGAAACGCTGTTGGGAAATTAGACTCTACTCCATCAGCAATTGGTTTCTCCATAGTGGACAATATGGTAAGCTTTGGCATAGTCTCAGAGTTAGCTTCAAGACTCTTACGAAGCTCCGAGAGAAACTGATACCAGTTACTATCATTCTCTTCATTAACAATTGCAAATGCCAAAGGTAACACAGGTCCATCTCCATCAAATCCGGTGGCAAGCAGCAATGTCCCCGGATATTTGCTCTTTAAACAAGTCTTGTCCAGTGCGATAAGAGGCCTGCAAGCATTCAAAAAACCAGAGACTGATGCTTGGAAACAGATAAACAACTGTTGAAAGCTCTCATCGATCGGATTTGCATGAACCACAGCGAGGCTCCCGGGATTCGTCCTTCTGATTTCCTCACAATATTGAGGAAGAAGGCGATACTCTTCTTCGAATGAGCCACGGAGAGAAGCCATTATACGCTCTTTCCCTCTCCATGCTTGCTTGTAAGACAGAGCAATGCCATGAACTCGGTGAATCTCCTCTAGTATCTCCTTTGGTTTGAAATGCGGGTTTTCTTTCAGCTTCTCCGCCACAACCTCTGCAACCCACTTAACCGAAGCCTGTTGATGACCAAGATGTGAAATGCCACCGCAAGTGTGGCTCCCGTGAATAGTTCTTATCGTAAAAGTCGGAGCATTAGGAACTTTGGCGCAGTGAATCCTCCATGGACAACCTTCGCCCATGCACTTTGCGGTAAAGCGAGTCTTGTCAGATTTGATCGTGTGCATCTCAAAACGTAGAGAAATAGCTGCATCTCTCAATGCTTTCCTACAAGCATGGACATCAGAAAACTCCATACCAACAGCCATTTCATGATCAGGACCTGCACCGGGGAGAGACCAGCATTGAGAGCTAGGAGGAGGAAGAGCCTTCCGAGAAAAGTCCATGCTGTTAAACGCCACGTCATCATTGTTGGTCTCTTGAGATTCTTGCTTCTGGCTCGCTCCCGTGGCGGCTGATTTATCAATCTCAGAAGTTCCAGAGTCTTCATTGTCAGGAAAAGAGAGAAAGCTATCACTTTGGTGGTTTCCTACCGCTTCCTTGGCTGCTTCATCGATATGTTTAATCGTCGAGTGTTGAAGAGGCAAGACCTTATGTTCCTGGAAATGGTTCCAAATCTCATTTGCCTCACAGGAAACACCAACCTGGAGGTTGATATCGAGTAGCTGCTCAAATGCGGGGTTGTTGTCATGACTAGGATTAGGATACAATTCATAGTTGTGTCGAAAACCCATGAAATGATCCTGTCTAAACGAGAAATCACGGTTATCAGGCTTCACAAGCTCGTCGTTTGCCTTTGCCATTTCAATAAGAATATAAATCTGATTCTGAATCACTTGCTGTGTCCTTTATCAAAAAAAACCTGTGAATGTAAAGACAATGGTATAGAGTGAGTGAGAGCATCAGAGAATCAATAAGCTACACGCATATCCCAGATATGCTAAAACCTTACGAAGCAGTACCAAAAAACTTATTGCATGACTCAGCAGTGATCATGAGACGTATAATAAAGTGAGAAACTTTAATCAACTGAGGAGAAGAGAAGCTACAAATAATCTAACAAACAAATTTACACAAAACGCTTATGGGTTTTAGCTGCATCGGTAGCCGAAAGGTTAAAACAAACAACGTTTCAATCCAATTCGAAAACTCCGGAAAATTGATCATGCAAGCACAGACTAGAGATATACACAAAACCTATAATCTAATGCTTCCGAAAAAATCCAAAAAGTTTCGGGGAACGAACAGAGAAAAGAAGCCAATTGCGGAGAAGCAACAATAAAAAGGAAGACTTTGAAGAGGATTGGAACTCACAATAGAATAAATTGAGCAGAATCTGAATTCAGCGTAACTCAATTGAAGAAAAGAGTAGTGATTGAGACATTGAGTGTTTCAATTCAAAGAGAAGGAAATTGGCGGGGAAGCATTGGGTGTAGGGTTTTACTGTTTAAGGGGGAAAATCTAGACAAGGAGAATCGCTAAAGAAAGGCGATGACTAATGAGATTGATTGATACTAAAGGTAAAAAGAGGGGTAAACTGTGTGTTAGGTGTCTCAAGGGTATTGCGGTCATTTCATACTTATTACGAGTTCCGGGGAGATTTGGGCCCATTACTTATTGAAATGCCCAAGTATTCTACTACCAATCCTACAAAGTACAAAGTTACAAACATCCCAATTTTACATTTATTTATTTACTCGCATTTTGGGATCAAATTTATCATATTAGCATTGGAACTCGAACCAAAACTTACAATTTAGTCAAGAAAATACCAGTTATAAATTATAATGCATCAAATTTTCACTATAATGCTTAATAACCATGTTACGAGAGAAGTTAAGATTTGAGTTGGAAATGCCACAGACAAAAAAAAAACGGGACCATCCAAAGATTTTCGACTAACACTGCTTAGAGAGTTAGTTTAAGTTTGGGATAAACATTTTTTTGATTGTTTGTTGGTTGCAACGGTCGTCCTACAAAATTCGTATACAACAGACTTTTCAAACAGAGTAGAAGACAAACAAAAAGGTACCAAGCTTTTTTTTTCTTTTGAAGTGTAGTATTATCACTGATGTTGTAAGATCAGATTCACTTTCATTTGTTCCCAATACAATTGCCAACCGTTGAATCAATTACCTGAGATTTCTTCTTCATGCACCGCACTCCACAGAATAAGAGTCAGCTGTAACTATTTTTTCATCTTCTAGATTACAAGTCTCTATGCAAAAAAATCCTGTGAGCAATCAGAGTCGCTCCAAATCACGCCGCCAAAGTAACAATATGTGTCGGAAGATCGAGTTTGTTTCAAATGCATCAAGATGAAGACTTTACACAACACCTTCCATGTTCGAGCTCTGGAAGCAATTCAGAAACCACCTTTTCCATAGAGACTATCTCCATCTGCTGCTTGTTGCTCCCATCCTTTCCTATCCCTTTTGAAAGAAGATTGATTTTAGGAGAATCCGGAATTTTAGCGACTAGTTCTTCCAAAAACTTCTCTTCATCATTGAGTTTCGAGGCCTTGACGAGATCCACCACTTGATGCCTTTTTGCAACATTTCTACCTGCTCCACACCCCATTGCAGTTGCTGCTCCAACCGCATTTGCTATTGTTAAGGTATTAACAAGCGGCATGTTGCGTATATAACCCAATGCAATTGCAGCCACAAAACTGTCTCCACATCCAACAGTATCAACCACCTCCACCTGATGATGGTGTTTTGGAAACAAAGTTTTAGATCATTACTCTATGATAACTTTTCAGCACCTTGATGTGAATGCCAAAATGAAAGATTGTAAGCAGGTACCTTAAATGCAGGTGCCACTGAGACGCTAGATTTCGTCACTAGAATTGAACCCTTTGAGCCCATCTTTACAATCACCCACTTCGTTCCCTTTCCATTCCTTAGAATTTCTTGTCCTGCTTTTACAGGGTTCCTAATGCCAGTTAGAGCCTCAGCCTGAGTCATTCAATAAACAGGTGAGCAAGAGTTGGATCAGTGTACTCTTATTTTATCAAATATTAATCAGCATAAACTATTCACAGACTTTTAAAAGCAAATAAAACAAGACTTTCTTGCATTTCCGATGCTTGACATGTTTGGCAAGTGCACTGCAACGCTGTACTACGTGCAATAGCATAAAAGCAGGTGAGAGGCAAAGTTCCTATGGCTTACAGAGTTGCCTTCTCACAAGTTAGTAGAAGAACATCACTCATTCTAAAGACAAAGACAAGGAGAATGTACCTCCTCAGACGTTAATAGAAGAACATCACTCATTCTAAAGAAGTGAGCAAGAGCTCTGCGCTCATCAGGAGTTCCCTTGGAAAGACTCTTTCCCCGTGGTCCAGGATCAAAGAAGACAGCTGTCCCAACTTTGATAGCATAATCGATTGTTGACATTATAAACCTAGGGCTGAAATCGTCAAAGTCATAACCATTGCAGAAGAGAACTTTTGACTGTCTGATTGCCAGCTTTACTTCATCAGATAAGTCGGTTATCCAACTGAAAGCAGGTTCCTCCTTGAAATCAGCTCGACTAATAAGATAAACAACAAGAGACATAAGTTCCTCTAGTTATAGAAGCCGAGGAACTTAAAAAGGAATAAACAGTATTTTAGAAGCAAACACAATGACATCACGGCACCTACAAGAATTTCTTTCACAAATAGACATAAGTATAGGAAGAGATAGAATAAGTTCCTCTAGTCAAAGAACTAACAACTAAACAGCACAGGAAGCAAGTATGACAATATCATCCACTAACGTTTGCTCACTAAGAGAAACCAGGAGAGGAGAGGCTTTCAAATATACTTAAAATTCGCATATAAACTCGGTGTGGAAAAAGAAGTACCTGCAAAACCCATGCCTCTGCAAGGGATCCACAAGAACCCAGCAAATAAGAGTTTCACAGTATGAGCTGTTATCCTTGGCATTCGTTTCTCCATCCAATGCAACTGTACTTATTCCCTCCCCATGAAGCACATCTAGAAGAAACTCTCCGTAGATTTCATCCCCAACGTGACCAATAGCAACACAGTTAAGCCCTAGTCTAGCAGCTGCTATAGCCATGTTACAGTTGCCACCTGCTTCCCAGTATTTCTATAAGCAAAACAGGAAAAAAACAAAATATCTTCAGTGATAAAACCAAGAACAAAAGGAAGAAGAACAATGAGTTAACCCTAATTCAATTCAAGAAAAACAAAAGAACCGAGCTAAGAGCATATGAACCAAATCCGATCAATCTCTTTATACGCAATATCTTTAAGCAATACTTCACTTATGAGCAATTAACGTCTTACACATGCGTAAAGAAAAAGAGGAAAACAACATTTAGTACCCAGACCTTATCTGGGGGAGAAATAGAGAGTTCGTCCATGAACGCCTTGCGGTCTCCGCGAGAAGGAGGGGGCAATTCCTGAACACTGAGAACAATGTCGACGCAGAGATTACCCAGGGTTGCGACATCGATAGGTTTATCCGCCACCACGATACCTCCATTTTCACCGAGGGAGCCGATGGAGGAGCCATCGGCGTACTTAACCGGGGATACATCGGCGGCGCTGCTTCGGCAGCGTAGGCAGACGAAGCTGCTCACATTCGGGACTCGAGCGAATGGCGGGATAATAGGGAGGAGCTGATTAGGGCTTTGGAGGGAGAAATTGGAAAGGGATAAAGCATAGTGAGGAGAGGAGTGGAATTTGAGGGCAAACGCGTGATGATGCATTCAGAAGAGCTCAGAAAGAAGGAAGAAGGGAGAGATGATTCTGAATGCTTCGCCGTCGCTTTCTCTCAAGTCTTCTCTCCGTCTTCAATCCTGAAATGGCTGATTCTCCTTGTTCTTCTTCACCATTTCAGGTGGAGAGACGCTTCTCTGTGGAAAATCGAACCGGAGTGAATAGAATGCGAAATAAAACCGAACCGGGTGTGGTATTTAACTATTTTGTGATATAAAAACCGGGATCCGGTTTGTCTTCCTTAACCGACCTGTTAGCTTTATGATTAAAATCCGAGGTTTAAAGAAAGGGTTTTTCATCTATACTTCTCGACGGCCACCAAAAACTTTCTTCGTGTTCTTCTCACTGCAAGCCATGGCCGCCGGCGACGAATTGATGGGGCCTCAGAGGTCTCACAGGACTCGCAAATCAGGTCCTACCATGAGGAAGAAAACTGAAAAAGACAAGAAGAAGCGTGGCGTCACCGATACCAAACAGAAAAACCCTAGAGTGAGCTCCTATCATCTCTTGTCAATGTCTCCTTTGAATTCCCTAATTGGTGTTTATCGGAATAATCGAGATTTACTTGGTTCTGCAGGCGTTTTCTGTCAAGTCGGCTGTGAAGATGAAGCGGTTGCAGATTCACTCTGCGGAGAAGGAACAAAAGCGAATTCATCTTCCGACCATTGATCGTACTTACGGCGAGCCTCCTCCTTTTGTCGTCGTGGTTCAAGGCCCACCAGGGGTACTGTGTTTTAGACTAATGCCGGATTTGTATTTCTTTTTTTTTTCGCAGAAGTTTTGATTGTTTATTGCCACAATGTTCTGTTCCTGTAGGTCGGAAAGTCTCTGGTGATTAAGTCACTTGTAAAGCACTTTACACGCCAGAATGTACCTGAGGTTCGAGGACCTATTACCATTGTACAAGGTTCTGTGCTACGTTTTTCATTTCATTTTTTTTTTTTTTTATGTAGCGGGTTTGTATTCATTTTGAATTTCTAGGGTTGGAATGTGTTCATGTTCTCATGTTAGGCTGGTCATGGATGTAGGTAAACATAAACGGATTCAGTTTGTGGAGTGCCCAAATGATATCAATGGGATGGTGGATTGTGCAAAGGTTGCTGATCTAGCTCTACTTCTCATAGACGGGAGTTATGGTTTTGAGATGGTGAGACGCGCCATTGACGACTGTTTTTCTCTAGCTTTCTCCTTTTTTTTTCTTAACGAGTGCTTTATCTAGCTTACCTGTTTTGGTAATCTGCTTTTTTTTTTAAGTGATATGAACAAAGATATGATAAGTTAACTGTCTTGTAATCTTTTGACCCTCAGGAAACCTTTGAATTCCTGAATATTATGCAAGTGCACGGATTTCCTAAAGTTATGGGAGTCCTCACTCACCTTGATAAGTTCAAGGATGTAAAGAAGCTGAGGAAAACAAAACAACGTCTCAAGCATCGGTTTTGGACCGAAATATATAGTGGAGCTAAATTGTTTTATTTATCTGGTCTCATTCATGGGAAGTAAGTATCTACATTGATAACTTCACCAACCTGGATGACATGTGCAAGGAGTGACTGAGGTTCACCTTTGATTTATCTTTTATTTGCAGGTATACGACACGTGAAGTTCACAACCTCGCCCGCTTTATATCTGTTATCAAGACTCATCCATTGTCTTGGCGAACATCACATCCTTATGTGTTGGCTGATCGTCTGGAGGATGTTACCCCTCCCGAGAGAGTTCAGATGGATAAAAAATGCAATAGAAATATCACTTTGTACGGTTACCTACGTGGTTGTAACTTGAAAAAAGGGATGAAGGTATGGCATCAGATGTTTCACCACTGTTTTCCTTGAATAGTGCTTCGTCTTAGCATTTTCCACGTTCTATGGCTTGAATCCTTGATCAATTGGCTTGCTTAGCTGTACTTTCTGTGGCGCAAAATACTCAATATCTCGGGAAAAAAGACCAATTTTTAGATTGAGCCTAGAAATGACCTATTTTGATTTCAAGTTGATGTTATTTATATGCCCTTCCTTCCTGGTGTTGGTCCATAGATTCTTGGCGATTCACATATTACATCATCTAAAACTAGTTTTTGCATCATGAAAACCAAACATAACCCATTCTATCTACATGTAGCTTGATTCCATATTGATTGAAGTTGTAAGATGAGGAGCATAAATTTGTATACCCTCTGCTACGTACTGACGTTTCCTCTGCTTCTTGGTCTAAATGAATGCTTTTGTTTGGAAAATGTTATCTTAGCTGTTGCAGTGGACCTTCATTTTCATGTATAACATGCATCTAATATAATTTCTTGTGATTATCAGGTCCATATTGCTGGAGTTGGTGACTTCGGCTTAGCTGGGATCACTGCCTTACCTGATCCTTGTCCCTTACCCTCAGCTGCCAAGAAGAAGGGGCTGAGAGATAAGGAAAAACTTTTCTACGCTCCTATGTCCGGGATTGGAGATCTTTTGTATGACAAAGATGCTGTTTACATCGACCTGAATGATCACCTTGTTCAGTACTCTAAAACTGATGATGGGAACGGAGAACCTACTAATAAAGGTTATTTACGGGGTTTCCCAAGTTTTACTGCCATATGCGTGTTCTCTATATATATTTAGTAGTCTCTTTGGAGCATCTTGATCATTTTATGTGTTATCCCAGTAATAATTTGGAATTTGGTTTACATCATTCTCCAGGATAGAAAAGTAGTTTGTTTTTTTTTTCCTCATTTTTTTTTTGTAGCTCTGGGATCTCTGATTATGACATTTTTCTCTTGGCAGGAAAGGGCAGGGATGTTGGTGAAGATTTGGTTAAGTCGTTGCAGAACACAAAATATTCTGTTGATGAGAAATTAGAGAAAACTTTCATCAATTTCTTTGGCAAAAAGGCTAGTGCCAGCTCAGAAAGAAAACTTGAGGCTGAAGATGTGGATCAATCTTTGCCAGAAGATGAGTCATCAGAGGAGTCTCAGTCAGGTGATGATGTGGAAGATGATGAGATTGATGTAAAGAGTAGTGACAGTAAAATGATGAGGAAAACTGAGAAGATCCATGGTGGAAGGATGAGGAGAAAAGCTATCTTCAATGATGAAGTTGATGAGAGTGACTCAATGGTAATCTCTTTGCTTGATCTGATTTTTCATTATGGTTCTATATGCTAATTCAGTCACATCTTCAGTTTGATAATACTGGTGACTATGAGTTCAAGAGTTAGTGAATGTGAATCTTGCTCTTCTCTCTTTCATTTTTTTGTATTCAAGGAACACTTTTGTCAGGCAATCTGGAAAGAAACAGTGAATTAATTCAATCGCAATTCTTGTGTGATCACCGACTCACCGTAGTTAAATTGTTTTCAAGAAGCAGTATCTATTTCAAGTGGACTTATTTTCTTTTCAAAACCAAATAATTTTCTTCATGTCTAATCTGTTTTACTGTTTTTCATGGATTGTTGTGTGACGTAGGACTCAGACGAGGATGATGTTGAGGAAGCAGAAGATGTTGAATTTGAAGAAAATGAAGCTGAAGTTGGCGAAGATGACTCTGCTTCAGATTCGCAGGGTTCAGATGAAGATGATTTTGATGAAGCAGATGATAGAGTCCTTGGCAACATATCAAAATGGAAAGAACCCTTGAAGGAGAAGGGCAGAAAGAAGAACCCCAACTTGATGCAACTTGTGTATGGTGCATCGGGCTCATCAGCTACTGCCTTGATAGATGAGAACCATGAAAGTAGTGATGATGAAGAAGGTGATGGCGAAGACTTCTTTAAGCCAAAAGGAGAACAAAGCAAGGTTTGTCATTTCAAGACCATACAATCTTTGCCGATCCTTTCTTCTTCTTATAAAGGAATTATCTCAAACTTCCGTGTACTTTTTTTCATCTACTTCCAGAACTTAGGTGGTGGATCCGATGTGGGATATGCCAACTCAGAGGATTGTTCCAAATATGTGAATTGTGGAAAACTGAAGGATTGGAAAGAGAAAAAAGTTTGTGAGAGCATTCGTAATCGATTTACCACTGGTGATTGGTCCGTAGCTGATCTGAGGAGTCAAAATTTAGGTCCTGGCGCTAAGGGAGAGAATGATGAACTATATGGTGATTTCGAGGATCTAGAGACTGGAGAGAAGCATAATAGCCATGAGAACATGGAGTTGGATGCAAATGAAAACGAAGATGTTGAAGTTGCTGAGCGCAGGCTGAAAAAGCTGGCTCTCCGAGCAAAGTTTGATAAAGAATATCCTTTTATAACTGAATGACATCATTTAACTTAGCTATATTTGGTTTAATGCTACTGTTTTAGTTTGCACTTTGACAAGTTACTATTGGTTCAACCTTAACCTCGTTGTACAAGCAATAAATCCGAGTGTGAGGAGGATGACAATGATGAAGGTGATGGGAACAGTCTCCGTATTAGTCAAGCCAAGGAACCAGGATTTGTTGACAAAGTAAGTTCTTTTTTTTTCGGCCTCAGATAAGGTTTTATTCTCTTTTTCTTACTCACTCTATTTGTTTTCCAGTTGAAGGAGGAGCTTGAACTAAGAAAACAGATGAATTTGCTAGAACTCAACAATCTTGACGAGGATGCTCGAATTGAGATAGAAGGATTCCGGACTGGAACATACTTGCGGCTGGAGATTCACAATGTTCCTTATGAGATGGTTGATTTCTTTGATCCGTGTCATCCAGTTCTGGTTGGAGGTATTGGTTTCGGCGAGGATAGTCCTGGATATATGCAGGTAAGGAGGCTATAACCATTTTCTCTTATCTGATCTAAAAGAAAGTTGAATTGAGTAGTTCATTTCATAATGAAACATCTTTTTCTTATTCAAAAGTAGTTGAAAACATGATTGTTTATTTGAATACTGCTTATTGTGTCATATGTTTTCTTGTCCTTAGGCCCGGTTGAAGAGACATAGGTGGCACAAGAAAGTACTAAAGACAAGAGATCCCATTATTGTGTCTATTGGTTGGAGACGCTATCAGACTCTTCCTGTATACGCCATTGAAGATCGCAATGGAAGACATCGAATGCTCAAGTATACTCCAGAACACATGCATTGCCTTGCTATGTTCTGGGGTCCTCTTGTCCCACCCAACACGGGCTTTGTCGCTTTCCAAAACCTGTCAAGCAATCAGGTATGCGAATGTTCTGGGGTCCATTGCTTTTTGAGATTTTGATCCAAATTTATCTTTGGAGCGTGTTTGAACTTTTGTGATAGAGAATCTATATTTGGTAAAGCAGAGTGTACCTTCATGAAATGGGTAGTGTAAGGTGTAACTGACTAATAGATAATACTGGCGAAAGATAAGATGCTTTCTCTGTCCTGTAATCGTTGACACAACCTAAAATGACTGTTTCCTCATGTAATTATGCTTTCCGTATCAGTCCATTCTGCTCCAATGTTCAGTGTTGAGATATCATGCAACTGTAGTGCTTCAACTGTTAGTGGTCAAATATATTTGTTTTGGTTAGAAACCCCTTGTGGCCCACATATCATTAAACAGGGAAGCCTAGATATGTTGTATTCCTCTCCCCACTGAGTAGCTCTCTTGGTTTGTGCTTCAGGCAGGATTTAGGATAACAGCGACTTCTGTAGTTGTTGAGTTTAATCACCAAGCCCGTATCTTGAAGAAAATCAAGCTGGTCGGGCACCCCTGCAAGATCAAGAAGAAGACTGCATTTATCAAGAACATGTTCACTTCTGACCTTGAAATAGCTAAATTTGAAGGATCATCTGTCCGGACAGTCAGTGGCATAAGAGGACAAGTGAAAAAGGTATGCATAGTTTCGATCTTGTTGTAATTCCTAGCTTCCCCACGCATTGGCTTGATCTTGTTTGATTGTTGGCTATATCTCCGGTTTTCTAACAAGCAATCCTCCCTTTGCCAGGCTGGGAAAAACATGCTCGAAAACAGTGCACAAGAAGGGATTGTGAGGTGTACCTTTGAAGATCAAATAAGAATGAGCGACATAGTCTTCTTAAGGGCTTGGACCACAGTGGAAGTTCCACAATTTTTCAATCCTCTGACTACAGCCTTGCAGCCCCGCGACAAGATCTGGAAAGGGATGAAAACTATTGGAGAACTCCGCAGAGAGCAAAATATTCCTATTCCGGTGAATAAGGATTCACTCTACAAGGTAACAAAAAAAAAAAAATCCCATAAAATGGAGCAACTTGCCATGCTTGTGTTGATTCCCACTAATTCTCATTCGTTTTTGTGTGTAACATTTTGCAGCCAATCGAAAGGACGCTAAAAAAGTTCAGCAAATTGGTGATATCAAAGAAACTACAAGGAGCTTTACCGTTTAGTTCGAAACCCAAAGATGTACCAGGGAGAAAGAGACCAACACTAGAGAGTAGAAGAGCTGTTGTAATGGAACCGGAAGAACGAAAAGCTCATGCTATCATCCAGCATTATAAGCTGATGAACAAGCACAAGGTAATTATTGTTTTTTAAGTTAATTGATCTTCTCTGTTCTTATTGATAAATGATGATTGTGGTTTGTTTAACCCCCCCCAAAACAAAATAAAATTTGCAGATGAAGAAGAGAAAAGATAAGGAGCAGGAGAAGAAGAAAGTGTACGAGGCAGAGAAAGCTAAGATTGACGAAATATCTAAGAAACGGAACAGAGAGGAGAGACGTGAGAGATATCGCACGGAGGATAAACAACAGAAGAAGAAGATGAGAAGAAACGAAGATTAATAATCTTTTACCTGATTACTGCTCACAACCTGATACCAGGCCTTTGAAACTGTAATCCTAAAGTTTTGTTTTGTTTTTTGATTCGATATTATTTCTTCTGTGTTACACTTTCTTCTAAAGCTTCTGAATTATTTATGTATCGGCAAACTTTTGCTACTACTTTTTCTCGGATCCCACCCAATACTAGGGTTCTTTCATGTTTATTTCGAAATCGAGAATGTAGTTCGAAAAGAGGAATCAAAACCAAAACCCTATGAACTAATAAACCCCACTAAATATCGGAATACTCTACTTAATTGATTTGCATATTTTGATTACTCTTTGTTCATTACGTGGGTTCAATTTTTTATTTTATTTTAAGTTTATGCTGTTCTTTCAGTTTGTTCCATCTTTCTCCCCCTTCTTCCTCGTATAAACCCCAAACCTTCTTCAAAAACCCTAAATTCTCAATTTCAGGTTGTACGATTGATATGAACAAAACAGTCGTAAGATGTCTTCTTTCTCGGTCACATCATCCTCTTCTTCATTTCTCCACCAATTCATCTCTTAACTCTTCTCTTCTCGACAGAGTTTCCACCTGTAGCCGTTACCTCACGGCTAGGTTTATGTCCACTCCTCCACCAGATGAAATGTATGGATTCGACGATCCTTTCTCTCCCACTGAGTCGCGGGAAGTGGTGGATTTGACTAAAGTGTACTCCTTTCTGCACGATTTTGACTCTGGAAATGTTGATGTAACTCAATCATCCTCCATTGATGCTAGAGCCATTGCAGATGCTGTCTCTTGTGGCGACAATGTGTTTGGGAGCAAATCCCAGAAGTTTCTTAGGCAGTTTAGAGAGAAACTTAGTGAGAGCTTGGTGATTGAGGTTTTGCGTTTGGTAGAAAGACCCTCTGCTGTTATAAGCTTCTTCATTTGGGCAGGTAGGCAGATAGGTTATAAGCATACAGCACCTGTCTATAACGCTTTGGTAGACTTGATTGTACGTGATGATGACGAAAAAGTTCCGGAAGAACTCCTGCAACAGATTAAAGACGATGACAAGGAAATGCTTGGGGAATTTCTGAATGTGTTGATAAGGAAACATTGCAGGAATGGGTCGTTTAGCATTGCGCTTGAGGAGTTAGGGAGGATGAAGGATTTTAGGTTTAGACCTTCAAGATCTACTTATAATTGTTTGATTCAGGCATTTCTCAAGGCTGATCGTTTGGACTCAGCTGCTTTGGTTCATCGGGAAATGTCCCTTGCAAATCTTAGGATGGATGGGTTTACACTTAGATGCTATGCTTACTCCTTATGTAAAGTAGGAAAGTGGAGGGAAGCTCTGACATTGATGGAAACTGAAAACTTTGTGCCTGATACTGTCTTTTATACGAAGCTCATATCTGGTCTCTGTGAAGCTTCGCTTTTTGAAGAGGCTATGGATTTTCTGAATAGGATGCGAGCTACTTCCTGCCTTCCTAATGTTGTAACATATTCGACTTTGCTGTGTGGATGCTTGAACAAAAAACAGCTGGGCAGGTGTAAGAGGGTACTCAGTATGATGATGATGGAAGGTTGTTATCCAAGTCCTAAGATTTTTAATTCTCTTGTACATGCTTATTGCACATCAGGAGATCATTCATATGCATACAAATTGCTAAAGAAAATGGTCAAATGTGGTCACATGCCAGGATATGTTGTCTACAATATATTGATTGGGAGTATTTGTGGTGACAAAGACTCACTTAGTTGTGATCTTTTGGAATTGGCTGAGAAAGCTTACAGTGAAATGCTTGCTACAGGGAATGTTCTGAATAAGATTAATGTCAGCAGCTTCACTCGGTGTCTTTGCAGCGCCGGGAAATATGAGAAGGCATTCACTGTTATCCGTGAAATGATTGGTCATGGATTTATACCAGATACCAGTACCTATTCCAAAGTCCTTGGTTATCTATGTAATGCTTCAAAAATGGAAATGGCGTTTCTGTTGTTTGAAGAAATGAAAAGGGGTGGCCTTGTTGCCGATGTCTACACGTATACTATTATGGTAGATAGTTTTTGTAAAGCTGGCCTGATTGAGCAGGCTAGCAAGTGGTTCAGTGAAATGAGAAAGGTTGGTTGTACACCTAACGTCGTCACATATACTGCTCTTATCCATGCTTATCTTAAGGCTAAGAAGGTCAGCTATGCGAATGAGCTGTTTGAAACGATGCTATCTGAAGGGTGTGTCCCCAATATTGTTACATATTCTGCCTTAATTGATGGCCATTGCAAAGCTGGACAAACAGAGAAAGCTTGCCAGATTTTTGAAAGAATGTGTGGCAGCAAAGATGTTCCAGATGTAGATATGTACTTCCAGCAGTGTGATGACAATGGCGAGAGACCGAATGTAGTTACATATGGAGCTTTACTGGATGGTTTGTGCAAGTCGCACAGGGTCGAAGAAGCTCGTAAGTTGTTGAATGCGATGTCCATGGAAGGTTGTGAACCGAATCAGATTGTATATGATTCTCTTATCGATGGACTTTGTAAGGTTGGGAAACTAGAAGAAGCACAAGAAGTGAAAACTGAGATGTCTGAGCATGGATTTACCGCAACATTGCATACTTACAGTTCTCTAATTGATCGTTATTTCAAAGTGAAGCGCCAAGATTTAGCCTCAAAAGTATTGTCCAAGATGCTTGAGAATTCCTGTGCGCCTAATGTGGTTATATACACCAATATAATTGATGGCTTGTGCAAGGTTGGTAAAACTGATGAAGCTTATAAGCTTATGCAGATGATGGAAGAGAAGGGGTGTCAGCCAAATGTTGTGACATATACGGCAATGATTGATGGATTTGGAATGATTGGTAAAATAGAAACATGTCTTGAGCTATTAGAGCGAATGGGTTCCAAAGGTGTTGCTCCAAATTATGTTACTTATAGGGTCTTGATAGATCATTGTTGCAAAAATGGTGTATTGGATGTGGCCAGCAATCTTCTAGAAGAGATGAAACAGACTCATTGGCCTATGCAAGCAACCGGATATCGTAAAGTCATTGAAGGATTCAATAAAGAGTTCATAGAGTCTCTTGGGCTTCTCGATGAGATAGCCCAGGATGATACTGCCCCGTTTCTTTCTGTATATAGGCTTTTGATTGATAATCTTGTCAAAGCTCAAAAGCTGGAATTGGCTCTCAGGCTTCTTGAAGAAGTTGCAATGCTGTCACCCACGTTGGTTGACTACAGTAGCACATATAACTCGTTGATTGAAAGCCTTTGCCTTGCTAACAAAGTGGACAAGGCTTTTCAGTTGTTCTCGGGGATGTCGAAGAAAGGTGTCATTCCGGAGATGCAAACATTCTGTAGGCTTATCAAGGGACTTTTCCGAAACAGCAAGATCAGTGAAGCACTTTTGCTTCTAGATTTCATATCACACATGGTTTGTCCTCTTTGACTCTTTCTTCTGAGTTAAAAAAGTGTAGTAATAGTTACTGTTTCTTTGCAATATCCACATGAATCTATGTATATTTTAATAGAGCTGATTATCTAATGAGAGAAAAGGCATTTACACGTGGTAGTTTGCAGATTGGTGTGTATTTATGGAATTCCATTGCTAAATTGGCTCAATATTGCAGGAAATTCAGTGGATAGAAGAAAAGAAAGCATCTGATGGTCCGTAGGCTTATTGATCCATAATCCATAATATCTAGTTCTGAATTGCCTAGCTAGATGGTGCATCTGATGTTGAGCATCCAAGCTATGGAAAGCTATTGGGAAGACCACTAGGAGCATGAGGCGCATTAGGTTTGGACCAAATCCTCTGTAAGTTCATTGGCTTTAGATAGCACATGGTCAGATTCTACGTTTTATGCCTTTGGACTTTTGCCTATGAATTTGTGACATGAATCTGTTTATACGTGCAGGTTCTGGTTCGTACATGATGTGTATAATTTATACTCATAACGACTCTCAGTGGAGTTGATTGACCTCCTTTGAATACTCTACAACTGCACTAGTGGCTAGTGCTTCGTTCAGGTAAGAATGGCTTTGGTAGAGGTTGTAAGGTCTGATGAGTGAAGCCAATATAAACAAAATGAGCGACCTAACGAACTCTCTACGTTCGACACATAAGCAGTTGGAGAGCGTATCAACCAAGGTGACGAGTCTTTTCTTCAGCATCCTCACAATTCTGATGGTATTTTTCGGCTGCCTAACCAAAAAGATTCTCGAAGATGAAGCTAAAGCACACATATGTATCTACAGAGAATCGTATATCATGTGCAGAGATGGGTGGTTACTCAGATTCTGTATTTTTATGTTTCAAGGGCCTTTTATTGTACATACTTCAAAGTCATGTAGCAAATTACTTTTTTAACCCACTAGATCAATGATATAAACATGTGCATATATATTTGTTGTTATATAACAATCAGATTTATCCCCACTTCATTGTCTGGATTGTTTTGGATTTATGTTAATGCTTGTTTCTGTCATTTAAACGTTTTACAGGTATATATTGATTTGACTATTTTCTAGCATGTCACACAAATTGATTATCAGTATGGTATGTGAGAGAGAACATTTTGTAAGAAATATTCTGGTATTAGTAGCATCGTATAAGTCTGATAGTTTTAACTATTTAGAGGCAGGACTTCTATTGAAAAATTACTTGGATAGGGAAAAGTCAACAAATAGAATCTTATAACAAAATTCCATACTAGTATTCCAAAAATGCCATTGTTGGTGAAGCGTAATAAATAACTAGAGCTAAACATTTAAAATAATTTGACTTCTGATCCTTCTTATATAGAATCCAAACTTGAGTAGAGACTTGAGTCAAATTTAATTCGTTATAAAACAATGACCATTGACCGGAAAATGAAATGTAATTCGTTATTTTTCTTTCCGTGAGGTTAGTATCATCCGATATCTCTATTTGGTGATAAGCTTTACATATCTGGAATTTGAGTAAGCAAAGATTTTAAATATTAATATATAAAAAAAAATGATTATAAACAAACAACAAAGCAGAAAGAGAGTAGTGAGTGATTAAGTTCAATAAAAGCAAAATGCCAAAGAAGGGATTAGATTAAAATTAAACGCCAAAGCTGATAAGATATATAACTTTGCTTTTCTTTTTAGCATTTGCCTAATCTCATTTCTTTCTCCCTCGTCTCGTCTCTATCAAGCAATCCCCCTCTCTTTCTCTCTCTCATCAACGCAGAGGAGACGCTCGTACGCGACGAACCCTGGAGATATTGAGAGGGATATCGAGTTTTTTTAGGTGACGCAGGGAGATTTGACCGGTAACGGATTCTAATCTTCGTCTTTGTTTTTGTATCTGAATTTTGGATTTCATAGAAACCGTGTGGTCTCTAGATTCATGCTTTGTAGAGCTTCTAAAGCCATTTTAATACCTGAATTTGGATTTCTTATAATTTGAGTTTTACTATTCGATTTCGTTTGTGATTTTTGTGGATATATTTGCGCCGATTTGTCATCTGGGGTTTGTTTCTGATTCCTAAATGTTGAGTCTGTTGGATGATCGTTGATTATTATTCTAGCCGCGTTTGGTGGCAAGAGGAGGTCTTTGTGCCTTTTCTTTTTAGATTTTTGCATGTAGGATCCATGGTCTGGTGATAAACGTTCTCAATGTAGTGGATGTTGGATCATTTGTCGTGAATTTTGATTTTGATGAACTTTGAATTACGTCTTCTCTTCCCAGAGAATGTGCTCAATCAGAACATATCCATATTCATTTTCTTAATCTATTACAGGATCCAGAGGTTGTGGACGATCTATTATTGAAGAAGTGGGCAAGGATGCGCAAGTGGATCTGTTGTACATGTCAAATAGAAGACTCAAATGAAGAGGAGCAACTGAAAACTTCGCAGCAGCAATCTGATGGTATGTTATCTAGATGCCACCTAGTTGCTGAAGTTTTATAAGTTAACATTTGATGACTTCGTATTGTGTATTTAAGAAGTTGTTTCCTGTTTGTGCTTATCGTGTTGAGTGTCTTCATGTATGCAGCAAATCATAAGAATCCAAAACCAGCAGCTGTTGCAAAGCATGAGGTGCAGAAGGAAGCTCTTCCCATCGAGGTTCCTCCCTTGTCTTTGGATGAGGTGAAGGAAAAGACTGAAAATTTCGGATCAAAAGCGCTGATTGGTGAAGGATCTTACGGAAGAGTATACTATGCGACATTAAATGATGGTGTTGCGGTTGCTCTGAAGAAACTTGATGTCGCACCTGAAGCTGAATCAGATGCCGAGTTCTTGAGTCAGGTTATTAATCTTCTTCAACCTTTTCTTTCCCTCCTTTTTCACTTGCTCTGTAATGAGATGAATCAGTATCCATGCATTTTTTCCACGAACCTTGTGTTACATCCTTTTCAACTTGATATATTAATACTTTGCTCTTCCATAGGTTTCCATGGTTTCTAGACTGAAGCATGAGAATCTCATTCAATTGCTTGGTTTTTGTGTTGATGGGAACCTCCGCGTCCTTGCGTATGAGTTTGCAACAATGGGATCCTTGCATGACATCTTGCATGGTAAGATAAGCTTCCTGGTTTGACCAAAAGTATCTGCGACAAACAAAAATGGTCCATGTAACTGGTTGCGTATTGTGCGGTTACAGGTAGGAAGGGAGTTCAAGGGGCTCAGCCAGGTCCAACGCTTGACTGGATAACGAGGGTGAAAATAGCTGTTGAAGCAGCTAGGGGTTTGGAATACCTTCATGAGAAGTCACAGCCTCCTGTAATCCATAGAGACATAAGGTCTAGCAATGTTCTTCTTTTCGAAGACTTCAAAGCAAAGATTGCTGATTTCAATCTCTCAAATCAAGCGCCTGACAACGCTGCTCGTCTTCACTCTACAAGAGTCTTGGGAACTTTTGGTTATCATGCTCCAGAGTAATGTTTCTTGTACCATTATTGTTTGGGTGATGATAAATGTCTGATAAGCAGCTAATATGTTAATCCTCCCCCATATGCAGATACGCAATGACTGGACAATTGACTCAGAAGAGTGATGTGTACAGCTTTGGGGTTGTACTTCTAGAACTTCTGACAGGGAGGAAACCGGTCGATCATACCATGCCTCGGGGTCAACAAAGTCTTGTAACTTGGGTGAGTGTTCACTGGTCCAAATCTGGACCAAACTTTTTCATATCTCTCATCTCTTCTCCTTGGCTTACCATTTGATGTTGTTGGCTCTGCTCAGGCGACACCAAGACTCAGTGAAGATAAAGTGAAACAGTGCATTGATCCGAAGCTAAAAGCTGATTACCCTCCAAAAGCAGTTGCTAAGGTACCTCTCTCTCCATGCCATTGAACATCTAAATGATTCACACAAATCTCAGTATCCGAAAGATAACAAAAAGCAATTATGTATGTTATGTGGCAATGCAGCTAGCAGCTGTGGCAGCATTGTGTGTGCAATACGAAGCTGAGTTTAGACCAAATATGAGCATAGTTGTGAAGGCGCTACAGCCGCTCCTGAAAACTCCAGCTCCAGCTCCATCTCCGGCACCAGAATCTTGAAACTTTACAATCATTGCAACTATCGGAATCTATTATTGGTGCTATTACCATATATGGGTCAGGTTTGGTTTTTGGGAGTGATAACTATAAGGATGATATTATGTTTCATTTGATCATTGATTTTGCACACAATTTTGTTGTGCTAGAAGAGAGATTATGGCAAGTTTATTGTTGCCATGTGCGTGCGTTGGTGAGAGAGAGAGAGAGAGAGAAGACTAACAACTATTGTTATTATTATGGCCTTATGATTTGATGTGATCCCTCTTAAGTCTATCTGAGACAGCCTGTTTGGATGATAACATCAAAAAAAGGTTATGGTTACTTTCAGATTTCAATATCCTTGAATCTTGATCAACTCTAAAAAAATCTATGTTGCCAGCACTTAAGAGAGGAAGAGGATAATAACTTGTGATATTTGCGTTAAATCTGGGTAATTTTGTAATTATGTTTAAAGTATTATGATTGGTTAAGATTTGACAAAAATATTATTTAACGGTTACAGCGTCGTTAAACACATTTGATCGGCCCGCCAACATCCTACGTGTTCGTTTTAGCGTCTCTCACAAAAAGCCCAAACCTCTTCTTCTTCTTCTTCTCATCTTCCTCTTCCAATTTCAACAAAATCATCACAGAAGCAGAAAAAGCGCCATGGCCATGGCTGCGCAATTCACCTTCCCTTACAAGTATGTTGTTTCGGAAGGCTCCCGGGGAAGAGGAAGGTTCGTTCCTAAGCTCGTCAGAGCAGTAGCCTCCGGCGAATCCGTGGCTCCAGCGATCTCGGAAGAGTCAAAAGTGAAATTGGGTGGCTCGGATTTGAAAGTGACGAAGCTTGGCATCGGAGTCTGGTCATGGGGTGATAACAGCTACTGGAATGACTTCCAGTGGGATGGTCAGTGCAATTTCCCTTTCTCCAAACCTTCGAAATTATGCTGGAATTCTATGGATAAAGATTGTTTTTTTTCTTTTCTTTGTTATTTATGTGTGATGGTAGACAGGAAATTGAAGGCTGCCAAAGGAGCATTCGATGCCAGTCTTGACAACGGTATAGATTTCTTCGATACTGCAGAAGTTTATGGTTCCAAGGTACCAAGGAAACAATCTGATTACTCTTCGTAAAGGAAACTAATCGGAACTCTCACTTTATTGTCTCTCTGTTTTCTCTAGTTTTCTCTGGGTGCTATAAGCTCTGAAACTCTTCTCGGAAGGTACGTTTTTTTTTAAAAAAATGTAGCAGCGTTCCACCATTGTCATTCTCATCGTCATCGTCATCGTCATAGATATTCCTTCTTGACGGGGAATCATTGGTAAGTTTTTGAACAGATTCATCAGAGAGAGAAAAGAGAGATATCCAGGAGCTGAGATTTCAGTAGCAACAAAGTATGCTGCATTGCCATGGCGATTGGGTCGTCAAAGTGTTATCACTGCTCTTAAAGATTCCCTTGGCCGGCTTGGTTTTTCCTCTGTGGATCTCTATCAACTCCATTGGTATGTCTTCTTACTTCATGTTGGAGTAAAACACTGTTAAAGGGAGCAATCTCACTATTTTCTTTGTTCAAATTTCAGGCCTGGATTATGGGGAAATGAAGGTTACTTTTCGTTAAAGCTACTTTGAACAATAGTCTTACCATTTTTGTTAATTATTCTATCAAATCCAATGACACGGTGAATAGGATATCTGGATGGTCTTGGGGATGCTGTTGAACAAGGACTTGTCAAGGCTGTCGGTGTTTCTAACTACAGCGGTACCAATTTCTCACTATGATTGGCATTTGAATCACAATGTGTAAAAAAGAAAGTACTATAGGTTCAATAACTTGACAAGCACATCTAATGTTGTTTTATTGAACTTTCAAATTTATATCATACTCACTGTATTTGGTTGGCGGTTTTCAGAGAAGCGACTACGTGATGCTTATGAGAGACTCAAAAAGAGAGGAATCCCTCTAGCCTCAAATCAAGTCAACTACAGTCTGATATACAGAGCTCCAGAGCAAACTGGTGTGAAGGCTGCTTGTGATGAGCTTGGAGTCACTTTGATTGCATATTCCCCCATCGCTCAAGGTGACTTTTCCCTTTATCTCCGATGCTTTATATTCATGTCCACCATTCTCTGAAAAAGTTGCATGAGGCAATGGAAATTGACGTTTTCTGTTATTTTTTTCCAGGTGCTTTAACTGGTAAATACACCCCAGAGAACCCACCCTCAGGTCCTCGGGGTCGCATTTATACTCGTGAGTTCTTAACGAAGGTAATAGCTTGGACTGCTTGTATTCAACACAGGCCTATATGTCTGCAAAACTATATTTACATTGTGCTGTTTTCAGAAAATACATACATTCCCACCAATCAATGTACCTATGCATAAAATTATAAAAAGGTCGCATAACTTTGCGAGGTTAATTCACAAATTATGACTTGTGATTACAGCTTCAACCCCTGCTGAATAGAATCAAGCAAATAGGTGAAAACTACAGCAAAACTCCCACTCAGGTTCTTTCTTTTTTCCTTATGCTAGACCACTTGTTGATATCACAGAGGAAGGCTCAGTTAGAATTTGAGTAAACCGTTAGAGTGAAGCCCTCAATCAACATCAAATATATGTTTTTTATGTCGTGTTGTGCAGGTAGCATTGAACTGGTTGGTTGCACAAGGGAACGTGATACCGATCCCAGGAGCCAAGAATGCAGAACAAGCCAAAGAGTTTGCAGGAGCGATAGGTTGGAGTCTGACAGACAATGAAGTGGCTGAGCTACGGTCCTTGGCCTCTGAGATAAAACCCGTCGTCGGTTTCCCTGTTGAGTACCTCTGAACTCTTCAAGACTCTGTTTGTAGCATTGTAAAGCTCGAAAGTTGCCTCTATAATTAAAAGTGACATATAGATGATGGTAAAAGTGTCTTAATACATGTATACAAATATAATCTCTTTGCCTCTTGGAGAATTTTAAAGTAGCCATACAAATGATTAAAACAAAGGGACTTGTGCGCCTTTAGTTATATCATCTTCAAACATGCTTTCTTCAGTGTCTATAGGTTTTCAAGGATTTAGAATTAATCTAATAGCATTTTCATGAATCGGTGCCTTTGAATTGAGCAATCACTATACAATTGGGCAAAGATCTAGCGAATATAAATTTTTTATCAAGCACGGAAAACGAGAGTCTGTTATCACAGGTACACAAGTGAAGCCGCAAAGGTAGCATCATCTTGATAGTTCTCAAAAGCTCAGTTTCATTACCCTTTTTTTACAAGAGACAAATGAAGAAAGAAAGCAGAGCATTGTTCTGTTGTGTTGCTTTCATTTAAGCAACACTGAAAGAAGTGGCTGCTTTCTCGACAAATTTGCTGGCTCCCTTGAACCACCTCTTGTCTCCAGCTTGTGCTTTGCAGATATAAAGCTTCCCTCCATTGACAGTGGCTGTGATCAGCTGATGCTTCCCTCCTTCGTCTCCATCGGCCGTTCTTGTCAACACAGACAAGTAATAGTACGGTTTCCCACCAACTTCCTGAATATTCGTCTCAAGGATGTTTGCTGTTGCCACTGCATTGGCGTCAAAGCCTCCCTGCAAGGACCATCAGATTCACACGCACAGTTATGAACTCAATAAGTCCAAATGCACACATAAGGTAACAATGGTGATACCGAACTTAAGCTTTGTTTGATTCTAGTATTCTATTCTCCTTGGTGTTTGATTCTCATATTCTATTCTTTCAGCTTCAGGTTTCCTCTAACAGATGGAAATGAGAAGTTTACCTCAGAGGCAGTCTCACCGAAGTAAGCTTGTTTCCCTAGGAGATAATTGACCTGCACACACACAAAAAAAATCCAAAAATTGAATTCATCATTCAATCTCGCAATTTAGTTTTGACTCATCAATATCTCTGTAGATGACATGGAGTAAAATACCTGAGAGAGGAACTCTTCAGGAGAACCGTAATCAGTGATGGACTTCTTGTCGGTAGGAGTGACCATGACATTGAGATTGCTAGTTGCATCGAAGTTGTCTTCGTACCTAAGGACTTGGCCTGGATACTCGATCTCTCTGCTTGGGTTCCATTTAGCTGGCACCTGCACTTGGAATCCATCTCCAGTGTATGCCGTGAAGTCTGTGTTCGCCTTTGGCTTCCCAAACACATTTGCTGCACACAAAGAAAAGAAAAACCAAAATTTGTTTTACAGATTCTTTATTTTGATCATATCTTGTCTGAAAATGAAACGATCCAAGATTTTTCGGTTGTTCGCACCAGCTTCACCGTAGGCGGCGTCAGCAGGAGATACTTTGGAACCAACGGCGGCGGCACCAACGAGGAGTGTGAGAGCGAGACGGCGAGAGACGGCGGAGTTATCCTCGTCGTGAGGCTGTTGAGCTTTACACACTATGTGGGCGGGTTTGGAGAGTGACACGTAGCGCTGGGATGAGGAAGAAGACGATGATCGTGCGGCGGAGGAGGCCAGTGCGCTCTGGTGTAGGAAACACGCGCTGTACGCCATTTTCTTTCTCTCTGTCTGGTTTAAGTTAGGATGAAAGTGTTTTTTTAGGATTGTGGGAGTGAGTTAATGTATGGAGGTGAAACCAAGACTGAAGATGATTGGCTGATTTCGGATATTGGAGGATCTCTCTGTTGATGTGCAGATAAGGTTGTTGAGGTCTTGTAATGCGCCACGTGGCAGATACGTTTATTTCTTGTTCCACGTCAGAATCATCATAAGCTTTCCATCTACATTTATATTTATTACTCTCTCTAATATATCCATCGTTTTATTTCCACTTGCACTTGTGGATTATAAGAAGGATTTTGCCTCGTTCAATTGTTAACATTATTACTTTTGTGTGAAAACTAAGAGTGAGAGTGCCTCTAAATAAGCCAACAAATAACCTAACAAAATCGTTGAGATTTCAAATTCTGTTTCACCTGTGTAGATAAGTAATGGTACATGAAATCATAAACATCTCACTCGGCTTCTGCTTTGTCAATATGGGAGTTACCTTTTTGTTAATTGCTGGAGCTGTGTCAGGGTCAGGTTGCTCATTGCTCTTGACATGATCTTAAGGCATGCTCTCTCTTTTTTAGCTGACTTTGGCTCTGCTTGCGCCTCACTGCTCTGTTGCTTAGCCATTGATGCAGCTTCTGTAAGATGAGTGTTCTATAAGTTGCTCATTTCCATTAGCAAGATTGGAAGACAAGGGCTCTTCCGTGTTACTCAAACCCGACGTCTTGGCTGATTTGAGCTTTGACCCCATTGGAGTAAGTATTGTTCGGGTCATTCTTCTGACTCCCGTACGTCATCTCTTAGACCTGTTGCATCTACTATATATTGAAGCAACAGCGCTTTTTATAAGTTATATACTACTTCTTTCTTTTCAGAGATGGAGTTTATAACCGTTGAGATAAAGAAACGTGGCGCGTCTAATTTGAGTAGAAACAATAGAGACGAGACCACCGAGTGGGGGCCGCATCTCATCGTATCCCGTTGTTTCTCATTTTTGCTGACGTGTGATACTTGCCGGGAAAACGGAAGAAAGACGGGCGAGGAATCCGCGGGTCACGGAGGGTTCCGATAGAGTGACGGTCGGTCGTCCTAGCTGGTATCGGCGTGGAAGCCAAAAAGCTCCTCTCCGCGCCGCCTGTGAGTCCTATTTTGGACGATGATGACGTGTCAGTCAGCGTGAGCACCATGGTTTGGCGCAAGAGCCGATCTTGTCCGTCGATTTTATTGATGACGTGTCGAATGAGGGAGGACTGAGGAGAAGTCGTCGTAGTCAAACGAGTCTTAGGAATCTTGCATCGATACGATCATCGTGGCCGTTGAAAGCTCCACGAATGTACGAACACCTACACGTGAGCGTAGACGATCACTATCTCTTTGACTTTAACTTGATAAGTGTTTCGCTGTCAACTCCTCAAAGTCTCAAAGTCTCAAGAAGCGTAGATAGGTGATGAACTAACACTTTGACTTGAACATAAGCACATTCAAATTGTTTATCATTTATGTAAAAGAAACACAATAGATGTATGATATACAAATTTCCCATTATATGTAGTATAATTAATTAGTGGAAATACAAAATTACCTTTCAAAAAACAGAAGGAGGGTCGACGACGAAAGTTTTGAAAAGACGAGAAGGATAATACTCTGCAATTATTTTGAGTGATGTCACGACTCGCAAGTATGTTCATGAAGGCTGGTGCTGATTTAAAGAAGCCTGCAAATTTCAAAAACGTCTTAGCTAATCATCTAATTAACGAGTGCACAAAATAAATAAAAAGTTATCGTTATTAAGACGTCTATCCGTTATATTTACATATGTCAAACAAAAACGTCTTAGCTAATCATTAGTGAGCTAATCAATTAGTAAATTGACCAAACTGTTTAAGAGTTTAAGAGTGAGAGGAGAATGTTTGCGAAGGAGATGAAGAACAACTTCGATTTTGTCGTCGCTCTCTAACATTGGATGATCCGTTTGCTCCTTCTTTCCCATTTTCCCGATACCAACCAGGAAGATTTCTCCTTTCTTTCTGTCTTTCTTATTTTTATTTATGAGAGAAATTGATTAATTTAAATCATTTTCTAGCGTACTCCGAAGATGAAGATTTTGATATCAGTAACATATAAAGCTGGCTTTCGGGCTATCTTTACCAAATTTGCACATCTATTGGTACCACGTTCCCGTCCTACGAGTACTCAAAACTATATCTCTAGTGTTATGGTAATTTTCAAAACTACATGTTTTCCTAATTTTAATATATAAGTTTGAGTTCACTAATTCTTGGCTAGAATTTAAATTTTGAGATTTATGGTTTAGATTTAAGAGTTTAAAGTTATATTTTAGGATTTGAGATTTATATTTTAGAGGTTAGAGTCCTTTTACTCAATGAAAAATCGTACTTTTGAAAATAGACATCTATAAGTGTAGTTTTGAAAATTGACAGTTAAAACGGTGTAGTTTTGAATTTTTCCTTATACGTTTTTGGCTACATAACCAAAAAGAATTCGAAAATCCACTCTACCAGAATCGAGTCAAAGTGCACTTTAGACTATACATACGTAAGCAGTTTGATACCTTACTTGGGCGTACCAATCGAACAACCCCATTTTGCTGATTGCAGGTGATGACGGATATGCATCCTTTTTGAAAAAACTGTTAACACAAGGATTTACATCACTTCTAGCGTATCCCGAATATGAAGATTTTGAGATCAGTAACATATAAAACTGCTTTCACGCTATCTTTACCAAGTTTGCACCTACTTGGGAGCCTTGATTCAGTAGTTGTGCAAGATGATCAAGCAACTTGGGAATGTTTGTGAAACTTTTATCGTCCAAGGTATTGTGTTTTCTATTCTTGTTTTATTCGGAGACTGAATATAGCAATGAATATAGCAGCCTCTTAATTGCTCTTCCTTTAGACACCCAATTCTCAACTAGGCTATTGCAGGGCCGACCATGAAATTTTGGGGAGACTAGAACAAAATAAAATAAAATATAGTTTTTTTAGACATATTTTTGAAAAATGGACCATTTATTAAAAATAATTTAAAATTTGAGGGCCGATTTGTTATGTTAGTAATTTAAAAAAATTTGGGAGCCAAGACGTTTGGCTCTGTCCAGGGCTATTGTCATTTTCCGTCTACTGTCTTTAGGCTGCTGAAACACCACAGTGAATGTCTGAAAGAACCGTGTACTCATAGATATGTGAATCGCGTGCAGAGAGTTCTTCATCTCCTTTCAAGCATCAAAGTCTATTGCAAAGAAGCACATTCAAGCTGTGCGAATGAATCATTATTTCCAAGTGGAAACCGATCAAACCATCGTAAGTGAACTTGAGTGGGTTCCAAAAAGAAATGTCTCATAGTGATTGAGGAACCTATTAAAGCTTCTACGAAGTTTATTATGCAGAGATTTGACTGGACACCAGAGGATATATTGATGAAAGTGTTTTTCAAGGATTGTGGGAGTAAGTTAATGTATGGAGGTGAAACCAAGAGTGTAGATGATTAGCTGATTTCGGATATTGGAGGATCTCTTTGTTCATGTTTAGATACGTTTACTCTAACATCGACTGGAATAGAAGTATTTTGCATCGTTCAATTAAACGCAAGTAACATTACTTTTATGTGAAAACCAAGTGAGAATGCCTCGCAGAACCCAGAACTAACAAATATATAAATTACCTAACAAAATCGTTGAGATTTCAAAGTATGTTACACCTATGTAGATAAATAAATAAACATGAAACCATTGTGAACATTCACGACAAAAACATCTCACTTGTTCTGCTTTGTCATTGCGAGTCACCTTCTTGGCTTCACTACCTAATTTTTCTTGACTGATTGGATCCGTGTTTTGGTATCAGTGTTTTACAAGTTGCTCATTCCCATTGGTTTGGTGGAAGCCATGTTCTCATCCATGTTATCACCCGAGTCTAACTTGTCATTTAATTTGCGCCTTTTGGATTTTGATTTCTTCTTTTTTGGTTGCTCAGCCGCTGAAGCAAGATTGCCAGGGATGCTCTCTTCCTCATTCCCATTAACGAGATCACAAGGCGTGTTATCTTCCACTTCCATGTTCCCCAAATCCAAGTTGTTGGTTGATTTCCGCTTTTTGGACCTTGTTCGCTTCTTCTCTGGTTCCTTAACCTCTGACGCAGCAGTGTTTGGGTCTGTTTCCTCGTTCTCATTAGCCATGTCAGAAGGCGGCTTCTCTTCTATGTTTCCCAAATCCACGTTGTCGACTGACTTGCACTTTTTGGACTTTGACTGCTTCTTCTTCTTCTTTTGTTCCGTCGGAGCAGTGTTTGGATCAGGTTGCGCATTTCCATAAGCGAGATTGGAAGACAAGGTCTCTTCCGTGTTACCCAAACCCGACGTGTTGACTGATTTGAGCTTTGACCTGCTCGGTGCATTCTTAGCCGAAGGTATATCATCTCTAAGACCCGTTGCATCTACTGTTGAAGCAATAGGTTCCACAGCAACAGTTTGAGCTGAAGTTTTCGGGAGGCCATCATATGAGAGAATACAAGCTATAGCATACATAGAAGTTCCGAGATGAGGCGGCAACTTTTCTTGTGGATGTTTTACCTACAAAATGCAAATAAAAGGTTGCAAAGGATGCTATTACCTGAATTACATGTTGAATAATATCTTCAATCGTAGTGATTATATAGCTCATGTACCTTGAACAAAATGGATGCCACTAGTCGCTCTCTCAAGACGTACATTTGAGCAATTTCAAAAGCTGTAATCTCGAAAGCCAGCCATCGATCCACTACAACCTTGACCGAATTTTCCGGTGCAAGCATTATTTTCTCTCCAGGCCCACCAGCTGCTTTATCTATGTCCATCACATTTTCAACTTCGTGGTCTTCCTCGTCATCACTCTTATCGGCATCACAGCTCTCTGTAGGAGCCACAGCTATCTCTCCTGAAAACAGTAACAAATGTATAGTGGGAAGAGCAGTGCAACTTCTTATGTGCACGTCCCAATCTCCTCGAGTGATCTCATCAAAAACGATTAAACCTTCATCATCACCCTTGCTAGAGGACATGTTTAAATGGTTTGAAAGCACACGAACTTTAGCTCCAGTAACAGTCTCTACAAGAGACCTTCTATTGTTCATGGAAGGTGGGCACATTCTTCCAACCATAGGGTACAATCCTACTGCTAGAACAGCACGGAGAATACCAGGATCGTGAGCATTCAGGCTACAGTTTGAGTCATTACTAGGGATGAGCCCATGTCTTTTAAGCTCCGCCTGAAGCTTGTCACGCATATTATCCAGCATCTTCATGGCATTTGGGGAGACGAAGTATTGAGAACAAAACTCCTGAGCTTGACCACTTACTTTTGCATTTTTCCAGCAGTGAAATGCCGCAACAGTCGCAAGGTGGTCACTGTGGCCTCCATAAAGCGCTGCAAGTTCAAGTTTTGCGGCAGCAGCTTTTTTCCTTTCACCTGGCATCAAAGGCATTGTAAATGGATCCTTGGTGTCTGCTGCACATGCCAGAATCAGTGCTGGATCCAGACAGTTCACTAATATGGCGAAATAAAGCATCTTGCTTATCCGAGGATGAACTGGAAGCTGACCAAACTTCTGTCCAAGTTCTGTCAGCTCTTCTTGAGGTGTCAACGCTCCAATGTCTTTAAGGGTGGTTAAGGCATTTGCAATGCTTTGATCAACAGGCGGGTCCATCAATTTCTGAAGGAAATAATTTACGTTGCAACTCGGATCCAGCATCTTTACCTGAACATATTATTCAAGGACATCAGTAAGAAATCAATAACGCAATAAGTCTCAAATAAGATGCTACCATGCACGAATGACATTAAACATAAAAAAAAAAGGTCTACGTTAGAAAGAACAGTACCTGCAAGCAAAGCTCATCTACTGGCATCCTCCTCACTTCAGGAACTCTAAATTCAGGCAAAGAGGCTGCACGGAGTTTAGAATAGAGATGATAACAAATGCCAGGTTGGCAACGGCCTGCTCGACCCTCCCGCTGTTTTGCATTTGCTTTTGAAACCCAAGAAGATTGGAGCGTTGATACATCATTATAAGGATCATAACTCTTTTCCTTCATCCGGCCACTATCTATCACATAAACCACATCATCGATAGTAATTGCTGATTCAGCAATATTTGTCGCAAGCACAATTTTGCGACAACCTCGAGGGGGGCGATTAAAAACTTTCTTCTGTTCCTCTGCCGGAACCCTTGAGTGAAGACATATAATGCTGAATTTAGCACTATCAGCAAAATAGGGACTAGCAAGCAACCTCTCTTTCGTTTTACTTATTTCCTCCCACCCAGGTAGAAAAACAAGAACGGCACCAACTTCTGAATCGCCGCATATTTTCCTCAATAAATGCGCTATAAGACCCACATCTACTTCTTCTGGATTGCTAGTCGCCATATACTTATCAAGTAAGTCTTGTGCTCGCTGAGAATTGGACTGGAAGTTGTCCGCATGTTCCTTAAGTATTTGAGCAGCTTCAGACTGATTCTCTTTTTCGGCCAATTCTAATGCTGTCATACCTTCTTTGGACTTCAGTTGACAGTCAGCACCAAATGAAAGCAGCTTACAGACACTGCTAGCCTTGCCCTTTCCAGCCAAGACCATAAGTGGTGTTAGCCAAGTCGAAGAGTGCCGGTAATTGTAAATCTCAGGAGTCCCTTCAGAAGAAACTAAATCTAAGAGAGCATCAAACTCATCATTTGTCCATGCCAAGTCGATTGCTTCATCTAACGCAACTTTATCTTCATCTTTAAAATCACGCTTGCCATCTGTTATGTTCGAGTCGGCAAAAAATAGATGATTATTCTTGTCTGATTTCAGGACAGAAAGCACATCATCCAGATAAAAGGTTCTCACCTGTAGATACAGGCGAAAGAATATTATTTTTCCAATATAATGAGATTAATCAGCAGATTCTAGAGAGACAGAGAGAAAGAAAAACAGACAGGATAAGTGAATCCAGGCACTCGGACAACCGGGCAACCTCCGAAATATCCAGAAAACCTCTCAGCATCAAGAGTAGCACTCATTAGAATCTGTTGCCACAGAAAAACAAAAAATATCCTTCAATTGTAACTGTATCATAGCAGTGAAAAACGAAGAAGAGTATATAACTCAACTAACCAGTCGGAGATGAGGATTTGAAGGAAGGAAGTCCCTGCAAAGAAAGAAAGTCATCATCACAAATTGATCTGAGTTCCGCCATTTGTTCACTTTGGCAAGCTGAGCACCTCAGTGTTCAAGAAGGCTAGAGAGTGTACCTTATAATGGCCAACATGAAATCAGAGTAGCAATCTCTTTCATGGATTTCATCCTACAAAGTAACAAACAGGTTACGGACCCAGGACATGTAATTAATGAAAAAGCATACTTAATAAACACTTGAAAACCATATCACGAATCAAACAATAATATATTACCACAATAATATGAGTTATTTCAGGAACACAGCTACCACTGCCTTTGCCTACAAGCACCCTCAACAGAATGCCATTCGTGCAGAAAACAACTGATGACTGTCTTCCACCTTTACTTTGCAGCCGCACCTAGATTTGCATCATATGTCAATGATATATTGAGAGAGGAATTTTTACTGTTGCCCTGAACTTGTGTGTCTATCATATGGAAAAGGATATGTCAAACAAAAATGACCCTTACCTTATAGCCAACGTTGTTCCCTATCGTTTCACCTCTTTCCCAGGCTATTCGTTCAGAAACTTAAGAATATGAAAAAAAAAAAAAAAAAAAAAGGCATAAATCTAGGTGTTGGCAGCTTATACAGCATACATTTGAATTAAAAAGCTGAAAACTACACGGGAGTTGAATCTGATAACTACTAACCTGAAATAGCAGAGATACGACGTGGTTGGGTGCAAATGATTTTGCAAGCTTCTCGCTTACTATACCACATATGATCTAAAAGATATTGAGGCACCTAAAATATAAACAACTGAGGCACCTGAGGAACTTCACAAATGAAAAAAAAAAAAAAAAAACGAACACCATATCCAAGCACATAGCACAAATCCTTCTACCACAACACTTAAATCTCAATGCATAAACATTATGAAGCTTTGGGAGATGAAAAATGACAAGCTAGACCTGGAATCAAAACCTATGATGAATAAACTATATTTGGCTTCACTAGAAAGAAACAATACAGAAAAAAGAGTAGCAGTGAAAAAAGTTCAGCCTTTAATTCTAGTGAACTACAAACAACAAGAGCAAAGGCGTACCTGAGTAGTTTTCCCACAACCAGTTTCACCAGCAATAAGAACAACCTGCATTTAGTATAAGATAAATAAACTCTCTTTCCAACCCATATAAGAACAAATACCAATCTAGAAACCCATATAACCTGATTGGATTCCACTGCAGATGTAATTGCATCTCTAAAAGATGTGATGGGAAGCTTTTTTCGTGCTTTAAGGATCTGCAACATCATTCGAATACAAAGGATATATCTATTACTTCCCAACAGTGCTTGCTTTATCACTTCGGAAACTGGATTCTCTATAGAGAACTATATCGCAAAAGAAAATACATTAACTGCTAACCTCCCGAAAATCTTTATCGTTTGCCAGTCTAGAACTCAGAGATGCCACCTTATTTAGGATATCTTCTTTGTTCAACTGAGGTTTGGAGAAGAAGTCATCTTTCCATTTCCGTTGACTGCCGACGTGTCCAGTATATATCCCCAATGATGTCCCTGTAGTATCTCCGTCACAAGGTGGATAACGAGTAAACAACTCCTGCAGAACAGGTTTTGCCTCCGGTGGAAATGACACACATTTGAGCTTTTCTTTAGATGATTGCTTATCTCCACCCTTGCCATCTCTTTTCCCATTTCTTCTGTCCAAAACTGACGATTTAGCTTCACGTCTGAAAATCGTAAGACACCTTTGATCCCCACTCCTACACAGAATCGACCAAGAGAATCAGAAACTGAGCTCTTAAGTAGTAGCCAAAACCAAAAATTGTGTATATGGCTTGTGACTGACCCCGAACTTTTAGAACCCATACCCATCTGACGGCACATCTGATGAATGATGCCACGTTCGGTATTGGAAAGGCTACTATCAAAGTCGTGAGCTACACAAGATAAGCAACACACACTTACCAATCAATCAAACAAAAACAGAGCATTCCGATAGAATCACTGACGTTAACAATAAATTAATGCATTGCAAGTAGAGAGTGTTGGAGTTCATCATCTGACACTCAGCAGAAGAAATAATCAACGACAAAGGATGCACTTTTTTTTTTAGTTCCCGTGACAGAATCAAAGCAAAAGAGTGGATTCTGGTGGTGACTAACCATCTTGCCCGGAGGCACGAAAATCCCTGAGGAACTTGGAGGCCCAAATCCGAGTGGATTCCATATCTTGACCCCTTAGCTGCTTCTTCTTCCCCATCTATTGTTAGCGTTTCTCTCTCTCTCTCGACACTAGTGAGCAGAGACTGTACGTCCTGTGTCTCAGTGAGCTTCAGAGAGGCGGTCTTTGATGAGTTTCGTTCTGCTCTCCGCCGCCTCCCTCCTCCGTACCCTATTTGCGTTTAATTTTTCTGTTCAATATTAAATTAATTATTATTCTTTTTGGGATAACTCGGAGGCTGGGCCTTTTGGGCCATTTCTTCCGAAAGGCCCATAACGAAAATGCTCGAATTTCTCGACACGTGTCACAATCAAATCGAGTAAGTAATCTTTTCACACGCGTCTGCGAGATGCGTTTTTTTTTCGTGATAAGGAAAGACCCGAAAACACCTGATTCGATCCCTCGCACCCTTTCGTTTTTCAAATTTCAAAAAAACGGCATTCTTTCTTTTCTCTCATTTTCTGCGTGTTTCTCGGGAAAATCCCGATTGAAAAAGACCTCTAGGTTTCTCAGTCACTGATCCCGCCCTTCAAGAAGTCAAATGATATGAGACGCCTGTTGATGAAGCGAAATCTAAGTCTCTTGTGCAGATCCGTGCTCAGATTTGTCGATCTATCAGCTTGTAGAGCCATGGCTTGTTTTCTCGACTGCTTCCGTGCCAGAGACGACCGGTCTACCGGTAATCTCGTCGCCCAATCTTCACTCGCCAAGTCCAAAGTAATTATTTCGCTTCTCTTGCTTTTCGCATCTTTTCTTTGCATGATCTTATCCATTTTGGTGTTGATCGAGCTGTTACAATGAATCGTAGAAGAAATAGATCTTACCCGGATAGATCACAATGCCCTGTTTAATCCTTGAGCTGAATTTTGTGTATGATGCATTTATCTGATGGCTTCTGATGTCTAAAGTAAAACAATTTTATGGCCCTCATTTCTTGACCATTATCATCTCGATCTGACCCAGAATTACCCTCCCTGACACCTTTTCTTCCTCATATATCTTCAGAAAGATGAGGACTCTCAGAATCATTTGTCAGCTTTGTTTATGTCTGAAGGTAAATCTTAATTTTGATGTGTATATATCAGGAATAGAGATGATTACTTGCGACTGTACCATTCTTGCTAATATAAGTGTGCTGTTATTGATTTTAGAGAAAGAAGCTTCTTCGCCTTGCCTTGACAAGGAACGATTTCATTTGGATTCTATACATATTGACAAAGGCCTAAGGGATGAGGTATTTCTTCTTCTGTGCCGATTAAAATGTGTGCCGTTTTTGCAAGTCTTTTGACTACCACAGCTCTTCTTGCGTGATGGGAATATGGGGTCGTCTATGCTCTTTGTTACTGAGGTGGTCTTAGCTTGTTTCTATAATGAATATGCTGTAGATTCTAGAGCCTTGAGCACTATTAATTCAGTGTTGAGAATTAAAACATAACTCTCTCAGGGGTGTGTATACATCTGCATGAAGTTCTGTGTAGATATGTTTCGTTGCATTAGTGCTTGCAATTAGTTGAGTTACTTATGAGAATCCTTTCTCTGCATATATATTCTGATTGTCCATTCCTTCAAGAGTTCTTCTGAGAATCTAACCATTTATGTTTTACTTGTGGAATCATAGGCGCGGTTTCTTAAAGCTTGTGGTACTATACCGGAGACACCTATTGAAATTAGGAAAGCATCCCAGAACCTAAGCAGTCCTCAACATTCTGGATCTTCCCATTTTCATTCATGGATTTCCAGTAACTCTGCTATAGGGTTTCATTTGGATGAATCCCCAACCCCCATGAAAGCTTGTGAAGAGGTGGGAAGACCATCATTTACTTCAGAGAAAACACCAAACAGGTAACATCAATCTCACTTCTTTCTTGATGTTAAATGGATCATGGATCAGGTATTCACTCTTTTCTTTTTTTTCATATTAGCTGCGTGATCGATGTCCGGGACACTGCAACGATGTCATCTGTTTCTAGTGATTCTACTGAAGTAGAAAGTAAAGACACTGCATCGAAGGGTGAGTTGGATAGATCTGACAGGCCATTGCTCACAGCTGGAAAGACTAAGTCTGTGCGGTTTGAATGCGATCTTGATCAAACTCACTCTTCTAATTCTTCCGAGAGTAGCTGTTCAAGAAAACCTGAGTCGAGAGGCAAAATTAGTTTTTCAGTGAGCTCGCCTAATCCAACCCCATTGAAGCTATCAGATGAGATGCAAACTCCAGGAACCATATATCCTGTAAACATGGAATCAGCAGGAAAGGGAAGGCCTAGAATCAGGTCACAGTTTGTGCATTCAGTTTCCAATCTAATGGAAAACGCATGCTTGTACAAAGTCCACAGTGATTCACATGGGAGCCTAGAACAAGCTAAACAGCAGCTTTACAAAGAGCAGATAGAGGATGAGTCTCCCTCTTCAGCAGATTATGGGGAAAAGGTGGAAGAGAGCTCAGATGAGAAAATTTCCAAGTTTGAGGCAAGTTTTTCTCCTTGGCTAAACCGGATCAACGAAGACAGCAACGAAAACACTGCGGTTTTAAACGATAGGACACCTCGAGTCACTGTCATGACTCCAGGTGACAGGCCTATCATTGGATTGGTTGCTGCTCACTGGAATGAGAATGAGCAAACTGAGAGTTCTCCCAAATGGTGGGATGGGAATGGGATCCCAAATTCGACAACCAAATACAAGGAGGTACTATTCATTGCGTTTCATCTCTGCTTTCTAGGCTCTTTTGGTTCCACTGATATCCGGAAACAATACGCAATTGGGTTAACATTCTATTTACCTTATGCAGGACCAGAAAGTGAGCTGGCATGCAACACCATTTGAAGTGAGATTGGAGAAGGCTCTTTCTGAAGAAGGTGTTCAGAATGTATTCCCTCGAAGGTAAATCTCTAACGATATTCAATTCCCTCAACGAAAACTACATAAGCAAACCCATAAATGTGTTGTGATGCAGGAAACTTGAAGTGATGGAGGAGGATGAAGGGGACACGGGCACATCACAGCTGCAGCATTCCCTGCAACCAAACTCGGTTGTCTCCTTCTGATAGTCTTTTTGGCTTTCGTACAGAACAGTATTACTTAGATATCGCTATCATCATGACTCATGAGCTACTCTTATTATTTCTGGCTTTTATGGAACTCTCAAGATATTAAAGAGTAAAGTATAAACAGTGATGTTTATCAAGCTCTTCTGAATTCGCTTCCTCGGGCACTCTTCTTAAGTAATCTTAATCTGTATATATATTACATATGTTTCCATGTCGTATATGTGTGAGAAAGTAGTAGCGCTCATCATGTTCATATTTTAAAATGGAGCAAAGCAGAGGTTCCGTCAAGTCCTTTGGCATTGAAGTAAGCAGCGTAGTCTTTAATGGTGGTCTCTCTGTACTTTGGAGGGTTTTCGTCAGACACAAGCTCTCTAATCGGTCCGTACATTCTAGGATTCGGTCTCACCCCGGTGCTGAAGAAACACGCGACGGAGATTCGTGCTCTTGTGGCTCTGTTCGCCAATACCCGGTGCTCCAAGCTGACGAACTTGTCGTTTGTTATAAGCTGCATCAAACACACAAAAAAACCTATAAGCCAATAAAAATATAATTTATAGTTATACAATGCAAAGCTGAGCTAACTTGAAGAAGCCCTCCGATGCTTGATTTAGCAACTTGCCTGTAGAAGGTCTCCAATGTTGATGATGAGTGCACCGGGAACGGGTGGAACATCGAACCAGTAGCCTTCACGGCAAACTTGAAGCCCTTCGATCTGATCTGGAAGAAGGACGGTGAGGAAACAGTTGTCGGAATGCTGACTTGTGCCTAAAGTAAGGTCAGGCTCTGGACACGGTGGGTAGTAGTGGCCAAGCATGAGCAAACCCTTAGAGCAATCCATGTCATTTAGGTGATTAGGGTTTAACCCTAGCGCTTCTGATAAAAGCTCAAATAGAAATTCCCCTAAACTCAACACTTGCTTTGAGTATTCCAGCATAACGTCCCTGAAACAATTCGAGACTGTTCTTGTTAATTCATGACGGACTCGAATCTAGATGAACAGAGATTACACATCAAATTAGGTTAAGCTACCTGCAAATCGCTGGCAGGTCCTGTGGTTTCGGAGGATCTGGAGCCATGTAAGAAGAGAAAGTGTCTCTCCAATTTGCAGCTGGAGAACTAAAAGATCGAAATTACTTAAATATATAAACTCTTTGCTGAAATCACGACTGTAGAATTCTTTCCTCACTTCTGGGGGTTGCTCGTGAAACCCACGCACTCCATCTTTCATCTTCTCGAGAAGATCGAGTGAGACGCCATGGTTAATCACCTGGAAGAAACCCCACTTCTCTGATGCGTCTCTAATCCCTTCAATCGCGTTCTTGCGCTTAAACGCGTCCTCGAAGACTCGTCCTCCGAGATCGATCGTTGGGATCGTTGTAAGCTTTGACGAGTCGGAGGAAACTTGTTTAGGATTTGCTAATTTGACAGATGAGTGGTGGAAGATGCGTGGGATCTTTGAAATTCGAGCGTCGACGAGTCCTTTCACACCTGTCTTTGTCTCGTCGAAAGCTTTGAGTTCATCGACTCTATCGAGTGAATCAATCTTCGTCGTCTCCATCGTTTTTTGTTTCTCAGAAAACAGAACCGTCTGATTAAATCACACTACAAGAAAACCATTGATTTGTAGATAAGGTTTGGTAGAAAAAAACAAGAGCTTGTGCAAGTATCTCGCCCATACAAGTCTTATTCAGCAACAAGTTATTACAGAGGAAATCAAATGTCCCACGCATCTTTATTAGACAAATGGCATTCTCAAATCTTGAGATAGAGTTACCTAGAGGATTTGATGGCATTCCTCAGACACTCTTTTAATCTCTTTCTAGAGTAATTTTAATCTGTAGAATTTAGTGTATTACAGATTATTGTTCATATTTTAAAAGGGAGCAAAGAAGAGGTTCCGTTAAGTCCTTTGGTACTGACGTGAGCCGCGAAGTCCTCGATGGTGATCTCTCTGTATTTTGGAGGGTTTTCTTCGGACACAAGCTCTCTCATGGGTCCGTACACTCTAGGATTTGGTCTAATGCCGGTGGTGAAGAAACACGCAACAGAGACTCTAGCTCTTGTGGCTCTGTTTGCCAATACTCTGTGCTCTGAACTGATGAACTTATCGTTTGTAATGAGCTGCATCAAGACCCCAAAAAAAAAGACACATTTACACCAAGAAGAAGATTGTCTAAACAAAATTAACATTATGTAGAAAGTTATGCAAAACAGAGGAAACATGCATTGATTGTGAAAACTTGCCTGTAGAAGGTCTCCGATGTTAATGATGAGTGCACCGGGAACAGGAGGAACATCGAACCAGTACCCATGACGGTGAACTTGAAGCCCTTCGATCTGATCTGGAAGAAGGACGGTAAGAAAAGAGCTGTCGGAGTGCTGACTTGCACCTAAAGTTAGGTCAGGCTCTGGACAAGGTGGATAGTAATGGCAAAGCATGCGCAAACCCTTGGAGCAATCCATGTCCTTGAGGTGATTCGGTTTCAAACCTAAAGCTTCTGATAAAAGTTCAAAGAGAAATTCTCCCAAAGTCACCGCTTCCTTTGAGTATTCCATTATAACATCCCTGGAACAATTTTCACCGTATGATATTACAATATACACATCAAATCAGATTAAAGGAATAATGAAAAGTCATTAATTACCTACAAATCGCTGGCAGGTTCTGTGGTTTCGGAGGATCTGGAGCGATGTAAAAAGAGAAAGTGTCTCTCCAATTTGCAGCTTGAGAACTGTAGAGATCGAAATTACTTGTATACACAAACTCTCTGCTGAAATCGCGGCTGTAGAATTCTTTTCTCACTTGTGGGGATTGCTGCTCGTGAAACCCACGAACTCCATCCTTCATCTTCTCGAGAAGATGGAGCGAAACTCCATGGTTTGTCACCTGGAAGAAACCCCATTTCTCTGCTGCGTCTTTAATCCCCTCGATCGTCTTTTTGCGCTTACTCTCGTCCTCCAAGCTCCGTCCTCCGAGATCGATCGTTGGGATTGTCGTGTGATGTAAGAAGTGCGACGAAGGTGGTTTAGGGTTTGCTAAATTGACAGATGAGTGATGGAAGATGCGTGGCATCTGGGAAACTCCGGCCTCGATGAGTCCTTTCACACCTGTCTTGGTCTCGTCGAAAGCTTGAAGCTCACTGAGTCGATCGAATGAAGCAGTGTTCGTCGTCTCCATCGTACTTTTGTTTTATCGGAAACAGAGTACAATTTGATACAATCACACATTACATAACACACGTTTAAATAAAAGGAAGATACTTTTGATTCTTAGGTTTGAAGATAGGGACCAGCCGATACAGCAAAACCATTGATCAGAGATAAAATTGACAGAAAAAACCAAACAGTTCTTGGCCCACTGGCTTTAACACAGTCTTATTACAAGAAGCTTTCTTTTTTTATTACAACATGTGACAGAGAAAATCAAAGATATTTATTAAACAAATGCGGCATTCTCAGATCTTGAGATAGAGTAGTCCAGAGGTACCATCGAATCCTTTGGATCTGTAGAAGCTGGCATACTCTGCTATGGTAGTGTCTCTATATTTGGGTGGGTTCTGTTCAGACAGAAGCTCTTTGATAGGTCCATAAACCCGAGAATTGGCCATCATATATGAACTGAAAAAACACGCCACTGAAATCCGCGGTCCGGCTCCATTCGCCAAAACCCTATGCTCCACGCTTATGAACTTGTCGTTTGTTATAAGCTGCACAAAAATGCCCAATCAAAGTCAGATATTTTGATTTCAGTCCACTCAAAGACCAAAAAAGGGCTAGTTAGTTAGTTAGTTAAACCTGGAGAAGATCTCCAACGTTAATGACAAGAGCTCCGGGAACAGGAGGAACATCAACCCAGTATTGGTCATGGAGAACTTGAAGCCCTTCGATATGGCCTTGAAGCAGAACAGTGAGAAAGGAGTTGTCAGAGTGTTTGCTTAAGCCTAAAGTAAGGTCCGGTTGGGGACATGGCGGGTAGTAATGGCCGAGCAACAACAATGAATTGGTGCAATCCATGTCCTTGAGGTGATTAGTGTTTAATCCTAGAGCTTCTGAGAGAAGCTCAAAGAGCAATTTACCCAATTTCATCACTTCCTTTGAGTACTCGATCATCATCTCCCTAACAAAATTTGCCACACCAAAAAAAAAAAACAACACGATATGTAACTTATTTACTTGTTGAATAGAGACATATTCCGATCTACGCTTAGTGTGATCGGTCTGCTTTCAAACAAACATAGCTAAACTACTACACATAGTCCAAAATTTGACTTCCATATTCAATATTCGATTTTTAAGGATTTGAATATAGATTGGATTTTGTTGTAAGGATTTATAATCTTACCCGCAAGCGGCGGGCAAGTCCTCCGGTTTTGGAGGATCAGGGGCGGTATAGCAACCGAGTGTGTCTCTCCAATTCGCCGCCGGTGAGCTAAAGAGATCGAAATTGCTACTGTATACCATCTTGCTACTTGGATCTCGAGAGTAAAACCCTTTCTTCACTTCTGTGTCTTGCTCGTGAAACCCGCGAATCCCGTCTTTCATCCTCTCCAGCGTATCGAGAGGGATCCCGTGATTGATGACCTGGAAAAAACCCCATTTCTCCGCCGCGTCTCCGAGCTTCTCCACCAAGTTCCGCCGCGTGATCGAGTCCGTGACGCCTCCTTTGAGATCGATTGTTGGGATCGCGAACTGCGATGATTCGGAAGAAGGTGGTTTCGGGCTTGCTAAAGTGACCGGAGGTGCACGGAATATCGCCGGAATCTCTGCGATTCCAGCATCGACTAGGCCTTTCACACCGGTCTTTGTCTCGTCGAACGCTTTTAGTTGACTGGAACGATCAGTTGCAACTGTAGGAGTTGACTCCATTGCTTTTCAAGAAACGGAGTGCAGAGAGATTATCAGCTGAAACTGAAGATGCCATTCCACTTGTTAGCTCAGGCCCTTTTTAAAAACTTCCGAAATGATTCGAGTCAACGGCGATGATAGATTTGAAAAAACGAAAATACAACTTTGATTCACACGTTCCATGTGGGAAAAATAAGTTTTTTAATTTTGAAAAAGTTAGTACGTGTGACGTGTCTAAAACGGGCAAAGACAGATGAGCAAATAAAAACAAAAGAAGTGGAGATGCGGGGTATCGATCCCCGTACCTCTCGCATGCTAAGCGAGCGCTCTACCATCTGAGCTACATCCCCGATGACAATAGCTTCTAAAGCTTATTAAAATAAAACAACTAGAAGACAAAAACGGCTGAGACGTCGACCGACTCACCCACCAACCGAGAAGAGAAGTAGCACATTTCATGTTTGTATATATACTAGAAACTCTATAAATTTCTCTAATCCCAAGTCGAATCTATGTAAAATTTAGCAAAATTTAATAAGATAATATAATAATAATATTTTTGAAACTCTTATATAAATATATGGTCCTATTAATATCATAAATTAATAATTATCATAAATAATTTTATGTAAATACGATGATATACTAAAATATAGTATAATTTTTATTTATTTTTTATTAGAACTCAAAAATATTTAGAATTTATCCCTAATTTTAGAATGAAATTATACAAAATATAATAAAAAATTTTAAAATAATATAATAATTTTTTTTAAAATATATTATTTTAATTTAATTTGTTTTTAATTAATTATTAATAAAATTTTTATTTTATTCAAAATCGATAATTTAATAACTCTATAAATTAATAAAATATCATAGTCCCAACTTTATTAATTTATAGAGTTTATACTGTATATATATTAGTTTTGTTTATTTGTTTTTGGCCACCACCAGCTACAATTGATTTGCCTTTTAATTAGTTTTGCAATAGCATAATAGACTAGTGTCGAATAAGAATTAGTACGACCTATTCAATATTGTTTTGGTCTTACTATATATTATAAATATAAATAAAGTGAATTTGAAGATTTTTAAAAGCTTAAGAATAGATAACAAGACTAACAAGCTATTCGTTTTGACTTGGTGGTTGGGAGTTCGAGTGTAGTCGTGCAGAGGATTAAAACTCAAAGAAGGCCAAACATTGTTCTCCCAAGTACAGTAAAGCTCGTTATCTCTGCTTTATTGCTTTTGCACATCGATGTACGAAGATCACATGGATGGTCTTTACCCAAAAAAAAAAAAGATCACATGGATGGGACAAGCGTACGAAGTGGTGCTAGTATCGACGTATATGCGTCGTTGTAAATGTGTAGTCTTTTAAATCCACTTGTTGAAATCAAGTTTTGTATTCTAGAAGCTTTATTGGCATTAATAAATTTCCGAATTTATGATTTTTTTTGCTGTGGGTTTTTAGGGGGCCTTGTATGCAAGTTTTGTAATCTAATAAACTTGTACTTTGACCTATGGGCTCTGGGCCTCTGGCCTGTAAGATATTCTTAACCGGACGGCCGTCACGATCGTCAACCGGCACGAATTAACCGGTCCCCAAAGATCGAGAATAGGCGTGAGATTTTTGTCATTTTCTTTTCAAACCAAGTGCTCACTTTCCCGGTGACTGAGAGTCAAATTTTCAAAATAAATCCCACAAGTGCCCTAATCCCGGCTGCTTGTCGGAGGAAATATCCGGCGAGAGATTGAGCTGCAGAGTAAGAGGGTGAGTCTTTCAGCAGAGGTCGGTTGTTCGAAAACGAGCAGCAGAGATGGCCGGATTAACGAGAACAGCCGGCGCTTTTGCGGTAACTCCACACAAGATCTCCGTTTGCATTCTCCTGCAGATATACGCGCCTTCTGCTCAGATGTCTCTTCCTTTCCCTTTCTCTTCCGTTTCTCAGCACAACCGCCTCGGACTCTACTTGCTCTCTCTCACTAAGGTTTGCATTTTATTCACTCTTCTTTTTCTGCTAAATTGCATTATCTTATCGTTTTCTGTGCAATTTAGTTTAGGTTTAACACAGCAATGTCGGTTGATTTTTGTGAGTTTCGTGTCACGCCTCTTATACCGGAAGCTTTGCTGTTGTGCCGAGTTTCTTAATTGCATTTCTTATAGCTTTTCTCCTCTTAATTTTGAGGTGTAGTCCAGTAATGTCTGCTGTAACGGCTCAGAGTTCATGAGAGTTCTGCAACTTGTATTGATTTCATGATGGAGTGTGGATTTGTTTGTTTTTGTGTGTTTTCTCTGACGGTATTGATTGATATTCATGGTGCAGGCTTGCGATGACATTTATGAGCCGAAATTGGAAGAGCTTATCAACCAGTTAAGGGAAGTTGGCGAAGACATGGATGCGTGGCTAACTGACCATTTGACTAATAGATTTTCCTCTTTGTCTTCACCAGATGATCTGTTGAATTTCTTTAATGACATGCGAGGTTAGCTACTTGCTTGCTTAAGGTCCATGTTTCTTGTTTTCACCATCTTTGAATCTTATTGGCTAACATTTCTTTGTACGTAGGAATACTTGGGAGCCTTGATTCAGGAGCTGTGCAAGATGATCAAATTATTTTGGATCCAAACAGCAACTTGGGAATGTTTGTTCGTCGTTGCATTTTGGCGTTTAACCTTTTATCGTTCGAGGTATTGTGCTTTCTACGTTTTTTATTGGGAGACTGAATAATGGTACTATTAGAGAGCCTCTTGATTGCTCTTCCTTATCCTAAGTTTGGACACCCAATTCTCATATTTAATGTTGAATTCAGAAATATCTGTCATACATCACCAGGCTATTGTCATTTTCCGTCTAGTGTCTTTAGGCTGCTGAAACACCAAAGTGAATGTCTAAACGAACCGTCCATTCATAGATATGTGAATCTCGTGCAGGGAGTTTGTCATCTTTTTTCAAGCATTGAAGTCTACTGCAAACAAGCCCATTCGAGCTCTGCTCAGTTTGAGGCATCTAATAGTAATCTGGAGTCATTAACACAATATGATCAGATGGATATGGAGAATTATGTAATGGATAAAGCAACTGAAGAAATAGAGCTATCGAGAAATGCTAGTGGAAGTGTCCCTTTTCACCTTCATACGCCGGAAGCACTTTTCAAAGTGACAGAAGGTATCCCTCATGGTACGCACTCATTTTTTCTCAAAGAAGACATATAGTTTCTCAGGATCTCAGTTGCTAATGAATGTTGAGGAAACAGATTTTTATATTCGTGATCAGGCTGCAATTAGATGCTTCTTTCCTCGTATATGTTTTATGACATAGTTTTGCTGATGCATTAGCTTCAGTTGTCGGATCAATGTTCAAACTGTATCATATTTTTACATGAGGACTTTTGAAGTATCTGTATGAAACTTTTGTAAGCTCTCAACGTAATAATAATGCACAGAACAAATGAAACATGCAGATTTGCTAGTAACTAGGAGGGAAAAATCAAGAACCAGCAAGGAAAAGACAGAGGCTACTTCAGTTGCTTGTGCCTCATCAAGCACATTTGAGGATACTCTTGTAGATGAGTCATTATTTCTTCGGACAAATTTGCAGATACAAGGCTTTTTAATGGAGCAGGCTGATGCAGTTGAAATGTAAAGCCTCTGTTTCCTTAGTGTCCATATATATCTGTCAAAAATATGGCTAGTTTTTCAACTTTCATCGAATTTTATTTCAGCCATGGAAGTTCATTCTCTTCAAGTTCGATCGAAAGTTTCCTTCAGCAGCTTCAGAATTTAGCCCCTGAGTTGCATCGTGTAATTTCTTGCTTCTTGATACTTTCATTTCCAGTGATTGCTTTGATATTCATACATGTTATTTACGGCATGCAATGATGCAGGTTCACTTTTTGCGTTACTTGAATAAACTTCTCAGCGAAGACTATTTTGCTGCTTTGGAAAATCTCCTTCGTTACTTTGATTACAGGTAAACTGTACCCCTTGCTGTTTCTCTCTCTCTTATAAATTTATGATAAGACAAAATATTTCTGCTGACGGCTTTTATCGCTTGCATGTGACTCCCGTAAATATCCAGTTGTGTTTGCCTTTTGCACTAGGAAATTTGTTTCATACATGAGCTGATCCATGATCCATTGCCTAAAAGTGCAGGGACTGAGGGATTTGACCTTGTCCCTCCTTCAACTGGTTGTAGTATGTATGGAAGGTACGAGATTGCTTTGCTATGTTTGGGAATGATGCATTTCCGATTTGGGCATCCTAATCTGGCTCTAGAGGTGAGCATTAATTCTCCCCAATAGCTTCTATTGCTGTAGAATTGTTCTTGACCTTTCAAAACCAGCCTGGACGGACCAAATTGTACATTGGATAGTCTACTACGCTGTTGGTGAAGGTCATTTGTGATGTATCTTGAGTGTGTTAATCTCACACGTTCCCCATGATAGAATACTTGAAATCATAATGAGCTACTTAGATCATACTTCTGTGTATAAATAAATTTTACTTTAGAAAGTTGATAATTTTCCCATACAAGCAGTGATGTGTTTGAGGTGCGGCAGACTTTTACATTTAGTTTTTGCTGTCTTTGCCTGGGTATATCCGTCAAGATCATGGGTAACAAAGATGTAACATCAACCTTCACTTTGCTCACTGTGAATTGAGTGACTATTGGGCTTGCTATCTTAACTTCACATATACAAGTGATCTCACTAGACGTGAAATATGTTCTTATCATTGTTTGGTTTGCTTATTGGTTTCTCCTCAACTGCAGGTTTTAACTGAAGCTGTGCGTGTATCGCAGCAGGTAAATGCTCACTTTATTCATCTGCTGTTAGCTCTATTTACACTTTACGGTATATTTTGAGGAAAGCTGTGTGATATATTAAATTCCTGCAGGGCGTGTATTTGTATGAAAGTTTCCTTAAGCTGAATCTTGATCTGAGCTAGTTTCTATTCTTATATCACCAAGTTCTTCAAAGCGATTTAGGACTCATTAACACCAGCTATGTTTAGATTTCCAAATTTATTGCACTGTCTCTTAATATATTCTCGTATAAGCATTAGACATATTTTACAGTTTTACTTATGTTTTAATGCTGCTGAAAGGATATATGCAATTTACGTACTGATTTTGAGGTGGTCCCATCAGGTAGTGCAGTCTTAGCAGATATGAATTTGTTGTATTTGGTACAGCTAGAAGGATCACATTGCTCTCTTTTGGCTTCAGTGCATTAACAGCTTATATTGTTTAGAGATACTTTTGTTCAAGCTTTAGTTCATTTATGGTATTGAAAACTTCTGTTGCTTCTGCAGCTTAGTAATGATACTTGTCTAGCCTATACACTAGCAGCAATGAGCAACTTGTTATCAGAAATAGGAATTGCAAGTACCACCAGTGTTCTTGGATCCTCGTACTCACCCGTCACTAGCACGGCGTCTTCATTATCTGTTCAACAAAGGGTGTACATACTTTTGAAAGAGTCGTTGAGGAGAGCTGACAGTCTAAAGTTAAGACGCTTAGTGGCTTCTAATCATCTTGCGATGGCTAAATTTGAATTGATGGTAAGATCTATATTTAATTGTTAATGAACGTAGTTTTTGCCTCATTTATTTAGATTTATCTCTGATAAATCGTGGGAATCTCTGGTATGATTTTTCATTTAGAACCATCAACCATGCGTGTTCCCTCATATCTTTGTTTTCTAATCTTTGATATACGCTAAATCCAGAATACTTATTTTGTAAAACAGCACGTTCAAAGGCCTCTACTGTCGTTTGGTCCCAAAGCTTCTATGCGTCACAAAACTTGTCCAGTTAGTGTCTGCAAGGTACTGAATATACCAACTAACTTGACTAGAGTAAACTAGTCACATTTACTTTTGAGGGCTAATCAGTTCTTGAATAATCCGTGGCAGGAGATAAGACTAGGTGCACACCTAATCAGCGACTTTTCTTCTGAAAGCTCCACAATGACAGTTGATGGTTCTTTAAGCTCGGTTTGGCTTAAAGACTTGCAAAAACCGTGGGGTCAACCTGTGTTTTCCCAGGACTCTGGTTCTAGAAAGAATTCGACTTTTTTCCAGTTCTGTGATCATTTGGTCTCGATTCCCGGATCTGTATCTCAATTAATAGGTGCTTCATATTTACTACGTGCTACTTCATGGGAGTTATATGGCAGGTATGATTGATACTGGCTTTCTTTTTGAAGATGATTGTTACTTTCTTAAAAAGCTCTGCAGCATAACTTTCCATTAATATTGTCACAGTTTATTTCATCTCCTTTAAAAGCTTATGCATTTCACTCTGAAAATGCCAAAGTTCGATTTCTCACTGGTCAAACCCTTAATGCTGACGAACTCATTACTTATACAATTTCTCCATTTTCTGACCTTACCTTTCTAACAACTTACCAGAGGAACTTGAGCTGTTAGTTATCTGTAGTTTATTAATCCATTTGTTATTGTTAGCGCTCCTACGGCTCGGATGAATACCTTGGTGTATGCAACTTTATTCGGCGACTCTTCGAGGTAATTTTATTTAAATGTATCACTTTCTTGTTCTCCTCTCAATCCTTCTCTCCCTCCCTTGCCTAGTTCTTCTAAAACGATCTCTTACATTCGCTTTAAATGTTTTTGATCTATTCTTGCATCTACAGTTCAGCAGACGCAGAGTTAGCATACTTGAAGCTCATTCAACATTTGGCACTATATAAGGGATACAAAGGTTAGACTCTGTGCAAAAGGTCATAAATGCACTGTTATACCTGTCTCAGTCATTCAATTCTTGAATGAACCAATACAGATGTACCTTGATGATCCTTCATAATAGTAGTTATATCTGAATATCATGTTTCTGTTACAAGGAATAACATTTCAGTATAGAAAAGTCAGAACTTTGAGCTAATTTTTCTGATTAAGTTTAATATCTTGGTCAATTTTTTTTTTCACCTGTGTTGACGTCTTTTCTGAAATCAATGCTATTCTAGATGCCTTTGCTGCTCTTAAGATTGCAGAGGAAAAGTTCGTAACTGTATCAAAATCAAAAATATTGTTGCTCAAGTTGCAGCTACTACATGAACACGCTTTGCATCGGTAAGGTTCCAAATCTCCTCCTATACATGCCAATCCTCTTGTTATACTCTCTCCTGGTCCAGAATGTCTTCGTGGTTACGAAAAACGAAGGGGTTGTTTAACCAACTTTTCCTCCCCCAATAGTAACTCCGTACCGGTGTTTAACTATTTAACAGCACTTGTAAATTCTAAAGGACATGCTTCTGTTTGATATTTTGCTTAAGCAAACTCATAATACCATCAAAGTTGGTTTATTTATCTGCCCTCTGTGAACACTTTGAAGGTTATGTAGATAGATTAAAATGCTTTGAAAGTGTATAAAACATTTGTTGGGATATATAATTTGAGCAGAGGCTCTCTATTGTGCTGGATTTATGATCTCTTAAGTCAGCTGTTCTAACTTTGATAAACCCATTAGTGGGAATCTAAAGCTAGCTCAACGAATGTGCAACGAGCTAGGAGGCTTGGCATCAACCGCTATGGGTGTAGACATGGAGTTGAAAGTAGAAGCAAGTCTTCGTGAAGCTAGGACCTTGCTTGCAGCAAAACAGTATAGTCAGGTTTGTAGTAAATCCTTGTTGACCATCTTTTTTTGAGTCTATGTGCTATCTATAACTTCAGGCCATGCGCTGAGATTTGTTAGTGTATCTTCATTTTGCTTTGGTACAACGTTCTACAGGCAGCAAATGTGGCACACTCCCTCTTCTGCACGTGCCATAAATATAATATGCAAATTGAAAAGGCGTCTGTTCTTCTTCTCCTTGCAGAGATCCATAAGGTATGAGATGGCTACAAGAACTTGCTAGCTTGAATATTTGTTCCGCCTTCCCAGATTGCAGTAGAAACATTTTGTTTTCTGGACTTTTTTTTTCCTCCCTTGCATGTAAGTCGTCTGAATGTGCTCTATCTCTGCTGCATGATCACTTTTTCAATTCTGTATAAGTTTTCTGACCGGCCTTCACCTTTCCCTTCGCCCCCCCATTTTGGTTCGTAGAAGTCAGGAAATGCAGTCTTGGGTCTTCCGTACGCACTGGCAAGCATCTCGTTTTGCCAGTCATTCAACTTGGATCTTCTCAAAGCATCAGCTACTCTCACGCTGGCCGAGCTATGGCTTGGTCTTGGATCAAATCATTCAAAACGGGCTTTAGACCTTTTGCACGGGGCTTTCCCTATGATTCTTGGCCATGGAGGTCTGGAGTTACGTGCTCGAGCATACATCTTTGAAGCAAACTGCTATCTGTCTGATCCTAGCTTTTCAGGTAGCTTTTGTTGTCTTGTACTTCTTTGACTATGGTTCACGCTTCTAAGTTGTCTTTTCTTTGCGAGTTTCCAATTGGTTTTTGTTTGTTGAATGTGAATATATTTCACCAGTTTCCACAGATTCTGTAACTGTCCTGGATTCTTTAAGGCAAGCTTCAGATGAGCTTCAAGCTTTGGAGGTAACTTATGCCATTAAGAACGCTATGCAGCTTTTGATTAATAAATTACACCGGACTCTTATAACTAACTAGGTCCAGCTTCGGTTAAGCTCTTCGTAACAGAAAAATTTGGATCATAGTACCGTGATTTACCGTTGTGTTTATTGTGCAGTACCATGAATTGGCAGCTCAAGCTTTGTATTTAATGGCGATGGTATACGACAAGCTGGGACAGATTGAGGAGAGGGAAGAAGCTTCGGCTTTGTTTAAGAAGCACATAATAGCTCTCGAGAACCCTCAAGAAATGGAACCAAACATAGTATGAGAGTTTGTGACCTTACGTAATAAGCTTACTATAACTTAAGTTGTAAAACATGTTCCTTACGACTCGTTCTAGTGTCTGAATATTACCCGGCATTGTGTAGCTTTGTTTACTTAATGACCGAGAGAGTATGCAACTTGCAACCTTATATAACTCTGAAAAATCTAAGAAATTGAAGAAGCTAAATTGCTAAAATTGCTTTTGCATGTTGTATGGTGTAACTAATTTATAATATTAACTTCCACATTGTCCTTGTAACTTGTAACATTTCATATGCAAAATCAGGTTTCACAAAACGTGAAATCAGGCAAACAAAGAATCTACCAAACAGATTATCCAAAAGTGGTAGAAGAATGGCATTTAATAGACCATAATTGTCAAATTACCAAACACTAGATTCAATTATGCCTCGTCATCACTCATCCATATATATGGTTGGATAATGTTACGTTTTTTCTTTTTCTTTTTCTAGTAATATTTTGATATTGAGAAAAATAAAATTAATATTATTCTAAACGGTCGATAGGTCTTACACGTCAGAACTCCGTAACCAATCAGCTAAAGGCCAAACTAGGGAAGAGATCCATCACGGAACGCTTCAATTTAGGCAAAATCTGATCGTACACGTGTACCATTCGATGTCTACTAACAAGTCAACATCTGACCTGACTTTCTAAAGACGGTGTACTCCGGAGATAACGAGACTAATTTTCCCTTTTCTTACATCAAATGTTCAGTTATATTTGTGTCGTCGATAGCTCAACGAACCACACTCAGTTCCGTAGCAGAGTTTTAGTCTTAGCAGAAGCTGAACATCAATGGGACACGAAAACGACGCCGCTTCAGAGAGTCAACAACACGACGGCGCTGCGGCGTCGGGATTTAAGCTCGTCGGATTCTCCAACTTCGTGAGGAAGAATCCAAAGTCCGACAGATTCAAGGTTAAGCGCTTCCACCACATCGAGTTCTGGTGCGGCGACGCCACCAACGTCGCTCGTCGCTTCTCGTGGGGGCTTGGGATGCGATTCTCCGCCAAATCCGATCTCTCCACCGGAAACATGGTTCACGCCTCTTACCTCCTCACTTCCGGCGACCTGCGATTTCTTTTCACGGCGCCATACTCACCGTCTCTCGCCGCCGGAGAAACTCGACTGGCCGCTACAGCCTCCATCCCCTCCTTCGATCACGTTTCTTGCCGCTCTTTCATCTCTTCCCATGGCCTCGGTGTAAGAGCCGTCGCGATTGAAGTAGAAGACGCAGAGTCAGCTTTCTCCATCAGTGTCACTAACGGCGCCATTCCTTCATCGCCTCCTACCGTCCTCGACGAAGCCGTTACGATAGCTGAGGTTAAACTATACGGCGATGTCATCCTCCGATATGTTAGCCGCAAAGAAGGAGACACTAATCAATCCGATTTCCTGCCGGAATTCGAGCCGGTGGAAGATACGTCGTCGTTTCCACTGGACTACGGAATACGACGGCTTGACCACGCCGTGGGAAACGTCCCAGAGCTTGGTCCAGCTTTAACTTACGTCGCAGGGTTCACTGGTTTTCACCATTTCGCGGAGTTCACAGCAGACGACGTGGGAACCGCCGAAAGCGGTCTAAACTCAGCGGTGCTGGCTAGCAACGACGAAATGGTTCTTCTGCCAATGAACGAACCAGTGCACGGGACGAAGAGGAAGAGTCAGATTCAGACTTTTCTGGAGCACAACGAAGGCGCAGGGCTACAACATCTGGCCCTGATGAGTGAAGACATATTCAGGACTCTGAGAGAGATGCGTAAGAGAAGCAGTGTCGGAGGATTCGACTTCATGCCTGCTCCTCCGCCTACTTACTACCAGAATCTAAAGAAACGTGTCGGGGACGTTCTCAGCGATGAACAGATCAAGGAGTGTGAGGAATTGGGGATTCTTGTGGACAGAGATGATCAAGGGACGTTGCTTCAAATCTTCACAAAACCACTTGGTGACAGGTATAGGTTTTTTAACAATCCATTTGATGAGAAACATGTTAGGGTTCGTGAGATGGTACAATGATCTTGAAAATTTGTGATTGTGGGTGTTTGTAGGCCGACGATATTTATAGAGATAATACAGAGAGTAGGATGCATGAAGAAAGATGAGGAAGGGAAGGTTTACCAGAGTGGAGGATGTGGTGGCTTTGGCAAAGGTAACTTCTCTGAGCTCTTCAAGTCCATTGAAGAGTACGAGAAAACTCTTGAAGCCAAGCAGCTTGTGGGATGAACAAGTAAATGATTTTAATTTAATGTAAAACTGTTCTGTATGTTAAAAATACATGATTACACAAAAATGTAACAGGATGTCTTCCATCTCGTTTTAAAACGAGATCAATAAAACAATGTGCGACCACCACTTTTTCAGTTTTTGTGTGGTATGTCTTGGATCAGGAAGCAGCATTTGAGATGGGTTAATCCTTGCAGCCGACGCTGAATTTAGCTATAAAGAACCCGATGGTATCGAGCTCCGATGACGGGTCGAATTTCTGAACCATTTCTTCTTCACCAGGTTTTAACCACTCCCTGCAAAACGGAAACGCGGTTCGTTTAGCGAAGAATGAGAGCCAACTCTTTATATCTCATCATCATCAATGTTTCTAAGATCTGTTTTGTTGATTATCATATCAATCTTATGGTATTAGATGTGTACTCGATATATCCGTCAGGGAATTCACATCGACCAACTAGACCAGGTCCTCCAATCCTAGGATGCTGCAGCAGCACAACAAACACATTAAGACGAAGAACAAGATCTTAATGCAATATTCGCCAAGATTTCAAACAGTTTCTTAGATATACATGTGCCCTTGATTTGACAATGAAAAGAGTATTTTAGATCCAAACCTGTGGTGCTAAAGAAAGAAACTTGTATTTATCTAGAGCATAGCGAACCACAGCCTCGTTCTCGCTAGGGTTAATTGTGCATCTAGCAAAATGGAAAACAAATCATCAACAGGTAAGATTGTAGTGACTCTCAATTACTCAAGAGTGTGCGACTGTTAGGTCTCATCTGCATAGCTTGGAGAACAACACAAATTCGGAAGTTAACGGAAACAAGATTTTGTTTGCATGCTTACGTTGAGTATACGAGAATCCCACCAACGCGAACCAATTGAACAGCCTGGTCAAACATTTTCCGCTGGTACCTTCCATGGTTTCTCAAAGATATAACAGTCTCCTACAAGAAATAACAATGGCAAATTCATTACCTCTGATCGATCTTAAGAAAAAAGGAAGAAACACAGATTCTACTCCCAATTACTACAAACACTTAATTATTTTGCGCAAGTCTTGGATTTATCTTACCAGTCCAGCGAAAAGACGTGGTCTCAAGCCAAGAGCAGAACAAGGAGCATCTAAAAGAACCCTATCAAAACTATTCGGCGGGAAGCCTTTTGATTTTCCAGCCCTTCCACCTTGGCTTTGAGTTCTTCCGCGACCATTTCTCAGCCTTCCCTTATTCTTCCTCATGTCAGCTTGGCTAACATTATCCCCTCCATTTGGCTGTTCAGTGCTGCCTAAAACATGGGTGGTGATAATGAGAAAATCAACTGTAATGGGAAAACCAACATTTCAGAGAAAACAACTAAACAAAGCAAACACTATGAGCTTAGTTACCATTTTCCTCACACAATTTGTCAGCCTCGGATCCTTTAGAAGCAGCAGATGCCATTTCCTCGTTTGATGATAATTCAGAATGGCTGGTCATGGAGCCACTATTCTCACCGTTAACTAGCGTTGTTGAATCATTGAGTGTGCTTGGAAGACAAACAGATTTGAGCGCATCCAATTTGCATGTTGTAATGCAAGTTAATCCCATCTCAGCAGACAATTTCTGGACATCGAGAACCTACTTTTTGGAAAACAGTAAACGAACTTATCAGAGTAGGTGATTTCGCAATCCCAACAAAAACTTTTGCTTTGTATTCTAAGCATTCTATGTACACAGGTCAGCACGTAAACACCAATTGAAACTATGTCTGTTTCTAAATATTATGTAATCATAAGAAACTGTACTTTGTTATGAGATCTATCTGCTGCTACTATCTCTCCCTCATCCTTCATAAGTATAGCAATTGCAGTAGTCTTCCCTCCTGGTGCTGCACACATATCTAATATTCTCTCCCCTTTCTGAGGATCTGGGCGGCCAAGATAAAAATTTAGCATCAAATTTCTTCAGTGTTGTATCCCTCGGCTTTCTCATCCATATCTAGGATCTACTATGTTTTTATGGATTTATGTAAACTATATCATACAAGGGAGTGAAGGTATAAAGCATGCCTTAGACTGAAAATTGTTTCACTTACCAAGAGCATGAGCAGCAACAATACTTGGTAGGTTTTGAAGAAATATTTCTCCCTCGAGGACACCTAAGGAGCCAAAACGTCAATTGTGAGAGCAATACTCCATGATGAAATAAAATACTGAGAGTCATAAACTGTAAGCTGAAGTAGAAGCAAACCTAGGGCAAAAGAAGAAGCTTACTATGAAAAGAAGGCAATCTGAAAACTCTGTTGCTCAAATCCACCGCAACTCCATGAGAAACACGAAACATCCCAGCCCTTGACAACATAGCTGTTCCCATGCCGATGTATAGTCCACTGCGTTCACAGTAGAAAGGATCTACAATAACACTACGGCACATGTCAAGTGTTTAATATATATTCCAAGATTTGTTTGTTGCAACCCTAAAACTAATATAACAACCATGGATGATATAGCCCTTTCAAGAGCAAGCTTTTCCAATACGACTGGATTATTGTAAGAAAACCAATCTATCAAATTCAAGTAAATTATAGCGTAAATGCATTTGATAAAGTAAATTGTTCGACTCTTATGGCTGCCAAAAATTGAAACTCATAACTCATATGATAACACTTTTGATCAATTTACAACCTAACACGAAGAAATATTCTCCTTCATCGAACAATCAAAGACCTATTCTTCGGTAACAGTGAAACAAAAGGATTCGCCAACCATATGAAATGTGACCGAAGCAAATGAAAAAGTTATGATTCTTGCCTGTTGGTAGACCCTGAAGGGTGGTCCCACGAGTCATATTAACACTCCAGTCACCTTCATCACCAGGTTGTTCCATAGCAACACAGACAGCAACTGCATCTCCTACCTCAACATGGGCAGTGCAAGCCAGTACACCTGGAACATAAACCTGCAACAGAAGCATAAGAGAAATATAACTATTTTTTTCTGTTCACGGTATGGCCAATGGCCAGGAAAGAAGCTTAAAGCCTTAAATTACTATCAAACCTTTAGAATTGAAAATATGAAGCCAAAATAATTATGTATATCATTGTGAACCATACTTAACTAACAAAGTTTTATTGATTTTACCTGGGCTCCTCTAAGAACAGCTTCAGCACACTTCCTGCTCACTAGGACCTCTTTCGGAGGGTTTTCAAGACCAAAGTCGTATTCAATTCTATGTGGGCCTGAGCCATTGACGAAAACAACATATTCCAAACCAGGTATCTGACACTTGGAGATGGCACTACTTCCATCTGATTTTGCTAGCTTCAAGCCATCCTCGGAGTCCTCTAAGATTTTGGTAAGCTTTTCAATAACCGCATCACTTGTTGTTTTAACTGTGTTCACCCGAATGCACGAGTAGGAAGATGGGCGCCTAATTTGGAACCCAAAAAAAAAAGAAAAAAGAGAGATTGGATCAAGATGTAGCAACAACTAACTAGTGCACAAAACTCATTTGAGGCAAAATATTGGATCATTTGAAGGAAAAGAGCTCGGAAGTAACCAATTTGAGAAGAATTCGTACGAGTATGATTCGTATTGTCAACATGTACATAAGCTCAACCCAGTCAATAGGTAATGCACAACACAACAACAAATCGAAACCAATGCAAAATCAATTCAATTTAGGGAATGAATAAGTTATAAGGAAAAACGAATCCAGCTTTATGCACGAACGATAGAAAGGTGCGAAGCTAAGTACGTGAGAGCCTTTGAAATGCGAGCAAAGTGGTCAGGTCCATAAGCTTTATTCAAGTACTCTTCGACTTGAGGATCCCATTGCAACACTGGATCGTAACAGTAACGCTCCAAACCAGAAGGATCCGTCTCCATCTGGCGAGAGAGAGAGGATTTCTGAGAAACAGAGGAGAAGAAGGTCGTGGCTCTGGTTATGCAACTAGGGAGGAAAGAGGGTTTTAGCAGAACCCTCGCTTTCTTCATTCAAGGGAAGGAGAGTGAGAGTTGAAAATTTGCTTCAGAGCTTTAATGGCGGATGGGCTTTGGGTTGCTAGAATTAGGCCTAATAACACAAGCAATCAGAAGCCCAAATCAACCCTTTGTTTTGGGCCCGTATATGATCAAGTGCAAAGATGAGACTGTGAACTGTGATCACACATAAACGAAAACAGAACATAGAAGGTGGTAGTCCCTAGAAGGTAATGATCATATTTATGTTCATGTTGTTGTTAGTATAATTTTCTACTTTCTATGTACAAATAAATCTGTAAAAAACCATAGATTTAGAAAAATTCTTTGTTTATTTAAAAAAGGTAAATAAAGGGGTTAGGTAGAACGTAGAAGAAGCTGAAAGGGTTTTTTGAGGATAGTCTTTTCCTACCAAACCCTTCTTTTAGCTTCACCTGCCATTTTCCCAATGTCTTCACAAATTCTCATTCAGATTATATATATTATATAGTGTTTGGTTTCTCGTTCCATCTCTCACCAACCCCTTTTGCATCTCCACTCTCAAGGTATCCCTATCTCTGTCTTTCTCTCTCATTTGATTTAACTTTTAGCTTCTGCAGTTTTGTAACCGTTCAATGCACATACCTTGATCTTTCTACTAATTATCTCTTGAACAAACTTTCTGGTGTTGGTGTTTGTGTGAAAGGTATGTAAGGTTTGACTGTTGCATGTTTTTTGGAACTAGTGACATGGATTCTCTCAAGCTGTATGGATTATGTACCCATTAAAGTTTCTTAATTTTTCTGAGTCTTTGCCCATTTATTCGATGATCAGAAGAGTAGAAATGCTCATTCTGCGATCATAAAGTTTATCTGTTGAACAGAGTTTGTGTTCTTGGTCTTGGTGGGAGACCAAGTGAAGAGCAGTCTAGGGAGTGTGGAATTTCTTTGTTTTGAAATTAGGTTGTTATACATTGGGTCTGAAGTTTTGTGGAATTTCTTGCCGGTGTAGTTTCTTCGTTTGAGATTGTTTTTTTTTTTGTATATCAGAGTCTTTCAATTTGATGATTATATTGATCAGATAAGCAAGTATCTGTTGACGTTAGAGAAAGCTGGAGATGGCTCAAGAAGGTCGAAACATGATTGATGAGCAGGCAATGTCTCTATATTTCAGCCTTTTTTGTGGTGTGTGTTCTTCATCATTCAAATCAATGAAACTTTTGGAAATTGGCATTGTTGCTATAGGTTGTTGTTGGAGAGGAAAAAGGTTCAGCGAGAGTGGCTACTCTTAACCGCCCTCGTCAGCTTAATGTCATCTCCTCAGAAGTGGTATAGATGCTAACATCTTAGAATCAGAAGCTGACAATACTCTCCTCTTCTAGATATATTTAGTGAGAGCTTTCTTATGTAAAAATTTGATACTCAGGTGTTCAAGCTTGCACAATATCTCGAAACGTGGGAGAAGGATGACAAAACAAAGCTTATACTGATCAAGGTTAATTTGATTTTTTTGGTCCTGATGATTTTCTACTACAAGAGACTAATTTATTAAACATAATTATTTGTGCAGGGTGCAGGGAGAGCTTTCTCTGCCGGTGGTGATCTAAAGATGTTTTATGATGGTCGAGAATCAAGTAAGTTTTTTTTTTTTTTTTTTTTTTATTTAAAAAGATTCAGTGAAAAACTTAGTGATGATGATGATACTTCTTTGTGACAGAGGATTCTTGCGTTGAGGTTGTTTACCGGATGTATTGGCTTTGCTATCATATCCACACATACAAGAAGACACAGGTGCCTTTTTTGATAACTAGTGTTCCATATTCCATTCTCTTGAAGAGTGTTGACTGAATATAATTTTGTATAGGTTTCTCTTGTTAACGGTATATCGATGGGTGGAGGTGCATCGTTGATGGTCCCAATGAAGTTCTCCGTTGTGACAGAGAAAGCTGTGAGTAGTGCTTCAGTTCTTGTATCTGTATAATGAAACAAGTGTAGAAAGAATCCAACTAGTTCTGTGTCTATTGATAGGTTTTTGCAACTCCAGAAGCAAGTATCGGGTTTCACACTGACTGTGGATTCTCTTACATCCATTCACGTCTTCCTGGTCATTTAGGTAACTTCTAATCCGTTAAAAGAACAAATACTGATTCTAACTACAAGGCATTGGCTAATCTCTCTAATGTTGTTGAGTTTTGTATGACACTTTCAGGAGAATTCTTGGCTTTGACTGGGGCAAGATTGAACGGCAAAGAACTTGTAGCAATTGGAATGGCAACACATTATGTACCTTCTCTTGTGAGTATTTGAGCTGTTTCCATTTTTTATATCTGCAACTTTAGCAATGTTTGCCTATGATCCTGAAGCGACAAATTCTACTCATGTCGTTGTAGAAAATTTGTGTAAAATGCTTATCATTCAGAGATTTTATTTCTTGTCAGAAATTGGCTGATCTGGAGGCACGGCTTGTGAGTTTAGACTCAGGAGACGCAGATGTAGTCCGATCCACAATTGAAGAGTTCTCCGAGAAAGTCAACCTCAACGAAGACAGCATCCTTAACAAGTAACACTCCTTTTCTTTTACATGCCTTCCTTTTTTTTCATGCTTGCGGTCTTTTTATAACTTTGTGGAGATGGCTCATGTCTGCAGGCAGTCAATAATTAATGAGTGTTTCTCTAAAGAAAGTGTGAAGCTGATCATACAAGCATTCGTAAGTCATCCGATCTTCTTGGAACACAAGTCAAGTCGTTCCCCTGGTTTCCTCATAGGTATGTGAAATATTTGTGGTCATCGTACAGGAAGCTCAAGGTAGCAAAGAAGGAAATGAGTGGATAGCTCCAGTCATCAAAGGATTAAAACGATCCTCACCCACAGGGTTGAAGATAACACTGCACTCGGTATGTTCTTCCTTTAGACCGATTCCTGTGAAATATGACTCTATTCTGTCATGTTTGCTGTAATCTGCGCCTACGCTCAAATATCCTTGTAGTGATGTTGAATCTTTGACAGATCCGTGAAGGTAGAAAACAAACACTGGGTGATTGCCTCAAGAAGGAGTTTCGGCTCACTGTGAATATCTTGAGGAACACCATATCCCCTGACGTGTATGAGGTAAAGAATAACAGATGCAAGATTTGAGATCCATTTCTTGTTTTGCTTTTTTCAAGAAAACGGCTGCATCATGTTTGTTAATAACGCGCAGGGTATAAGATCTCTGACCATAGACAAAGACAATTCTCCAAAGGTATGTTTTACGCTCTAAAATGCAAAATATGCGTCTTACTTAAAAGCGAGATCGCGTCTAACATTCTTGTAAACTTCTATGGTGCAGTGGAATCCAGCGACGTTAGATGAGGTAGACGACGAGAAAATCAACCTGGTGTTTAAGCCCTTAGAGGATGATATTGAGCTTCATATCCCTGAGACTGAAGAAAACAGGTCTGTTCAAGTGATGACAAACCCAACTCTGAAACTTTCTTTCCATCTGAGTTCTCTCTAAGAAACCAAGTCCCTTTGGTATGTTTTGATATGGGGCACTGAAAATTCACAGGTGGGGAAGCAAATACGAGACTTCAGGTTGTGCACCAGCACGAGGATAGAAGAGAACAGAAGTGAGCATATGTTTTGTTTTTTTCAAACTCCAAAAACACGAAACTCCAAGTAGTATGTTGGTTGTTTGCTTCAGATCACACTCGGTGCAACGATGATTAAATAAGGTTCATGTCTGAATCTCGGTTTGGTTCAGCTATATTTCTAGGATATGCTTTTGTTGGTGTCTAAATCTTGAAATGGTGTGATTTCCACAATTTTCTTGATTATCATTATGTGGGTTGTCAACATTCAACAATAGTACCTCTTTTCTAATTATGGCTAATACTAGTTATCATTTTCAAATGATGTCTTCTCCGCACAAACAAAACTAATCACAAGTCTATATTAGTGTTAAGATTAGATAAACGAAGTCACGTTTAGGTCGTTGAAACAGACGCGAGCAATTCGGACAGCTCAAATTTGCCTCTTTATTTTTTTCTCTCAATCTTCTCTTCACTATATATCTCTCTTCTTCTTCCTCATAATCTTCTGCGTCTTGACGAATCAAAACACACAACAGAGACAGAGGAGCGGAAAAATGGCCGACTCCCTTTTGGAAAAGGCCACCTCTGCTCTCGATGAAGCCAAAGAAACCGCCACCTCTGCAATCGGTGAAGCCAAAGAAACTGTCACCGCCTCTGCTGAAACTGTCAAGCCCGATGTTCTGAAGGATGCAGTGGACAATGTGGTCACAAGAGGCATAGATGGAGCTAAGTCTTTGTTGCACAATTTGGAGGAGAAGAAAGATGCAGTCTCCTCCAAGATCATAGGAGCAGTTTCACATTTTACCGGTGACTTACTACCAGTATCCTCAGACAATCAGGTTCGAATAAAAGAAAACTTCAAATTCTTATATCTTGAGGAAAAGTTGGATGTGGGAGATAAATTTTTATGCTTCTTTTTTTCACAATTGCAGCCACTCCTAGCGGCGGGTGAGACAACGACGCCATGGTGGAACGACTGTTGTGGAGTTCTTGATCTTCTCAAGGAATCATCATCATCTACTAGATGAAGATCATCTTCCATGTGAAGAACAGAGCAGAGAAAAAAGATTTCTTGAGACGTGGTTTAAGATTGTGTCTTTTTTTTTGTTTTATTTCAATCTCATGATTGTTGCCGAGAATATTTGTAATGAAAGAAGTAAGCAAACACAAAATAAAAGTTGTGAAACCAATCGAATTCTCAAGCATATAACAAGAAAGTTCTGTAACACTCCGAAAACAAAGAAATCAAATTCATAAAAGTCTACCTCGAATCAAACTCTCTTCGAATGGTAAATGTAGAAGACAACAGCCGCTCCCGCCACTGCAACTGCAACCGCCGCCGCAGCTCCACCAGAACCAAGAGTCACAGTCGGTGGCGACCATGACTTAAGCTCAATGCCATTAACTGGCTCAACCATATTCTTCAATCCACTGATCATCTTCTCAGACTCATCCATCTGTCTCTCTAACTCCACAATCTCTGATTCCATAGCCGCCACTTTCTTCTCTGACTCTCTCAATGCATCCTCCAAAACCAACTTCTCTGTTTTCCATTTCTGCAACTCTTCTTTCCCTTTTGCAACATCTGATTCCAAACCTTTCATCTCCTCTCTCAACTCATCCATCTCCTTTTCCTTACTGTCAATCTTGTCTCTCATCTCTTCCTCTGCTCGGACCTTTTTGTTCCTCTCCTCTAACTCCTTCACCTCCAAAGCACTAAGCTTCGTCTCCAGTTCCTTCATTCTCTTCTCGTTCTCCTCCTTTGCAGTCCTTAAACCAGCGACCTCTTTCTCCAATTCCGCAATTCCATCCCCTTTCTGTGAAATCTCAGACCGGAGCTTCTTCGCCTCCGCCGCAGCCTCTTCCCCTTCCGTCTCGGCAGTGACCAGTTCATGCTGTAGCCGTGCCACTTCGGTTTCGAGCTCCGAGGCTCTCGCAGCTATGGCTTCCAGAACCTTCCTCTCCTCATCCGACTTGTCAAGCTCCCGCTCCATCTCACCCATCTTACGCCTCGCCTTGGATTCGGCTCCTCTCAGCTCCTCAATCTCCGCTGTCAGGCTCTCGATTTTCCGACTGATTTCACCATTATCCCGCGCCAGCTCCTTGTTTTGAGACTCGAGCTCTCCGATCTTCCGATTCAATTCCGTCGAATTCCCACCGTCGTTCTGTTGATCGGAATCGAAGAAACTGTCATCCTCATGACCAGTCGCTTCGCCGTTCAGGCTCCTCTCATCCGCCATCTCCGGCAGCTATGAGGAAATGGTTAGGATCGGAAAATCGAATCGTGGAAAGAAAAAGTGATAAACCCTTAAGATGCTCGCTGAAGATATATGTAAAACCGTAAAATGGAGAAGGAAAGGTTCGACTTTTCTGATTCCCGTAAAAATGGTGAGAAATGGTGAGAGTCTGAGAGATGAACAATAAAAATTAAATAAAAAGGATAAACGACTTTCTCCTTTCTGCGATTCGATGCAATTAGGGCTTCTGGTTCTTATAAACCAATCTTAATAATAACCGACCAAGTCTGATCTGCTACGAATGGACGGCTCAGAATCGAGGAATCAGTCCGATGCGGTAATGCAATGATTCGAGTTTCTAGCCACGTGCGCACTACTTTTCTTCTTTTTGATATACACTTTTTGTTACTTTTCAAATCGTATTGGTAAACGAATTAAATAAATCTATACATATTTAACAACAAAAAAAGAAATAAATCTACATAGTTAACAACAACAAAGAAGAAATTTCTACATAGATTATTTCAAATTAATTGTTCAATATAAGAAATCTTCAAGTGTAATAGTGGATGGTCTTATTAGAATAAAGTAATTAGCCAACTCATTATATCTTTTATCATCGATTTGCAACCTAAAATTACACACATTCCTCAAATTGTAATTATTAAAAACCCACTTATTTGTATACTGCCTTTTTAGTTTGTAGGTAATCAAAAGGATTGTGTAATTTGGGTTCTTTAAGATGATCTTATAAATTAAATGCAATCTGATTAGTTAAAAAAAAAAAGAACTTTTAAAAGTATTGATTGGGCTTAATTACTTTATTCTAATTTTGATTAACAAAAAGAAGAAGTATTGATTGGGCTTTTGAGGCTTTTGCTGAAAGCATGTTTAATTTTATAAGGGCCCATAAATTTCGGTACGTAGGTCATTTAAGGAAATTAGTGGCCTTCTGCTTTTACTCTCTGCCCTCTAGTTAGATCTCAAATGATGATCTTGTTCGTTTCTTGGGCTACATTATCCCTAACATATATATAGGTGCCCAAGTAAATTAATTTTTATCAAAAGAGAAAATATAACAATTATTTCCCTTCGATAAAAATCCCTCAACCCTACTAACATTCCTAACAAGAGCCTAACTAAGTCAAACAATATTTACTAACAAACCAAACCGTAATATACCAAAAAGTTTTGATAAAACTAGAGATTAGCTTATTTTCGGTAAAACAGAACTAAATTGAACTGAGTTTACTTTAACAAAAAAAGAACAAAGTTGAACTGAAAATAAATTCAAATACCTTTTTACTCGAAAAATTAACCATTACCTATGTATCATTCATGGTCATTTTATTCGATCGTTATGGTATGAGTTTTTATTGTAGCAATTTTATTTGCCAATATATCTGGTCTTCTTCTTATAGTAATTAGACTCTTCTCCACATTACCAAAAAAAAAAAAGACTCTTCTCCTTTTGTTTGACCATAGTTTTTATAATAGTTATATCGAGTAAGCATTATATATGTCGCGATCGCATCTAGGCCAGATGCATCATCAGTAGAAACAGAATACATACAGTATGTATGATTAGCGAACAAGTTATATAGAAAGTTGTGACAAACAAAAAAGTTGTGAGATCCGTGATAAGAGGATGTTATTGTAGCTAGATATAACTTAAATATATTCTCAAAGTTTGGAATGTTAAATTGTTGCGGTAGCGCCAGGAGATTGCGCAATAAATAATACCAGAGGTCATTTTCTTTCTGTGGTCTATCTACAATTTAAATGAGCTCCTCCTATAGTACAAAGTTCACTTATGATCATGCCAGAATAGTTTGACAAAAATAATCAACTAAGTATATCTTGTCCCATGGTTTTTATTCTTTCAATAAAATACCCCAAATTTTGACATGAAAACCTCTATTACAAATTTCTACAAGGACCGTCATAGATAGATGTCATCTTTTATTCAAACTTATATGAAAAACTTTTCGAAAACCAAATGAATCCTAAATAGTTTTTTTATTTATTCTTATTTACCTTTTCTATTGAAAAATTTCACCTGAGTATAACATAATTCTTTTTTTAGAAACTAGTCGTTCAAAATTATATTACAAAATTGATTCCGAGCGTTGGATGAAGGGATTGTTATCTTGGTATGGTGGGTTGTTAAATATTATAAATTGTGTGGTGGTTGTAAAAAGTTGTATGTTTGAGCCAAAAGCATAAAATGCATGATAAGTACGTAGATAACCCAAAATGAAATTAAAAATGGTTTGAGTAATGTATTTGAGCAAAACATTCAACGAAATCAGCATGCCCTTAACTACCTCACCAATTATAATATTTGCCGCAACACTTGCATGCACGTTTCTCTGTATTAGATTCTTTGTTCAATAAATTTATTTTATTTCTTCAAGCCAAAAAGAAAAATAAATTAAAAATAAAATAAATAATTGGACCGCGTTAGAATATATAGTCAACATGCATTTTCTCGTTAGTCACCTACCCGACCAGTCTCATCACTGATATTGTTGCGTTATGTTTATTTTTTTTAACAAAAATTGCTGCGTTATGTTTGAGGAGAAACTCTTGCCTTTTTTGTATTGGGCGCCAAAAATTTTTAAAAGTCATTTGTTTAAACCGAGGGATTATGTTTTTGGGTTTTAACATATATATAGTTTTACATTTTTCCTCAAATAAAAAAAGAAGAAGCATATAGTTTGAAGAATGACTAGTTGGTCAAACGTTCGGGTATGGGAACAAGTATTTGAATTATGTTGTTAATAAGTGGTACTAATTTATATGCTTTGGTTGTTGTAACAAGTCATGTTCCATAGGAATTATTTATGACCAGGGAAAATTTTCAATTGGTAGCAATATATTTCAGGGCTCATGTTATGAAAAAAAAAATAATAATAATGTTAAATATTAGTGAGACTCTAATCTATACATATGATATGGATGGAAACATATCCAAACCAACCGATCGAATCGATAAATCCTTTTTTTTTTTTTTTGGATTTTTGATTATTAAGATGCCAAGATAGATTTTATTGTTTGGCTAATGAAATTCTAAGTACAAAAGAAGACAAATGCAAAAATATGACTTTTTGTCTTTAGTTGTTTTAAGGATTGATCTAATGAATTGTAGATTATAAACAAAGAGAAACTAAATGGAGGGTTTTCAAATTAGTTTATCCTACTTCTATTTTTCTGTCAATAGTTTCTTCATTTCTTTGGGGTGAAATCTTGACGATGGCTTGCATGTATCTTTTTTTTTTGGTAACACGCTACCCGTACATAACGTCGGTGCATGTCATCTATTATTAATGGCGTTGACTTTACGTGACTCTAAATTGCCAGGATCTATGCAATCAGCAGCTCATCTAGGGTTTCGAATACTTTTAAGTTTTTAATTGATTTTGCTAGTACACATATCTTTAACAAGAAAAATCCCGTGCAAATACTACAGTATTTCTTTGAGTATACGTAATTAATCACAAGAACAGCAGCGGTAGTAATTTATTCATAAGTAGGAAGAATCAAAATGGAGATACGATCACACGACACAAGAAAAAAAAATCAAAATAGAGACAATCCGAAAAAAATGCCAAAAAGAGAAACATCAAGGTATTATAAGCAAATGAGGTATGGTTTTTACGTAATGATGATTTGATCTGGATCATCCGATGATGTGTATAACTAACGAACCAAGGTATAAGCATATCTTCTGCAAAAAAGAAAAAGCATATGCATGATGTATATTTAATTTTTGCAATTTCATTCTAATGACAAAGAAGTGGTATTTTTAGGTTTGACCGTTCAACACGTTAAGTTATTTAGTTTGTCATTCTACACAATTCTGTAGATTTTGTTTTTTTTTCATGTTTATCGTTTCATATATATTGTTATCAGCTTATGTGTATGTCTTTTCTTCCCTTTTTCCGACTATCATAAAAACTTTAACTGGGTAACCAGTATTATAACTAAATATGTAATGCTAAAATGATGCTACACGATTCCATATTAATAAGCCGGCCTAACAAACAAGGAAGTAACCTAAAAATGTAGAAAAAAGAGCAGTGGCACATAATAGTAATTACGAGGAAAAGAATAACAATTAGAAGAAAAAGTCAAAGTAAGAAAGGAAAGTTGGTAGAAAGAAAGCTGACAACAGTGAGAGACTAACACGAGGACGCAATTTTTCAAAGCCAAAAGAATTGGCGAAGGTGAATGGTAAAATGGTGAAGCCCTCTTGAATGTTCACAGATCACAACACACGGTTTATGCATCTCTTCCTTCTTCACACTTCTCTATGCTTCATCAATTTCATTTACTCATATGTCTGCATCTATTTTTTTGACTTTTGCTCTTACTATTCATGTATATGTCGACAAGTGTCATAAATATGGAATCAGGCAAGAGTTCGATTAAGGTTTCGAATGCTTGTCACGAAGCATAGCCGCATAGGTTGTGTGGTTAAAAGAATGTAGTACTATATGGTCAAAATACTGAAAGGTGAATTTTCATATAGTACTCGCATATTTATATATGTAACTACATTTAATTTTCGATTAAAGCGATTAAGAGTCATTGCAACCAACTGTTAGCGTCTTCTTTATTGACGTTTAATTATAATGGATAGAAAAGCAAAAAGCGGATAAAACATCATACAACAGCTAATGATGTTTGGTACGTTGCCGACGGATTAGACCGGTGAGATATGCTATAATTCATGTAGTTGAAAGTTAAACTATCATGTTGATGTCTTCTTCGCTAAGTTCGGTCCAATTCATTAGTGAAAGTAATTAGACATACTCCTATACAGGTAAGGTTGGACTCAGTTGTATTTATTATGATTTTGGATAGTACCTGCATTGCATATAGCATGAGTCATGACAGAACTTGTCGTTAGCGTTAAGATTTGGAGTTCGGTAGTGACTTGTCTCATTTATTCCTAGATTTCATGTCTTTTGGTTATGATCAATTCTCGTGCCGAAATCAAGTTGGATTAGGTTTTTTTTTTTTTTTAAATAATAAATCATCTACTTTTCCTAAAGTATTTCCAGGGTCAATAATTTATTTGCATTTCCGATCTCAGATACTAGCAAAAAAAATATTTCCTAATTAATATTCAAATAAAATCAAAATAAAAAATGCTTTTTCGAGATATGAGATATGGGACATATCAGCCTCTGTAAACATTGCATGTGTTAATTAGTGAGATCTCTTAATTAGTCGAAGTTTTGTGTAGTGTTGGATCAATAGGTTGTTTACAGAGCTGCTAGAAAGCTCAGAGGCTATGGCTTGGCTTCCAATTGAAAAATCTGCTAGAAACAGCACACGTGTAAATTAGTCGAGGTTTTGAAGTCCATCACAATTTATTTTCCAACATATAATTAATTAACTAAAATGGAAAAAAACACTACATTTTTAAAAATGTGCAAATGTTAAAAAGAAAGGGCCGGTCACCAACTGCATAACCTAACTTGTTAAAGCTCTTCTATGTTGGATTTGGCAGAAAAAAAGTGCAATCTTTGAAACTTGGGGAACAAATCAAATGCGCTTTAATTCTAAGTAATCGTGTTCACATAACGTTGTTATGTTTTTGAAGACTTTTGGTTAGATTCGAGGTCACATATATATAGAGACGTAGTTTTATACTCTATGATAGGAACAAATTAACTGTTATCCACTATGGTTATATACTTGTAAGGGATATAGATTAAAATGAGACTACGTTATATTTTTTTATAAACTTAAGTATGATATATGGGGCCTAAAACAAGACATTTGTCTTAAAGAGAGTGACTTATCCACCCTTAACATAACAAAATGTTTCTATCAAAATAATGATCTGTTTTGTGACCTGTTTACCAGAAAAAGAGAGAAACGATGGAGACATCAACTTAAGAAAATAAGGCAATAGAGGAGCGTCAAAAGCAACTGGAGCGAGATAATCATGTGTTGACTGCAACTAGACAGCAATACTTTATTATACGATGCAGATACTGTTAATGTATTGTTTCATTCGTTATGTGATACTATATCTTAAACTCATGTATGCAAATAGCCAAATATAGTAGTAGAATCATCAACCGTAACTTCTTGGAAACAAACACAACACATTCTGATTTAACTTTTTTTAATAAAGAGAAAATATTCATAGACGTTTTGGCGTACAGTTAATGCAAGATGTGTGGGTAAACCAAAATTTTAAAAACAAAAAACAAAAATCAAATAAAAAGGGTCAACCTTCACACCGCCTATCATCATCATTCACTATATATAAATCTCCTCTGCAACATCTTCGTCTTCTTCTTCAACACATTAACTCCTCTCTCTTTCTCTCTCCATCTCCATCTCTTTCTCAGTTTCTCTCTCTAAGCCATAGCCATAGCTATAGCTATGGTGTTTCCAGAGCTTCTAGTGGTTCTAGCAGAATGGGTCCTTTACCGTCTTCTTGCTAATTCATGTTACAGAGCTGCTAGAAAGCTCAGAGGCTATGGCTTCCAATTGAAAAATCTCTTAAGCCTCTCCAAATCACAGCCTTTAAACAACAATTCTCATCATCACCATCAACTACAAAATCAACAAAACCAACAACTTCAAGATTCTCTAAACCCTCTCTTCCCAAGCATTACCAAGTATCAAGAGCCTCCAGACAAAAACAGAGCATGCTCTGTTTCTTCTGATCATCATCATCATCACACCTTGGTCTGCGACATCGATGGTGTTCTATTGAGACAACATTCAAGCAAACACTTCCACACGTTCTTCCCTTACTTCATGCTCGTAGCCTTCGAAGGAGGATCAATCATCAGAGCGATCCTTCTCTTGCTCTCTTGTTCTTTCCTCTGGGCTCTGCCGCAAGAAACCAAACTCAAAATCATCTCTTTCATAACCTTCTCTGGTCTTAGAGTCAAAGACATGGACAACGTCTCTAGGTCGGTTCTACCCAAATTCTTCCTCGAGAACTTGAATCTCCAAGTCTACGACATCTGGGACCGAAGTTCGTACTCCAAAGTTGTGTTCACGAGCTTGCCGCAAGTGATTGTGGAGATGTTCCTCAGAGAACACCTCAACGCTGATGATGTGGTTGGGACTAAACTGCAAGAAATAGAAGTTATGGGGAGGAAATTCTTCACCGGCTTAGCTTCCGGGTCTGGTTTCGTCGTGAAACATAAATCAGCTAAAGACTACTTCCTTGATAACAACAACAAGAAGCCTGCACTTGGAATTGGAAGCTCTTCAAGCTCACAAGATCATATCTTCATCTCCCTTTGCAAAGTAACTACCTTTTTTCCATCTTCTTTACTTCCTAATTTCACAAATATAGACTAACTTTCAATTTTGTCAAATTTCCAACAAATCACATTTTCTTATCAATTTTCTCAAAAAATAGACTTGAAGTTAATACTTAATAACTATCAATTTTGTTTAAGTTTCCCACATGTTCACATCTTTACACCATTTCCTTTAGTTTCCATTTCCACAAAAAACTTTCAATTTTTGTTGTAAATTACCAACAAGATTGCATCTTCATTTCTATTTGCAAAGAATTTTGCTTTTTCCATTTTTTTTACTTCCCAATTTCACAAATGTAGATTAGTGTACTAACTTTTAAATTTGTTTCAAATTTCCTTCACAGGAAGCTTATCTTTGGAATGAAGAAGAGTCCATGAACAAGAACAACACATTGCCTAGAGAAAGATACCCAAAGCCATTGATATTCCACGACGGAAGATTAGCTTTCTTGCCAACACCATTCGCTACATTAGCTATGTTCATATGGCTCCCTATCGGATTCTTCCTCTCTGTTTTCAGGATCTCGGTAGGAGTCTTGCTTCCTTACCACGTAGCCAATTTCTTGGCTTCTTTATCCGGTGTTAGGATCACTTTCAAGTCCCACAATTTGTATAACGGTCCTCCCGAGAAAGGTAAAAGTGGAGTCTTGTATGTATGCAACCATAGGACCCTCCTTGACCCGGTTTTCCTCACCACATCGCTTGGCAAGCCCTTGACCGCGGTTACTTATAGCTTGAGCAAGTTCTCAGAGCTCATAGCTCCTCTCAAGACTGTTAGCCTGAAGAGAGACAGGAAGAAAGATGGCGAGGCGATGCAGAGACTGCTAAGCAAAGGAGATCTAGTGGTTTGCCCTGAAGGAACCACTTGTAGAGAGCCTTATCTACTGAGATTTAGTCCTCTGTTCGCTGAGCTAACCGAGGACATTGTTCCTGTGGCTGTGGATGCTCGAGTGAGCATGTTCTATGGGACAACCGCAAGCGGGCTCAAGTGTTTAGACCCTATCTTCTTCCTCATGAACCCTAGGCCGGTTTATTGTCTTGAGATTTTGAAGAAGTTGCCAAAAGAGATGACTTGTGCAGGAGGTAAGTCAAGCTTTGAAGTTGCCAACTTCATTCAGGGGGAACTTGCTAGGGTTTTGGGATTTGAGTGCACCAATCTCACAAGGAAGGATAAGTATTTGGTTCTCGCTGGAAATGACGGCATTGTCAGATAATGTAATCCGAATTTTCATTTAGGTTTTTTTTGGTTACAAAGTTAAAAATCTTATTATTTCAGGACTTAGATGTTTAATTCTATATGGTTGATTCATTGGCAATTTGGCATCATTTCTTTTTCTTATCTTCTTCTTTTCCCCCCGGGATTAATGATGTATTTTCGAAATGTTTGCTTATTTATAATTTTGTTTCTTGATTTGTACAGTCTATAATCTCAAGCTGTCGCTTTGATGCCATCAATTGCATTACTAAAACAAATGAAATGATTTCAACGTTGGTATGAACATTAAATGTGGATGCCCATATTCCTCTTCATATCACATCCAAATTTAATGTACCAAGAAAAGGACGACATACCAAGAATGTTATCATTTCTTTTGTTGGTTTCGCTTCATTCTCTTCACTGAGATTGAAGCTCAGATCTTGATACAACGCGTCAAAGAAGGGGTTTCATATACTCACTAACTGGTGTTTGCTGCCTCTTTGCAAATGATATGTGCAATTCTACAAAAGCAAAACAATACACTTCATATACTAAGTAACACTGCAGTGACTAGAAGTAAAACTTAGTACCTTTCCCTCACAGAACGAATCTCCTCAAGAATTTCTGCAGTCTGTTGAACCTTAAGATTCTTGGGTTTATCTTCATGATTAAGCACCAAAGATGCAACATTTACAACAGTGACTAGCTCAGCTTCGATTCTGCCAAGTTTCTGGTCTACATTTTCCAAGAAAGATTCATAAGAAGATACTTCTCTGAAGTCGATCCCGGTTGAAGCATCCAAGCCAGTTGGATCATTTTCTTGCTCGTCTTTAGTAGAATCAAGCTTTGGAGATACGATGTGAACTCCACCTGAAGCATAGTCTCTATCTATTTCAGGATCCAAAGATATATTCCCAATCAGCTGTGCTTCCTTGACAGATATTGCCTGAAACCAAACCAAACTAAGGCTTCTCAAGACATGATTAGAACCAGATATAGACAAGTAACATCTCTGATTTCTTCGTACCTCGTTAAGTTTAGAAGAAAGGGTATCGAGCAACTCGATGCGAGCTTTAGCCTTGTCCAAAGCTTGCATGACTTTTTTCTTCTGAAAAAGCAACTCTCTTGCATCCTTCACTTTCCCTGTTTGAACATTTACAGCTGCTTGTTTCCGTAGATTCTCTGCAGCCTCCGATAATCTCACAAGTCTCAACCTGTTACTATTTGCTGGCACCAACAACAGAAACTTGACATCAATCACTCTGAATCATGCTAAATCTAAGAATTTCACATCAAGATGCAAAAAGAGTTATAATTGGGGTATCTGAAACTCGCAAGGAAACGACGATTGATTATTCAATCTACTCATTCCAATTAGCAAATAAAGATTGGACCTTTGGCACGAGTGGACTCGGCCTCGGCGTGAAGCCGATCGAGCTGGGAACGAAGGAGGTCGGAATTTGCGGTGGAAGCGAAGCACCTTGGACTCCGGTGAGACCGAGCAACCACCAATGGAGCTCCGACGACGCTGGTCGTCACCATCTTTGGTCTTCCTACCCGGTTATCTCCACACAGCCGGTATTAAATAATCTAAACCGGTCTTAAGAAACCGTGGTCGGAATTAGGAACCTTCGATTATACCGTACCGTCGTCAATAGACTTTTCCAGCTTTGACGTCTCCGTCCAAATAAATTTGATTTTCTCTCTTCAAAATCTGAAGTTTAGATACCATTTCGTAGATCACGAATCTCCCGGCGCTGTCACGTTTTCACTCGGATATTCCGGTTAGTTTTTTTGATTATTGGATAAGTTTTTGTTTGCGATCATCGAGTTTAGATTTGCAATCTCTGCCTTTCTCTTTGCTTTTGGTTCTAGGAGGAATTGGATCAGATATGAACTGGGTTCAACGCAAAATCTACCTTTATAATGTAACATTCGGGCTATACATGCTTGATTGGTGGGAACGATACCTCTTCAGTATCCTTACTCTCTCTCTCTGTCTCATCCCTGCTTGATAAGATTCCTTCTGTTGAGCGATCTATCTGATCTTCTACTTTAAATTTCGGTTGCTAATTTGAGAACGATATACTCTTCCATCGTTACAAAGATGAAAGTTTTGATTTTTACATGGTTGGTGATATATGGTGCCACTGAATTCTTTTCACTCGTCTTGTCGTCTAAAGCAATGCTCTGTTCGATCTTATAATGATGTTCAGAGTTTTCGTTATAGATTTTGCTGATAGGTATACTATGATTGAAAAAATCAGTTTGGTGGTTGGAAATTTATCAGATCCCTGCTTGCATTTTTTCTGGATCTTTGCCTTTCCTCAACTCTTATCAGATGGTTTGGTGGTAGTCTTGATGTGGTTCGTAGTATACAACAGTACACGCTACTTTTCAGAACTCTTCCAAAGGTAAAAACTTCATCATCTTTGTCCACACTCCACACCTTTAGGTTGCAGGCATTATCAGCTATCTAACTCTTTATGCTAGCTTGGTCTTATGGTTTCATTAGTGGGTTTCTGAGGAATGAGCGTTATGATACAAGATCAATGGTTTTGTCATGCCTCGCAGTTTATGTCTCTCTAGGAATTTTGCAGAGCAAAAGGATAAGTCCAGCATTGCCTAGAATATTAGCTTACCTTGTCTTTCTCTTATGCCATTTTAGTTGGAGCAGAGATAGATAATTCCGATCATATGCTTAAATCATTTCCAGGAGTTGAATGAATGGATTTGAGATACAAGTCTTTAGTCTGCCTGATGAATTTACTGCTTCTTGATATCGGACTCTGTTTCCTTTTTAGTTTAGTATTCAATAGGCTGTTCTGTATAGGAAGCGTTTGAAGCTCTTTCTTGATAATTTTCTATGTGCACTCACAGTCACAGCTTAAGTACCTTCTTTTATCCTTGTATTGCAGGCATTTGACATGAAAGCATGTCTCGTTTCTCGCACGGCAGAGCATGCAAAGCCTGGAACCTCCAAAGGCATGCGTGTTTGGTTTCAGTTTCTGAGACGTATACCAGCTAAAACCTTTATGCTGCTTCACCTCTGATTATTTAGCTTTCTTTTAAAGTTGGGACATCACCTAGGACTGTCCACATGTCTATGTATCATTTGTTCCCATGATTTTTGAATTAGCACAACTTATTTTATAGACACCTAAGATTGCAAGCCTTTCTGCTGTAATTTTCAATCATTTTTGTGACAAGTGAATGCTTCTCCAATACTACAAAAAGTTCTTGTTTAAAAATTACCTTAAGTTGAATAATAAAAGTACCTTGGACGTTAAACGGTTAAATGCAGAAATGCAGCAATGAAGAAACATTCCCAAACTGCTGAATGGACCGACAATAATCTGACCATCTAACTGACCTCGAATGTCACTAAAGAAATTACGCAAAGCATGTGGTGAAGACAAAGAGTAGATTCTATTAGTCAAATGGTCAGTTAGCCACGCTTCGCCAACTTCCCCGAAAACTTCCCTCAACTGCTTGATGAGATCATCCAGTTTTGGCTCATAAATGTCATCGCAAGCCTGCACCTCAAAAAATAAGAAGAGAAAAGCTAAAAGAAACTCGGCAAAACCTAAACTCATTGCCGTGTTAAACCTAAACTAAATTGCACAGAAAACTATAAGATAGAGTAAAAAAAATGCACCTCAGTGAGATAGCACAAGTAGGTTTCGAGGGGCTGGTGCTGAGAGACCAAAGAGAAAGGGCCAGGACGAGACATCTGAGTAGAAGGCGCGTATATCTGCGCGTATATCTGCAGGAGAATGCAGACGGAGATCTTGTGTGGAGTTAATTCGGCCAACACTCTCCGTGTCTGCTGCTCGACCAACTGGTCTTTGCTAGAAGAATTTGGACCGTACATCACAGAGTGAGCAGGTTCGTAGCTCTTCCCAGAGTGAATAGGCATGGACCACCGTGGTTGTGCAAACTTGGTAAAGATGCCACGAAAGACAGTTGCATATGCAACTGCTGTCAAAAGAGAACCAGCCACAGACTTGTCGGGATAGGCAAGAAGACATGTATATCCTTCGTTCCTCAAAGTTATCAAACAAGGTGTATAACAGTGATCACCTCCAGCCACCAAAACAGGGGTTGGACTGGTATGACTGGGCAAGTTCTCGAGCGCTGCACAAATGTACTTGTCCGCGGCATTGGGTGCTGAATTGTTGACGATGTGCACTCTTAACTCTATTCTTGTAAAATGGGTCATCGAACTCTTTCTGTAGCTCTCTAGACATCCTCCTTGGATTTCGGGTTCCAACAACAATACAAAGATTGCATTAAAAACTACTTGTTTAAGGTATATATAACCTGATGGTTTGGCTTGAAAGATCTAACAATTTGAGGTTAGTAATTTTTTCTTCTTCTTAGAAAGTATCTCAAAAAATGAAAAACCATTTCGGTAATAACTTGTCTTTATTTTTTTTCGTTAAACATGTTTTTTGCCCAAAAGATGCACCAAGAAATTCTGCAAGAGTTGTCTACGTATAAGAAGAAAACCAGACCGGATTAATTATATACCGGAAAAACCACGTATTTTTGTCTTCTTCCCAAAAAAACTCTATTGTTTTATCTTTTTTCAATGGAGAATATTTTTCTTTTTTTCGTTACTCTCGCATGGAAAGTTTTGTTCTTACCGTAAGTCTCTTTTAACGCAACCGTATACTCAATTTCCATTTAGTTAATGAACTTCCTTAACTAAATATTAGACGATATGCGTATAAAAATATGAATTAACTAAATATTTTTTTTTTGTGTGTGATAAAGTATACTTTTCAACATTAAAAACTAGAAAAATGAAATTTACGGCTTTTTATACAATTTTGCTCGAGCCAGCATTTTTGTGTATAAAACTTTGCATAACTCATACATACCACATGTGACATGTCACGTGTGTACTGTGTAGCATAAACATAATATCTAACTGAGTATTCCAAAAACATTCGCAAAAGAAAAGTGTTCAAAAAAGCCTGTCGAGTTATTTACCAGATCTTTTTATCAAAATATTTTATTGGTAGTGGATCATACTCGTTATTTAACTATATTTTTATTTTTTGTTTGACTGAAAACCTATTCCAGTAGTACTTTTTTTCCACTGAAGAAAAGTATTAATTTGATGTTAAAACAAAAAGTATTAATTTTTAAAACAAATTTTCTTACATATTGGTTGTTTAATCATGAACTTCCAAACAATATTTTTACATGGTTGGCACTGAATTCTTTTCACTCGTCTTGTCGTCTAAAGCAATGCTCTGTTCAATCTTATGATGATGTTAAGAGTTTTCGTTATAAAATTTTGCTGATAGGTATACTATGATTGAAAAAATCAGTTTGGTTGGTTGAAAATACATTTTTTTCTGGATCTTTGCCTTTCCTCAACTCTTATCAGATGGTTTGGTGGTAGTCTTGATGTGGTTCGTAGTATACAACAGTACACGCTACTTTTCAGAACTCTTCCAAAGGTAAGAACTTCATCATCTTTGTCCAGACTCCACACCTTTAGGTTGCAGGCATTATCAGCTATCTAACTCTTTATGCTAGCTTGGTCTTATGGTTTCATTAGTGGGTTTCTGAGGAATGAGCGTTATGATACAAGATCAATGGTTTTGTCATGCCTCGCAGTTTATGTCTCTCTAGGAATTTTGCAGAGCAAAAGGATAAGTCCAGCATTGCCTAGAATATTAGCTTACCTTGTCTTTCTCTTATGCCATTTTAGTTGGAGCAGAGATAGATAATTCCGATCATATGCTTAAATCATTTCCAGGGGTTGAATGAATGGATTTGAGATACAAGTCTTTAGTCTGCCTGATGAATTTACTGCTTCTTGATATCGGACTCTGTTTCCTTTTTAGTTTAGTATTCAATAGGCTGTTCTGTATAGGAAGCGTTTGAAGCTCTTTCTTGATAATTTTCTATGTGCACTCACAGTCACAGCTTAAGTACCTTCTTTTATCCTTGTATTGCAGGCATTTGACATGAAAGCATGTCTCGTTTCTCGCACGGCAGAGCATGCAAAGCCTGGAACCTCCAAAGGCATGCGTGTTTGGTTTCAGTTTCTGAGACGTATACCAGCTAAACCTTTATGCTGCTTCACCTCTGATTATTTAGCTTTCTTTTAAAGTTGGGACATCACCTAGTACTGTCCACATGTCTATCTATCATTTGTTCCCATGATTTTTGAATTAGCACAACATGTTTATAGACGCGTAAGATTGCAAGTCTTTCGGTTGTATTTCCAATCACTTTGAGACATGACCAAACCAAGAACTACAGTCACTGTGGTGTCTTTTACTCTTTATGACCAGTGAATGCTTCTCCAATACTAGAGAAAGTTCTTCATCCTTTCGATTACAAACATAATACGTAGTTGCAGGATTTCAAAAACTTGCGGATTACAAATAACAGAGCATAACTCAAGAAGGAACTCTGTTCTAAACCTATATAACGAAATCAGGAAGAATCGGTAACCGAATCCTTTGGCAGTGAAGACTTGAAGATCAAGGAGGCCCAGGAACAACGAGTGCATCGATGCTCGCTGTTGAAGTAAGCTTGAGCCACTCCACTTTAATGCTTGTAAGGAGAGGACCTCGCTGTTGAAGTAAGCTTGAGCCACTCCTTCAGATAGACTTTAATGCGCTTAAGGAAAGGACCTCGACGTTCCTGCACGGGATAGATATTCAGCAGGGCTCACTATATTCTTCTTTAAGTTGAATAATAAAAGTACCTTGGACGTTAAACGGTTAAATGCAGAAATGCAGCAATGAAGAAACATTCCCAAGCTGCTGAATGGACCGACAATAATCTGACCATCTAACTGACCTCGAATGTCACTAAAGAAATTACGCAAAGCATGTGGTGAAGACAAAGAGTAGATTCTATTAGTCAAATGGTCAGTTAGCCACGCTTCGCCAACTTCCCCGAAAACTTCCCTCAACTGCTTGATGAGATCATCCAGTTTTGGCTCATAAATGTCATCGCAAGCCTGCACCTCAAAAAATAAGAAGAGAAAAGCTATAAGAAACTCGGCAAAACCTAAACTCATTGCCGTGTTAAACCTAAACTAAATTGCACAGAAAACTATAAGATAGAGTAAAAAAAATGCACCTCAGTGAGATAGCACAAGTAGGTTTCGAGGGGCTGGTGCTGAGAGACCAAAGAGAAAGGGCCAGGACGAGACATCTGAGTAGAAGGCGCGTATATCTGCGCGTATATTTGCAGGAGAATGCAGACGGAGATCTTGTGTGGAGTTAATTCGGCCAACACTCTCCGTGTCTGCTGCTCGACCAACTGGTCTCTGCTGGAAGAATTTGGACCGTACATCACAGAGTGAGCAGGTTCGTAGCTCTTCCCAGAGTGAATAGGCATGGACCACCGTGGTTGTGCAAACTTGGTAAAGATGCCACGAAAGACAGTTGCATACAGTGGCGGATCTAGGAAATATATTTAGCGGGGGCAACTTTTTGGTGTTATCACTAAAAAGATTGATAGAACTAGTGAAGATAAATGTTTTGGGCTTATCAATTGAAAAAAGTTAACTACATTGATTGGTTTTGGACTTAAATATGATTGAAAAATGAGTTATGGGGGCAAATTTTTGTTTTTTTTGGTGGTGGCATATATTATTTTTCATTAAAAACATTAACAATTTTTTTTTTTGAATGGTGGCAATTGCCACCTCCTTAGTCAACGTGGGTTCGCCCCTGGTTGCATATGCAACTGCTGTCAAAAGAGAACCAGCCACAGACTTGTCGGGATAGGCAAGAAGACATGTATATCATTCGTTCCTCAAAGTTATCAAACAAGGTGTATAACAGTGATCACCTCCAGCCACCAAACCAGGGGTTGGACTGGTATGACTGGGCAAGTTCTCGAGCGCTGCACAAATGTACTTGTCCGCGGCATTGGGTGCTGAATTGTTGACGATGTGCACTCTAACTCTATTCTTGTAAAATGGGTCATCGAACTCTTTCTGTAGCTCTTTAGACATCCTCCTTGGATTTCGGGTTCCAACAACAATGCAAAGATTGCATTAAAAACTACTTGTTTAAGATATATATAACCTGCTGATGGATGGTTTGGCTTGAAAGATCTAACAATTTGAGGTTAGTGATTTTTTCTTCTTCTTAGAAAGTATCTCAAAAAATGAAAAACCATTTGGGTAATAACTTGTCTTTATTTTTTTTCGTTAAACATGTTTTTTGCCCAAAAGATGCACCAAGAAATTCTGCAAGAGTTGTCTACGTATAAGAAGAAAACCAGACCGGGTTAATTATATACCGGAAAAACCACGTATTTTTGTCTTCTTCTCAAAAAAACTCTATTGTTTTATTTTTTTTCAATGGAGAATATTTTTCTTCTTTTCGTTACTCTCGCATGGAAAGTTTTGTTTTTACCGTCACTCTCTTTTAACGCAACCGTATACTCAATTTCCATTTAGTTAATGAACTTCCTTGACTAAATATTAGACGATCTGTGTATAAAAATATGAATTAACTAAATATTTTTTTTTTGGTGTGTGATAAAGTATACTTTTCAACATTAAAAACTAGAAAAATGAAATTTACGGCTTTTTATACAATTTTGCTCGAGCCAGCATTTTTGTGTATAAAACTTTGCAAAACTCATACATACCACATGTGACATGTCACGTGTGTACTGTGTAGCATAAACATAATATCTAACTGAGTATTCCAAAAACATTTGCAAAAGAAAAGTGTTCAAAAAAGCCTGTCGAGTTATTTACCAGATCTTTTTATCAAAATATTTTATTGGTAGTAGATCATACTCGTTACTTAACTATATTTTTATTTTTTGTTTGACTGAAAACCTATTCCAGTAGTACTTTTTTTCCACTGGAGAAAAGTATTAATTTGATGTTAAAAAAAAAGTATTAATTTTTAAAACAAATTTTCTTACATATTGGTTGTTTAATCATGAACTTCCAAACAATATTTTTACATGGTTGGCACTGAATTCTTTTCACTCGTCTTGTCGTCCAAAGCAATGCTCTGTTCAATCTTATAATGATGTTAAGAGTTTTCGTTATAAAATTTTGCTGATAGGTATACTATGATTGAAAAAATCAGTTTGGTGGTTGAAAATACATTTTTTTCTGGATCTTTGCCTTTCCTCAACTCTTATCAGATGGTTTGGTGGTAGTCTTGATGTGGTTCGTAGTATACAACAGTACACGCTACTTTTCAGAACTCTTCCAAAGGTAAAAACTTCATCATCTTTGTCCACACTCCACACCTTTAGGTTGCAGGCATTATCAGCTATCTAATTATTTACGCTAGCTTGGTCTTATGGTTTCATTAGTGGGTTTCTGAGGAATGAGCGTTATGATACAAGATCAATGGTTTTGTCATGCCTCGCAGTTTATGTCTCTCTAGGAATTTTGCAGAGCAAAAGGATAAGTCCAGCATTGCCTAGAATATTAGCTTACCTTGTCTTTCTCTTATGCCATTTTAGTTGGAGCAGAGATAGATAATTCCGATCATATGCTTAAATCATTTCCAGGAGTTGAATGAATGGATTTGAGATACAAGTCTTTAGTCTGCCTGATGAATTTACTGCTTCTTGATATCGGACTCTGTTTCCTTTTTAGTTTAGTATTCAATAGGCTGTTCTGTATAGGAAGCGTTTGAAGCTCTTTCTTGATAATTTTCTATGTGCACTCACAGTCACAGCTTAAGAACCTTCTTTTATCCTTGTATTGCAGGCATTTGACATGAAAGCATGTCTTGTTTCTCGCACGGCAGAGCATGCAAAGCCTGGAACCTCCAAAGGCATGCGTGTTTGGTTTCAGTTTCTGAGACGTATACCAGCTAAAACCTTTATGCTGCTTCACCTCTGATTATTTAGCTTTCCTCCAAAGTTGGGCATCACCTAGGACTGTCCACATGTCTATGTATCATTTGTTCCCATGTTTTTGGAATTAACACAATTTATTTTATAGACACCTAAGATTGCAAGCCTTTCTGCTGTAATATTCAATCATTTTTGTGACAAGTGAATGCTTCTCCAATACTACAGAAAGTTCTTTATCCTTTCGATTACAAACATAATACTTAGTTGCACGAGTTATAAAGCTTGCATATTACAAATAACAGAGCATAATTCAACAAGGAACTCTGTTCTAAACCTATAAATTCAGGCAGAATCCTTTGGCAGTGAAGACTTGAAGATCTGAGACAGAAGATCTTGATCTCTCTTGCTCTTGCTTGGTCTTTTTGAACCAAATCCTTGACGCAGACCAAGTTGAACAGCTTCTCTTCCTTCTTCCGCTATTCGTTTCCTAATAGCCACCAAAGAATTTTGCTTATCAGGAGCTGCTTCGTCCTGGGCATCTCCATCTTCAGTGTTCTCTCCTCCTCCATCTTCGCGTCCGCCTTTCCCAGGCCTTCCCCACCATTTCTTTGACACAGTTGCTAAACCATTTGACGGGAAACCAGACTTGAACTCATCTAAAGCTGCCACTGTCTTCGCCAGATTAGTATTAGCCCACACATTTGACTTCCCACTCTTGCTTCCACCATGCTGTACCGTCGAATGCATCCTCGGCTTTGGATGAGCAACATGAATCAAAAATTAAAGGGCAGGAAAAGGTTACTACTAAGGACTCCATTGGCTAAGCAACAGATCAAAGAAGAAAAGTCAAAAACAGCATCGTGAATTGTGTTGAGTTTGACAATCTCAAAAGCACAAACACAGTTAATGTGAAGAAGACCTAGAATCTTGGAAGAAGCAAAAAAAACCCTAGAATAAGACATAGCGACTCAACGCTTCCTGAAATCAATCTGCGAGGCACCAAATCTGGAATCAGAAGGTCTCTGTAAATACTCAAATAGTGGCATGAAACACCCTAATCTCCTACGACTTCATTGAAGAATAACTTTTTTTTCTAGAGACCGTTCTTTGGCGGAATCTCGATGCAGGCGCCTACCTAAGGCGTGACAATGACAAGAAACAATCCAAGAAACAAAAGGAAAGAAAAAGCAAAGAGCTTTACACGAAGTACATAAAAATCAATCAGTAGAGAAAGAAAAAAATCGGCAGATTCACAGACCGAGTAAACAAAATCTGACTGTAGAAAAGATATCTAATAGATGCGATTGATACGTGTACATACCGAGAAGGAAGGAGGTTTATCTGACCTTTCTCAGTGTTCGTTCTAGTTTAACAGTTAGCTTTTTGAGTGTCAGTATACATGTCTTGAAGTTAGAACAGACAGAAGGACCAAAGTGTAATTTCCATTGAACCCAAAACATTTACTTTTTTTTTTGTCATAAAAAGAGATGGCATTTTGTTACACAGATCAATGAAAAATTTATGCTTTTTGTATAATGTTTGTGAAGAAAAAGAAGGAATTGTCGTCGACTATTTGAACAAATGGCCTAGTCTGTATAAACAACGAAGTATGAGTATAAGGTGGTCTAAACCATTTTTCTATGAAAGAATAAACTAGAAGAAGGCGGATGAGTCACTACTTGGAGGAGGAAGGTGTCTCTTTGTCTTTCTTTCCGGCGAGGATCATAGAGATCTGGAGGCCGCGACTGAAGGCTTGGTTAAACAGCAGTCTGGTTTGAAACTCAGACACAAATGGGAACCACGATAAGACTGCAATGGGTGTGAATATCACAAGCCCCATTATGTACTCGTACGCTCTCCCTAGCTCTTTAATCGAGTCCCAGAACCCTAATCCCTTTAGCACGCTACGCAGCGCTTGCCCGATCTTCACAACATAGAAGAAACCACATTTACAAACTTATTACCATCAAAGAAAGATTCTTGGGGGCAAGCTAAGAAAGTGTGTGGACTTACAAGAAGAATGGCCCATCCGGTAGGCAAGAAAGCGAGGATGGAAGAGAATAGATCTGAGATCGTTAGGCCGCAGACTACAAATAATATAGTCATGACTGCCAAGAAACCGAGGAAGAGAAGCGCCTTGAGAATCCTGAACATGACCTGAAAATCTGTACCGAAATTTCGTCTACCCATCGATACCATCTGTTAAATGAACAACAGAACAATCATCAACGTGGAAACAAAAAATCAATTGCTCTAAAACCATAAGACTATCTCTAATAGACTTGGCTCAAGATTTTCTGGTTTTGAAGCCTTACCTTTAGGACGAGGAGAACTGACAACAAGAATGCCCAAGAGAGTCCATAAACCTTAAAGAAGACAGGTGCAAAGGTATTGGAATTTTGAAAGCTAAAAGATTATGCCAAAGAAAAAAAAAAAAAAGAGAGAGAACATTGTATACCAGAAATGTTGTGTTGCGACGAGCGATGTTGAGGTGGTAGACAATTCCATACTGGTAAAGGAGGAAACGCAGAGCGAGAAGTATCTCGAGAACCCTTCCTCTTAAATTTGTGTGCTTGAGATGTTCTTGCTCTGTATCCCACCATGATTCCCAACTTTTGTCAAGAACAATTCCTATGCCACCGCGGTTTCCCATCCATCTTTTCCAGTCAGTCCAGTCGTCCACTGTCTTTTGCCACTCAAAACCAGATGGGTTGAATATAAATGGAGCAAACAACCAAGAACACACCAGGAACCACATTGAAAATGTGATGTATATATAAAGACTTGAGCTACGGTACGAATTTCCATAAACTTGATACACAACTAGTAGCATGACCAACTCCAGTCCCTTAACAAAGTGGCTTCGCGAATATAGTCTATAGTTTTCCGCAAACTTTGCATGGAAAACAACAAATCCGCGACCAGTGGCTCTGTACTTAGAACCTCCATGCAAAATTGTCCTTCCAAAGTAATGCGCTTTTGTTCCCAGCTGAAACGTGAAGAAAACAGAGGCAAGCTGAAGCTGCATTATGATGAAATCACCCAAGGCCGTGCGAAACCCTTTCTCTAGGCCTATTTCCATAACCATTGGTAGAACCATTAGGAAACCTAACTGAAAAACAGATTGAGCTGCTAATGCCTCTTCAAGGGCTTTGGACTGATGCACTGTTGCACTATTCAGGATCTCCCTTTCCAATCCGCTCAATACCAGATAAAGACGCCCATAAAGGAACACATATACAGTAAGCACCGTTATCTGAAACAGAAAAGACAGGTCTTTTACTCTTCTGAAAAATCCAAGACTCTAATCAAAAGTATAGGGCAGAGCTACAAGAGGAATTAACTATCATATGTGACATTGTATGAGGAATTAGGCATACCATGCTACTAAAATAGAAACCAACTGTGGTGAAATAGAATGAGAGCATCCTGTAAAAATCAAACCGGCGTCCTAGTCGGTAAACGTCACGACTTAGTGTTTGTTCTCCATTACCATTCGCAACTTTGGCTTCAAAAAACGAAATCTGATTCATCCCTACATCACGCCCTTTCCCTGCTTGGATATACTCGTGATGTGTGATGTAACCCCCACGAAGAGTTGAATTGTACCCTGTATGTTATTACCATGATTAGCCATCACAAATGCTCAAAAATTAACATTTGTCAAGAACCGTTATTCACCTGCAAAGATATCTTCGCTTAAGTTTATTATTTTTGAAGCCTTGCTAATGCCTCCCCTTGTGATGTGGAAGATTCTATCGAATATATCAGGATGGCCATAGTGGAAACGCACCCTGTAAAAGAAACGTGAGTAAGTTGTAGAAAGCATCCAAGCCAAGCCTTCTTTCTAGAAAAACAAAAAATTCTAATTTTGAAGTCAGATTTTAAGCTGCAGAGGAAGGACTGCACGGATCTATCTCATACCTCAGAGGATTTGCCAGAACACGTTGGCCAATGGTAACGAAACTTGTTTCTTGATTCGACATGAACCAAGCAAGTGATGAAACACTGTAGAGTCAGAAAGAAATCAGACGAGAGAGATTAAGAAAACACAATGCTATAGTGCCAAATGTGGAGACATGCATTAAAAAATCAAGAACGACCGAACGTATGAAGAATCTCAGACCTTCCAGTAAATATGTGTTCACGGAGACCCAAAATTGTAGGATTTCTCTTGCCACGTCGACCTTCATCAAATTCTCGTAGCACATTTCTCATTTTGAAAGCCTCTTCAAAGTAGTTGTCCTGAAATGGGAAAAAGGAATAAGAACGTAGTTGGAATCAACAAATTGGTTCAGGGATAGAGAGAAGAAAGCTACCTGGTTCATGTCTATGGTCTGAAGTGCTTCACCACGAGTGAAAATGATGGCATGGTTTTGATTCTCAGGTTTTCCTTCACCAATTTCAGTAGGAGGGCCAGGAAGTTTGATACGGTATATTTCCTAATAAATCAAGAAATTAGCATTTATAAACTTGAAAAGTTTTCTTTATGATCTAAAACAACTCATATATGTATGAAAATATGAATATAGATTGCCTTCTTATACATACCTCGTCTAATTTGTCACATCCTTTAAGAAGCACGGAGTAGAATACTTTCTGTGATTTTCCATTAACTGGCTCCTCCCTTTCATCTATATAGGCAACACGCAAGGATGGATACCTAACAATAATGTATAATTAAAACTATATAAGCTAGAAGAATAAACATGAAGTTTTGATTTCAAAGAGGAGATAGATCTCTCTTACTTTAGCATGAGCTGTAAAATATTATTGTAACAACTCCGGTCCCGGCTATCACTTGATTTTTTCTGATTCCCATAGACCTGACATGACACGACATATGTGAATTTTAAATCTGCAAGAGCTCGTGCGCGGTCCATGAAAGCCTTTTGATCATCAACATTTGATTCCAAGGGAAGTTCGCCACCATGGGTAGCTGCAAGATAAAAATAGAGCTCATAAAACAAAACTTTCCAAAAAGTTCTTTTGACAACTAAATGTAGTAGTGGAGGATACTAAAAGAGCGAAAACGAAATAAACTGTAAAATCTATACATTCAGTTCAGAGAATGGAGAGGAAACACAAACCGTTTTCACAGTATTCCTGGAAGCATTGAAGTTCTAGAGCCATTCTGTAGTACATCATTCCCCTTACTAGCAATAGTAAAGGTGAAAATACATTAGCAATCGCAGATCGAATACATATAAGTAAAGTCCTACAACGTTCTGATAGTATACCTGTTCTTGAAAGGGTCTGGCCTCTATAAGATACCCATTGACGGAGTTGTTCTGCCTTGTCTTTCTCATTGAAATTGCGCTTCGAATCATATAAGCGTTCCGAATAGTTCGACCATTCCTCTGTCATTATCATTCGGTTAACTCTAAATTTTGTTATAAAGACGTACAAAAGCACCAGATAGAAGCTCACCAGGATATATTCTCTGTAGGTAGAACAAAATAGATATTCCATCTTCGTTTTCCATATTCAGTTCGTCCTCTGAATAGAGAACATCCTCTTTGTAATAAGGAGTTAAGACACTGGACATAAATTGTGGAAAACAAATGTTACTTGATTTCAAGATCATCTAAGAGGAGTATTTTCTTCAGGTGTTAAACTATAACATGTACCTAAATGATAGCATGTCACGAACTCGAGGAGCATCTGGCATATTCATGAATAGGGAATTTGCAAAGAATGTCATACGACGACGAGCTTCCAAATTTTGGGGGATATTTATTGCAGATTCTTTAACAGTCACAAGTAACAAAACTCTTACAACCTACAAAGTAAGAATAAAAGAATGAGACCCAGAAGCAGAAGAAATGGTTGTTCACAACAGACAGTAAAAAAAAAAGGTGTACCTTTTCCCTCCAAGATGCGTTCTGAGTCAAAAAAAGATTTATCTTTTCAAACCTTTGTTCTTTCTTGTCGCTTTCAATATCACCACTTTGAAAATGAGCCCTCTCAAGGATTCTACAGGTAGAAAGACAAAGCATGATTCATGGATATTTCATAGTGAAGCTTTTTCGGCTTTACACATAATAAGGATTGATGAAAACTAACAGAGGAGAATTTCTATCATAAAAAAATTGAGCCAAACTTCACATATGAACTAACAGGACTTACTCTTGACCATTAACCATAACATCCTGCGTGATGATTTCAATAATATCCTGGAGAACATTGATTATCTGAGACTTGTAAGCTTCATCTTCCTCAAAATCACTAAGCTGTCAGCAAGACCAGATTTCGTTTAGGAAAGAAGAGTAATAAACACACAAAAATAGTAAGTAGGTGTACTGAGCCAGAAAAAGAAGATATATTCACGTTACCAGGATTTTTAAGAACTTCTCTATCTTATCACTGAGCAAAGGCATACCAGTCATCCGGAATTCACTTAAAAACCTATGTTGTTGGATGCTAACATCTACTTCGTAACAAATCTCCCTTACAATCCTACATAGATTGGGAGTATAATTAATACGTACGCCAGTCTGGATTAGGTTAAGTATGCATTAATCTGATGATACAATCTAATAAATGAAGGGAAAAAGAATTCTCACCTTTTATCAGATTCATCTTCAAGAAGACCATATATTATGTCCCTCACCGTTTCATAAGCTTCAAGCACTGCATAATGCATATAGTATTCACTTTTAATTTTCTTAAACAAGTCGGCGTCCTCTTTACCCTTGAAATCTTTAGCCATGTCTAATGCTATTGGAATCTGTCACCAAAGGGGAAACACAATTCATCAAGAAGAGAGAATGATGGAGCGAAGATGTTACAGAGAGAGATGTGTTATTTACTTTGCTAGCAAGCAAAAAAGGAGGCCATTGCACAACAGAAACATCTCCAGAAGATGAAGGTACAAGTAGCAAATCTCTTTCCCTACACACCAAAGAAGCAAAGAAGACGAGTATATTTAAGAAATGAACTTAGGAGGTTACTGTGATGAGTCTATACTATCAAAACAGTCCTCAAACCTATCGCTGATCAGATCCTCGTCCCGCATAGTATATATGAATTTATTCCACATCTGTGAGAACCTCACAATGTCTTTTTCGTCCACTTCCTCGTCCTGCATTACTCAAACGTTACATTTGTCACCCACGTAACGAAAACTGTTGGCCTATGCTTTCTTATCAACATAATTAATATGGATGGTTAATACCAAGTGCTTTCTCCTTGCATGGCCTTGAGTTAACGGTGTTAGTTTAGAACAGAAAGCAGATGGAACAAATCTAAATCTGGACCGCAACATTCCAAGTGTACGTATCTGCAAATAAAAATATTGGAGATAAAGTAACTAAGAAACGTTTTCCGAATGTTGGGTTTTAGCCTAGCGAATCAGAAACATGTTTTCATAATACCACACGACTTTGATTTATAAAATATTTGAGTACTAGCACAAGAGAAACAATTACCTCCCCAAGATGGCTGAAAGCTCCATAAATCCCACCAAATAGAGTGGAGAATATGGCATACCAAATTTGTGTATCCATGAAATAAACCTAAACATGAATCAAACTTCAGTGTATATATTAGAAATATTATTATCAGGTTATTCAATACAGATTATACTTACCAAGACAATAGGACCCCATATGGAGATGATCACACCAATGTTATGAGTGGCTGCATGAATATATCACATAGTTTAGTATAAGAATATTAATAGCAGTAAATAAGGATATTATGAGTACGGATCACTACCATTTGGAAAGAACTCGTGCCACTTATAATTTACGACACGCATATCCCATATTAACTTCGTTGGGCCGACAAGTGGTAATATCTGTCCAAGCGTCATCAATATGAGTTACATTCATCACTTGACAATAATATGAGTTATAAAATGTCAGCATAAAAAGCTAATTCACCTCCACATAGTAGCTGAATGCGAGCTTGCTAAGCAACAGCATGACCCAAAAGAATGTATACCTAAGACAACATGAATTGAACAGAATTAATCATTTGGAAGCATAAAGACAGTTGTTATCGTATTATTTGCAACAACAAAAACAATGCCACCAGAAACTAACAGTAGCTTCCTTATAATCCAGGAGAAAGAGGGTTTTCAGGAACAATAGAGAAGAAAACTACAACGAATTAACATCATTTTTCTTACTTGAAAAGTGCAAACATCTCTTCATGCATTCCTCTGCCAACGTACAATTTTGGCTGAGCCCACCACATGATAAATGTAACAATCCGCATATTTGATCTCTCCATGATTCTCCGTATAGGTGGAAGTAAGAAAAACACAGCAGCCAAAATATTTGGTAAGACATATAAGGCAATAGCATAGTTGTATAGCGACTGGTGAAGCCAACTATCAACCCAGCTGCTGAAGAACTTTATTAGTCCAGTTGGATTCTTCACCGACCGCGAGTAAGTAATTGGCAATATGATGGCCCACATGGCTGCCATTAAAAATTTTGTGATGTATCTCATAATTTGGGAAAATTTTAGGCTCTTCCAAGCACCAAAACTAAGAATTACGTCCAGTGTCGCTGCATTTCATATAAGAGCGAATGATTATTGCCAATATGGTATAAATATTCAGCATACGGATAATGTCAAACTGAAACGGAATTAGAAGTTACCTTGTAGAAGATTAAGAAAAGCTGAAGTGATGAAAATGGTCAATACATTTTTAAAGACATCCTCAGAAAAAATGGCAAGAATCGATCCTGACGGGCTCCATGCAACTATGATCATAGTCTGAAAAATCATAGAATCACTACATACATTTATATCACAAAGTGAGAATTCCAGTTTAGAATCCAACCTGTAGAGACAGTATAAGGAACATCCACATCCGGTCGAAACTCCGATAGAGGTTCCAAAACGTGCGAGCTTCAACAAAATTAGTTTTGGGTTTCCTTTTCCCATTAGAGGTTTGGTCATGTCTCTGCAATAAATAAAAGTTCTTTGGTAATCACATACAGGAAAGACAGAATGTATACTCAATCTATCCGAAAGTTCTATGTGTAATAAGAAAAGTATACAGCTTATGCATTAATAAGTAGGCAAAATTAACACCTCATTTGGAAGTTGTGAGATTTCGTCAGAGTGGATGAAAAAATCTGCCTTAAGATTCATCGGCCATTTCAGCCTAAAACACCTCTTGTCCCTGAAAACGTAAATCGAATTTTCTCAGATAGCAATACTTGATTAATACAATAGAGAACCAGGTTAAGCTCAGCTTACTCACCAAAAGTACTCATTCAGATCATCATAGTTTCTCCATTTGGAATGGCTTGCCTTTCCCATTTTGTTTCTCCGGACTTCCTTTTGCCACAAAAGAAGCTGGTTTTCTTAGTGGAAGCAATATGGGGGAAAACAAGTGAGAATTTGATTAGAAAGTTACATACCTTTTTTAAGACTTGGTAGATTGGTGTTATAACATTCCTTAAGAATGCCTCATCCTCAGATGCGCCTGCCTCATATGTGTCCCCAGTTACAGGGTACACATTGCCAAACAGAATTCCATGGACTTCATTGGCCATCTTCACAAGAAGATTTCAGAAAACAACCTGGTTAGTTAAATGAATAAAAATCATAACGAAGATTTCTTATAAACCTTTCAAGAGACTAGCCGTAAAGCCTCCAAGATCCCATTTTAACTCAATTTATTTGAACTGAAAAGATGATCGTTGAACTAAAAGAACCTACGTTGTGGAAAATGTAGCAAAGGCATTCAGGCATGAAGCGAACATTCGATGCTTCACCCCATATGAGAAGATAAAGTCCAATGTACAGAAGGCTCAGCTGTTGTTCATCGCAACCTGGAGGAAACCTGCCAATAGGAAAAAAATGCACAAATACAATAAACTTTAGAGTAGAAGGGTTAAGGGAAAATATTTTTTGAAGTCCCAAGAAGTTAAGAATTTGAGATATATAAGAGACGATCTTTATAATACCTGAGATATGATTCACACCGCAAATACTTGCACCATGACCTGTAATTCTTGAAATACTTATCCATCAACTTCCTCACGGTGCTAGGCTTCAGCTAAAATTTCCTTGAAAAGTTAGTAATTTGTATGTAATATACCTTCAGAAAAGGTAGCTCTGTGATCGCCCACAGAAAACCGAGATTTACCTCGTGATAGTTCTCGAGATCCCTCTTTCTCACGTCAACGTTGGCAAGAAGCAGTATGAGATGCTCCCTCTGATTAGCTACATTTCCTCTCTTTCACCATGAAAAGTAGGAAGACTAATCATCACACTTTCCATTTAGTTAAGACAAAAAATGGAAAGAAAGAAACTTGAAAGTTACCTGAAAACCAAAAACCAAAGCAAGCCACTCGAGAATATCGTTAAAAGACCTGGCTCTTTCCCTATCCCTTTCGTTTAGGTTAGTCGAGGCTGAATGAAATCTTGGCCGAGGAAGATTTTCCACATTACAGACGGCACGAATTGCCGCCTTAATCTAAATTTTAAAGGAAAAACATCGGTGAGAGTTCAAAACGACTAAGATGGACAAGTTGGCTAAGCAAAATCTACACATGCAACCTCAGGGAGTTCCATTATTGCGGTTTTGGCCCCTACAGCGTATAGCGGAAGAATGTTGTAGTGCTCATACTGTTCCTTCTTTCTTTCAACTTCTTTGGCATACCTACGGGTCTACATTACAACAACAACAACAAAAATGTCAAGTCAAGCGCCCTCTTCAGGATAATCTATCATCCAGAGATGTAGAGGAACACTGACGGACCTGTTCGTCTATTCTTGTTGCAGGAACCACTGTCTTCAGAACATCATACAAGACTGTCGCTATCTGGTAAAGCTTGGCCATCTCCTCCCTAGAATGATAGAAGCAAGAGAGTTAGGAGACATCATTCAAATCTTCTACAATGTAACTATTACAAAATATTAAGAAGAGATCTCACGGTGTCTTTTTCCCTTCTCCGTCTTTTATATTATTCTCGTAGAACTTCTGATAGTACATCTGAATTTCTCTCGGATCACTCTTCGCCAACATAGGTACCGTAGTCTCTTCCTCCTGAAAAACAAACCAAAATTCAAGAACTAATATCTCAGGAAGATACTTCCAAATGCAAGGTCTTTAAGAAAAAGGAAACAAAACTCATTGACACACAACTAAATCAAGCATTGTTCATCTTTATACATCAATTAAATGAAGAGGAAAACATGCCAATCATGTGATCTATATATATACCTTTTCTAATTTGTGCAATAGATAGGTTTTAAACTGACGTACGCCTCGTCCACTTGATGTTGGATCCATTCTATGAGCCTTCTCAAATGCGTGGAAGCGACCTAGTGAGAGAGAATACAGTAAAGTGAGAAACTTGGTACTCTCATCCACAAGCCACAATGCTTCTCAAATGCATTCGAGATTTCGTTATTTCAATTAACAGGACGCATCACAAATCAGATCCACGGCTTCTGGGTAAGTAAAACTAAAAGCTTTGTAAGTAACTTCAAATTGGTTGAGCTCCTTCTAATGTATCAAAAGGGGACGAATTGTGAACAAAATCAACTGAGTGAGCTAAAAATAAAAGTTGAGAAACCATACAGAGGTAAGCAACCCGTGGGTTATCAGTCTCAATGTCATTAGCTACTCGAAGAACGGGAGCAATAGCAGCAAGAGAAGAAGGCACAAGCTCGCTGTCAATGGCGCTCTCGTCTTCATTAGGATGATCAATCATCATCGTCCCAGCTCGGGTCATCCTCCGAGACAGAGACCGAACAGGTTGCATCTGCGGTGGCCGCCCATCCTCGCCTCTTCCACCACTGGTACTCGCCATACTTGATTGATTTCTTCTCCGACGAATCGATGGTTATCGTAATACCCATCTTCTTCCCCCTTTCTGTGGGTATATATATGTGCAGACGAAAGAGCAGCGCGAAAAGGAGATGGGATTCGTTGAGTGGGGTTTTGGGAAATGCGATTGCTCTATGAGGAAGAAAGGAATGCGAAAGATAATCTAAAAAAATTGATTTTTACCAGCTTTTTAGCTGTGACTTTTCCATAAATCAGTACGAAAGCAAACCCAGGACTAGGTTTTTGTGGTGCAAGCTCGAATCCCTTTTCCGGCATTTTTTGTCTGTCTGTTTCCCGGGAAAATCCGGAGAAATGCTTCTCGCCAAAAAGTGGAGCAAGAGGACGACGGCTACGCAACGGCTATGAAGGAATCTAGAGAAGACTACATGACGTTTTACGTTTTCACCGGCTAACAACGTTCCATTATCATGTTTACAACGACACGAAAGATAAGCCACGTTGCTTGTGTAAGTGTGGGTCCTTCCGGATATTCCAACCAATTGGACCACTTTTAGTTGGGCCATAGTTTATTTAAAATGATTTCTTTTGGGAGGTAAAAAAAGAAAGATTTTTGGTGGCCCATGCAGGTTTCGAACCTGCGACCTTCGCGTTATTAGCACGACGCTCTAACCAACTGAGCTAATGGGCCTACGCTTGGTCAACCTAATATATTTTTAATTATACGTTCGAACTTGAGTTATTATGTAGTCTAGTGAGTAGTTACATTCATTTGAGTGTATGTAATTGTAATGTCCATTTATCCTCTATTGTTCTTGCTTACTGCTTCCTTGTGTTTTTTATTCTAGGTTTTATGTGAAACTCGTTATTAATAATTTCATTATATTATTTGTATATATTACTCTCCGAAACAAAAAGGAAACAAGAAAAACCGGTCTTAGTATCAATAGGTTTGGGCACAAGTACTCGTTACTTGCTTAATACCTATGTCTTGCCTTGTATCCACCCAGCAAGTCTGGATACTTGTTTTGAATAAGGCGGATAACAAATTCAAATATTTTAATACTTGCAAGTAAGGGACAAGTATCAAGTAGTATTTTTAAATTCGATATTTGCCCCATTCAGACTTGCCTCATTAATTTAAACCCAACATAGTGTAAGTCTGTAGTCTATTAGATAATCCGTACTTTAGTCCAGCCTGTTACTTGTTTTTTTAAACTAAGCCTATTAATCCAAACAAAACCATTATCTAGACCCAGTTATCTTACCTTTGTAATTGTCTTTGTGTGATTTGTGCCTATTTTTTTATATATTTTGTTCCACATGAAACATATACAAATTAGCAGCTACTTTTTGTATAAATAAGAAATGTGACATTTCTTCATTTGCATAGTAGTTGGCTTATAAATAAAGTCCATCACGATTACTATATATTTGGTGTAGAAATCTAAGTCCAAAACAATTAAAAATTTTAATCTTTCATTTTATTTTAACGAGTAACAAGTCACAACAGGTACTTGCAAATTTTCTAAAATTTGACAAATACTTGTTGAAGCAAATACCTGTTTTAAGCGGGTCCAACTACAAATCCAAAATTCTATTACTTGTACAAGGCGGATCGGGTAGCGGGTAGAACGAAAATCCCGGGTACCCGACCTGTGCCCAGCCCTAAGTACCAAGGAAGGATTTACTATGAAATGAGTAAATTTGTTGTCCGATAGAATATTTCTACGAAAGTAATGGTCACACCAAACTCCTCTTATAAACTTAACCCATTTAGTTAACGTCTTTTTGGACAAATCAACTTTCTTAACGGTCGAATTTTGTTTGCATCTACTTTGACTTCCTCAGCCTATTATTGCTTACGGCGTGACACAAAAATGTGACTGCATAAGTTAACAAATAACATGTTATAATTTATAAAAACTAGGTATTGGTTTTGATTAATACATATTCCATGTGTTGAGGCAATAAAAGTTTCAAAAACTAAGTCGAGAAAAAGGCTTATATTTTAAATAGTAGCTGATATATTTAAAAGAGAAGAGACGGACTATCTTGAAAGAATTCTATTGATTCATTTTCTCTTAACCAATTTCATAAGATAATAACGAAAACTTCATGAGCATTATATTGTGTCAACGTAAGAAAGGCTTTGGCTCCGTGCCTAGAAATATTTTTTTTCTAGGAATAACAACAATTTTGCATCCTCTTATACTGTAAGTCTAAAATTGATCCTACGTACATCCAATTATTTAGAATTTAGTAAAAGAAAACTGTTATCCCAACAAACGTATTTGGAGCTAAAACTTATATGGAAATAAAAAATAAAAACATCTACGTACATCTAATTCATCGTTTAAAGAAAAAAGAATAGTTTATGTTTTGATAGTCTTAAACATGAACATATTATAATCCATCCTTAAAAATACATATAACAAGCCTGAATAAACGATTGAATTAATTACAAAAGGGACCAATTACAAAACTTTCGATTGATATAAAAGGGATAAAGCACGATTGATTAAAAAGAACTTCTCTATATAATGTTACAAATTGTTGATAGAGACAACTAGCTAGGCTCCCTTTTTTTTTTTGGTTTATAATCGCAGAACTAAAGTTGACAAATGAATAAAACTTAGCTGTTTTGCATGTAAACCAAAAAATACATATAGTTCCTTACGACTCTACATGATTACGTAATAAGAATGTCATGCATTGATGTATACTATCCGAGAATTACATAAAGTATATAACTCGCTTCATATAAAGGTGTGTGACATTTGTAGGAATGTGAGAGAAAGGACCGTTGCATATTGTCTTAGTGGATCTCTCTGTAAAAAAAGCGAAACTGGTGGACCGTTCTTCTTTTGGCAAAAAATATAAAAGCCTTATTCAAAATCCCCAAAATACCCCTGCGTCCCGGTTACACCTTTCGCCAGCTATTTTGCCTTTTCCCGAAGGTAAATAAAGCTTGAAGGGCATCTCATTCCTTCCTTACTCCAATTTGACAATAATACCCTCACCTTCTCTAACCTATTCACCGAATCTGCCACCGTCTCGTACACTCAGTATAAGAAAGCAACGCGGCATGACTCTGTCGTAGAGACTAGAAAGGGGAAGAGACAAGAGAGGTAGAGAGAATGGGACTAGTGATGAAGAAGTGGGCGTCACTGAAGAAGAAGAAGCAGGAACAAGAGAAGGAAGATGTAACGGCGAAAGAAACACAGACATGGAGGCGACTAAGGAACCTGTTTTCAACGTCGTCGTCGTTTAAATGGAAGCGAGTGGAGATACTTCAGTTGGATATAGTAGACGGAGTGGTTTTCAAGGTCATGTATGTTGTCGAAGCTCTCGTTCTCGTTTCGACTCTCTGCTTCTTCTACCTCTTCTGTGGATGCCACATCTGAATTTTGTATCCTCTCATTTCATTATTCTTTTGGATTCATGCTTCTTCTTCTTCTTATGGCGTTTAGTATTAGTCTCGATTTCACACAAATAAGCTAATATGTAATCTCATGTTTTCATTAGCTATCATGTAGTTCTACGGAATATATCGATATAGACATTTTTAAAAATTGCAATTTGGACTCATAAATGAGTAAAAATCTCTGCGTTTACATGCAAAAGAGGAAGATAACAAAAATTTGATCAATTGCTTACTACTTTCTATTCATAATCCGAGTACCAACACAGACGTACAAAAAGAGTGAGAACAAAATTCATTACAACTCTTGAAATGGTTATGTTCTTCTCTCTCTTTTTCTAAGGCAAAAATTTCCAATTTCAACTGCCTTTAAAAAAAGTATTTATAGTCGTTACTCAGGGAAGGTCCACATGCTTCCACATTAATGATGTTGTTATATAAAAGAAGTTACCAGAGAGAATGTGAATGAAACAAAAGAAGAATCTTAGGGCCCAATTTCTTGATCATCCATCTCATCAAGAATCACATATTTACCAGTTTGACTAGGAGCTTCTAACTGCTTCTCGCCCTCTGTTCTGTGCCCCTTTTGTAGTTTCTCATATCTGGTAAGACACCATAGCATATATATACCAGTTTCAAAATCGAGATTCTCTATTCATTTATCAGCATATCAGATGTTCAACAAACAAATCATTAAAGATTCTTTAATCCATGCGAGTTTAAATGGTCAGCGTGAGGCTTCGATAGGGAGAAGAAGAGTTACTTACTTGTACCAGTTGAACAAACTGACACCAAACATGATAATCATCAGACCAACACCTTTCAGCCACGTAAATTCGTCATGGAAGTAAAACACTGCAACCTGCTTGCACCAAGTAAAACCAACAACAATCATGTCTTTGTATGCTGTATGGACAAAACACCTGTCTACACCTAATCTTAAGAATATATAATTGGCAAACTAAGAAGAAGGCTACAAGTTTATTATAATATCTGAAACATACTAAGAATATGGGACATACCACTATGGTGACAGCCTCTTTAACAACGCCCGCTATTGTGACGGTTACAGCACTGGTCACGGAAACAAGAACATACTCTGTCAAAACCTGAAACAAAACTCTAACGAGTGAGCAAGGAAAAATGTACAAATGTTAAACTAGAGCTCCAAAAGATGCTTCAACCTAAACCATCAAAACAACTTCACTCTTACACAAGAAACTGTAAATTGTTTAGTACTGTAAATGCTCACCATACAAAAAGCCAGTCCTCCACCAAAAAGCATCAAGAAACAAGTTCGAGAAAAATGCGCTCCACTATCAAAGTATTTGTTGTCTCTAAATTCACTCCATGGATCCAGAAGGAGAGAAAGAAGACCAGTCACAATAGCCATCACTGGTGCCACGTAGCTCATAAATACGAACGGATTTTTCAGGCCTAGATAAACAAAACAAAAAAAAGTAAAATTAATTCATAGGTCTTGTGACTTTCTAAGAAATCAAGCACAAAAATTATAAACAAGAAACACCAAGAGTAGAACCCACCAAAGGTTTCTTTCTACACATCATGTTATCATCAAGATGCACCAAAATGTTGGAAGACAAAAACCATAGAAACAAAAAGTAAAGGTTAATATATGAAGATCCAATGTAAGGTTTAAAAGCAATTAAAAATCTTGTTAATTAACATACCTGCAAAAGAACTTGTGTCATACACCAGCGAAAACCAGACATGACAGCAGCAAGCATGACAAAAACAAAACCCCAAAACTCAAATTCTGTCTCCTTTGCAACTGGATGCAAATGAATACACTTGAGGGTGAACAAATAACAAGTTTAATGGATATTATAGCAAACAGGTAGAAGAACTGGCTAACGTTGAAAAACGGTGTACAAAGCATTATAATATGTGGGAAAATAAATACCCGTTAACAACACTCCTGCTGAGATAACTGAAATAATGCCAAAAAGTTTCAGGCTTGGAGACTCCAGCCTTACAAGAGAAACTTTATGTCAGAATTAACACAACAGCAAAAATGATAGAAATGCTCCATAATGAAAAAGCAGCATCTAATCAGTGTGGTGATTGAAGATATGTGATGTTTAAAAAAAAAAAAAGATGTAACGAAAGTGTTATTGAGTTTAAAGTTTTAACTAGAGCTATAGAGTCTACCATTGATAAAATTGTAAAGTATTGACTCTCATGCATGGTCTACAGATCAAGACAAATAAAGAAAATTAGTTATGGATATATGGATAAAGCACCTGAAGGCGAAAGCAAACAGAAGAAGAAAAATTGGGGCTGCAGATTTGCACTGCAAACGGAAAAAGGTAAATTTCATTAGACAAGTCTCACCTTGTTTCACCCGCAAATTCCTAACATGTTGCAGAGACCTACAATACCAAATAAAATAACTAACCATCGTTGCAAACGTAACCGATATGAAGACAAGTGACTCATTACTTAGGTTTATATCCATAGCAGTTCCAAGTGCTGTTGGTACAACTGTGAAAGGAAAGTCCTTGTGGGTCATTAGTTCACAGAGAAAAGTAATACAGATCAACTTCGAAAAACTGAAACAGGAGCAAATCCTCAGAATTTTCCTATATCTAGACGTTACTAGATATTGTAGATGATAGAGGCATTGCATAAGTTGCAGAAAGTTCTCAATAGTATATAGTGAGAATCACATAAAAAGCAATGGCTAAGGGAATGCTCCTTGGCACATAAAACAAAGAAGAGGTCATGCATAATTAATTAGTTTACCTCTAATGAAATAGTCTCTCCAGGATATGGTAACATCAGGTTGAAATCTTCCCGACCAATACCATGTTATCATTTTCGATAAAACAGCTTGCATAGAAAAGTGAATGGTATTCATTAACAAGGGAGCAGGGAATTTCCCCAAATCATCTCCTAAGAGAGTTTTGTTGTACCTGAAAAAATAAGCAAACAAGTTAAATGCTAGGTGTAAGGGAAAAAAAAAACATGAAAAGGATAAGGGATCGTCGCAAAGACATACTTACAGAGTCAAAAATGTGCTGAAAGTGTACCATACAAGTATAAAGAACAGTGTTTTTAGCACGTCAGCAGGAGAGATAGCCTCTTTTGACACTTTAGGCAATGTTTCGAGGTTATCACTGGAACTGTAACCAACATCAAACCTGCTGGAGCGGTTCGTCTCCTTCCTGGTCTCATTTTCAATATCAAACGGCTCTAAAACCTGTTCTCTGTCTACATCTCCCTGACTGGGTATAGCTTCCATTGTGCTAACACCACGGAGCTGGATTCTTTGCTCCATCAACAATCTAGACTCACCAGCTAACCTTTTTGGCTCCCATTCAAAGACCACTCTGACAGAGCATGCAATCTAGCCTTTATTTACCCAACAGAGGTTTAAAAAAACTATCAACAAGTACCCTTGTTATGGACAGCTTCTATGCCTCAGAATTTCAATGAAGAAAGTGGGCACGGTATGCTCATATGTTCAAATGGTTCAGAGTCCAACTCGCTCTAGAAGATCCCAGCGGACTAACTGACTTCAAAGAAAGCAGGAACCTCAGATTTTTGCGAATATTCAATGCAATGCTCTGGAACTACTTGAGGCTTGACCTGGAATCACAAACACAAGCTTAAGCCACTCAATATGTCTGCTAAAAATTCCATGAAGATAACCTAGCAATGACCAAAGCAGAGTAAGTGGAAAGTAAAGCAAGGAGTCACAAGAGCTACAATTTCAATCAAGGCAAGCTCCTAATACGCTGATGCAAAGATTCAAACACAACATCTTCCAAACCGAATGAAAACAAGCCATACTTTTTTTCAGATAAGAAGGGCGAGACTTTACAGAAAGAGAAACTTTGAATAATCTAGCTTCAGCAAGGGGACAAATAAAGAAACTGCGCAGATCTCTGAGCGCTAACCATACTGTAGCAGGCTGCTTCAAGAACAGACTAATTAAGTAATATCAAAATGAGAAAGCTACGTCGCTAGAGCCTAGAACAACAAACGCATAGAGAAGAAAGTAAAACCAACACGAATGAATCTGAGTTTCGATTCGGCTCAAGAAATCGGGTGAAATGCGAAACGAGAATTAAGGTCCGACCAATCAAAATCAGGAAAAGCTCAATGATTCCGAGCTCAAACCAATCAAGGCATTAACGAAACGGAAAGTCCTCTCAACCTGGATCGGGAGTGAGCTTCAAAATTTACAGATTCGAAGCTCGCGAAAGCATAATCAAAATTCGCATAGAAGGATGAAACTGGAAGAGATTGACCTGCGAAGAGCGGGAGAAAGCGAGATCGGATCTGATCGGAGCTGGTGGCACTTGTGTGGGTTGATTGAATTTGGAGTCGCAACCGCTGGTTGTTGGAGTTTGGTGCAATTTTAGGAAAACATTACCGCTCGGTTTCTGTGCAAATGCAACTTGCGCCACCACCTTTACAAGATACACTATTGTAACAAGAAATTATAATGGAGTTGTCGATATTTTGGCTTTTCGAAATAAAATGTAGATATAGACCAATTCAGTTTGGGTTTGCTTGGAAATTTTTGTTTCCTACTTAAAATTTCCTACTTTCAGATTACTCGATTTGGAGTTTTCATTTTTAAAAACGATGACCAAAGAGTTTGACATCCCAAAACTCTAGTTAGAATTTTGGTTTGTGATTAATAATCACTCAAAACTTAAATCTAAATTATGAGGATAATACAAAAGTAGGGTATTTTCACTTTGAACAGCAAATAGAAGCAGCCGCTTAGATATTTTCAGATGAAGAAAAAAAAGAAAAAAAAGAAAAAAAAAATAGCAGTCGTTGTCTGTCCTGTCCATTTCTCCGAAACAAAATATCTGTAATCTAATCAAACACCGCGCGCAAAGTTAAAGCCACTCATTTTCTTTCTCTGTCTCTGCCCTCGCTTGCTCATCCTCTCTTCCTCTCCATAGATCAGATCGATCAAAGAAATCAGAGAGAGAAATGGAGCTCGATTCCATCACCGCTAGACGCAGGCTCGCCACCGTCGCCGCTCACTTCCCGCCAACCACTAACGATCCCGCCTCCACCGCATCTCTCGTCCCCTTGGTATCTCTCTCTCTTGAAAGTTATGCTCTGCTTATGGGGTAGATGATGATTAGCTTTCTTTACTTGATATGTTTTCTCGCTGTTTCCTCTGTTTTTTTATATAAATAAAATCTCTTTCACTTGTGATGCCTCAGAACTGCAGCAGCAGTTTAAACTCTGTCATGAGAAGATGTGATAACAAAATCTCCTTTGGCCGGCAAGCATCTTCTGAACAAGGTCCTTTCATGAGGCAGCAGGCTTCCTCCGATGAGGTACCAAAACATTCCTTGTTATTTTTGGTCATCATTCTAATCAGTCGAGACGCACAAATAGTTATTGCTCACTGTTTCTATATAGTCACTTGCGATGCCTCAGAGTGGTGGCCTCAGTTTGAACAACTCTGTCATTAGACGATGTGACAACAGGTTGTATTTCGCTCGACAAGCATCTTCTGCACAGGGTTTTTTTATGAGGCAGCAGGGTTCGATTGATGAGGTAACATCAGTTTCTGTCGATCTGGAGGATTGAAATTGAAAAACAAAACAGACAAAAATTGTTTCAAAATGTTTCTGCAGATGACCATACCACAGGACACTGCATCTACCAAAACGAGTGGCTTCGTTTCTTCTTCAGAACAACCACTACTTTCCAGACCTGAGTACGCTCCGCCACAGTTTTCCAAGGCCGCAAAACAAGACTTGGCTTTTTCTTCTGATTCACTCAATCAGCTGAAAGAAAACTTGAAAAGGCCATATAAGCCTGACCTTCCTAAGTTAGCCGATTCAGGTACGCATACAGATAACAGTGAACAAAACTATTTGTGCATCTTCAAACATATCTTCACTGATATACTAACATGACAACTTATAAAAGCTTGTTTTCTATTTTTGCAGGGACCATTTGGTCTCCGAGATCGAATGTGGCAGAATATGAACATAACTATGTTGTGGCAATAGAGCTACCAGGGGCCAGCATCAATGATATAAGAGTGGAGGTGGACAACATAAAGTAACTAATACGCATCTTCACTCATGTTTTCAATCTGTTCCCATTACTCACACACTTGTATACATTATGTGACAAAGTTACTTACCGTCCTTCTGCAGCTTGAATGTGACAGGCAGACGCACAGCTATCTGTCAAAAAGTTGATCAAGGTACCAAAGATTCAATCTTTGAATATCACAAGCAAGAAATAGTACAAGGACCATTCAAAGTTTCATGGCCACTCCCCACCAATGTGAACAAGGATAACGTTTCTGCTGAATTCATGTAAGTAGAAAGCTATACTTCTCTATCAACCCAACGCTATAATCTGGCAAGCTTGATAAATAGAGAGTAGTAACAACCAATTTATAATTGCATTTGGAGCAGGGATGGGCTTCTGAGAATAGTGATTCCTAAGCTCTGAGGGTTCATTGTTCTGGAACCATACGGTAAACAATGTGTATAACATATGCTCTGTTTGTGTGGGAAGATGAAAGATATGTAAAATAGTTTGGTCTTTATAAATCACAGTTGCAGACAAGGCATGCTCAGTTGATGATAGAGTAAGCCATGTAAACAATCCATAAAGAAATAAAAGAAATACTTCGTTACTACTAGAAATCCAGAAAAAAAAATAAAAAGAAAAGGAAAAATCTGGTAGTCCTAAAGCTGGAAATCTCAGTCTAGTCTTGTACGTAGCAAGAAGTATTATTATTGTAGTAACTCGGAAGCAGTGGTGCAAGGTAATCAGCTGCAGCATACTGAGTCTGAGGCTGGTATGCGAATGTGCTTGAAGGTAGCTGATTCAGATACACGCCATTATAGAACATCCATGGAAAATATGGAACACCAGACGGATCCAAGTAGTAAATCGGAGGAAGATCATAGCTTGGGACATACCCATTATTGAACAAAGGATATGAAGCAGCTGCAGAGGCTGCTAGATCCTGATGGCACATCAAAGGCAAAGAACCCGAAGAGTAGGACGAACGCGCAGGCACTGTCACGAGATTTCTTTTGCCAATTCCGTAGAGCATTCCTTTAGCATACCTAGAATCATCATAGACTTGCTTGAGCTTGATGAAGACAAGTGCAGTCATTAAGCTGTCTGAGCCAGCGTGGTGTGCTCTTCCCACGCGGGCGATATCGAGTACCTGAGCTAGTTTGCTTAACCCGAGGTGTTCACCGAGCCCTTCGCAGAATCCCGCCATGACCTTCAAGTCGTAAACCTCGCCGAAGACTCTCATGACCTCTGAGACAAACTCTCCGCGAGTCTCCGGGAGTTTCCCGTTGTTGAGGATGCAGAGTATGTAAGCGAAGTCGTAAGCTCCTTGGAAAGTGATGAACTCGACGTGTTTCTGAGAGGCAAACGCGGTCAAAAGCTTGGGGAAAAACCCGTAGCCGAACATATCGACTCCTTCGTTTCTGATCTTTTTCAAATCCAAACCGTGTCTCCTCAGAAACTCGATCGATATCTCGTTGCGTGTGTCGGATGGGTCGCCGAAATTGGAGAAGTTGATCTCCCAGGTGCCACCGATCTCTCCCTTGGCGTTGAACAGAGTGAATCCACACTGGATCAGCTTCGTCTTTTCGACGTTGAGTTTCATTGTACCGTAACGTTCGTCGTCAGATGAATCCATGAAAGTCCGGTGGATAGCGCCAGGGTACTCTGTATCGAATGCGATCAGTGGGAAGTTCTTAAGACATTCCACCAATTGAACCATCGCTTGATCGACGTTCTTCCTCCATACTTTCGTCGTCCTCGGTTCTGATCGCAGGTGCCGATTCTCGTTCATGGGTTCTGCACAGGAAATTTAGGTTTTTTTTCTTTGGAGGAATTGGCATGAATACGAGAAGTCGGTTTGATTCGTAGTGGCGCTAGGGTTCTTAAGAAAAAAGAGTCTTTTTATATATAAGCTCTCTTTCTAATTTATCCTTTTTAATATATTAATCGGTTTACCTGAGTTTCCTTTTTTCTCGGATGTTTTCATTAATGAAGATTTTTATAATAGCTTGCTCTCCAATTAATTAAAAAGTTAAAAACCTTCAGTTGTGTGAGTCCTGATCGTATCTTATCTGTTTAAATTCGCCCAGATTTTGGAAGTTCCTTTTTTTTGTTAATTTATATTTTATAAATTCTCTTCTCTTTATTTTTTTTTTCCTCGATAAAGATCTGGAAATGTTTTGTTTTCTGTGGATGCATTTATTCACCATCTCGGCTAACCCAAAGTTTGTAACTTTGTATCATAAGTAGTACGAAATATTTTGTAAGGAGTATTTCAGAAATATCATAACCCAAACTATGTTACTCCTATAAAAAACGAGATATGGAAATTTCCCATAATTCATATATGGCAATTCAAATGAAAAAGGAAATTAGTTGGTACAAGAGTTTTTTTTCTACTCTGTGAAGTGAACCGACAAATGGTAATTTTTTCTTTTTATCCATCCAGAAGTGGCACTTTTTAAAATTAAGAAGAAAAAAACTATAAAAATTTAAACTTAAAATACATCTTTATAACAAAAAAAAGTTGGATTTAGTTTTAAAAAATCAAAACAATTGTACATTGTATATAAAAATGGCCTTTATTTCAAATTGTGAAAACTTGGTTAACCGAATAAGATTATTTGGCGGTTGACTTTACTAAAAACAGTGACACAAAACTTCAATACGTTCTAAGAGGAGCTCAATGTATGTATATTCAGTCATCCTTAATTCCTTACCATTATGATCACATGAAATGAATCAAGCTGCAAACAAAATTTCAAAATAAACCTTTTCATTACTGATTCATGATGCCATTTGTTTTCTCGGTTAACCGGATTGGATCCGGTCTTCTGTAATTGTGGATAAACCATTATTTATTAGCCATTAGGCAGTAAGGGGCTCTAATTACGTATCTCTAATATTTTGACCCGAAAATAAGACAACAGTCGTTTTAGACCATAAGGATGGCATAAAGATCGACTACACGACATGAAAGACGATGTTGTATTTGGATTTCTTTTCTGGCTTCTTTTATTGACTCCGATCGTCGTCTCAGTCCAGTAACTGGTAAGAAGTTTTGATCTTTTGCTATGCGCGTAAGGTGCTCGACGTAATTCCGAAGAGATTGTTTTTATAGCATAGTAGTGGACTGAGGAAACCCAAGATAGCTTCGAAAGATAGTATGAGGTTTGGCCTGATGAGATCAGTTTTGATTCACCCCTTTGGTGGCTCCATCATCACTGTCCGATCAACAACTACGTCTGGTCAATACGTCGCTTCCAGATCAAGAGACCCTGTTTTCGAGAAGCTCATGGACAAATACAAGAACCTTCTCAAGGTCATTGCCATACAAGACCTTATCCTCGCGAATCCAACAGCTGATCCTCCTTCTGTTTCCATCGAGTTTCTCTCCAGGCTTTCCCAGAAGCTCCATCTCAACCGTGGCGCTGCTTCTTTTCTCCGAAAGTACCCTCACATCTTTCACGTCTTGTATGATCCTGTGAAATCTCAGCCCTTTTGCACGTTAACTGATGCAGCCATAGAGATCTCTCGTCAAGAGGCTTTGGCTATCAATGCTGCTCTGCCTCTTGTTGTTGACCGTTTGGTTAGACTCTTGTCTATGTCGATGTCAAAGTCAATTCCGCTTCGTGCGGTTTTCAAGGTTTGGAGAGAACTTGGACTCCCAGATGATTTCGAGGACTCTGTGATTTCAAAGAACCCTCACGTGTTTAGGCTTAGTGATGGTCATGAGCCTAATACACATATCTTAGAGCTCGTTCAAGAAGACGAAGAAGAGAAAAGTCTGAAACTTGAAGCCGCGGTTGAGAAATGGAGGGTGGTTGAGTGTTGTTCCAAGGAGGATTGCAGTGTCGACAGAACCGAAATCCAGTTTAGTTTCAAACATAGTTACCCGCCAGGAATGAGACTGAGCAAGAGCTTTAAGGCTAGAGTTAAGGAATGGCAGAGGCTGCCTTATGTGGGTCCTTACGAGGACATGGTTGGTAAGAAGAAGAGCAAATCCGGTGTGATGGGAATGGAGAAAAGAGCGGTTGCGGTTGCTCACGAGTTCCTCAGTCTGACTGTAGAGAAGATGGTGGAGGTAGAGAAGATCAGCCATTTCAGAAAATGTTTTGGGATTGATTTGAACATAAGAGATTTGTTCTTGGATCACCCGGGAATGTTTTATTTGTCAACTAAAGGGAAAAGACACACAGTGTTTCTCAGAGAGGCTTATGAGAGAGGACGTTTAATAGATCCAAATCCAGTTTACGACACGAGGAGGAAGCTTCTTGATCTTGTTCTCTTGGGTCGCCATGCTGCTTTATCAGACTCAAATATGTCTGAACAAGAATGAAATTTCTTTGTAGCCTAAGATATGCAACCGTCCATTTGCTGTTCACAATCCAGTGAAGTGTATGAAACACTTGAGACTTGAGAGATGAGATCACCAAGAATCAATCAATCTTGTACCTCTTTAACTGGATATGCACTGAGGAAAGACAATACAAGATAAGCTCTGTTCCTGTGGCGTTTCTCTGCTCAAATCCTGATCAACTGTCAGTCTGTCTCTCAGGTAAAGCAAGTGGCTTGAGGCATTAGTGATAAGTGAGTACTTAGTTTACATTGGTTTCCCAAAGAGGTTGGGATCCGTCTTTGTTGTGTACTCTGTTGGTTGTGTCGACAGGAAATTAGAAACTATCCAAACGCAATACGTCTTCTTTCTTTGGATTTTGCTTGGTTGCTAAATGCTGCATGTGGCTTTCCGTGAGCTACTCAAACTCTTGCTTTTCTTCGGAGCATTTGGCATTTATAAAGAAACGTTACATGTTAAAATTAAAATTAAAATGTTTGCAATCTTTTTCTGAACCTTAAGTAACACATATATGAAACAAAACTATATAGTACTACTTACCATGAAGGAATGAATTGTGTATTAAGAAGGTTGGAAAAGTATACCTTGAAATGTGACAAAAAGGACTGTAAAATAAATAAATAAATCGGAGTTAGGGAAATAGCAAGGAGGCCGCCACTGAGAGGAAGACACGTAAGATGTTCGGAAACCACATCTCTTCTCTTCAAAAATCCCCCACTCTTAATTCTCTTCTCCAAGCAATTTCCTTTCATTCTCTTTCTCTTCGTCTGCCAAATTTCCAAAGGTGCGATTCACTCTTTGTCATCTCAAGCAGTTTTTCTTCGGGCTTTCTTTTGGTCTGAATCTCTGAAATTTTTGTTGATGATATATGAAACTCGGTCTTCTTGTGCATGATTCTACTGCCTGGGTTTTGTTCAGCAAGTCTGATGTCAATTTGTTTTTTCTTCTTCTTAATTTTACTTGAGGAATTTCAATTGAATGATGGTTTTATGTGTTTAAATGGTAGATTCCGTGGCTATTTTGATAGATTTTTATCTCCAGAGCATAAAAAACTTTCAAAATCTCTGTGTTCATATGCATCGCTAATTGTCGCTCATGTTGATTATACTGTAACCAGAACCTTGCATGTACAAAATCAGTATTTTCTTCGTTTTGTTTGTTTGTTCACGCCATGGCTTTTAATCGTCTAAATTGTTCACTGCCATTCTCAGATGGCTGCTTCATCGGCTTGTCTCATCGGTAGCGGATTATCTGTCCGCACAACCAAACAGAGGTCCAAACAGCTTGGGCTTTCCTCAACGTTTGCTTCAGTTGATAGAGCTTCTAAATGTACTACAGTTGTGAAGGCTTCTTTAGACGTGAAGAAACATGAAGCAAGAAGAGGTTTCTTCAAGCTTCTACTTGGAAACGCTGCAGCCGCCGGAGCTGGTTTGCTAGCCAGTGGGAAGGCAAATGCAGATGAACAAGGTGTTTCTTCGTCAAGGATGTCATATTCTCGGTTCCTAGAGTATTTGGACAAAGGAAGGGTTGAGAAAGTAGATTTGTATGAGAACGGGACGATAGCTATTGTTGAGGCTGTTTCTCCTGAGTTAGGTAACCGGATTCAGCGTGTACGTGTGCAGCTACCGGGGTTGAGTCAGGAGCTTCTTCAGAAGTTGAGGGCAAAGAACATTGATTTTGCAGCACATAATGCTCAGGAAGACCAAGGTTCTCCAATACTCAACTTGATTGGGAATCTTGCGTTTCCGGTTATTCTTATTGGCGGTTTGTTCCTTCTCTCGAGGCGGTCCTCTGGTGGAATGGGTGGCCCTGGAGGTCCTGGCTTCCCGCTTCAGCTTGGTCAGTCGAAAGCCAAGTTCCAGATGGAGCCAAACACTGGTGTGACTTTTGATGATGTTGCTGGAGTAGATGAAGCAAAGCAAGATTTCATGGAAGTGGTGGAGTTCCTGAAGAAGCCTGAGAGGTTCACTGCGGTTGGTGCCCGGATCCCGAAAGGTGTTCTCCTTGTTGGTCCTCCTGGTACTGGGAAAACGCTGTTGGCAAAAGCAATTGCTGGTGAAGCTGGTGTACCTTTCTTTTCCATCTCAGGTTCTGAGTTTGTTGAGATGTTTGTCGGTGTTGGTGCCTCAAGGGTCCGTGACCTTTTCAAAAAAGCCAAAGAAAATGCTCCCTGCATTGTTTTTGTGGATGAAATAGATGCTGTTGGTAGGCAAAGAGGAACCGGAATTGGTGGAGGTAATGATGAAAGAGAACAGACTCTTAACCAGCTCCTGACTGAGATGGATGGTTTTGAAGGGAACACTGGTGTTATCGTAGTTGCTGCAACCAACAGAGCAGACATTCTCGACTCTGCTTTGCTAAGACCAGGGCGGTTCGACCGACAGGTTAAGAATGCTCTGTGTTTGTGACTTTTCCATTGATCATCTTTACTCCTGGTTGCTTAGCATGTGTTGTTGTTGTTGTTGATGCAGGTATCTGTTGACGTTCCTGACGTTAAGGGAAGAACAGACATACTCAAGGTTCACTCCGGGAATAAGAAATTCGACAATGGTGTTTCGCTTGAAGTAATAGCCATGAGAACGCCTGGATTTAGCGGAGCTGATCTTGCAAACCTTTTGAACGAAGCTGCCATATTGGCAGGACGCCGCGGAAAGACCGCAATATCATCGAAAGAGATCGATGACTCGATTGATAGAATTGTAGCTGGCATGGAAGGAACAGTCATGACGGATGGGAAGAGCAAAAGCTTGGTTGCTTACCATGAAGTTGGCCATGCCGTATGTGGGTAAGTGGGAATCAGATTAGAAGCTTGTGTGTGTTATCAAGAGCTTAGTAGTTATGAATTCCATTCTTCCTTTCTTGCAGAACATTGACTCCAGGACATGATGCTGTCCAAAAGGTCACGTTGATACCACGAGGCCAAGCGAGAGGTCTGACTTGGTTTATTCCCTCGGATGACCCAACCCTAATCTCCAAACAGCAACTCTTTGCAAGAATTGTTGGTGGACTCGGTGGTCGAGCCGCTGAAGAAGTCATCTTCGGTGAGCCAGAGGTGACTACTGGTGCTGTTAGTGACTTGCAACAGATCACCGGTTTGGCTAAGCAGGTATCTACTACACTACGAGCTTGTTTTTGTGTTATCTTACTGAACTAGTGGATGAAATTGATGAGCCTTTTTGGTTGTTTACTTGCAGATGGTGACAACATTTGGCATGTCTGAAATCGGACCATGGTCGCTAATGGATTCATCGGCTCAAAGCGATGTGATTATGAGGATGATGGCAAGAAACTCAATGTCTGAGAAGCTCGCAAATGATATCGATTCAGCGGTGAAGGCACTATCAGACAAGGCATACGAGATAGCTTTGGGACACATAAGGAACAATCGTGAAGCCATGGACAAGATTGTTGAAGTGCTTCTCGAGAAAGAGACTATGTCAGGTGATGAATTCCGAGCAATCCTATCTGAATTTACAGATATCCCACCTGAAAACCGTGTTGCTCCCTCAACCTCAACGTCAACATCAACACCAACACCAGCTTCTGTCTGAGTAAGAGACCTTGAAACTAAGAATCTCTGTGTATATCTTGAGATACTTCCCCATACTGTGTGTAACAAGTAAATCTTAATTTGCCTAGTTGGAGTATATATACGAATTCGATCTAAGTAACTTTTTATCGCTTAAAGTTTAGACTTAACAAAATCATGTCTAAGGATCCATGCTGAAATTACTAGTCTCCCTGTAATAAGGTGCAAGAGACTTCACACAAAACTGAGAAATTTATAAAACCAATGTTAAAGCCATATCTATATCTTACAGAGAGAATTAAATCTGGTCATCATTCTCTGAATTTCAAAGTTCATACATTTTGTGCACACATCTGACATCACTTAATTGGTACAGTGATGAATGATGCACAAGATTATATACGATTACATACATACACATCACTACAATGTTCAATCCTACACATGTCCTTCCTTTTGACGGGTGCTCAGCAAACAAACCACCTGAAAACCATAATTGTATAATTCACCCATTATTATTATTATTAAGTTTCAATTCAATCACCTACTATGAACCCTAGAGAAGAAACAATCCAATTTCCAACCTTTAAACGGTTTATTTCTTCAGACGCCGTTTTCACCAGCAGGTCCATGGTTCTTTCCCTTCTTCACCCAGATCATAGTCCCTGTTGACCTAATAACACGTGTAGACGACCAATCATGTTTCTGGTTTCGGTAATAGCCTCCTTGTCCGCTGTTCAATCTCGCAGGTCCATTCATTTCCAATTCGGCTTTCTTCTTGATCCGCAGATCCTGGAATTGAGTTTCTACAGCAATCGAATCGCTAGCAGCATTCTCTCTGTTTTGAACAATTATGTCTCCATTGGACATGTGACCTCTCCCTTGGAACACCTGAATATCATTATTATTCGATTCAAATTCGACGAATTTCTTAGACCATTTCTTCTTTCTCTCCCTCGAATCACCTCCTCCATCTTCGTCCTTGTTTGCAGAGACCTCAAGTTTCTCTTTTTCAACGCATTTCAGTTCCTTTTTCCGACGATCCATACGAAAACCTCCGCCTAAACCCCTTTCCTCCAGATTCGCCCGTGGTTGCATTGTCTCTGCTACCTTCATTGCTTCTTCTTCTTCTTCTTCTCTCCTTCCTTGTCCATTAACCTGCTGCTTCACTCCTCTCTCTGCTGAGTCTTTTTCCTTCTGTTTACGCTCTTTCTCCTTATTCCAACGCTCCTGAAGCTGAAGAATCGATACGTAGTTAGCCGGAATCGAAGCCACGCTGCTCTTCATCTTCCCATCGATTTTCTTCTCCATTGAACTTTCCGCTCACTCATCACTGATCAAAGATATCAAAAAAAAGGGAAAGAGGAGAAAAAGTTAAAGAGAATACTAAAAAAGCGATCGGACAGTAAGCGACAAAATCCGTAAGGTCCACTGGGCTCATATATTTGGTAGAATCAGTTTGTCGGGCCCAATGGTCTCTGGGAGGCCTCAAAAGTTAGAATTCGAAACCTTGTTTGGAATGGGCCGATCAGAAGCCCAATTATATGTCAGAAACTTTTTATGCCGGAACTGCCCAAAGTCCCAAATTTACGTCGGCAAATTTTATACCGATCAGAAGCCCAATTTATGTCGGAGCATTTTGGACCGTTTAAATTACAACTTATGTCTGAAACTTTTATGTCGGAACGGGCCAACAACCCATGTCGGAAAGGGCCGTGATAAAAGATCATTTTTCTGTTAGAATGGGCCTATTTAAAACCCAATTTTTATACTGAGATGGGCCAATCAGAAGTCCATTATTATTTAAGTACGGGCCTATATAAAACCCAATTCCATGTCAGAAACTTTTATGTCGGAACGGCCAGATCAGAAGCGGAATTTTTGTCCGAAAATTTTATGTCCTAACGAACCGTTCATAAGCACAACTTATGTCTGAAACTTTTATGTCGGACCAATAACCCATGTCAGAAAATATTTATGTAGAAAAGGGCCGTGCTAAAAAGTCCAATTTAATGTTTTGATAGGCCTATCAAAAGCCCAATTTTCTATTGGAATGGGTCGCTCAGAAGCCCAAATTTTATATAGGTACGGGCCTATCATATGCCTAATTCAACTTTTATGTCCGAACCGACTGATCAAAAGCCCAATTTATGTCGGAAAATTTAATGTCCAAACGGACCGATATAAAGCTTAATTTAATGTCTGAAACCATATATTATTCCGGTTTGGTTCGGTTTGGTTCGGTTTGGATAGTCTCGGTTATCGGTTTTCTCGGTTTAGATATTTTCGGTTTAAATAATTTTGGTTTTTAGTTTATTTGTACTTTTTGTATTATTATTTTATTATTTAGGTTTATCAAATTTTTCTACTAATCAAAAATATTATATTCAAATAAGAAAAATGCAAACACATGTCTTATTTTAAAGTTAATGATGAGACTACTCTAAACTTATATTATTATATATGATATGCATATACAATATACTATCCTACAATATATTAAAGAGGAAGCTAAAATGCTGATGTGGCGAGCCCACATTTTTTTGGGATTTTTGTTTTATTTTTTAGTTTAAATCGATAATTCTGAGTTGACTCAGTTAGGAAAGTCCGACCCAATTCCGTCTTGGATCAACACGCGGACCTTTGGTATATTTAAAATAAACCGGAAATTTTTAATTATGCTTCATTCGGTTCATTGATAAGACTTGGTCAAAATTTTGGGCCTTTATATTAAAAGTTTCCAGTGCTGCCAAGCCCAAACCGGTGTTTAAGGTAAAAAATTGATTTGGATCTGTATCCAATAAAAAAGATGCGGACGTTTTTCAGAAAAGGAAAACATTTAAAGAGAATATTTCAAGTTTTCATATAAATAAATATATCACTTACCAATCAATTATAACTTTAGAAAGTAACAACTAATAACAAATCAATCGTATCTTTATAACTAAATTGATTAAATATTAATTTAACGAATCTGTCTTTCATTTTGCATTTTAAGAAAGGTTTGCCTTGGCTAAATGTTTTTAGCATTTTTTATTTTATATTTAATTGAATCATAAGAAATTTGAAACAATTTCTCGACGTAAAATTTGTTGGCGGAAAATTTGAAGATTTAAGTTTTAGTGAAAAATTAGCAGAATAATATTTTTGGCATAAAAACCTTCAACACAATCCGTGTATTAGGCGCAGGGTATCACCTATACATATATAACATAATTTCCAGATAAGAGGTTAATCTAAATTTGAAATTTATCTGTAAATCACTAAAGTTTACTATACACACGCGCATTATGCGCGTGCAATCATCTAGTTAATATAATATACAGAGTTATTCGGATTTTTCAATTTTTGCAGTTAATATCCAAACCATATCAATATATAAATTGCATCCATACGGTTTATACGGTGTATCCAAATCCAAACCATATGATTCATTTTGGTTTGGTTCAGACCGTAGTATTTTATGTTGGAAAAAAAAATTATGTCGGAAAGGGTAGATTAAAATTCCAAATTTAGGTCTGAAAAGTTCATGACCAAACGGGCCAATCAAAAGCCCAAATTTAGATTCTATGGCCGATGAAAAGCCCAAATTGAGGGCGAAATTAGGCTATTGAAAAGCCCAATTGTATCTGTTATGGGCCGCATAAATGCCCAGTTTTAGGTCGGTATGGACCTTTTTAAACGCATATTTCTAGCTGTCACTTATGAGTTATGACACTGTCGTCGTTTATGACTTTGTGTAGCTAATCGGAAGAAGTTAATTTCTGCTGTTTCTTCCTCTGTGGAACTCAAATGCACTGCCACACCACAAGTACAAACATGTCCTATAACCCATCCATTTTGGATCCAAAATGAGAAATATTCAAAAGACAAATATAATGAATGAGAATTTCCAACAATGGTGGGACACTACACGCAACGACTTTACATAGTTTCTTTTTCACACTTTCGTTTTTAACAGATCCAACAAACAGCCGAATCCAAATTGAAAGTTTCTCAAGATCATCCAATTACAATAACAATATTAATAATAAGAATAATAATAATAATATTAAAAAAAAAAAAAGATCAGGAAAAGCTTTCTGCTTGTTGTTACTTGAACATCCTGCAAAGATTTCAAAACCAGATAAAATCTATTTTTCTCCACCTCTGATTGCTCTTCAGATAACATCTGAAAAGAACAAAGCTTCACATCACCATTTTTCCTTTTCTGAACCATTAATACTCACTACCCTTTTCTTCTTTCTTTTTCTTTCAGTCACATCAGACTAAACTCCACAGTCTCTTCTTTTTCCTTGTCTTCGTCAGTGTAAACCTCCTTAGCCATCTACGCACATCGTTTATTGACAGTATCAGAACAAGACTATAAATCGTTGCGGGAAATGGAACAGGGGATTGAGGAGAAAACCTGGCAAAGATTCTGATTTTCAACTCAAAGGGTATCATCAAGTTCACGCATTGAGAAGTTGGAAGCTTCTGAAGCTTCAGCTAGAGATTCAAGCATGCTTGTCACTTCCATAGTATCGTCCAAATAGTATTTCGCCTTGCTTGGCTTTTGCCCAACTGTGCATGCAAAGACTTGAGCATTTTCACAGAGTAATCTTTTCGACATTGCGTTACCAATCGCTTCAAACATGTCTTCATCAGATCGGTCATCTCCAATACAAAGCACGAAATCAACTGGTTTTCCCTTTCCAGCCATCGATGAAAATATCTTCTCCGACACAGATCCTTTGCTCACTCCCTATACGCTCAAAAGAACAAAATATGAACAACTTAGATTTATATATATATATATATATTTTCAGACATTAACGCTTGAATCAAGTAGAAGAAAAATAACTGACCTGAGGCTTGACTTCTACGATGTAGTGACCGCTTTTGACTGCAACAGGCTCATTAGCTAGGACGCTCTCTAGATGCTCTAACATTTCCTTTGCTTGTAAGGAACCAAAGCCTGGATCTGCATCCCGATATTGCCAAACCAAAGCACTCTCTTTAATTTCAATGGAAGACCCATCTGTAGATTCGGTGTACTGTTTCATTACAGGCTCTACGATCTGCATCCACCCAAAATCAGAGCTCTGCCCACAAGTTTCCCATTCTTCATTGCCTGACCACCTAAGATAAGACATAGAAGCTTGTTACTAACCCTGAAGGAGAAGCATTTTACACATTTGAACAAGTGGTACAAAGAAAACTACCTTAGGAAGTACCCATGCTCAGCTGCAATTCCAATGTTTTTGCACGGAGAGAACCACTTGCCTAAGCTTTCCCTTCCTCTTCCGCTGACAATGAAAATTGAATTCTTCTTGTCTTCACAAAGTGCATCCAAGAAGTTAAGAACTTCCTGGCTGGGAGCTTTATTTATGGAGTTTTGAGGCATCAGAGTCCCATCATAATCCAACAGTATAGCTCTGCTTTTGGCCCTCTTGTAGTCCGACACAATGCACGGTATTGAAAGCTTTCTAAAGTTGGGATCGAGTGCCACAACTCTGAAACCAAAACTAATCCCCATCCCCCAACACCTTTTCTTGAAATGATCCACACATATCCTCTCTAGATCTTGCAAGAAACTTCTAGACCAATAAGCTACATCGTGAGTGCTAACATACCGGAAATGTTTCTCATGTCGCAGCTGTTTCTCAGCATCACCCATTGAGAGGGCCTCGTTTAGCGCTTCTCCAGTCGCTTCAACGTTCCATGGGTTTACACGTATAGCCCCACTAAGCGAAGGAGAACATCCAATAAACTCCGATGCAACCAACATGCTCTTCTTTGGGCCACTAAAATCCGACTCAGACCCAAGCAAACCCTGTCTACAAACGATATATTCATAGGGAGTAAGGTTCATACCGTCTCTGACAGCCGTAACGACTACACACTCAGCGATATGGTAGTAAGCATTGATTTCATTTATCGAAACCGGAGTATCAATGTATATGATAGGTTGATATCCAGGTTTCCCAAACTCTGCATTAATCCTCGTGCAGCTTTCTTGTATCTCGACACGTATCTCATCTACATCGATACCTTTGCCCCTAGCAGGATTTACAATCTGGACCAGGACAGCCCTTCCCCTCCAATTCGAGTGCTGCCTAAGCATTTGTTCCATTGCTAGAAGCTTCAGGTTTATACCCTTGAAAATATCCATGTCATCAATACCAAGCAACACTGTCTTGCCTTCATAACGCTTTCTAAGCTCCGTCACCTTACCTTCCTCTTCCGAATATCTCATCACCGACTGAATCCGACCCATGTTGATGCCCACTGGCATGATCTTGATTCCCACAGTCCTCCCGTAATACTCCAGGCCGATGTAGCCTCTCTTAGACTGATATTCCAGACCCAACATCCGGCTACAGCAAGTAAGGAAGTGACGAGCATAGTCGAATGTGTGGAAGCCAATGAGGTCGCTGTTTAGTAAAGCCTTAAGTATCTCTTCCCGAACAGGAAGAGACCTGTATATCTCGGATGAGGGGAATGGACTGTGAAGGAAAAAACCCATCCTTATCCGGTTAAACCGCCTTCTCAGAAACGTCGGTAAGACCATCAAATGGTAGTCATGAATCCAGACAAAATCATCATCTGGGTTAATAATCTCGATAACTTTCTGGAAGAAGAGCTTATTTGTAGCAACATAAGCCTCCCAAAGAGACCTATCAAATCTTCCACCATGATCAGCTGAAAACGGAAGCATGTAATGAAAGAGTGGCCACAGCTGCCTCTTGCAGAAACCGTCATAAAACTTTGATTGCAAATCAGGTGGGAAAAACGTCGGCACACATTTGAATTTGTCCAACAGTGTCTGCGCCACATCGTCTTGCTCTTGTGAATCTACATCAACGCTCAAAGATCCAACATATAATACCTCCATATCCTCAGGCAAACCGTCCTTAAGCTGCAAATACAAAGAATCTTGATCCCAACTGAAACTCCAGCTTCCATTTCGTTTCTCGGCCTTCAACGGAAGCCGATTAGCCACAATGATCATCCGATCAGAGGAAACCGAAGAAGGATTGTCGGACGACACACTATATGCTTGATCTTCATCAAACTCAGATACGTTACCAGGAACTGTCATTACCCTAGGAAGCCGCCTACGCTCTCTTCCCATGACAGGGAAATTCCCTGATGCCAGGTCTAACAAATTCGTGTACGACCTTGAAATCATCTTCACTGTCTCCAATGGCCAAAATCTCTTCTGCCAAAAAAAGAGAAAAAGCACACTGTACTTCAATAAATCTGCATCATAATAGCCTCCGAAATGCAGTAAGATAACAAGATCCAAACACGGATAAGAAAAATCACTACTTTTGTTATTTTAATACCAATCTAGCCAAATCGAGAGCTTAAGTAAAATACCCAGATATCTAACACATCAACAATATTGACTAATCCTCTTCTATCACTGAATTAAGAACAACAACAAAAACTGAACTTTACGCACAAAATAGAATCGAATGAATGACACATTTCCTATCGTCTAAAAGCAAGATCTATGAAATTACGACCTAAAAGCTAAACAAAACGGATGGGAGATTCACCTTTCAGATACACGGAAATCTAAATCGGAGATGACCCGATCCCCCAATTCACCAAACACAGAAGAAGACACCGAAAACGAAAGAGAAAATTTTTGAACCGAAAATCCCTCTGGATATCTCACGCATCGAGACTCACCTTTTTGTTCCTTTGCAAAATGAAGAATCTGATCTTCTCTATCTAACCCAAAAATGAAACGTGAAATTTAATCTAGGGTTTATATTGAAAACATAGCAAAAAATAAAATAAAATAAAAATAAAACTCTGTTTCCAGCCTCATATGTGTATTTTGGAATAATATCATTTATGCCCCTCTATTCTGTAGACGAACCTACTCTGACCTCTATATTTTTCCCTAAAGTCAAAAGTTTCTTACCAAAAAGAGATACCATTGTTTGTTTCCTTTAAAAAAAGGTTTACAACATTTACAGGCTGGCCTTTAAACTCTTCTTTTTTAAACCTTCCATATATGATAGATTAAACTCTTTTTTTTATGGGCAATTCCACATAGTTGATCACATCCACTTTTATAAACCTTTGACTTATTACTTTATTAGAGAAAAAAAGAAGCATGAACCAAAAATATAAAAACAGAGATGAAAACCAGATATACTGACAAATAATGAAATACAAACAAAATAATAGTGGGTTATCCTGTGACACTATCAAAACAGTTGGGGCGAATTTATCAAAACAATAAATAAAGGTGGAATTGTGATATTTAGCGTAAAGTCGTACGTATAACACAGTCGTACTCGTACATCGTGTGTGATATGGAAGCTGTTGTTGGATATGAATCTCGAAGGGAATATTATTTTATTTTTTTATTCTTCTTTATTTTAAGCTTCTTATTATGATTTCTCAGTTTTACTGGTCAAATCGAAGGGGCGCTTAATTGTGATTAATTATTTTTTTAAGATCGAACGATCGTCACCGAGTCGTTGCTTTGCTGTCCGGAAGTACAAGTCATTTAACAACGTACTTGACGACCAATCTGATTCGACCGTGACGTACAGAGAAGTGACAGTCTAGTGGTAGTATCTTTTCCTCCGTTTAGAAAATATGGATAAGGCTAGTAGCCAGCCGGACTCGCACTATTGCCAGCTGGCACGAGTTGGTCACGCGCAACAGGAAGCGCGTGGAGAGGCGGACACGTGATATGGAGAAACAACGTGAGGACGCGTGATGCCGTATGCGAGGTGGGGACCACTCTCACAACTTACCAAACGTGTCTAGAACCTCATTTATTTTATTTTATTTTTGTTTTTGGAACAAGGCTTTCATCTATAACGTCATTTTGGACCCTTTGACACGTGTCGAAACAGGGGACACTTTTAGCGAGTGGTGAACAGAGAGTGATCAAGTTTCTTACGTTTTTATTGTTTTTTTTTTTTAGCATACTCGTATTATTTTAGTGGAACAGCTTATAATAAAAATGGTTGTATTCGATTAAAATATGAAGCTAGTTGGTCAATTAATTGTTGGTTGCACTTTGTCTAATTTGTCTTTACTCTTTAATGATTGATTAGTTGTAGGCTTGCAGTTACAACAATCGATTTTTGTGTTCTTAGTCAATGTTTAGATTGTGGTTGTATATATTTAAACACTTTGAGAAAACAAGGATATGAAATAGATTTTGGGTTTTTAGTAAAGATATAACCGCACGATGTGCGGGTTTTGACTTTGTTAAAATTAGTTACCTGTACCTTTTACTCATTTATTGTGTATCCATAAATTTAATGAGAATAAATCGTTGTTAAGAATGAGTTTTTGGTAGCTCTTTTTTTTTGTTTTTTGCTTTTAAACATTTTCTTTGATGTGTTTGTATTTTCTTTCAAGTAAGAAGTTGACATTATGTTTGTTTAGTTTGGTATCTTCGTTGAAACGCTTTTATAGATTTTTCACCATCATTCGTTAATGTCGTGAGACAAACTTCTCGGAATATTGTACTATAATTTAATAAGTAGATAATTTATGTAGAAATTTATCCGATCAGAAAGGATATAAAATTTCATTAATATAGTCATGTGTTGTAGGAGTTTGATGTTTTTTGTTTTTATATAAATTGTTGTGTAGTTGAAAATTCTATTGTATAGGTTTCTTTAGAGTATGCATAACGATGAATCAGTCCGCTTAACTAATTTCCTTGAATGTTGCGGGAAACATGTAGTTGATCTTTTTAACACCATACCAAATTCTTGTACAAATATCGAGCATTAACAAAAATTATGATTTTTTAAAGTTTATTTTTATTGCCAAATTAGCAAAATATCAATGCAAAGATTATTCATGTTAATAATAATATCTAAGACAAAATGGTTTAGAAGATATATTTTCTATTGAATCCTGGTATATTATTTTTTCACTTATGTAATGTTTGTATATTAACAATAGTATGAAGAAGCGGTCATTTCTGACATCAAACACTTCTTTTCACTTTTTTGTAACATCTATGTATTAATAAATAGTTTGAAATTTTTTTAAAAAATTTACGTAACATATGATAGTTTCAGCCAGAGTGAAAAACTCTATAAGCTTTGCGGCTGTGTATTTTCTGACGTCAAAAGTAAAATAGTTAAATATATTCTTCTGCTACTTTGGTTCTCCAAATCACTTTTGTTTCATTTCTTACTAGCGTTTCGAGTAGGTGTGAATGGTGAGCAAACCGAGCAGATCAAGATCTTCACACACAGCTTGCTCAACAGCTCAAAGATGAGCAGCAACTAGGCCGAAAAAGTATTGAAAGCCCAACCAAGTAAGGTCCAAGTTTATTTGAAATGGACTTAGTCGATGTTCAGAGTGCAAAATAAATGAGAGAAGGGAATCCATTTGTAATTTAATCCAACAAAGCTCATTTGATTATTGTTCGTTTTCTCTTCATTTTAACGAAGATTTGGTATTGTTGAGTTGGAGTGGAACGTGAAGTTTGTAACAAATTGCTAAATTTCGAAAAGATTTCTCCTTAAAATCTAGCAAATCATATATTAAAATTTAACAACTTACTATCCCAAATGCAAACTAATTTTAGTATTTTAAAATTTAAACGACTCATTCATTAATTTTCTGTTTAGAAATCTTTAATTCAAAAAGAAGAATAAAAGCTGAGCCAACCCGACAAAAGCTTTCATCATTTTATCATCAGAAACAAACACAGTAAAAGCAGAAAAAGAAAATCTCCCAAAATCCGATCCTCTCATGGCTAGTTACAAAGCCGACGAAGAATACGATTATCTCTTCAAGCTCGTCTTGATCGGCGACTCCGGTGTCGGCAAATCGAATCTGCTCTCCAGATTCACCAAGAACGAGTTCAATCTCGAATCCAAGTCCACTATTGGTGTTGAGTTCGCCACCAAGACACTCAAAGTCCAAGGCAAAGTCGTCAAAGCTCAGATTTGGGATACCGCTGGTCAAGAGAGGTTCGATTACGTATTTTATTTTTCCTGCTTAGTTGAATTCGATCCTTAGGATTGCTTTATGTATCTGAAGTTCATGAATCTGGATTTTCTTATATGTTGTTGGAGTGATTAAGATCAATAGTTGGTTTATCAAGCAAGTTATAGTATTGATTTAATTTTGCCAAACTACGTCCCCCAAAAGTTTGCAGAATATATGTTAATATACTTGCGTGTTTCAGTCTCATTTGAGCTAGTAATTGATTTTTTTTTTTTTTTTTTTTGGTTTCCTTTGGGCTTATCAGATTTTTGTGACTTAGATTAGTAATTTTGCAACCCCAATGATGGTTTTGTTTATATTTCTTCTGATAGATACCGAGCAATCACAAGCGCTTACTACAGAGGAGCGGTGGGTGCTTTACTCGTCTACGACGTGACAAGGCACACGACCTTTGAGAACGCAGCAAGATGGCTAAAGGAGCTAAGGGGGCACACGGACCCAAACATAGTGGTGATGCTTATAGGGAACAAGTGCGATTTGCGCCACTTGGTGGCTGTCAAAACAGAGGATGCTAAAGCCTTTGCTGAGAGAGAGTCTCTCTATTTCATGGAGACATCAGCGCTAGATGCAACCAATGTTGAGAACGCGTTCACGGAAGTGCTCAATCAGATTCACAAGATAGTGAGCAAAAGAAGCGTGGATGGATCGAACAGAGAAGGAGGGACTTCGACTGATTTACCAAAGAAAGGAGAGACGATTAACGTTAAAGACGACGGTTCGGTTCTTAAGAGAATGGGTTGCTGCTCTAACTAGAGACTAAAGTGGGGTTTGTAGATTTGGTTTGGTCTGGTTAGGGTGAGAGACTGCAAATGATATTCTCTTGGCTTTTAAAATTTAAGATATATGATTGGTATTTGTCTTTCACCACTTGTTAAATTGTAATAAAAACTAAACAAATGCAAATCTTTGAGTTTGGGACATGACATGGTTCAATTCCATCAACCTCGTTTTTTTCCCCTACGTACGGATCTGTCGGTATTATTTTACGGACAAAAACATATACAAAAAAATACACGAGGAACATGAGTCTCTCTAATCTCTCCAGGTGGAGTAAGGAATAAAAAGAAATAGACGTAGATGTAATTATCAGCTTCTGATTTCTCATTCTCAAATAAGCTGAATATGACTTTGCAGATAAAGAAGCTGCTAATAATAATCGTGGTTAATATATCATGTAGATCCTGGCTAATATCAGAGATAATAGAAGTAGTAAAGCTTCTTTCTCCTCTTTTTTTTTTTAAGTTTGTTGCAACCCTGTGCTCATCTGTCGTCTCACATGCTCTGGTACTAGCCTGTTGATCAGCTCCAATGAAGCTCCACTTAACTGTTTCCATGTTTAAGGAATCATATCAATTAACGGCACAAGTATTTACTACTGATTTTGAGCTTTTAGATTAGTCCTTTTTACCTCTTGTTTGAAGTTGAACAATGGCGGTAATGGACGACCATTTGGAAGACGGGCGTTTGGCTCTCGGAGTTCGTTGAAAAATGGATGAGCACATGCTTCGAGCTAAAGAGAGAAAGACAAACAATTGTCAGAACAAATCTCGGCTCAAATTAAACACTTGATAGAGAATCAGAATCAGCTTCTATGAGTCCTTCACTAGAAGTCAAACAATCTTATCACAAGAGTGTTAATGGTTCAAAAACATTCTCTAATCTTTTCTTTTTAAGTTAAATCCCCTTTTTCCTTTCATTCTCATGTACAAAGTAGTTTTGTATAACAACGCACATTTTAATTGAAAAAAGGAACAGATACTGACCGCAGTGCAGCGTAGACTTGGTGAATACTGAAGAAGCCGAGAAGCAAGGTCAATGGCTTCTGGAGGCATCCGCTTATGAAAAACCTGTAGGTTAAGAGAACAGCATATGCTTGGTGTTACAAATGAATGGCATGTGTAAAAAACAGAGGCAAATTCATTTATATTTAGCTTTTATGAAGAACATTTATTATTACTGAGACGGATTACCTTGTGCCAAGGATGAGCTTTGATTTGTGGGAATCTAAAGTCCCTGTAGTTTGGGTTCATACATCGGATTTCTTCTCGAGTTGGAGTACCAAGAACCTAAACCATGGCAGCAAGTAGTTATGGTAACATATCTACTACATTCTAGCTGCCTTATATACCAAAGAGAAAAGAGATTTCACCTTTATGATCTCTACCAGCTGATCAACTGAATTCTCTCCTGGAAATAACGGCTGTAGAGAGAGAGAGAGCACTATTGGCAAAGATACTTTCCTTAACAAGATAATCAACGCATAGAAAAGGACACTAACCTGGCCAAGAAGAAGCTCAGCCAGAACACAACCAGCAGACCATATATCTATGGATGCTGTATACTCTGTGGCTCCAAAGATGAGTTCTGGAGCTCGATAATAACGAGAGCAGATATAGGATATGTTTGCTTCACCTTGGACCTAACATGAATCGTCAAACATTTTAAAGGGTTACCAAAACAGAGATGCATGAAATGAATGCTTAAAACTTTGCTGAATCGTCAAACATGCTACTCGAACCTATACTTCTCTATAAAACTTCTGAGAAGTGGGTAGAGCAATATAATTGGTAACACTCAGACTTAATGGTATATCAATGAACTACATGCATAGACATAAGCAGGCCATTAACAAAAGAAAATGAGTTGATAAAAGGATAAAACCCCTACCAATACTTTTGCACTTCCAAAATCACACAGCTTAACCTGATGGGTTAAAGGATCAACCTACAAAATGCACCAGAAAAGGTAAGATTCAGAGACTAGTCGAGGTTAACAAACACATCTCAGTCTCATGCCAGGTAACGTACCAACAGGTTTTGTGGTTTCACATCTCTGTGGCAAACACCAGGAACAGTATGGATGTAAGCCAAACCTCTGAAGATCTGCACTTGATATTTTCTAGCCAAATTCAGATCAACTCTTATAATGAGAGTATTTATGAGAAAAAAGCAAATAACAGTGCATACTTGATATGTGTAAAGTTTGACATAGAAAATTGGCATCCTCTGATTTGAACTAGTATAGTGCCTCAAAACCCGGTACAAAGTCTCAGGTACATACTCCATAACGAGGTTAAGAAAGAGCTCATCTCTACTCGTTGTAGAGAAGAAGCAGTGCTTCAAGCAGATGACATTTGGGTGATCCATAAGTCGCATTAGTTGCAACTCACGGTTTTTGTAGCGTCGATCTTGCAAGACCTTTTTAATGGCTACTGATTCACCAGTTTCCAAACATTTCGCCTAAAATAGTAATTATCAGACTTAATTAGAAAAGGAAAAAAAAGGAACAATTTGACTTGTAAATGCTAGCATAGACAAGCACAATATACCTGGAAAACAATTCCGAATGAACCTGTTCCAACAACCCGCTCAGCCATGTAACTAATGGTCTGTTGGGGACATAATGAAGATAATGTAAGAGAGAGTGATGAATTACTTTGTCTTGGAAAAAAGGAGTAACAAAGAGATTAGAATCTACGTAGTTATCGATCTGTTGATAATTTTAGTGAGAAAGTAACACTTGCTGAAGCATTTGGTGCGAAATCACGGTACTGTGCTAGAACCGTAAGCATAAACTCCTCTTTTTGGTTATTAAAAAGATTTTAAAAACATTAGAATCCAACCTGCTTCGGTTCACCGTTTTTGCCCCCAATGGTAGTTGAAATAATATGACCACTTACAGAATCATTTCCCTCTATAACAGCAGCAGGCATTTCCTGCAAATCCACCCCACATATCAGTATAGGCATTAAACTATTCTGATCAAACTACAAGGTGGAAGAGAGAAGGTAAGCATTTACTACTTCCTTCCATTTCAACAAACATAAATGATCCTAACAACTTCAATTTCTCATTCTTCAGTTAAGTTGTCAATATCTTAAAACAATAGACTATAGACTAAACCAAAGAAAATATGAAGCTTACGCATAAAACATGTACCTACTAAACCAGTTGTCAAGACGATAACAAGAAGATGCAGAAAGAATTAGAAAAGGAAAGCAAAACATAAGGTTAAACAGAAGTAAACAATGGAATAAGTTGTGCAAGAAAGAAGGACAAGCCAACAACAACAAAAAGGTCCAGAATAAATGTCGGTAGCAAATAGACAGAGAAGCAATGGGCCAAGAACCATAACTATAGGTATACCCCAAAACCTGTCAAAGAGTGAATTCAGAGATCTACAAGGATATTGTACTTTGAGAAATGAACAGTATTGAAAGTGGATAATTGGAATAACCAAACAAGCAAATTGTACTTAGAGTGAACAGTGTTGAAATAAATAATCGAAAATATCCCCAAAATGTGAAGAGGAAATATTCAAGCTCGCAATATATGCATTGATCTCCTGCTATCAATTGCGCAAGAAACTATTCTCGGCACTAAATTTTTCCGCAGGATTCAAAGGTTACTACTGTTTAGATCTAAAGTCGAAGATGTAGCTGGAGAGAAAATCATGAGTGATTTAGCTACTGCATGCAAATTAAACAAATGAAGTCAAAATCGCAGTCTCCTATCAAAAAGCCTCGCCGGAGGAGAAACTCTCCGGTTAGCTCAAAATCAGGAGGAGCGGCGAAACAAACTATGAGCCAAGAGAATATAGAAGATCGATTCTACTGTACTAAGACATCGAACAAAGAAAATACGAGCTAGATCGGCGTAGATCTAGAATAGCCACCAAACTTGTAGAATTTCAAATGCACTGTTTTACCAAACACAGACGTAAAAGCGATTTAACGAAAGCGGAAACAAAAAAAAAAAAAACAGAGAGGGGAGAGAGTGAGACGGGAAAACAAAACCTTATCAGAATCCATTTCAGGACGGCGTGTCAAGGCGTCGCCGTCGTGAAGTTGCAGTTGCGGCTGTGAAGGCGGAGGAGCAAGAACATGAGGCTGAGGCCCCAATGGTAATGAGGCCATGTGCTCTTTACACTTTCTCTCTCTCTCTCTCTCTCTCTCTCTCTCTCTCTCTCTCACCCACTGAACAAAGAGTAAAGACTATTTTTTCCTTTGCGTCTAAATTTCAGAAAGGGACCAAAAGACAAAGGAGGACCCACCGGAGACGAAAGCGCGTGAATATAACGCTCCAATGAGAAATCTACTTTTTCGAAATTAATAAGCACAGATAAATCTGATGAACCCTTGATTAGGAAATGAATGATATCTGATTAAGAGAGATCGAACTCCATTAAATAGTTGCCGTCTATGGAAATGTGGTATCAAATTAATACTATCATAACTACAATCATATCTCCCAATCAGGAGGATATAAAGCTTAACTTAAGGCATTTGCAACCACTAAATCTCTAATAGGAAAAAAAGATTTCGGTTTTCCTTTTGCTTTCATCATTGATGAAGTGCTACTTTTAGAAACAAACAATCTTACGATACTGAGTTATTATTATTGATGGATTCCTTTTTCATTTTAAACACACATTTGCTCTGCCAACCCACCAAAAAAGAATTATAAGTCGTATTCATTCATAAAACATATGTTGCAAAGGGACATTATAGGTCGACGTATATTTTAATTTTGGCAACATTTCCATTTTTCTAGTTAGGTCGCATATATTAACTGTTACATTTATTCTCTTAGTAGAAAATAATAATATGGTAAAAGATAGGAAGGCTTACAAAAAGAAACATAGTCAGTAACTATTTCTTTATAGCATAGATGATGGCTACTGAGGATTGAAGATCTCGATCAACCTTGGAATGTGTGTGGAAAAACATTTTGACCGATCTCATCGCGAACAAAATCTCCGAGTTTTGTTGCTTCTGATGCAAACATTACAATGTGACTACTGACTAGGCGACTCTGAACTGTTTCTAGCTAACTTTGATGCAAAACCTAAAGGGTCCATTAAGAATTGGTCTGACTCTAATAACACTATGCAGAACAGAATCCACAAAGGTTCAATCAATAAATTAACCCTCGTACGATATTCAAACAGCAACACTCTGCTTCTTAACAAATGAGGTAATTTCTTAGAGAATTCATGTGATTTGCAGATCAGGGGAAGCCAAATATACAGAAATTCAAAATACACACTCATGAATTATAAAAGGTGTTTTTTTTTGCATTATAAAATCATTTGCTGCATTCTAATCATTCAAGACAGTTTTGTTCAGTCTAGGCATAATCTTAAGAGAAAATTACACTCAAATTAACCAAAACTTGTGACTAATTGTAAACAGATTCATCAGTGTCAGAGCATCTTACTTAAAGCAAGTTCCGAATCATTCGAGCTCCATATCTCGAGCTCGTTGATAAACAGGCAACGCCAAGCTCTCAAGCAACTTGAGATGAAACAATTTAACATTCTTCCATTTACCAGGAATCGAATCGGCAATCCCGTCTATGGCCGCCATGACATTCTCTGCAATCTCCTTCCTTCCCATTGACAATTTCGCTACCTTAACAACGCTGCAAGTACCAGTCCCCACGAAGAACAAAGCCGATTCACACGCTTTCTCTATCTGCTCTTTCCAGTTACCTTGCCTCAGGTTGATCGCAATCGGATTCTTCTTCTTCTTCACGAACTCCTTCCCCAATAGCTTTGGCAAAATCGGCATCAGCCTCTTCTCCGCGAAATACAAATCGCATCGCTTCCCTTCTTCCACCTCTAGTTTTAGTAAATCGGACTTCAATTTCGAGACCTTAACCACGCTGCTGATTGGAATATTCTCTGCTTCGATCTTCTTCAAGGCCGCCTCCTTCGTGATTTTGTTCTTCTTTATGTCGTCGATGATCAAACAGAGGTCCGGCGAATCTCCGACCAGATCGATGAGAGGATGGGGAATAGTGATCATCACGGGGCTCGTCCGATCCATCTGGGGGATTTTCTTCAGAGTCACGATTAGATAGACGAAACCGTCGTCCTCGAGAGATTCCGAGTTCTGGGACTTGGATTTGGAGTCCCACCATTTTATCAGAGACTTGACGGCTCTGTTAACGTTATTCGGATCAACCTTCGACTGGTATCGCGGCGGTGCAGCCATGGTACTCATTCTCCGGTGAGATAAGGGGAAGACGGCGCGGAGAACACTGGTTGCGCTGCCAATTTAGGGTTTTTCGGTAAACAAAAGGATTTTAGGATTATGACTTTATGATCGCATTTTTTTTAACGGCGTTTTATAAGATTTTGACGGCGTTTCAACCACGTTTACTTATTTTCTCCGAAATATTGTAAAGCCGGTTCGATCCGATTGGTCGGAATTCGGACCGATAAATCAGTGAGCCCGGCTAGTTATTTGTGGGCCTCGTGGCAGGCTAGTCATACTTGGTATTTCACTCGACTCTTCAATATTGTTCTCTTAAACAATTTCCCTCTTAAAACAAAAAACACAAGACGGCCTTACGTTCGTGGATGTTTAGATGTAATTAGGTAAAGTACATCTAATTGTATTACAATAGGAGAAAAAATAAAATGTTTAACGCTATAAGCCATAAACATCAACATAAGTCCATGACATTTTAAGAACCTGTGTTGATTTTGGTCCATGTCTGGTAGTTCTTTGGGATTGATGTCCGAAAAGAACTCAAGTTGTCTCCCACATTTATTGCTCTGGTTTGTGAAATCATATAGCATAAGAGATTTTGTTGTTTCAGTGTAGGTCTCACTTACATATGGACAGTTATTTTTACGAATCATAATCGATCGACGATGAACCGTATTGATCCATGTTTTTCATGTTATATGTTAGAACTAATCTCATTAGCAAAATTACATATTCTAACAATTATATATGTTCTTATGCATGATTATAATTTATAATCAACTAAAAGTGTTAAGACTTCTGAAGACGATATAAGACTTACTAACTAGTGATATGACACAATAATGGATTAATTAGATTGAAAACTGTGGTACGAGTAATTTTCTTCTATGGTATTTTTTTTCCCAATATTACAATAAGTATGAGTATATTAGATGCATTGAAAGATCCAACCACTATAACAGTCTCTACTCTTTGAAAGAGTCGTATTTTACTTTCCCATAAAACATTACTCTAAATTAACCCACCTATAACGTTATATGAAAATAAGAAGGCGGTAAAAAAACTGTTTGAATGTTAGGATGAGTGTGATCATGTGATATACTGCGAGGATATTGAGGATAAAATGAAAGAAGTAGATAGTGAGCATTGAAGAAGGTTGGCCGATTGCATTTACCACCGTGGACCTTGACGCAACAACATTTACCCATGTATACGGTATACCCATTTTGCTTAATTAATCTTATGTTCATACAAACTTATACCTCAAAACAAATGCAATTCTTCAACGGGTCCGATATGTGCAATCCCACTAGAGACGATGTCTCTAGCCAAAGTGGCGTGGTTCATAAGGAAAACAGAGCGTATTTTCTGAGAAAATGGACGTACGTCGATGTTCTAAGATCGTTAACCGTTGCGATTGTGCACTTTTGGTGTCTCTTGGCGCCATTTAACTATAAATGGGAAGCTTTACGGTTTGGTTTGATTCTTGTGACGGTGACTAACCTCAGCGTCACATTCTCGTACCATAGGAACTTGGCTCACCGGAGCTTTAAGATCCCAAAATGGATTGAATATCCTCTGGCGTATTCCGCTGTTTTTGCGCTTCACGTTAAAACTAGTTTACTGATAAGTGAATCTAACTAATTAGTATTATAATTAATATATATGTCAAATGCTTAGTTAGTATAATTGAAGTATGACTAGAACAAATGATTAAATATGTATATTTCCAGGGTGATCCATTGGATTGGGTGAGCATACACAGGTTCCCTCACCAGTTCATAGATTCGGACCGTGACCCACAAAGCCCTAGAGAAGGATTTTTGTTCAGTCATATATTGTGGATATTTGACACTCTTTATCTAAAATATAAGGTAACGTAACGTCTAAAATATATCTCAGCTTCTTCTTTGATATGCAATATATATGATTTTTGATGTTGATGTAATCATGCAAAAAAAATGTAACAGTGTGGAGGACGTAACAACGTCATGGACTTGAAGCAGCAATGGTTCTATAGGTTTTTACGAAAGACAATTGCTTACCACATCTTAATGTTTTGGACCATCCTCTATTATTATGGTGGTTTACCTTACCTTACATGTGGCGGGGTAAATCTATTTATTTATATTATTTTTAATTTATTATTCTTTTTGAAAATAATTTACATTGAACAACATAACGATTGTCTAATACTAGTTGAAAAGTTTCTCTTAATTAAATGATTGTAGTTCAAATCCTTCCAAAATAATTTTAGTCATGAAAACTGCGATTGCCGGTGCAATGTTTTGATGGCTCAGTATTTATCAATTATGAAGCTAATAAAAGTTTATGACAGGGCGTTGGAGGCGTGATAGGGTACCACGTGACATGGCTCGTAAATTCGGCATGCCATATTTGGGGTTATAGGTCGTGGAAAACTAAAGACACATCTCGTAACGTTTGGTAAGATTATAAAGTCGTCTGTATATATTCAACTACTTGTCTTATCATTAAGAACATATAATCGGGCTGGTGAAGAACCAATAATGACACTACAAAGGAAAAATATTGCAAACATCGAATAATGAGTTGAACGAGTAAAAGCGTCGTCATGAGGATTTAGTAACCTAGGAATTAATCAGAAGCGTAATAGATTTGATTATTAAAATAATCTTGCTTACTATTAAACTGAGATTTGAGGATAATTATTGTGAATATAATGAAGGTGACTAAGCTTATTTACGATGTGAGAGAGTTGGCACAACAACCACCACACGTTTGAGTCATCGGCAAGGCAAGGATTGGAGTGGTGGCAGATAGATATCACTTGGTACCTCATACGAGTACTTGAAGTTCTTGGTTTAGCCACTGATGTGAAATTGCCTTCAGAATTTCAGAAACAGGAACTGGCTCTCCCTCGTTGATGTTCATTTTGAAATTATATTTATGTGAAAATAAATCCTAAGTTCTGTAGTGAACACTATTAGACCACCTCCATCGGTAAATACTTAATTTGAGTTGTTAGCATTATTTTAATATATATTTTCAATCAGAGAGTGTTAAAAAACTTTGCATTGGATTTTAAATTTTACTTCTTCCATCGGTAGAAACTTTCTTAAAATTAATATTTGAATCTCAACAAAGTTCATACATAAAAATAAAATAAGGATGGTGTTGATTCTTTCGGACACACATGAGGCATGAGACAGACTATGTAGCAAAAGCAATATGTAATGTCTCTATAGTCTATACCTTAAAGCCACCAGCGGTTCCTGCATTAATGATTAGGTCTGGCTTAATTGCTTGAATTGCCTAGCTTCCATCTGTATCTCAGCTTTTTCTCTCTGCAACCTCATTATCATCGACATTGTCTCGTTTGCTGCTGATGCAGCTGCGTATCTCTCTTCTTCAAGCTCTGAATGAAGATCTTTTACTGTTTCTCTTTGACTAGAAAGAGCTTCGAGTAAAGCAGCACATTCATTCTCAACTAGTAACTTGGCGTTTGAAGATGAATCAGAAGAGCCTCTTAACAAGAACAGGTTGTTGTTCCCTTCTTTGAATTCGTTGAACTTTCTTTTCACCGTTCTAGTCCAAGGATCTGAAGAACATGCCCTAAGGGAATAATCACAGCCATGATCACATAATTTCACAACATCTCTTGAAGATAATCTCAATTCAAAATCCATGGGGATACCCAAAATCCAATCTCAAATGCTAAGAAACAGATAGATTAAGTACGTTTCCAAAAACCATATCTTTTGAATCAAATGAAAGCAGGAAATTTTATCATATTCCTCCAATTGAATCACAGTCACATTCATAACAATAATGAGCCACCTAACCTGAATAAATGCTTGTTGTCCCATTCATCATCTCCTTAATCACAAGAGAGACACAGTTTTTCACAGTCTCTTCGATCAATCCCCCAGGCTGCCTTGGAGCGTCGTTATGTAATCGAGGAAGCCACAGAGGAGCTCGATCTCGTCCTCATCAATCCCCAGCCTATGGAAAAGGCGTCTAGAGTCATCGATTGGCGGTTTCTGATGGATGATCTCCGTCATGCGTTGCCATTTTGGATCGGAATCTACCGGAATAATCGAGACAGGGACGGCGGATCCAGCCGGAAGTGCAACGGGTCATGGCGTCCACAGAGGAAATCGTCGTCGCCGTCCCGGAAACGACAGCAGTCGAGTGAAGACGGCGAGTGAAAACACCATAAAAAGTCATAATTCCATGAATTTGTATGTATATAAAGGACATAAGCATCTATCCACATTCCCAACTAACTTGATTTCACAATGAATTTGATTCCATAGAAATAGCAACCATGATTACCTCTTTATTAACATCTGGGTGATACTTGAGAGCAAGTTTCCGGTAAGCCCTTTTTATATCTTGAGGAGTCGCCGACGGAGACACACCAAGAACCTCGTAAGGAGAGACTCTAGCTCTCGGCACTATGATTTGATTTCTTCGTCTTTGATCACTACTCCGTCGTCTATAGAACGAAGCCCGACCAAAATCGCCGCCATAGCAGCACGGAGACCAAAATCGTGAGCGTCGTCTGATCGGAGAGGTCGGTCGGAGACCATCGCCGGAGTCGATTCACGATGTTGGCGACACCTCGTTTCCATCGGAGAGAAAAGGAAAGAGATAGAGAGAATGAAGGAAATGGTGGGTTTTTTTTTTTCTTTTTCTCATCTCGTGATTTAACATGAATTCTACACGTGGCAGGTTTAAAAACTTCTCGAAAGTTTTCAGCTAAGATATGGTTTTAAGAAAATAATTTATTTTCTCTTTAATTAATCACTTCAATTTGCTTAAAAACCAAGCTTAAAACCACCGCTGGAGATGCCCTTAGACCATAATATAAATGAGAGGTTATGGTTGTTTAACAGCTGTAATGCATGGGTGAAATCCAAAATAATTTTTTTTTTTTTTTGAAATTGTTTTTCTCTCTCCGAGTATAATTGATTTCCTTGATTTTTAAGTTGTTTAACTATATATTTTGTAAGACCATTATTTTTTTTTAAATGAATATTTGCATCTTATTAGACTATTTGCATTTTGAAGAAATCTAATCGAAACAGACATACAATTTTAGCACAAAAAAAAAAAAAAAATTACAAAAAAAACTTCAGTTATTGTATAAGTTTTGTCAGATGCGTAGGGTACCTCAAAAAGTCACGTGCCTCCATTTTTTTCCATCATCGAGTAATTGCACAATTAACTTGATGAAAATTAGGCACATTACATAAAAAATTATGTAATGTGATACTATATGACCACCAGTTGTCTACTTTCCGGTAAAACTTACTTCTCCAAGCACATTAAATAAAAAAGAAAAAAAGAAAAAAAATATTTACTCCAGAGGTCATATAGTATCAATGAGATTAGGGATGAAGGGTTTTTTTACCTGTAGGGTTCCTTAACTCTTAGTTATTATGAAGCCTATTACCCTCTTTTTTTTTAACATATTGTGAAGGGTTGATTATGGGCTAGTACCTTTAATAGAAGGCTATAATAGGGTTATTCTAATGGGTTTAGAGTATCCTATGAGTTTTTTCTTTTGATATAAAACTTATGCCTAATATATTTTTTAATATTTGTAATATTCTTATTTTTATATTTTTTTAAACATCTTTTTTGTTTGTTTAGCTCAAGGGTCGTCGATATGTTCAAAACTAGACCTGAGACTTTTACCCCGAAATCCGAACACGACCCGAAAAATCTAAAAAAATTTAAAAAAACCGAACGGTTTTTATATCTCTAAACCTGAAAATCTGAAACCCAAAAAATTTAAAAAACCCGAAAAACCCGATCCGAACCAAAATCCGAAACCCAAAAAATTTAAAAAATCCGAAAACCGAACCAAACCCTAAAACCCAAAAAACCCGACCCAAACCCGAACCGAATTCCGAAACCCGAAAAAACTTGAAAAACCCAGAAAAAACCCGAACCAAACCCGAACCAAACCCGAAAAAACCAAAAACCCGAACCCAAACCAAAATCCGAAACCCGAAAAACTTAAAAAACCCAAAAAAACCCGAACCAAATCCAAAAACCAAAAAAAACCGAAAAGTCCGACCCGAACCTGAACCGAAATCCGAAGTCTCATGCCTACTCAAAATTATCGACAAACTCAAAATCCCCAAAAACTTAGTTTGAAATATGTAATTTTGACATGAAAACGTGATTTCACTATTTTGACAAGAAAATGTAATTTCAGGGTTTTGGAGAGAAAACGTGATTTTGAGGTTTTGGCGGAAAAACGTGATTACGCGGTTTTGGTGAAAAAACGTGATTACGCAGTTTTAGCGAAAAAAGTTATTTCGCGAGAAAACATTATTTTTGGCGAGAAATTGTTATTTTAGAGTTTTAGCGAAAAAAATGATTTTGTGATTTTGGCGGAAAAAATGTTTAGTGTTAATTAAACATAAAAAACAAAAAAAAAACAAAAATGCAGTTAGGGTATCCTTGAACCTTTGAGAGTTTTTTTGGACTATCGTATTGGTACTAAAGTATCTTTAAGACTTTCTGAATTAAAATCTTTTCTAACAAGACTATTTAAGGATCATGTAGAGTAGGATTATTTTACCCTATACAACATACCTAACTGAGATGATGTAGAAATTGGCTTCGCGCGACGCTATACGTATTAAGCGATGTAGAAAAACCTAGCTTAGAAGCACTGAATGAGACGGAGAGCATCAAATTGCGTGTCATTAAATTTTAACGACGTAAGACTTCTTCATCAGTGTAAATATTAGTATTTTTTGGACTAACCAGATTATAAGTCGCCCTAGCTACGTATTTAGATAGTATATACTATAGTATATATATTTTAAAAGTTATTGAACCAAGGAAATGGCGTTCGCTGTTGGGGATTTCTAAGTTCAATCCTCGTTCGGAGACAAACGAATTAATTGTTAGCTGGTTTGAATATGAATACACTGAACCGGTTCTAAATCTCAACAACTTATTTTGAATGTATATCGAAAGAGGCTGTAAAACAAAAATTATTGGAATATTGGGATGAGTGAAAACATGTGCTGCTCCCAGCATATTAAAGATGGAATTGCATGAAAGAAGTAGTAGATAGAGTGCATTTAAGAAGACTGAGCAACTGCATTTAACAACGTGGACCTTGACGCAACGGCATTGGCCCATATATACTCATAAGTACTTGCTAGCTCTCTCAAACTTATATCCCAAGCAAACACATACAATTCCTCCAAGGTCCGATATGTGTGAGATCACTAGAGACGATGGCTCTAGCCGAAGCGGCGTGGTGCGTAAGGAAAAAAGGGCGTATTTTAAGAGAAACTGGCCGTTGGTCGATGTGATAAGAGCCTTAACTGTCGTCATTGTGCACTTTTTGTGTCTTTTGGCGCCGTTAAACTACAAATGGGAAGCTTTACGGTTCGGTTTGGTGCTCTACGTTTTGACTGCAGTCAGCATCACATTCTCATACCATAGGAACTTGGCTCACCGGAGCTTCAAGGTCCCAAAATGGATCGAGTATCCTTTCGCTTATTCTGCTGTCTTCGCTCTTCAGGTGAAAACCAATTTATTAATAAGTAAACCTAACTAAGTGTACTATTACTATAGTGTAAACATATATATAACTCAAATGCTTTTCTTTAATTAATAAAAATATTATTTGCAGGGTGATCCATTGGATTGGGTGAGCATACATAGGTTCCACCACCAGTTCACAGATTCGGACCGCGACCCACATAGCCCTAAAGAAGGATTTTTGTTCAGCCATGTCTTGTGGATATTTGACACTGAGTATATCAAATATAAGGTAACGTAACTTCATTAACGTGTAAGCATATCTCCCATCTTCTTCTTCTTTTGTATGTTATTGTAATAGTACAAAATAATGTAACAGTGTGGAGATCGCAACAACGTGATGGACTTGAAGAAACAATGGTTCTATAGGTTTCTACGAAGGACTATTGCTCTCCACATCTTAACGTTTTGGACCGCCCTCTATCTCTATGGTGGTTTACCTTACCTTACATGCGGCGGGGTAAATCTTAATTTTTCTTTTTTAATTTAGGGTTAAGTTATTTATTCGTTTTTGAAATTATATTTACACAAAATACCTGTTTGTATCCAAACGAAAATCGATATATGCTATGACAGGGCGTTGGAGGCGTGATCGTGTACCACATGACATGGCTCGTAAACTCAGCATGCCATGTTTTGGGTTCGAGGTCGTGGAAGACTAAAGACACATCTCGTAACGTCTGGTAATATATAATATTAACTCTCTATATATATGAACTTGTTTAGTGTTGAAAATGAGACTCGACGGACGACGTATTTAAAGACTTGTGAATGTGTTATAAAGGTGGCTAAGCTTAGTTACAATGGGAGAGAGTTGGCACAACAATCACCACGCGTTTGAATCATCGGCAAGACAAGGATTGGAGTGGTGGCAGATAGATATTACTTGGTATCTCATTCGACTACTTGAAGTTCTCGGATTAGCGACGGATGTGAAATTCCCCTCGGAGTTTCAAAAACATAAATTGGCTCTGACTAGTTGATGTTTTGTTTTAGATCTGAAATCATTACATGAGAGATAAATCATATATTTATATTTATATTTAAGGGGGGAAAAAGAAAGTAATATAAGTTATGTAGTAGAGACTACAGAGCATAATATAAATGATTGTTTAAGCGCCTTATGATGGGAGTTTTTTTATTTTTTATTTTGTTGGAAACATTTAAATGCACTCTATCTACTACTTCTTTCATGCAATTCCATCTTTAATATCCTGGCAGCAGCAATGGGAGTATTTTGTACGATCAAAATTATTAAATCGCTATAGTTTAAATTTGAAATGAATATTTCCATCTTATTCAGTTTCTTAGAGTACTACAAATAATCAAAACCTAAGTACAAGACTCGAATCATTTTGAAGAAAATCAATCGTACAAAAAAGGTTCAGTTATGAATTAAGGAGATATACTATTATTAAAGATGGGTATCAAATGCGTCCTTTTGGCCTTTATCCGATATATAGTTGTACAAAGCATTTGCAATAAATTATCAACCAACCCCAGTTAAATATATATTATTGGTGAGATCATCAAACCAATAATTTATCTCTCAAATTCAACAAGTTCTCAGAGCTTGACAGTTTGACATTCATTATTATCTGTCGTGTGCCTGTCAATGTTTTTTTTTTGGGTAAAAACCTGTCAATGTTTTCTCTTGGTGTCTTGTTTTAGCAACAATACCTCTACATAGAACAACACTTATTGACAGTATATATCATTATTCTTAACATGTGACAGTTAAAAAGGAGACTTAATTTTTTTACTATGCTCATTTTTACCAAAATAACATCGCTAACGCGCTATTGGGTATTTATTTCTCGGAGTGATATAAATGACATCCGAATACATTTAATTTCGCGTCATAAATATATACGTCAAATCAGGTGACTAATAAAAGTACAGTAATCCACTTCCTAATTGTATGATTTTTCCATTATAATTTTAAAAAGAAGGAAAAAAAAAAGCAATAAAAGTGACCAAACAGTCCGAAAAGAAAAAGGAAAAGGAAACATATCTCTTATAACCACATCAATTCCACATCAACTCATGACAAAAACAACAAATCAAAGAAATCGTTTAATCAGCACAAAGAATGGAGTTCGTGAAAGGAGATAAAGTTGAAGTCTGTAGCAAAGAAGATGGCTTCTTGGTTACATATATAGAGGCCAAGGTAGTGTCGTCGAAGCTTCGCTACGGATCATACTACAAGGTTAAGTACGATAATCTTGTGACTGACGGCGAAGAACCTCAGCCGTTGATCGAAATCATCTCCTCTGACGAAAACCATCCGATGCCTCCCAAATCTGAGCCCGTCATGTTTTGTCTCCATGACAAAGGTTGATGCTTTCGACTTAGACGGATGGTGGGTCGGAGAGGTTACCGGCCGGAGAGGCGATTTGTTCTCCGTTTACTTTGCGACGACCAACGAGGAGTGTGTGTACCCACTGAAACGTCTGAGAAAGCATCTCGAGTGGGACCGGGTTAACCGAGTCTGGGTTTATTTTCTTCATCAAGAGAAGGCCAAGATTCACCTTGTTAAATTAGGGTTTCCATCTTTGTTGCTCGTGTCGATCTGTTTTTTCCTTATTTAAACTGACTTCCACAACAATTAAAATTTTCAAATCATTTAACCTAGAAGTCGAATGTCTAGTTACGTGACGCTGGATTATTTAACGCAGTATACAGACGGCGTTTTCTTTTCCGTTTAAATTATGACATGTCACTAAAATTAGAAAAAAAAAATGATGAGTATTTAACGGAGTTTAGTGCAGCAGAATAAATAAATTCTTTAATTTAATCCTCCAACTCGAAGACACACATTCCTTCACGAATTCACCGGAACTTGAACCATCTCACCCCGGCCGGTTCAACATATACAGTAAATCTGGTTCGGTGGAGCACTAGCTAATTTTGATTATGAACATTATTGGTCGGCTAATATGGACAAGATCCGTCAGTGTCGCTCGCTGAGCACTAATTAAGTGTCAATCGTCCATGCTTTGCTCTAAAGTCTTAAATTTACATTAAGTTGATTCCAAAAGTCAACTCTGTTCTCTCATCCTTCATAGTTACAACTTACACCCAATAAATGTCAACGATCGTTTTTCATTTTTTTGTAGTCTAAAACATTTTTCTCCATGAAATTTAAATCGAAACTACAATACATGTCCCTCGTGGATGCCCATATGAAGCAACCTCTTCGCAACTCACCTCTACACGCTTTACAAATAAAAGGTCGGTGCAAAAATAATACCTTAATGTCCTTACCATGGTCCTCAAATTGTTAAATGATTTTATTATAGAAAATTAATTATTTTCAATCAGGAGAAGAGGTTCATAAGCTTGAAGAGCAAGAAACACTATATATATCGCAAATCTCAATGCCATCCATTGATCAATATTCATCGTACGTAAACTTCACATTTTTGATTTGAAAGCGTCCATTCTAAAATCATCAACAAAAGTTCAAAATGACGGTAAGAAAATTCCTTCGGTTTTGTTTAAAATATGTCATATATGTTTGCATGTTTTACTTGTATATGAAATTAACAATCTCTGATCCATCTTCAGACTATTGAGATGAGAGTTCACATGGATTGTGTGGGATGCGAGAGCAGAGTTAAAACTGCTCTTCAAAAGATGAGAGGTGAAAACTCTTTGATCCCTAGCGAATTTGCTTTCTATATTTTGCATAAATCATAAACTAGTTTCTTTGATTTGCACATGTGATTTGGGTGAAATTAGACATCTAAACTAATTAAAGATGTTATCTTATGTTGAATGAAAATAGGAGTGGATGAGGTAGAAATCGACATGATGCAGCAGAAAGTGACGGTGACTGGCTACGCCGATCAGAAGAAGGTTCTAAAGAAAGTGAGAAAAACCGGCCGTCGAGCTGAGCTATGGCAGCTTCCTTATAACCCTGACCACAGCTCTCTCATCGGCGGCGGAAGCAGCAGTATCAACGGCGGCTACTTCTACAACCCTCACGGCTGCAACGGCCCAATCAACCACCACGCGCCCGTGCCGACTTCTTCTTACAATTATTACAAACATGGTTACGATAGCAACGACTATTCGTCTTACCAGCACCACCCTGTTCATGCCTCTATCTTCAGCCACCAAACCGGTTCTAAGTTTAGCGATGAGAATCCTAACGCTTGTTCTATCATGTGATTTATAATTCTAGTTTCAATTTCCTTTACTTTTCATATGAGTGAGCTTAAGTATGTATTATAATCATAACCCATCAGCTATGTATTGTTTGCTATATATGGCTCCCTGTTTTGGGCTTATGTAATGAAATGTTATTTTGAGAGCTCAATGAGCATGTTGTGTTACCCATCTGTCTCGTATAGTGTATAGTTATATATATGTATGTAAATGTAATATAATATTCAAGGGATCTAAAATTCACGAATTCAATCTATCATGAGCACTTTTGTATAGCAAAGCAACTCTTGAAAGTCGTCTCTAAAGAAAAAGAAAAACAGTTTGAAAGCGAAATAGTAAACCTTACTGGGATTCAAGGAGTGGTGACGATGCAGGAGGATTTCGCCGCTGCTGCTTCATTCACAGATCTGATGCTTTTCTTCTCGTTTCCCGTTTCCTTTCTTCCTCTTTAGGGCCATGAACATTATGGTATCGTTCTCATCGCCGGCGCAATTAGCGTCGCCTAATTTCTGCGATTTCTTTTTCTTGCTCGATTTCCGTTTCGGTTTGGGCACTGCTGGAGTAAGTTCGTCGGAATTGATGATCTCGAGGGAGGTGAGACAGCATTCCTGCCATTTGAGAGTTTCGATGTCGGTTATCACTTCGTCGAGAGTTGGGGAAGCCGATGGCGAGACTGCGATTTGTTTCAGAGTCGAGCGAGAGAGATCTAGCAGATCCAGTGCGTCCACTGCTTCGCCTACAATTCTCTGGTAAACAGCAGAAAAAAACAATATGAGAACCAGATCAACGGAGTCGCTGAGAAATCATTGCGGAGAAATCGGATTTCAAGCTTCAAAATCGACTCAAACAAAAAATTCACGGCTGAAACTCGAAAGCTAGAGGGGGGGAGGAGAAGACGAAGAATGATGGAATTCCGAAATCTGGTTCTCAATTCCTAGCGATTCAAGCAGGGATTTAAGAGATGATCGGTGGTTGTTGTTACCTTAGTCATTTTGTGCAGCTTTCGGAAACCGTGGAGATGAATGATCTGGAGAGAAATCGATAAGCACGAGTCGAAGATTAGAAACTGAGGAGGAGGATCAGTGAGGGAAATCGTTTTGAGAAACCTGATTGAGGTAGGAGATGGTGAAGTCGATGGACTTCTCGGAGACGAAGAAATCAACGTATTCTTCCAGAGATATCTTCTTCTCTCCTCCCAGCTTCATTTTTCTTCCTTCCTATTTCACCCAAGCTCTGTGTGTTTGTTGGTTAGCAGGCGGTGAAATATTTAGAGAAGAGAGTACCGTCAAGTTCAAAATCAGCGAGCGATGATGATAGAGAGAGTTCTGTTATTCATTTGAAAAGACGGAGATACCCCCTTCACTCTATTTCATATCTTTTGACAACTTATAGTTATAAAACGAGTCACATAAGGGAAAAGAATCAATTGTCGTCACTAAATATTCATTTTTTTTTTTTTGTCAACTGTCAAAGACTCAAAAGTTGAGATTAAATCATTAGTATTACACTTTTCTTTTACTATAAGAATAATATGCAATAAGACATCTTCAATTCTTCAATAGAAATGTTGGAATTGTGGAAGAGATTTATAAGGAGTACTCATTAAGTTGATGACCAAGCGTTGGCTTCGATCCAGTTGAAGGCAATCGGACCCAAGAACGCGTCTGGAATCCCAAATGAAGTGACGAGTGCAAGAGCGTGTGCTCTAAGCTCTCCACAGAGCTTAGAGACTTCTCTCCTCACGTCTCCAACGTTGTCCCTTGAGAGGTAACCATATCTCAGCATCGATGGATCTTCTTCCAGGCAGATCAATGCATACATTGACCTTACAAGACCCAACACATCCTGTCATCAGATTACATGGAGGTTATTAGTTTAAGTTCAGTTTAGTTCTTCTTGTAGTCTTCACTCTATAGTTTACAATCCAACCCTGTAAAGAAGAATGAATGACTAAAAGCAGATAAAATCTTGTGCTTAGTGATCATATTTACCTTAATGGAGCCAGCAGGCTGTTTGGCCTCAGCATCCAAAACGGTCTGCAGTATTGCTTTTTCTGTGAAAGCTTTACTTAGGTCTTCAGAAAGCTGATGGTTCTGCAAGCACAAAGGTGATGTAGAAAAGGTTATGAGAAACTTTCCCAAACTCTCAGAGATGAAAACGAAACCAAAGGTACTACGTGAGAAAAATATGCTAACCAAAAGGAAGGAGAACTCTTTGCTTTCTCCTCTCCCTTGAATCTCTGCAACTTCAGAAGTAAACCGTTCTAGTAGATCTCGCTCTCTTAAGCAGAACACATTAGTCTGCCGAGGAAAAAGTAGGAGAGATGTTTAACAAAAATTGAATTCATCTAAATAAATGATGAGTGGGAAAATATATATATATATATATATGAGGAGGCATATGACCTGGAACTGGCTGCATCTGAGAGTACAAGATGTGAGTTGAGTTGGCAATACAGGACGAGAACTGTTCATGTGCTGCAATCCCAATCCTTTGAAAGGTTTGTTTCTCTTCTTACATGATACGTATTCAGCAAAAAGCGCCTTGCTCACCTAAATTCCCGATAAGAACAGATAAGTCCCATTGTATAGCCAAAACAAGGAAATCTACGACACAGATCATTTTAACAATAATGTGCCTTAGCCTACCAGCTGCATCAGAACATTATTGTCACCCTCAAATGTAGTCTGTACATCAAATTCGCCTTTCAAATGACCAACTACATTTTCTGTTTTCACACCTTGCCCTCCAACAGCTTCACGACATTCCTTAGAAAGAAGGAATTAAAAAAACATCAGTGGTGCTCACAGGAGCTCTCTCAAGTTAAAATGTGTATAGTGTGTTGGTTCTAACCTGAAGTGTTCGCATATTGTGCCAGGTGAGAACAGCTTTGAACCCACTTGAAACAACATGGATGGCTTTGGTGGTCTCAGGTGTCCTCTTCACGTATTTCATCTTCAAGTCATTTATAGCAAAGCTCATAGCATATCTAGGGTACAGTGGAAAAAAAAACAATGGTACTAATTGTATTTATGTTATTCTCAACTAAACGATGTCAATTTTTTATCTGAAAAAAGTTGGTGATCTTAGACAGAATTGAGGATATTATATCAAGCTTCTGAGTGTTACTAATTAGTGGTAAGCATAATGGTCATAAAGATTCTTACGTCTTTGCTAGGAGTGGTAGCAATCGCCTCTGATGGCTTGGGTAGTCAAGGAGGAGGACTTCAGGACCATTGGCTGCAACAGTGAAGGCTCTTCTCGATAGTGAGTATCTAATAGCAGTAGCTAAACCGACCTGCGATGGTAAAAATCATAATCAATGACATTTATTCCTGAAACACTCAGGTTGATGATATCTTACAATTTTACTAAAAAGATGAAAATGAAACGAATGAAAAGTTGTGTACCTTTGCAGAATAAATTGCAATTGACGCAATAGTGACACGGCCAGAGGTCAAAGGAGCCAAGAATGCTCCAAACCTCTGAAATATATTTGGAAACATTGTCACTGCACATAAGAGCATAATAAAGTTATATCCTAAATTTGGCTCCAAGGTGTAGCTTTTACCTGATCAGGATCTTTAATTGAGCTCACATACTGCCCATCAGGTGAAACATCAGCAACCGAGTTCAATAAATTCTCTCTTGGAATTCGAAGATTGTCAAACCTATAGCCAATAGTGCAGTCTTACATTAGGTACACACCTTAGCAAAACGTAAAAATTACATAACATTTGGGGTTGTGTGCAATACCATATTCGGCCATTGTCAACACCATTTAGACCAATCTTGTGTCCACAGTCGGCAATGCGGACGTTTGGACATATGTTGCCATCTTGATCCCTGATTTGGGCGATAAAGACATGAATCCCCTGGCTGGTTCCGTTTACATTAAGCTGTGAAATCACAATTGCATGGGTTGCATTCTGAACAACCAAAAGTACATTTACAAAGTCAGTAGATGATTACTGGGAGGTAAACAAATCTAAGAATGTTGACTACTTACATTAGCTGCCTCACCAATCCAATACTTCTGAGCAGATTCACAAGGAGTATTTATCACAAACTCCTCAGTTCTTGGGTCATAACTAGTCACTGTCTCAATTCCCCTCACCTGAAAGCATTACATCGATATAGTTATGGTAAATCACAAATACAGATCTATACTCTTTGCAGAGGTTGTAAAATGACACTGAAATATTTCCTACATTACTTCCATGGCCCAACTCAGTCATTGCAAAACAGCCCTTGACAACATACTCTTCAGTGTCTTTCAGCCACTTTTCATGGTGGCGCTTAGTCCCAAATAACTTAACAGCATTGCCCCTGAACTTAATCATGCCACATGAATTTCCCGAATGCTTATTCAATAGTTTTCAATGCCAAATTAGGACACTGATAGAAAATAAAGATTTCGGAGAGCACTTTTCCAAAATGAGAAAAATTCTTGATGTGGATTAGGGAAATTTGGGAATATAAAATTGTAATTTTTGGAACATACCACAACAAAAAATGAACACCGAGTTTGGAGTTGATGGAGTAATCATAAATCGCGCAAACTTCGTAGAGAGCAAACTTCTTGAGCTCAGCCTCAGGACCTGACTCCGTTAACCATCCTTGGAAGACCCCTTTCTCGAGCAAGTAGTAGATCCGCCGCATACTGATCTCGCGCTGTTGCTCCATCGTCTGATTGTAATCCGGCGACACGAAAATCTTTCCTCCTCTCTCCTTCCGATTGAACAGATTGCTCTGCATCATGAGCCCGTAAAGCCAGTCTCGGTCCTCCAAGTTGTGTCCGTCGAGCAATTTCCTCATTTCCTTGACTTCGAATCTGCAGCTCTCGTTGAGCTCCGGAGGAGAGTACTGCAAGCATGCATCGCGCGTGAGGGAGACGTTCAATGGCGGAGGAGGTGACCGGAGTATGTGATTGGCAAGAACGTGGACGCGCCGGAGTGAGCGATTTTCTGACATTTCTAGGGATTTCACTTTCGCAACAACAATTTCATTGTTTCAGTGAGTAATAGGGAGGGAGAGAATATTATTTGAATTTTTTATAATTTTTTTTTTTGCTGTTATCGACTAGTAAATGATTCCTTTCATGATGATGAGTCCAAGAAAATTATCTGTTTGTGTTCCCATAGCCGAAACATCTGCTGACTGCTGAGATAATTTATTCGACTTCCTGTAACAAAATTATAAATTACTCGAGATTATATGGGTTTAAGAAATTAAAAAACGTTAAAAAATTATTTCGATTCCCACCAAACCCTTGTTTGGACCGGATACATATTACATATCCCCGTTTTATTACCCATGAGCATACAACAGCTCAAATGAAACTTTAACTTTTACGAGATGAATTAAACCGACGACCAAGCGTTGGCTTCGACCCAGTTGAATGCAATCGGAGCCAAGAACGCGTCTGGAATCCCAAATGAAGTGACGAGTGCAAGAGCGTGTGGTCTAAGCTCTCCACAGAGCTTAGAGACTTCTCTCCTCACATCTCCAACGTTGTCCCTTGAGAGGTAACCGTATCTAAGCAAAGATGGATCTTCTTCCAAGCAGATCAATGCATACATTGATCTTACAAGACCCAACACATCCTGTCATCAAATTACATGGAGCTCGTCAGGTTAGTTTAGATTCAACTAAATAGGTTCAAAACTGTCAAGAAAAATAATCATATGCACTTATACCTTCACTGAGCCAGCGGGCAGCTTGGCTTCAGCATCCAAAATAGTTTGAAGAATTGCTTTCTCTGTGAAAGCTTTACCTAAGTCTTCGGCAAGTTGATGACTCTGCGAGCACATATGAAACGAGTAGGAAACCATTACTGAATCCTCACAGGTTGGTGAATGGAAAAAAGAGTAAGCAAATTTTTATGTGGTGGAAAAAAGGCTTACCAGGAGGAAAGAGCGCTCTCGACTTTCTCCTCTCCCTTGAAGCTGTGCAACTTCAGAAGTAAATCGTTCCAGAAGATCTCGCTCTCTTAAGCAGAACACATTTGTCTGCCGAGGAAAAAGTAGGAGAGATGTTTAACAAAAATTGAATTCATCTTATACAAAATGATACGAGGGAAAATATATATGACCTGGAACTGGCTGCATCTGAGGGTAGAAGATGTGAGTTGAGTTGGTAATACAGGACGAGAACTGTTCATGTGCTCCAATCCCAATCCCGTAAAAGGTTTGTTTCTCTTCTTACATGTTACATATTCAGCAAAAAGCGCCTTGCTCACCTAAATTCCACGTAAGAACAGATAAGGCACACTGTCTGTATTGTCAAAACAAGGAAGTTACGGCATTGATTATGCTCAGGATAATTTGCTTCAGCCTACCTGCTGCATCAGTACATTATTGTCACCCTCAAACGTAGTCTGCACATCAAATTCACCTTTCAACTGTCCAACTAGATTTTCTGTTTTCACACCTTGCCCTCCGACAGCTTCACGACATTCCTTAGAAAGAAGGAATAAAAAAAACCTCAGTGGGGCTCATAGGAGCTCTCTCAGATAAAAATGTGTATAATGTGTTGGTTCTAACCTGAAGTGTTCGCATATTGTGCCAGGTGAGAACAGCTTTGAACCCACTTGAAACAACATGGATGGCTTTGTTGGTCTCGGGTGTTCTCTTCACGTATATCATCTTCAAGTCATTTGCAGCAAAGCTCATAGCATATCTAGGATACATGAGAGAACAGTTAAAGAAGACAACCCATCTTAAAGAAAGTTGGCGAAAGCTACACATCCTAGCCATGAAACGCTTTTCAATAGCTATAATTAAATGGGAATTAAAACTCACAACTAACAACTTGACCAAATAAATTACAGTAAGTGTTCAATTTGAGCTTTAATGTCAATTTTGACAGAAATTAGAGAGAGAAAACAACCAGAGTACCTATATCTATGTTATTTCCAATAGAAAAAACCTTAGCAGGAAGTATATATATTATAATTCATAAAGATCCTTACGTCTTTGCTAGGAGTGGTAGCAGACGCCTTTGATGGCTTGGGTAATCAAGAAGGAGGACTTCAGGACCATTGGCTGTAAGAGAGAAGGCTCTTCTCGACAGTGAGTACCTTAGAGCAATAGCTAATCCGACCTGCCAGTCAAAATCTTAATCAATTACGTTTATTCCTGAAACTGTCAGGTTCTTATCTCAAAAAGAGTTATTTATATAAGAGATCAAATAAACTACTGAAATCTGTACCTTTGCAGAATAAATTGCACTTGATGCAATCGTGACTCGGCCAGAGGTCAAAGGGGCCATGAATGCTCCAAATCTCTGAAATAAAATCGGAAACACTTGGCACCTCCACTAGCTTAACAAAAGTTTGTCCAAAAAATGGTTCCAAGGTGTAGCATTTACCTGATCAGGATCTTTAATGGCGCTAACATACTCCCCATCAGAAGAAACATCAGCAACTGAGTTCAGTAAGTTCTCTCTTGGAATACGAAGATTGTCAAACCTATAGTCATTGTGGAATCATCCATGAATTACACACCCTTAGCATAAGGTAAATGTACATAACATGGAGGTCAATGCAGTACCATATTCGGCCATTGTCAACACCATTTAAACCAATTTTGTGTCCACAGTCGGCAATGCGGATGTTTGGACATACGTTACCATCTTGATCTCTAATTTGCGCGATAAAGGCATGAACCCCCTGGTTGGTTCCGTTAATAATAAGCTGTGAAAACACAATTGTGTGGGTTGCATGCTGAACAACCAAAAGTAATACAAAAGTCAGTATATGGCAAAATCACGAGAAGAAACTATAAGATATAAACTAAACTAGAAAAGAGGATTTCGGTATAATGATTACGTACGTTAGCAGCCCCACCGATCCAATACTTCTGAGCAGATTCACAAGGAGTATTTATCACAAACTCCTCAGTTCTTGGGTCATAAGTAGTCACTGTTTCAATTCCTCGTACCTATATGAGAAGAAATCAATATACGTGTGGAAAACCAACCAAGACACAGTTTAAATATGAGAAAAAAGGCAACTGGAATAAAATCCCTACATTACTTCCATGGCCTAACTCGGTCATTGCGAAACAGCCCTTGACAACATAGTCTTCTGTGTTCTTGAGCCATTTTTCGTGGTGACGCTTTGTTCCAAAGAACTTGACAGCATTGCCCCTGAGAGTAGCCCACAAAAACAAAAACTTATAACCACGAGGCTAATTCACACTGTTCCCTTACTAAATATCTTACATATAGATCCCCACAGACATATTTCACCATTTATTTTCTATCTACCAAAGCACAAAATAACCATGACACATGATCAAGTTTGTATACCCATTGGAATAATCTGCCTGACGTGAATAAGAAATATTTAATTTGCTGAACATACCACAAGAAGAAGTGAACACCAACTTTGATGGAGATGGAGTGATCATAAATGCCGCAAACCTCGAGCAGAGCTAATTTTCTGAGCTCGGCCTCGGGACCTGCCTCCGTCAACCATCCTTGGAAGACTCCTTTGTCGAGCAAGTACCAGATCCGCTTCATTGTGATCTCCCGCTGTTGCTCCATCGTCTGATTGTAATCCGGCGACACGAATAGCTTGCCTCCTCTCTCCTTCCGATTAAACAGACTGCTCTGCATCATGAGCCCGTAAATCCAATCCCGATCCTCCACGTTGTGTCCGTCGAGCAGTTTCCTCATCTCCTTCACATCGAATCCGTAGCTCTCGTTGAGCTCCGGCGGAGCGTATTGCAAACATACCTCGCGAGTGAGGGAGAGGTTCGACGGTAGAGGAGTTGATTGGAGGAGGTGGTTGGCTAGTACATGGGCTCGCTGCAGAGCGCGATTTTCCGACATTTCAAGGATACGGTTTGTTTGTGATCACCAATTTCAATACTTTTTTTTGCAGAGAATCAAGAGACGGTTTGGTAGGTGTGGAGGAAGAGGAAGAAGTTGCGTCAACGATAGTTAGCTATTTAATAAATGGGCCATGAATGAATCTCTCCTAGGGAACTACGAACGGATTTTAGTTACGATAAGGTTATTGTCGTTATCATTTGACTTTGATCTCGTTCTCTGGTCCAATCTCAGCCGTTGGATTATCCATTCTTCCCCTTACTTATTTGCCCCCATCGTCGTCGATATAAAAGAACCAAGAAAGTTGGTGCTTTTGTTTTTCTTCTTTGGTTATCTTGTCACGTCTGTCTAAAATTGAGTTATCGAATTGAAATTGGTGATCACTTAAAAGAAAGATAATCAAAGAAGAAAATTTGTCTTTCTCTGTAAACTTATTTTCCACGTATTATTTAGTGGCCATAAATTCCGACACGACATAAGCCTTTGGTCAAAAAAAAAGAAAAAAAAAAAAAAATCCCGACACATCGATTGTTAATATACGTTACTTATCAATTATCATATTAACAACAACAAAAATAGATTATGCAAACAGAATATCTATAATCACGTAAACAAGGCACCTCTACAAAACATCGTCCCTAGCTAATCCATAAGAACCTAAGCAAGAAAAATAATAAAAGGCAATGTTAATCATTTTAAAGATTATGCCTTGATTACAAAGTTAATTGGTGACACCTCCAAAAAGATTAGTGTTTGGTTTCTACCATATTATTATTCCCATTACTGTATTCTTTCTTTCCGCACATTTTTTCATCCAAAATGCTGAAACAACAATAACAACTTATTAAAATTATGTCTTCCCCATTAAAGATTTAAAATTAAATATAATATGCAAAATTCGTTTAAAACAACAAAATATGCCAAACAAAAAAATCGTATTCTTTATTGATTTCCTGGTTGTTATTGTCCTTTGTCATGAGCAACCTAAAAACTCATAATCGACCCTTCATCCAAACACCTTTATCTTTCATTAACCAAACAATCTTTTCATGTTCAATAGACTCTTTGTGCACCATTAATATCCATTATTATTAATATAATCCCTCCAATTGCTATTAACCAACAAATGAAGGGGAAAAAAGAGGCAAGAGGTTTGTTTGACCCTTCTCAAAATTATGTTCAAACTCTTATTCTTCTGAGATATATTTATTTGTTTATCTTATGTCCTTGCGAATTGTGATTATATACGGTGTGTGGAGATTTTAATCATTTTATCATGCTTCAGATAGTATACCAGATCCATGCTTATACACACGCATAGATGTGAATCACATCATGTGATTGCCATAAATCGATAGCACTAATATGAAAATTGTGTTATACTTGAAATATTTAGTACACTAACATCTCTTAATATAATGGTCAAAAAACCATATTGCATATTCATATATTGATATTTATGTACACACACACGTTTGTGGTTAGAAAAGTAGCTTTCGGTAATAAAATTTATTTATTCTGACTCCTTTGTTTTGAACGATATATGACTCCTTTATTTCTTTGGTCATATTTTTTTTAATCCCCATCTCGTTGCATATAGTATTAGCTTTTATTTTATAATTTATTCATGATTTATTGTTATATTTTTAATCGATTAATATGTATATAACATACTCATCGATCACTAGCATATATGTAGCTACATGTGTTCTATAATTTCATTTTTTTTTCGACTACAAGGGACATGACATGATGCAAAGGACCTCTAACACCACCACTACTACCAACAACAACAACACCATCTCCAATAACTCATCGTCACATCAAGCTTGTGCTTCATGCAAACACCAAAGAAAGAAATGCAACAACGAATGCATCTTATCGCCTTATTTCCCGGCTCGCAAAACCAAGGAGTTTCAGGCTGTTCACAAAGTCTTTGGTGTTAGTAACGTACAGAAAATGGTACGGACAGTACGTGAAGAGGACCGTACAAAGCTGTCTGATTCTTTGACATGGGAAGCTCTATGGAGACAGAAAGATCCGGTCCTTGGCTCCTACGGAGAGTATAGGAGGATCTGCGAAGAGCTCAAGCTATACAAAAGCGTGGTCCATAATCAACCTCTCATCGGTTGGGACAATAATCAACGCGTATTCAACAGTAACAATAACAACAAAAACGGATTAGCGATAAACTCTAGTGGATCGGGAGGGTTCACTGTTAATAACAATGGTGTTGGTGTGAATCGGGAGACTATGAATGGTGGCTATACGTCGAGGAATTTGCAAGGTGGTTGGGAAAACTTTAAGCAAGATCAAAGGCAACAATGTTATGCAGTGATTAATGGGTTTAAACAGCAACATTATCTCCCACTCTAAGTAATTCTAATATTTAATTATTAGTTTCCTATCGCTATACGAAACATGCATGTTAGTAGTTGCTTATGGCTTAATTGTTCTTGAGCCTTTTTCTTATTTTTAATGCAAATCGTGGTGTATTTTATAGTGTCTTCGAGGAGTAAAAAGTTGTACCGTAATTAACTCATATTGTACGGTCATCTTGCAGTGGTAAAATCCTCAGTGTTTCATCTCCTGAGTATGTGTATGTGCAGGGCCGGGCCTGAAATAAAATTAAAAATAGGGGTCAGTATTTTATACCACTTAGTTAATTGTGCCACTTAGTATTTATGTATCTATTTATTTGGGTCATAAATATATATATATATATATATATATATATATATATATATAATAAAATTGTTTTAAAAATTGGGCCTGTAAAATCTGGGAGCCAAGCCAAAAGGCTCACTGGGCTTGCCTCAGGGCCGGCCCTGTGTATGTGCTATAAGTTTTGGAATTGGCAATGAAGATAATACAAGTGTTTTTCATCCTAAGTATCGAGTGAATGTTTAAAGTTAACTGATGTCTTGTCTGAGAATAGAAAATAGCGAAAAAGTTGACCAAAATAGCGAAAAAGTAAAAGACATCCATTCATATTATTGTAGCAGCAATCTTGTCATAATAATAGAATTTGCAGAGAAGAAAGCTTGGAAGCAAAAGAAGACACCATCGGAATGGAGGTTCCTTATCATTCTGATATCCACAAATCATCACAAATCATGCATTCTATTCAAGTAGCTCAGCTTCTTGGTTGCGGCGAGTGAATATTTATGTAGACGTTTCAGTTTATCAAGATTTTTGGTTTTTTTTTTTGCCAGGCTTATCATTTTCCCCAGAACTTTCTCCAGTTGTTTCCAGAAATCGTTGATGATAGTTTTTTCCGCTATTGACTCCTCATCTGTGTTGGAAATGTAACGAGCTTGAAGAAGAGAAGACAACTCTAACTTGAGCATCTGAAAACATAAGAAACGAGAAGTTTAAGGCTAATGAATGCAATTGTTCAAAGTTCTGGATCGAGCACTTACATGTTCTCTCTCTGGAATGTCGACGAAGAAAATCAATCTCCTTGTCAGGACTCTAAGGAAGTCATGGTGACTTTTCACGGACCTAAACATATCAACTGCTTTCTGATAATTCGCACTTGCCAACGAAGCATACTTATCTGCTTTCTTCGACTTCGCCCTTGAAGCATGCTCATTGCTTTAAGAAATTTTTTATCCTTCACACTAATATAGCTTGCCGTGTGATGTGTTCGTAGTTTGCATGTCTTTAGCATTCGATTTCATATGATTTTGCATTCATAATCATTCATTTGCATTGTTTTCACCCACTTTCACTCATATTTCGCATTTAGTATGTTTAGGACTAGCATTCTTGCATCTTGTACATTTGTGTCAGTTTTAGGTGTTTTCTGGAGTGGAGTGATGGAGTGGAGTGATGGAGTGGAGTTATCGAGCTACTCTGTAGCTGGAGTGATCGCGCTGCAATCTGGCATGAGAGATCGAGCTCGCGCTGCAATCTGGCAGGAGAGATCGAGCTCGCGCTGCAACGAACTGGAGTGCTCGCGCTGCAATCTGGCAGGAGAGATCGAGCTCGCGCTGCAACGAACTGGTGTGGTCGCGCTGCAACGAACGGGAGTGATCGCGCTGCGCTATAGCTGGGGTAATCAAGCTGAGCTAGAGCGAGATCAAGCTGGAGATCGAGTGACGAGATCAAGCCACGGTTCAAACTGAGCGCGATCGAGTTAGCTACATGCGGGATCGATCGAGCTGGTACATGCGGGATCGATCGAGCTGGTACACGCAAGATCGATCGAGTTGGGCCTGGTTGAGTGGGCTTGATCGCGCTGGTGTCGACCTGAGAGATCCAGCCCATTAAGGAGACCGACCTTGTTTCAGCAAATTTACCTTTTCTTCTATTTTCTTTTTCTGAGGGTTTTTCTTTTGTATTATAAATAGTAAGGTGAACCTCTTTTACAGACACGTTCGTTTTTACTTTCGCTTCGAGAAACCAAGTTGTAATTCAGATTTCTTTTGCGTTTTAAGTATTTTAGTGTTCTCGAATCTATCTCTCTGCTTTAATCTTTTTATGCATTCTATCTCTTTTGACTTTGAACTCTGTCTCATGAGTTCTAGCGAGTAGTTTTCTTTAAGTTTCTAGGGATGGGATAGATCCGTAACGAACCCTAGCGTGATCGAGTTGCTTAAGATTTGTTTTCTAATAGATCCCTTCTGGATTAGTGATCTTAAAACCGGATTCTGTCTGATCAAATCTATCTGGATTCTAGACGTCTCCACACTCACGAGGTGTTTGATGAGATGTCGGAACTAGCTGATTCAGAGATTTACTGTTCTAGCCTAAGGGATTAGATGTCTAGAGAGTATTTCGACTCTATCGAACCTGAACTTAATGCTTACTTGTGTTTTCTTCGCTAATGATGATTAGGTCTTGAGAATTCACTATGTTGTTGATCTCTATCATGAAAGTGAATTGATCTTATTTATCGAGTTCGTTGTTGAGGGATTAGCCCTTGTTTGGGTTCGTTAAGCGACGAGACCACGCTAGGAGTAGTTACAGATCGATTACCCCATCCTTAGGAGCTTGCTTTTCTCTGATAGTTGTATCTGTTATTTTATTGATTTGGTTCGATTGCACTCATTCCTGACTTGATCGAATTCGTTTACGTTTAGTTTTCTTCTAGCTCGATCGAGTTTTTAGCGAACTCGATCGATTCGCTTTGCTGCACTAGCTTGATCGAGTCCCAACTGGACTCGATCTCTTTGTTTCTAAACCAACACCAACTGATAGATTTGGCTTGAATTAAGTAGTTCTGTCATATCTTGATTGCTAGCATCACACCTGATTGGATTGATACCTAAAGTACTGCTGCGATAGATACATTGCTTTAGGATAATTGATAGAAAAATCCTAGTATCACCGTGTAACACTCTGCTAGGGTGAAGTAAGCATTTGCCATACACTCTCTAACTGTAACATCTTTCTCCAAAACGCGGTACACAGCTTTACCTTTTTCAATAGCTCCAATGGCGGCGGATAACTGAATGTCAGTTGTGTTTTCATTACACAAAAAGAACCAAAACTGACAAGTGCAGAAATCCGGAATTTGCATAGTTCAACTGTCACATTCTCTGGAATATCAAGTCCCTGAACGATAGCTTGACTGATATCTTTCTGTGCTGCATCGAAACGATCAATCGATGCCTTGCACTCTTGTTTTGCAGTTTCCAGATCTATGTCCTTACGATCAGTCTTGTTACTCAAATTTATAGCCAGCATTAGTCGCCTTGCTCCCATGTTGCAATTGATCACTATAGCTTCAACATGCTTGCAACATTCCTTGAGTGCCAAAATGGCATGATCAGCGGCCTCTTCATATTTATTGAACTTTTGACTATCCAAATGGCCTTTAGAAATTTTAATCCATAAAGATGCTTTCCTTTTATGAACAAACTGAATCTCCTCACAGCTTCTTGGAAGATTACGTAATGCGTTAAGAGTTTTGTCAAAACATTCTATGGCAGCCAACATGTTGCTTTCTGCATCAACCTTACTAGAATTCCTGAGATATATGAATATTCCACCCATCTTGGTCTCAAGCTTACAGGTGCAGCTTACTAAGGAACACGAGGCACATTCATTAAGCAACTTCGTCTTGAGCTTCTCTACTTCCTCTGCAACTTCAGAAGACGGTATTTCTAGCGGACTGAAAGGCAGCTGCTTAAAGTGAATGTTAACATAGGTTTCTCCAACTAACAGCCATACTTTTGCCCAAAAGAGGGAGCTTGGTGAAAGATGGTTGAAACTGCTATAAGATGGCTCTGGTTTTGCTTCCACTTGCGAACTATTCACCCCCATCAACTCGTCAAACTTTTTACAACTTAACTGGAGGGGAAACGAGTCGGAAACGGCAGAAACAAAACATCTCTCCTCCTCAGACTTCTTATTCTGTGGCATTGATCCATAAAAGAAGCAAGCTAGATCTACATTTTTCAAACATTGGTGCAGCTCTCCATCCTCATTGTAAGCTTCCGCCAGGGAGAGATATGATTTAGCAAGAAGCAGAAGGAGATTCAAGTCTTCTTGTTCAGATGTTGGATGCTGCTTTTTCGCGAGAGACTTTATAGCTTGGGAAACATGGTCAACTGCTGCTAGTTTCAGTGAAATCAGAGACGCAGGAGCTTGGCATACATGACCACTATCAAAACTACCAACTGAACTAGAGTTCACAACCGAGCTTTCCGCAACAAGGGAATCTGGACTAGCTGAGTAATCTTCAGTCAACTTGGCCCCCGAGAAAGTAGCTGAGTAGTCTGGACTAGCTGAGTAATCCCTCTTGCGGTCATCAATAGTAACAAGATCAAACTCCTCTTTGTTACTCAGAATGAGCCTTGCAAACTGCTCGTGTGCCTGACCAACATAATCCGGCATGGTATCACAAATCAATGTATCAAAAAGAAAACAGCTCACTGATATCAAACCAAAATCAAGGCCAATACCTGATGATCACTTTCTTCCAAGATATTCCAACGTTTGCTGAGGAACAACGCACACTTGATGCTATCATCCGGACGCAGCAAAAGATGCGAAAAGAGTCAGAAAAATGGGCAGTTAAGTTCTAATGTTTCATGCAGATTACACCCTTCCTCCTTACCACGGAAAAAGAAAGCCTATGACTGACATGGTAAAGGAGATTTGCTAAGTCAGTTCTGCAACTGTTAATCAAAGAAGGTGGCATTGGGTTTGTGCTTGAAGAATGTTCCGATGAAAGATAAAAGACATCTTCACCCGCCCTTTTGTAGAGCTATAAGAAGACATAACCAGAGTAAGCCCATAACAACATGATAATTCCAACAAAAGTTAAGAGTATAAAAATTACCCAATAAACTCCAGGATCTGGATCTTTTTCGCAGGTTGATTGAACAGACTTTAGAAGTTCAAGACCGCTTCGGAGAACCACCTTAGGGTCGAAGGCAGGTTCATCATCCCCAAAGATGCCAAAAATGGCTTCCGTCTTCAAAAACTTATAGCCATCGACTAAACCGTCACAATGATAGCCAATAGCTAACGCAGGCACACTTGCCATATAATTACCTAACCAGACTTCAAGCCAAGTTAAAGGTAAAACCTGTATGAAAGCAAAAGAAAAAAAAAAATAACAGAAAATCTACACAAAAAAAAAATGACAAAACCGGAAAACGCTAAGGTTATAGGAATGAACCTGTTGGCTTAGATCCGACAAGTGCAGGCTTATAGCCGCGCCTATTTTATCGCTGAACAGAATCGGATCACTGCCCAAACGCATGCGCAACTTGTCGAGTTGAAAATCTACAACTCTTGAAAATCCATTGCTCCCGCTTCCTCTGTGTTTCTCAGAATCTCCAGGACCGAAAGGTCCCATCTTTCCACTGATTTGCTCCGGAGAGCAATCACGCCCCTCTATCCTCCTCTTTGATTGGATAAGAAAGCTCATAAACCGATAGTTGTATTTATCTTCGTCTTCAAAAGCACACCCTGGTCGATTATTTGGTTCCTCAGCATCAAATCTACATCAGAGAGGATAATCAATTTATAAATTGCAGGGATTTAGAGAAAAAAAATGGATTGAGGAAAACAAACGCACCCAGGGTTCAAGATGACAGTCTTTCCAACGCGCTGAACTAGTACAGAGACACGAGATGATCTCGAGTAGGGTGTCCTAAATATCTGTTTAACAACTTCCACCGGTGCAATCACATCTACATCAGCTCCATGTTCCGCTAAAGCCTCCACAGCAAGAGCTTCGCAATTTTTTCTTAGATTCGAATCGACCTCTGTCAAGTCAATAACAACACCAATATAAGAACACTGCTAACGTATTTCACTAATTCGATTTGGAAAAAGAGAGACACATACCTCCGGTGATCCTAGACTTCACCTTCTCGGACCAATCATCCGTTTGCACAAGAGCCACGTCAAGGTTCGTCTCATTTGGAAGCATTCCGTAACTCGGAGCACTCGACGTTTCCTGCGGCGCGACGATTTTCATCATCCCGACAGTTTGCAAGTTTCTTTTAGTTTCCACGGAGCTCATCACTGTTTCCTTCGATTTCTAGGGTTTACAAAAAATTGACAGACATAGATGTTGTGCTTTTGTTTTTATAGGCTTTTTTTTTTTCGGCCCGGCCCAATTTAGGTTGAGGCTAAATGCATGTAAAATTGTGAAAGTTTCGTGCAAAATAACCCTCAAACTAATTTTTTTTTTGCAAATCAAATCTAAACTGAAAATATATAAATATAAATATAACACCGCCCAATCAAATCAAAAATCGAATATGTTAATTGATCGGGTTGGCTAGTAATGTATAATGTATTAGATAAATTTTGTCATTTTGGTCGGAAAACAAAAGTAGATGAATGGATAGAATTCTCAGCAATGTTTTTTTTTAATAAAAAATGGATGATCATCAAAGAAAAGAAAATGATGAAATAATGACAAGTAATGATACAAGATTACAAGTGTTGCATTTAGGTCAGTGTCATTGCCACACTTTGCGTGTCTGCATGCATCAATGTTTTGTCATCAATGTTTTCATCGATCATCAATGTTTTTGGACATACATTTATTTTCAGTTACAAGAGCTTCAAAAAAAAATGGTGGCAAAACCCTTGAAACAAAGAAAAACAATCAAGGGGATACAAAGAGCTAGTACTACAAAAAAAAAAAAAACGTTTACCTAGTGAATCTGCAAGTATTCTCGTAAGAACTGAATTCTCGAAAAGAAAAGTAACTTTATTTGGGTAAGATGGGAATGCTTTGTGTTTAGCAGTAAGGCTCTTGACTGAGTCTACACTTGCAGTTTCATCAAAGCAAGTGAGACCAAGCTCATTACCATGAATCCCTCCAGTGATGAATACTGATTCATTTCCTGAAACATTTGCTCCCTTTATATCACATGATAGACTCAGATGGGTTGACTCCAGCGATCGCCATAGCCGACTCATAGATCATCCACCAAAAAACACCACACAGTCAACAAAAGCATTTCACATAGAGACGCGTATCAACTTCATTGATAGTTCAAATGTTCAAAAACCTCATGAGGTTTTCCCATCGATTTCACTTCTCCTCCCAATTCTTTATACTTGGAAGCCAGTGTACCTGACAAACTTGTGAATGATTTATTTGGGTCTTTATATAACATCATAAGTGGAAGAAAAAATTGGAGAGTTTTAATGCATATATACCTGGCATTTTATGAAAAACATTTGCTCTTCGAAAGTCACATAATCCAGGTTTGCAACTATCATGGGGACTCCTCGAGCTGCAGATTTCTCCAAAATCTTCTCAAGCTCGTCTAGAGGCATTGGAGTTACAGCGCATGAGGGAAGTCCTAAGGCTTCAGTGCCGTGCGCTAAAACAAAGTCAGCTTCTTCCACATTCTCCACAACGTTTAGATCTAGACCCTGAAACAGTAACTACATCAAACACCTGCTACTAATACTAACTTTCATCGATATATCAACTGAGCAAAGAGAAACAAGGTGGTAAGTAACCTCCAAAGAGATTGCTCCTCGATCTTTCCAAGTCATGTAGGATCATCATCTCTCCTGTAAGTAACACACATTTCTCAGTAAGTTTTACTAAGTAAAATATCCCAAACAAGAAGCTAATGGTAAATAAAAGTAACCTTTGCAAAGATTGATGGGTTAGTTCACCACTAGTTATAGCTCCGGTGAAGAAAGAAGGATCAAAGCCAAGGCCTTTCAACTTTTCCATTGTAGTTGAAGCACGTCTTGAGGAATTACTTATCACCACGATCTTGGCACCCGATGTTGCAAGATTTTGTACTGTAAACCCAAATATATATATATATATATATAAAAGGTTAAATCAGCACATAATGCAGAAACAACAACCAGAGACTGAAGATATCTCTGAAGAAAGAAGAACATAACAAGAAACGAAAAATCTCAAAGCATATTGATATTTCACTTCCGGATTCACTACTTATATGTACAAAAACATATTAATCAACACCGAGGCCAAGTCTTACCTAAATATTGTACAGAGAAACGATTAGTTTTTACACCAACTACAAAAAAACGTGTAACCCTTATTCAATTACAGAGAAAGAAGTGACATGCCGTTGCAGATGTCGTCCCCTTGACATCTGTGTGTATAATCTTGCAACCAAGACCCTCAAACGCTTTCCTCATCTTGCCGCCATGAATCTCGCGGATGCTCGCTGGTTTCTCCCTGGGAATTGAATTACTTCTTCTTGCTTTTAATCCATCTTCTTGAAATTTCCAAACTGTCTGTCTTCTGAATAAAAAACTATGATGTTGCCTTACTTGCCACACTATTGGAGTTAACGAAACATCAACGTATATCTTGCTGGACATTTATAATTTCTTCTACATTTTGATGCAAATATAGAGAGATGAGACTAGAGTGACCGACACATATGGTTAGGGAGTGTTTTATTGGTCGCTATATTATATAATGCTGGTGTGATACAATCTCTACGTGACATTTGTTGCTTTCCCCTTCTCCTCACCCACCAACCATATCTTCACTCCGAAATCATTAATGCTTAATTCATTGCCTCGTCTGAATATATTTAGTTGGGCACTTGGGCTATCCATGCTTTGTTTAGTTACATAAAGTGCTCATAAGTTCCATATGAATTAACTAGGATTATACAATTCGTTTTTAACTAGAAAAAAAGAATTTCAAAACCAACGAAAAGGCCTGTAATAAATGTAGAAAACCGCAAACACAACAGGAGCTGATAATCAATAAGCTCTCAAGAGATTTCTTCCTTCCTTCCCCATCATTCTGCTGCATATCAAATCAGTGGAGGACGTATGCAATCGAAGCTCATGGGTGTTTCGGATTGATCTTCTGTTATCTGTTGCTGAGTTTGGTTTGATCTTCCGAAACCCATTGTCTTGCCGACCAGTTGTTCGATGGTATTCCCCTGTCAAGGAAAAATCTCGTTCCTCCTCGCTCCCTCTCCAACTAGCTTGATAATTCTTCCTTGAGCTTGTAACACATTCAGGTATGATTTTATGTGGAATCTCAGCTCTTGCATGATTTACCCAAGAAAATATATTTTTTGCTTGAGAGCTTTGAAGATTTTATAGTCGCGCAGGTCTCCGGGAATAGGAAATGGCGATTCGCTTGACACGTCTGCCAAAGCCTCTTGCTTATTCTCGGTCTCCGTTTTTCCGGTCAGTCTCCTCCTTTGAAGCGGTTGAAAAGGCTATAAAAGGTGCTGTTGAAACAAAAGAGTATCTTCAAATCCCTGAACTTGTTGTTTCACTCAAAGAGCCCTACCAAAACTCAAAGCTCTTCTCTTTTCTCTCTGCCTTCCAACGTCATCATAGAATCAGAGTCATTGACGAAATCCTCCAGAGTTTTGTGCCTGTGAGACCTCGTTCACTGCCCAAGATTGTCTACTCCAGCCTTCTTACTTACTGCCTCCAGAGTTCTGACCCACTTCCTGTGTCTTTCGCTATCCTCCAACGCACTCTTCGTTCTGGCTGTCTTCCTAATCCCCAGACTCACCTCCTTCTGTCTAATGCTTGGCTTGAACGGCGACGAGGATCCCAGTCTGTTGCAGATCTTCTTAAGGAGATGAAATTAATTGGATATAGTCCTGATACTGGAACCTGCAATTATTTAGTGACCTCTCTTTGTGCTGTTGACAAGTTGGATGAGGCGGTTAAGGTTGTGGAGGAAATGGGTGCTGCTGGTTGTATTCCTGATGTGGAAAGTTACGGGGCGGTGATTAGTTCAATGTGTTTGGCTAGAAAGACTAGCGATGTCGTGAAGATTGTCAAAGAGATGGTGAGCAAAGCTGGGATCTCTCCACGGAAAGGGATGCTGACAAAAGTAGCAGCAGCATTGAGAGCCAACAGGGAAATTTGGAAAGCCATTGAGATGATCGAGTTTGTAGAAAGTCAAGATTACCCTGTGGAATTTGAGAGTTATGAGGTATTAGTTGAGGGTTGCCTTGAGGTCAGGGAATACATTTTGGCAGGGAAGATGGTGATGAGGATGACTGATAGAGGGTTCATACCATATATCAAGGTTAGGCATAAAGTGGTCGAGCGTCTGATTAGCATCGGGGAATGGAAGCTTGCTTGTACTGTTAGGAAAAGGCTTTCGGAACTGAGGTCTTAGGTATTTCTTGTAGACATCAGTTTGGTGTTAAAGTTTTGTAAGAATAGCTTCTGTTACTTGGGAATATCTTGTTGTTTCTTGTTAAACAGATTTTGATTTATACAAGTTATCCGTTATCTCCATATCTTGTACATATTGTGCGCTCCGTCTGCAAGCTCCTGAAAGCTCTTGTGGGGTATTTGTAGTGTCAAGTGAGCATTTAATAGTGTGGAAAGTATGTGATGGCATCATCATATATACTGAGATGAGAACCTTTTTATTCAACATCACTAGAGTGCCATGCCATGCCAAACCTATTGTTATAAGAAGCAGGTTATCAAACCGAATGCTCTTAGGAGAAAGTATTAATTGTTCAAGCGAACCTCGGTGTGCTTAACTGGGCAGGTATTATTATATTCAGAGTAAACACATGTTTCTCATGTAATGCCTCTTATCTTTGGAATCCTGGTTCTCATTTATCTCTAGTACTTTATTTCACAGTCGTAATTATTTTAGCTGCGCTATTGCAGATTGTCATACAGAGAGAATTGCCACAATAATATAAAGGAAAAGGCTCTAAAGCTTCTGGAGATTCGTGGACTCACTGCAGGGGATAGCTTGCGAGCATAGCAATACCACATTTACCTGTCTCTTCACTGTAACCACGTTCCATCCGTACGTAGCCTTCTTCACCCCAACCAGTTCCCCACGAATTCTTTACGATCCAATACTTTTGACCGCCATCTTCTCCATATCCAACGACAGTCACTCCATGGTTGAGATTTGATCCACAGTAACCTGTGAAAACACCAGAGGAGTAGAGCTGGAAGATAAACCCACCAGCGTCGATTCCAACTGATACTGGTTGTTGTGCAGTAGCGGCTTGTAGGCTCGCCTCGTTCTGAGCTACCTTTTTGTGTCCTTGTATAGTAACTACCTTATTTTTGGCTTTGTCTTGGTCGCAGGTACCCTCTGCGGCTGTGTATGGGTAGTCGGTCTCGGTGGTGAGTCCACCATTAGTTTTGATGAACTCATATGCCGTTTCCATTAATCCGCCGCTGCAGCCTTTGTTGTAAGTGCCGGTATCACAATCTATTAGTTGTTGTTCTGAGAGTGATACTAAATTCCCTGTTTTGATCTTGTTGATGCCTTCAATAGCTGCCACTGCAGCAAACGCCCAGCAACCTCCTGCACAAGAAAAAGAAAAGGCAATCAGATTTTCATCAGTATGTTTGCAAAGTCTTATCTTTAAAGTGAAGTGCGTAAGAGCATAATTTCATACCGCATTTTCCTTGATTTCTAATAGGAGTCACAGCACCTTCTTTCCTCCAGTCCACAGCTGCCGACACATTGCCTGCTGTGTCACAAGCCGGCTTATCGTCCCTGTGTAACCTCAAGGAAGACGTGTTCAACCCGAGAAAGTGGGCCTTAAACTCAGAGTTGGTCATGTCCGCAAATCTGTTATCCGCTAACTTAAAGGACAAGTTGAGGGAGTTGATGTAGTCAATCAACTGGACATTAGACTGGTATATCCCAAACCTTAGCATCCACTCATCCTTTCCTCCATATAATTTTCCGTGAGTCTGAAGCCACTTCTCGAACCGCTTCTTCAGGGTATTGCGTGGATCGTACACAGAGGAATTGACGGAACACAGCCTTGAAGCTATCAAGATAAAGCAAATCAAAACGACAAGGTTCAGGTTAGAATTTCTAAGTACATTCAGCATTTTTGTTTGTTTGAAGTTGGAGTTTGGGAAATGAGTTTGGTTTCTGGTATATAAGCTTCAGTCCCCTGGCTGCTTTCTTTGTCACAGGTTTTGCGTTTTGTTTCAGTTCCAATGGAACAAGTTTCCTTCTGTCTCATCCTTAGAATATGCAGAGATACGTAGGTTTAAGAGTTAGTGGTAGGATTTGGTTTCTTTTAGTCTAGTTACGGTACAAAGTTGCATTGTGTTTTTTTTTTTTTTTTTTAATATAACGAATCTGTTTTTTATTCATCTTATGGACTGAGTTTCTATACTGGAATCATGAGAGATCTAGTAGCTTAGCTAAAAGAAAAGTGCAAGCACATAAATATCTTCTTTCTTTCTCAAATGGCCAAATATGAAGAAATGTATGCCTGTATGGGTCTGTTTCTCCAAAAGCTCTGTTTTTGACATTTTGCAGGAAGCATGTTCATTATAGCACTAGTGCTGATTTGGTTTCTCTGCAGATTGTTGTTCCTCCCGTTGTAAACTTTCTTTGTCATATGTCTGGATACAATACAAATTTTCGACACAAGAGGATTCAGTTTCTTGAGCTATGGAGAAACATGCGACGCAGAAGTTTGAGACCGCCATGTGCTTTAAGATTGAAGGAAATTTTCGTCCAGGTACTTAATACTTGTTCTACCACTTGTAATTCTTACCATGATGTTTCTAGTTTGTTAACTCTTGGTTTTCTTTGATTGCATATGGCTTATGATACTGTGGGTATATGTTTAGAATCAAGTTCATGGCAGTCAGAAATTCTGCTCAGATGTGGTTCAAGACTTGCTTTCCGAAGCTTCCTTAGATTCCGCAAAACCTCTATTTCTACTTCAAATGCGGCATGGATATGCCTTCAGTCGTTCCTTCAGAAAGAAAAGAGAAATCATTAATATGGGAGAAGCCATGGATATTGCTCAGGAAGAAAAGTTCATCTACAGAGAATAATGTTGAAAAACGAAGATGATGGTCTTGAGGCAGGATTCCGATATTGAGAAAATTGTTCTGGCAAAGCGTATCAGTGATTTGATGGTGAATTCTGTTTCTTTTTTCAGACGAGTCTGTCACAATATTTCTTGAGAAATGCAGTTTCAGGTCCCAAACCATTGATGAGACTAGAGAACATGGGACGACATTAGGCCCTGCTTCGGTTTGTGGGTAGATGTTAAACCGAATCAGATTAGACAGACATGATCTGATTGCCCTTAATTAATTTAATTAATATTTAACAATACATGCATGTTTTAAACGTTGATAAACCGTCATCATCATCAAATTTATACCTTGAAAGTTGTTAAGTCTTTTCATCTTACAAATTGTAACATGCGTACACTTACCAAAAACTTAACTCGGCATTTTTTATGTGAAGGGCAAAGCATTCAGGACCAAATTCCTTCACGCATTATCCAATCCCTTCACACAAGGAGCAATGTTACTATCCGAAAAGCAAGAAGAAGGAGGAAAAGGTTTGTGAAAAAAGAATGGCAAACATGTTGGAGGGGATAGCAAAGAGATGGAAGTTGCTAAGTGGCCAAAACAAATGGCAAGGCCTGCTTGATCCACTTGACCCTGATCTTCGTCGCTACATCATTCACTACGGCGAGATGGCTCAGGTTGGTTACGACGCCTTTAACTGGGACCGCAAGTCCAGATACGCGGGTGATTGTTATTACTCCAAGAGACAAATCTTTGCTAAAACTGGCTTCCTTAAAGCCAACCCTTTCAGGTACTTTGCCATCACAAATCCAAAAGGTTTCATCTTTGTTACTTGGTTCTTGATTCTTGATTCTTGATTCTTTATTCTCAGGTACGATGTGACTAAGTACATCTATGCAACAGCTTCTATAAAGCTACCAATCTGTTTCATCGTCAAGTCTTTGTCAAAGGACGCATCGCGTGTGCAGACTAACTGGATGGGTTACATTGCGGTTGCTACAGACGAGGGAAAGAAGATGTTAGGGAGGAGAGACATTGTTGTAGCTTGGAGAGGAACTCTTCAGCCATATGAGTGGGCTAACGATTTCGATTTTCCGCTTGAGTCAGCTGTCTCAGTTTTCCCTGTATCAGACCCAAAAGACGTGCCTCGTATTGGAAGTGGCTGGCTCGATGTCTACACCGCTTCTAATTCTAATTCTCCTTATGACACAACTAGCGCAAGAGAACAGGTCTTTCTCACCTTTCTCTTTAACATTGCATTCTGTTCAGGTCAAAGATGTGTAGAATAAAAACCCTCACAAGAATCTTACTTCCATTTCTCATAATGGTATTGTGTTTTGGTCTTGGTTTTAGGTACAAGCAGAGCTCAAGAGGTTGCTAGAACTTTACAAGAACGAAGAAGTAAGCATCACTTTCACAGGCCATAGCTTGGGCGGAGTAATGTCAACTCTAGCAGCTGCAGATCTTGTCCACGGCAGAAAAAGCAAGATGAATACAGGCCTTCAGAAAAACCAAGTTCCTATCACAGTTTTTGCTTTCGGGTGTCCTCGAATTGGGGACCAAGACTTCAGAAAAATTGTCGAGTCACTCAAAGCGCTAAACATCCTAAGAATAGTAAATGTTCCGGATGTTGCACCACATTATCCACTCTTACTGTATGATGAAGTAGGCGAGGTGCTCCAGATCAATACATTGAACTCAACGTACCTCAAACGGTCTCTAAACTTTAGGAACTACCATAACCTGGAGATATACCTGCACGGCATGGCAGGGATGCAAGACAAAGCCGGTCTGTTCAAGCTGGAGATTGGTCGGGATGTTTCATTGGTTAATAAAGGATTAGATGCTCTGAAAGACGAGTACTTAGTGCCAACTATCTGGAGGTGTCTTGCAAACAAAGGGATGGTTCAAATGGATGATGGGACTTGGAAGCTGGATGTACACAGGAGAGATCATGATGATGATGATGATGATGATGTTGCAGAAGACTCAAACTAGTAGCTGGATACAAGAGCTTATCTATAGAAGTTCAGTACAAAAACTTGTATAACGCTCTGCACAATATGTTTGTACACAAAAAATCATTTAGTAGAACAAAAATCTAAGGGCCAAATCTCAGGCGGTCTATAGAAATGCAATTCAAGATCAACAAGACAAGCAAGTGGAAAATGACTGAGTACGTTATTTGTGTACTTGAACGAAGAACAAATTGAATTCATTGAACATAATTACAAGGTCTCTTTGATGTGAGCAAGACCATAACATAAATTGGTTGCCTGGATTAACTCTAATGCAAATCTACACATAAGCAACAGATACATAAGCATGCTAACATCAATCTGAGAAATCACCAGAAACAGAAGCCGAACTGAGAGAGGAAAATTATAAGCTGAAGAAAACATTAATCTCTACTTTCACTTCATTTGTCTGGCTTTTCGAGACTTGAATTCTCACTCTCCATTGAGATTATGTGAGTGAGCCTGTCGTAAACCTGTCATGATGAAATGCCACAAAGTTCATACATTTAAACTTAGTTCAAGATAAAATCTTCAGCAAGAATTTGCCAACCCCTCCACAAGCATAGCTATGGAGACATGAACAAAGAAGAAACATACCGCAGAAAGCTGCTCCTTGTCACCCTTATTGTTGCCACCTTCATCCACTTCTGTGCCACTTGATGGATCATACCTAAAAGTATATAGAATAAGCCCACTTAATCTGTTGAACTTAACTGAAATGTGCCCCTACTGTGTTGATACAGAGAAAGGCATTAGGATGAGCCTGATTTTGAAAGAATTTGAGTTTCCATACCAATCTCGCGGAATGCCAGCTACCTCCCGAGCTGAGTGGTTAAAAGGGCCTCTTAACTCAACACCATACTCTTTGATCAGATCTGCACACCATATTTGGGTTTGCAAAGACATTCATGACGTTTGTATGGAAAGAGAATAGTTGTTTATGATGAGGCAAAAGCATGGAAGAGAAGAGTTGTTGCTATGCCTTTAAATGTAGGGCAAGGAGCACGGTTCATCTTTCGACACACGGAGAGAAACCAGTCTACACCAACAGCTACATGTGCAACTTCCTCCTCAGCAATCTTAGCCACGATTTTTGAAGTCCTGTGGTCTCCGAATCCCATCAGCCTTTTGACCAGCCTAGGTCCAGCATCAAGTCCTCTAGCTTCCTGTAAAGCTAAATTCGGTAAGAATTAAGGTTATGCTATAATTCAGCTAAAACAAATTGGTTTCTTTATGGGAAAGTAAGTACATATCTGAAATGAGGAGGCCAGTACCTGTACAAGAGGGATAACAGCCAAGCGAGCAGCGACATTGTTGGATGATCTCTCGCATTCCCTCATCAGCAAATTATTAGCCGGTATATCTCCATACCTTATACAAGAAGAAGATGAAGATTATATAATATGAGACCTTAATGGGTTGTCTTGAAACAATTTACCAATCAAAGTTTGAGACTTTAAGCAGAGACTGACTTGAAACCAAGCTCAGCGAGTCTTTGAGAGCACCACAAGAAATGGCGACTCTCATCATCAGCAACATGAGCAAAGTCATCGAAGAAGTTGTGACCCAGAACGTCAAAGAATGGGGAGAAGCGAGCAACAGTGTCCCAAGCCAAATCAATTGCATTGAGCTCGACATGAGCGAGGTTATGAAGCATGTGAGCGTTGAGAGGAAGCTTTGAGTCTTTCGGATTTGGAACTTCGTTGGTTGGAACCTGCATACATCATCATAAACAAACAACAGCAAACTGGCTGATAAATTTAGACTGAGAGAGAGAAAAAGGAAAAAGGAGGGAACTTGAGGAACAGACGAGGAGGGGTTTGGGAGGGCGAGCAGGAGAAGAAGGAAGGTGAGAGATAGAGCCAACAGGGAGATTCTCACGGCGCCAACGGGAGAAAGCTAAATGGGAGATGTGAGATTTTGATAGAGGATCGGAGGTTGAGAGGACGAGAGCTCCGAGGTCGGCGAGAGAAGACGCCGCCGAGACCAGACCGTAGAAGCCGGAGGAGATAGAATCAGAAGAAGGAAGGAGAGGACCAGTAGGTCCCCAGAGACGGAGGTCATTGACAGGACTCTTTCTCCAATCCTCAAGACCAGACCAAAGCTTGTGTTGTTGTTTCGTTGAAGAAGAAGAAGAAGAGATGGTGAGAGAACGAGGAGAGAGAGAATTGGAAGGAAAGGGACTGAGATTGATCTTCAACATTCTAATCATTCTTCTTCTTCTTCTTCTTCTCAGCTCTCAACCTCAATGCCTTCATCACTCCCACAGCCACACACACACACACACTGCTTTCTTTTGTTTATTACGAAGTTAAAACCGTTTGTTTTCGGAGGATTATTTATGCGAATCGTCAAAAAAATGTAATCTTTGTTTTGATTTCATAGAAACAAAAAGTCCAATCAAAATACATTACTAGAATACGCTAACAGCTACATTCAGCAGCGATGTTCAATTTGTTATTATCATCTTTTAAGCGAAATCCCAACTGTTACTTGCTAATTCTTTTGCCAAAAGAATCCTAACAATCCAATGCCAAATTCTTCCTCATAAACTGTTATTATCGGATATAAGTGATAGAGAAACAGAGAAGGATGAAGCTACCAAAAGGGTCACAAACTCGCAAGCTTACATTACAAGTCCCCAAGAATCTGTTGTGAGGATTTTTGCTGATTCAAAAGCCCTAACTAAAAACATGAAACCAGTCAACCCAACTAAACCGCTAAGGACCAGAGAGAGAGAGAGCGAGTGACAGAGATATACAAAGTGCCGAAACAGACCAAACCAAACCTACCGTTACATCTAAAGTGGACAGACACAGATTCCTACCAAGTCAAAAAACAAAAATTAAGAATAGATTTTTCTTTTTACTCTAACAGTGATATGAATATAATACAAATCTTCCATAAAGCCCAACCACTCTAGTATTTCTCCCCTCAAAGCCTGTACCGTCACATCATCATCCTTCACCTCCCAAATGCTCTTCTAACTCCTCTACCTTCAGCCCTGTTTCCACCATCATAAAGCATCAGACTTTGGTAATCGGAAACCCCAAGGCACAAATGTTAACCCATCCATAAGTAAGCAACAATTATGAACCAACTAATCGGATTATCGACCAGATGTAAACAAGACAATCACATACAATATGTCACAACATGCCCAAATAGAGACGAAGGAAGACACTGTCGAAAAGAATTTCATAAACACATGTGCTACTTAGCAGACAAGCCAACAAAAGCTTCTTAACTAGATTAACAGTGGATATGATATATAGAGATGAATCTTTGGATGACCTTACATATTTGCCAACACCAACCCTCTAGGTCTGATCTGATCCAGATGACGAAGAGCTATCGCTGTCCGAATCTGCATACCAAACACAAAGGGTTTTAGTAACAAAAATCAAAAAAGCGCCAAGGAAATATATTAGTTTGATAACTCAGAGTTAAGCATGTACCACTAGAAGAGCTGGAACCACTGGAAGAGCTGCTTGAACTACTTGATCTGCTCGTCTCATTGTTTTGCTTCTCCACTTGAGAATGTAATGGTGTCGGGAGTGTCTTTTTAGCTGGCACAGAAATAAAAACCGTAACAATTATAACTCCTAACTAGTTCACACCAAACAGAGGAAAGTGGTATTTGTCCTGCAAAATTACCTGTGTTGCCACCCTCCCTAGAAAACTCACGTGCCACTGGTGCTGAAGCCTGCAATAATGGAAAACAAAAATAATGAAACACGAGCACACAAATCAAAGGAAAAAGAATAAAGGAGTAGAATTCTCAGGAGAGGTGCAAGTACCATCTGTTGTTGGTTATTCCTCTCGGCTTCCGCTCTAGCTTGGTTAGCCAGCTCAGCTTTTCTCTTTTTCTTGCTCAATCCCTTTTTGTAGTTGGTTACGAATCTGTCCAACTCCCACAGTGTCTCCGGATCAACACTATCAATATCGACTTCAATTTCTTCATCCCGTAGCTTCACAGCAGTGTTCCTCTTGTTAACAATTTGCACAATTGCATCAAGTTTATCTGGAGGCAAATTCTGCAAGTGGCCACTAAGCTTCTGCTTCTCCTCATACGTCATATCTCTTTTATTTGGTTCGTTTGCCTTTGGCTTCTTCAGAGCAGGTGCCCTTCCAGAAGGTGTTGTACTGGTCGGTGTTCTGCCAGGTGTTGTAGTCGGCTTAGGATGCTGCAAGTCAGCATGGCGACTACCCCAGTCTGCTCTGTCAATCGTATTCCTCACATTAATAGGAGGTGGCGGCATCGTAGGACCCAGTCTGGACCTCATTGTAGGATTTGGAAGATTCATCTCATAACCAGTAACAAATCTCATTTCACGACTATAATCTGCCTCTATGACAGCCCATCTCTCCTCAAACATCTGTAATAGCACCGCCGCCATGACATGGACATCTTGTCCTTCAGGGTTGTAAGTCATGGCATTGTGGAAAGTGAGTCTAACATCCTCTGCAAATTCTCTTGGTGACTTGTACATATTCTTTGTTAACGCAGACTTGACAGTTCCCAAATCCATAGGGTGCTCGATTATGGTAAAGTAATCATGCAAACCTAGACCCTTCACATCTACAGGAGCATTGAACACCCAACCATGCTTATGCTTCATCAGCCTTTCAAGTAGAGCACTGCAATTCTTGTAAACTTTAGAGCCTGCACCAAAACCATGCCCAGCCTCCCCTCCTTGCTTCTTTGCACTTGATTTTGATTTCTTGTTACTCTCTGCGGGCGGCAACTTGTCACCAAGTAAAAACTCAGAAGTTCTATAAAACTGATTTGCCTTGGGTGTTCTTTTCTCTTTCTCTACATGCTCATTGACTCCCTGAGTATTCTCCAACACTGATATACTAAGTTGATTTAAAGGCCTTGGTGCTCTGATGACCTCACGAGGAAGTCCAGCTGAGGCGAACCCTGAGAGAATCCTTCCTCCTCCGTTTTTAATACCAGCATTAACCAAAACACGAGAATCGTTATATGCACCAATCTCACCCTCTTTGTCCTCTATCTTCTTTACCAGACCCCTGACCACGTTAAGCTGATCTTCAAGCTTCTTCCTGATCTCCTCTTTCTGTTGCTTCGATTTGGAGGGCACATGTATCCTTATACGACCATCTACATCCTCCTCCATTGGCATGCTTTCAGAAGGACTAGCACGGATGTTTTGAGCAGAATCAGAGGTAAGCCCTGCTGGCTGTTGGTCAGCAGTGGGATCTCTTTCCACAAGGTTTTCAGGATGAGCTTCTTTTACTAGGTTATCTGAATCTACCACGTGAACATACTCCTCAGAAGACACTTCAATAGGATTCTTGTCAACAATAATATCCGTATTGACATCTTCCACGGATAGCCCTTGAGAAGGTGCTTCAATAGGGTTCTTGTCAACAATCACTGTAGTAACATCTTCTTGGGCAAGGCTTTTAGGAGGTTCCTTGATAGAGTTCTCATCAACCACCACTGTATTGACATCATCTTGAGTTTTGGGGCATTGAGAGGGTACTTCCACAGACTTCGCGCGTTCAATAGTATCCACATCATCCTGCCTCAAAGGATCTGGGACAGGTTGAATAACGTTCTTATCAGTAGCGACCAAATTAGCATCATCCTGAGGTTCGTCTTGAGAAAATGCTTCCACAAGAGGCTTGTCAATCACTTTGTCAGAATCATCACCAGGCAGGTTTTCAGAAGATGCTTCAGCTGAGTTTTTTGCTATACTGGCCCCAACGTCTTCCTGGGAATTGATCTCCGGAGCAGACTCCTCGACAGAATTCTTCACCCCAGCGATAGGATCCATGGACTCTCGAGCTAAGGTTTCGGGAGGATTCACATGATTGTTGTTATCTTTCTCGTTTTCTAATCTCCCCTCCGGCTTCTCGCGGTTATCAGTGGCACCACTAACCTGAACTGCAAAGACTGGAGTATGTTTCCTCTTACCTTTACCTTTCCTCGTATAAACTTTAATGCTTCGCTTCTCACTGGTTCCATCGATTCCTTCTCCGTTAACAGGCTCTGACGCCATACATGTACTTCAAAAACCCTAATTTCACGCGTTGCTTGTCCTCGATTGATGCCTTTTTCTCACTTCTCCCGTTCAAATCTGACAGAAATCCCTCAAATCAGACGGAACAAATATCCTCCACCATGAAAACCTGAGAAACCCTAATTTCCGGACGGAACCTGCGTTCGATTCTGAGAGTGTGCAAGACTTTGTGGCTGCACAAGGCCCACGAAATTAGGGTTTCTACGTCAAAGAAATCAATCCGACGCAACAAGTTGAGGCCGACTGAATTAAATCCCAGAGTAATCTGGGTTAGGTTTTGACGAGATCGGAGACAATTAGGTCATTCAAATCTCTGAGCTTCGAGATCGATACAAAACCTTGGGGAAAGGAGAAAACTTAGGTCAAAAAACGAAAGGAGAGGAAGGTCTAAGGAAGCAAAAATGATCTGAAGAGGGAAATTGGAGGAAGCTTACCTGCGAGTTTAGGAGAGAGAAGGCGCCGCAGGGAGAGGAAGAACAACAAACAGCGATTGATTTTTCCCTGTTACCCGACCCGATGATTTTTAGGGTTGGGCCTGATAACAAATCAATTTGGCAAAACATAAAAGCTATCAGATCTTATTATAAAATAAAATAAAATAGTACTCAAGAAAAATCGATTTTTTTCTTTATTTTAATTATTTTATCCTTGAAATTTTGATTCTAGTTTTTTAAAAATAATTAATTATAGTACGTAAACAAGCTTTGATATGTTTTTGTCAGTTTTAGGTTTTGTGAATAATTACATATGATCTTACTATAAGTAAATGAGCACTAGATCTCTATATTACATCATTAGTTATTTTTTAAACAAATTTTTAATTATTTTATACTGTAAATTTAGCTATAAAATATTGTGCAAATAAAATATCCCAAATGACAGAGTTATTTTTTAACTCCAAGTTTAGCCTTTTAGCTAAACTTTGTAGCACTATTTTCATACTTGCATTTTTTTGTCAAAATAACTGCCAAATTAGCCATCACATGAAACTTTTAGACACGAATAGCGCGTATTTTCTTTGTAATGTTCATTGACAAGCTTAATTGATAACACTACAAGAAATATTCCATGTAGAAAGTAGTAGTAGCAATGAAATATGAACTTAGACGTCTATTTAGATTAATTTATTAATGGCAAAGAGTCGAAATGAGAATTTAGATTTGGTTCTCTCTAGGTGAAACCCTAGCTAGTAGTGGTTGGTGCATGTCGTTGGTTTGTGTGAACGATTTGGTCCTCCAGGTGAAAGCCTTGTTTTCTCTCGGAAAATGGTTGGAGATAGTGATGGTGTTGACGATCTGGTCCTCCCGGACTCACTCTAGCAATAGTTGCTCCTTGCAAAAAAAAACTTTTTTGGCTTTCTTGGTTTTGCAGGAGGACTCTTGCATCAGCGCTTATTAGCATAATCAAGAAAATGATAGCAACAGGATACATTTCTTTTCCTAGAGCCATTGGCTTCGCTAGAAAATAGTGACTCTGAAAGAAGTTTAAGATATTCGAGAGATTCCAATACCAGATGCAAAATCAAGATGGAGAATGAGTTTATTTATAAGTGAGTTATTAATGCATTGAGATAAGATGAAGAAGAAGATGTTTGACCCCAAGATAAATTTGTTTTTAAAACAAGATAAGATGAAGACTAATTGTTAGATTTCCTTCACATCGTCTTTAATATTCTTTGAAGTGCTGTCAGATTGCAATATGAATTTGCGTTGCGAGTCAAAGATTCAAACTCATGTAATAATATTGTGGGAAAGAAAATTATAGGTCGGAGAATTGCTATATTAATATGAAGAAGTTATGTGTTGTTAATTTCGTGTTTGAAATAGTAACTGTTTATCAAAATACTTTAGAAATATTTCTATAACGGTACAAGAAAATTCTCCATGTAGCAAATGCGACATTACTAGCATGAAAATGATCTTTAACTTAACTGTCTATATGAAGATTAGTTGAAGACATTAACATTGTTGATTAATATTGGAAGAAAATGATTGAGATTTTGTTGCCTAGAGGTAAAACCCTAACGGGTGTTGCCTTGTTCAATGGTTGGAGCATGTATTGGCTTTGCGGAGTGGTGGTGTTTCAGATTATTTCCTCCAAGTGAAACTCTATCCGATTTTGGTTCGAACCATGGTCGGAAAAAGTGATGGCCTTCACCTGGTTTTCCGAAATGGTGTATAGGATTTGGTCCACCGGGAGAAATTCTAGCAGGTTTTGTGTCTCCTGCAAAAAGAAACTGTTTTTGGTTTGCTTCATTTGACATAAAGTCCCTTGCTTTAGCGGTTACCAGTAGAACTAGAACCATGAAAAGAAAAATACTAAGCAAAGATGGTGATTTTCCCCTAGCCATTAAAGCTTCACTAGTCTTAGATATCGAAGTGATGTTGAAACAAGTTTAAGGTATCCTGAGAGAAAGAACACACTAGATACAAGATCCAGATTGATAGATAATTTATTTATAAGTACAAGTGAGTCAAAAGTCGGATGAAGCTTAATTTTCACTAGATCTTCTTTAAACATGAACGATTCTATCTTGAATTTGCTTTTAAATGCTTTCCGATTTCACTTTAAATTTATGAGTAACAGATTCCATCAAGTTTCGTCTCTTAATAATTATGATTGCCGCAACTGATGACAAATGTCTGAGACAAGTAATGCTAGTCGTTTATATGCATTAATCTGAGAGAAGTTATTAAGAAAACGTTACAAAATATTTTACGTAGACGTAGGTTTGTGCCATTGGCCAGCTTTTTTATTGTGTGAGCTCTATTTGCAAGTTCAGATACTTTTTCAATGTTTAAATCTCAGTTGTGTAAAAACAAAGTAGATGGACTGTTCAGTCACGGGATAAGGCATACATCTCAAAAAAATTATCCGAACAAGATTTTTTTTAACTCTAATGCTAACATATCTACTAGTTATTTGTTGCTGAGAAGATGCGTGGCCAATTTGAGTCCATTAAAAAGCCTCTCAACTTTAAAACGAAAATTTGACACATGATACTGAAAAACATAAACAGAGTCACGGAAGATACTACTCTACTAGTCCTCATATAAGCTTTTACGGATTTAGATGAGAAGAGAGACGATCACATCACATCATTTGCAAATGCATATCACCTGTCTGCTGGGCAAGCTCCACCATCATAGCTTCATCGAAAAACTTGTTTCCGCTTACATCCTCGCTCATTCCCTACAAAACCAACCGATTACAGATGGTGAGAGGTTGAAATCAGAAAATGCAACAAACAACGGTGTGGCGCTTTGAAACAAATTAAGGGAAATACCTTTCTACGGCGGGTCTTGACCATGAATTCACGAGCTAGATGCTGAATGGGGGCAGGCTCAAGTGGGCGCAATAGGATGGATTTGTCGAGAGGGTCTCCTGGTACTATGGCCCAGTGATCAAACACAGATACGCAAAAGGCTTGTCCCTGTGTGTGGTATCTCAGGTCTGTCTCAAACCCAAATGATTCTATCACCGGAAGAAAAGCCTGCATCATCATAACCAGAGTATCTATCAATCAATCACTCCGACTCGGTTAGATGATGGTAAAAGTGTTAAAAACATATTAAAAACAAACCAACCTTCACAATATAAGCCGGTGTACCAGGCTGAGGAACATCAGATGTGACATGCCCACGCCTACGTGACAGAACAGTGTAGATTGCAGTTACACAGTCGATTGGTGTTTGTATCTGAGAGACAAGACCAAAACTCAGTCGTTATGAAAGGACAAATGTATGAGACAAAAGCAAGTGGAAAGAGTCTAGAAAGGGGTAATGTACCTCCACATAGTAGACAGGTTCCATTAGCCTTGGTGTTGCCATAAGAAAAGCTGAATATGCAACACGTCGTGCTGTTGGGATCATCTGACCAGATCCTCTATGCAACGGCTCTGGTGCTATCCGTGCATCAACAATCTTGAATTTCACATTTCTGATCGGCTCATCACACAGGGGTCCTTCTCGGGCACCCCACTGGAACCTGAAAAAAACGTTGAAAACAAAGCCATTCAGCTACAGCCAGCAAATTGGAGCCAAAGGTTAGTGTAACAGAAGAAAGATGATTACCCTTGAACAATGGAGTCTTTCACTGCAATCATCAAGTTCTTGTCGACCTCAGTTGGGAGGGTGTCATCAAGTAAAATATTTGGCCCCTGATCAAGTTAAAAACCGACAATCAAAAGATGAAATAGTCAGAAAACGTTCTTGATGCTTTGCTCAAGCCATAAGACAAAGCAACTGTAGAGATAAAGAGAGCGCCCAAGAAAATAAAACAATGCATTTTCACCTGTTTGTCAGGGCCAAAAGCCCAAATGGAACGTGCTGCTAGAAGATCCCAATCATATTTTGATTTGAAGAAGTCCCCAAGCTGCTTCCTGTTCCAGTCGATGCTCACGACACCGTTCTCAATATGCTCTGCGAGTCCCCTATCCAATGGCTCTGCGATCTTTGCCATGAAACAGATATTAATAGATTAGTCACAAAGTAATTTTTCTTGAGCATACATATCAGTCCTGTCTATAAGGGAAAATAGAGAAAATGGAAGATCTCTTACCATAGTTATTTTGTTCTTTTTGTTTGGTGTCTCAGCAAAACACTTCATCGATGAAGATTCAACCACTGTCTCACAAAAGGTGACTACCGGATCTGCGACCTGCATATTTAAGAAAGAGAAAAGATTTTTAAAATCATACATATACATCAGCAATTTCTTGCAGAACCGATCACAGTCTAAGATCCTAACTAGAGATACAATTACATACCTTTACTTCGACCTCTGAATAGAGCTCCCTGAGGTCCTTCATGATAGAATCCAAGTATAGCTCACCTGTGCCTAGAATAGTATGTTCCCCAGACTCCTCAACTTTGGTAATAGCCAGAGGGTAGCTTTTGCTAATCTTCCTAAGCCCTTCAACCATTTTAGGCAGCTCACTAGGATTCAAAGGCTCAGTAGCAGTCTTGACTACTGGGAGGGTATTAAATTGGAGTGGCCGGAATATGTAGACATCTTCGTCAAAGTTAGCATTGCACAGAGTTGCAGTTTTCATGATGGACGCATCGACACCTTCAATTAAAACCCATGAACCAGGAGGGGCACTGCTTACAGCTATTCTATATCTAGCTTGATATATCCATAGCTTTGTCACTTCTTGTATAGTCATGTCCTCCTCATCCTCAGGTGAATACCCTTCTCCTAGTACACGTACGCTTTGCCCTGTTTGAAGCGTACCACTATAAACTCTTCCGAACACATCAAAAACACTGGTGTCTGATTTGGGGTACAGCTTTGTCACATTAACCATGAGAGGTCCATTTGGATCACATTCTACCATTGAATCATAGATGGGTGAATCTTTGGATCCAGTGTATGCGTGGTCCACCTTCCTTGCCGCAGCCTCTTTGGGGGAAGGAATGTGCTTTACCAACATATCAGTGAAACCTGATGACGACCCAAAAACTGAGCTACAGGCTAACCTAAGTAAAGGTCTGACGTTCAGCTTATATGCACTATTACTCAGAGTCACTCCTAATTCTGCAAGGGTGGTCTCTACACTCTTCTTATGTTCACCTATCACTTGGCTGTATATCTTGTATAGAGGCTCCAGAATGAACTGAACAAATGCTCTATCTCCACCACCTACTGGTGGATTTCTCTTGAATACTCTAGTATCAGGGTGATAATACACATCTCCCCAAAGTCGAGATGCAAACTTATCCACGTCCATGTCCACCCCATGAAGCTTGGAATACAGTTTCGCAAAAGATTGTAGTGTGAAGGACCATCCAGCAGTACCACTGGCAAAGCAGACATTTCCAGCTGCAGGGTCTATTAGGGGTAAGTTTCCAGCAGTTGTTGAAGCAGCAGATATGTGGGTATTAATGACCTCAATTGTATGCCTCAGCTTGTAGTAAGCATCCCTTGGAGGTAATTTGAGCTCAGTTATGAGCCTGTCAACCTTGTGGGGGAAAAAATGACATATTAGAAAGGTCAGGTAGAATGTATAGAAATATTAAATTTCACACAATATATCATTGAAGATGTACCTTATTGATCACTACAACAATAGGGAGACGGTCCTGGATTGCATGTCGTATAGCCCTCTCTGTGTTCACCTGGGAAAAAGATTATTAGCGTTAGTACAAATAGCAAACTTCAAAATTAAAACTTCAGACTTTAAAGAGAGAGCAAACACCTACCATCACTCCTTCAGCAGCGTCAACAATCAGGACAGCACCATCAGCAAGTCTTAGAGAAGCAGTCATTTCGTCAGAGAAATTGACATGTCCTGGGGTATCTATGACATTGCACAGGTATGATTTCGATCTGCTGTCCTCAAGGACAAGAGACATTGGAACCGCCTTGATTGATATATTTCTCTCCTGCTCATCAACTCTCGTGTCTGTATATTTCATGTGCTTCTCGTTTTTAACATTAAAAGTAGACATATGGTGAGTCTGCTCTACCAACATATCCATGAAGACAGTTTTCCCATGCTGTAGATGCCCCACAAGAGCAACATTCCTCACCAGCGCAGGATTAGACATGAGGCCGATAAGAAACTGCGTTGATACGTATGTTGAAGAATCCTTCACCCCCACCTCGAATCTGACATCTCTAACAGGCTTGATTATGGGCATCTCAAGTGGCTGCTCATCTTCATCCATCACTAAGGTCTCCACATCCTCTCCATAGACCTCCTCCGCAGTAGGATAGTACTTCTTATCCTCAGGAAGAACTATTTGGTTCTCCACCTCCATATCATTGATAGTTGTAATCCAACCATTTGAACCCCCAGGCCTATGTTCGTCATCAGATCCATCCTCTTCAGTCTGCTTATCTTGGAGATCTTCGTCTCCTATTTCATCATCACTCTCTCTGTCAGACTCAATCTCAGGTCCAATGTAGTTACCAAACTCATCATACAAGCTCTCATCCATCTTAACGTAAACCTGTCAAAAAGAGTCCCATAAGCAGTCAGAATTCTGTATTGAAGATAAAAAAAAAAAACAGATATATAAACTCAAATTCAAATAAGAGCATCTCACATAATCTAGCATTTTAATTCCACCCTAAAACTTATAACAACATTCAACACTTGATAAGAAAAGAAAATCCATCCTAGGATCTGGAAAAACTGCGAAGACTAAATGCAGCATCAGACATGAGATCTAGGAACGATTTCCAGAAAATTAAAGATTAAAAGAGGAGCCAATGATCAGAACTGAAGCAAGAAGCTGGGCAACTTGAAAAAAAACAGATGAAATCTGAAGATAAAAGCTAGGTGACAAATTCATGAACAAAGTCCGAGTTAAATTAGTCCGAGGTGAACAAAAACATGCTAAACAGAGATGAAAGATCCTTGCGTAGTTACGAAAGCATCTAGAGAGCACGAAACAAAACCCTAAGCTGGAATCAACCAGAAACTTAAGCTGATTAGGACTGGAGCAAAACCCTAGGCTAGAATCAACCAGAAACTTAAAGATTAGTTGGAGTAGAGCAAAACCCAAGGCTAAAATCAACAAGAAACTTCAAGCTAACTTGGACTAGAGCGATAGCGCGAAACAAAGCTAAGCAGTGAACGTACGAGCTAGTGGGAAGAGAGCGAGAGGCGATTCTCGAGGCAGATGAGAGAGAGAGGCGGTGCGAAGCCAGAGACGGCCTAAACCAGGGTAGAGATTGAGGTAAACGAGAGGGTTGGCTCGGCGAGTCGCGAGTGGGTTCGAGTCCGTCGGAGACTCTTGAGAACCGTTGTGGTGAATGGAGCCGACGAAGAAGGAATTAGAGATTTTAATGTTTAGGTTTTTATTTAGAAGCCTCTATCTCAGAGAGAGGTTTATAAGTTTTTTTTTAAAGTGTATAAAAGTCTTTTCCCATTAGAACTAAAAATGGAAATTACATTTATAACCAAGTTATTATGCATACTATAAACTTTAAAGTAGTCATAATTAGTCTTAGGTACTTCACGAATGCATATCCTCCTTACGATTAGTAGACAAATCGCATATTTATAAACAAAATGCTAACAAAGACCTCATATAAATACACCACGTATAGGAGGAATACGACTCAGACGGTGTCGGGAGAAGATCCACGTACGATTTTTAAAAATGTCCAAAAACATAGCGAGAAACGATGCTAAAAAAGGTTCCACAAACATAAGTCCAAGTACACTAGAGAAGAAACTATCAAAAGAACAATCTTCCCAAACATTCTGACATCCATGTCATAAAAAGACAAACACAGACTTGCTCATTTCTCATCTTCGTCACTCGATAACCCGAGTTCTATTTTCACCTGCTTATCTTCTTGGACGGCTTTGTTGGAGGATCCTGATGATTCTGAATGTTTTGTGTCATCATCATTCGTTTTCTTCACAGCTTGTTGTTCTTCTTCTTCTTCTTCTCTTGTTGGTTTCGAAGCAACATCTTTGCTTCCCGATGGTTCTTGTTCCACCACAGAGGCTTTCTTCTCAGTTTCATCAGGCTTCATGTAACTAGATAGAACACTTTGGAGCTCATCGTTCAGATGCAGAGCCTCGAATAGAACTCCCTCGTCGTCTGTTGTGCTCTCTATAATCATCTGAATCAACGGCTGCGATTGCTTGCATTTCTCCATCAAGCTTACCGTCAGATCGTCCTGAAACCATAACATAGACCGAGACTCAAGAGATGCTGCAAATTAATGATTCTTAGAAAGATGAAGAAATACGCAGAGATTTACCTCAGTGTGATTCGGCTTCCCTTCAGTGTTCAACATGCTAGAGAGCAGCTCGAGGCTGTTCCTTGTGATCTCGATCTGTTCTTTCTTATCCTTGATCGATAAGTTTCCAAAGTTATAATCAAGACCACCATTGTCGTCTCCACGAGCCTGTCCTTGGTTAGGAATAGGATAGCTACCAGGTGGAGGTACCGGAACAGGACGTTGCATAAGAGACTCCAGAGAACTTTGTCCCGCCATTGAATCTTGTTCACCGCGAGCATTCAAAACATTTTCGCCTTCCAAGCTCTACAAAAAGCATACGCATTTTAACCAAAAAACAAAAACTGTCTTTGCATCTAAGGAAATAAGATTAATTTACCAAATAAGTCTGTTGGAAAACAGGAAGATAAGCAAGATCCTGAGATCGTCCCCAAGCTCTAATAAGCTGGAAAGCTCGGCTTCTGTTCTCGGAATCAGCTTCAACATTCTTGACTAACCAAACCATCTCATCAAGAACTTTCTCAGAAGCAACTTCGGAGAAGATCTTCTCGCAGTTCATAGCACAAGCTTCGAGAAGCTCAAGGCTAAGCCTTTGGCTCACAGGGTTCTTACCTGAGATCTTCCTCTTGATAGCTCTGACGATCTCGGTGCCGTTGAACTCCTCGTTGTTGATCTGAGCGCATATCCTCATGTTCATTCCCCAATTGGGCTCCTCTAACGTCTCGAGAGTAGCTTCATCCACCATTTTCGATTCCAAGGTCGGAGCTTGGAGCATCTCTTTCACTTTCCCACTCACCATTCTACTCATCTGAGCTCCTCCAGTCTTTAGCTTCTCTCCCCATTCCGCTATCTTCAGTTTGTCCATATTCTTGTGAGCCACCTGCACATAGAAAGCCCAAAATTTGTCTAATTTTACGAATTCCTTAAAAAAAAACCTCTAAATTCGATTCCGATGCATTTTCAAGTTACCACCAGTCTATAATATCTAAACACGACACAAGATCAACCAAATCTTTCAAATTCTAATAAATCGGATCTATCTATGTGCTGATCCTTTAAATCAGAGGACGAAATGAAACCGAAAACGGAAATGAAAAAGAAGAGAGAACCTGAGATGGAGTTCCTTAGAGATGAACAAAACTTGTCCAAGATTGTTGTTTTGTTTCGTATTTCTCTTAAGTCGTAATTGAATCTGCAAATCTGTCGGACCGAAATGTTAGAGAGAGAGAGAGAGAGAGGTAGCAAAGAGGAGAAGGATTGTTTGAACACGTGGCCTGTTGAGAAAGTCCAATACTTGAACTAAAGCAAAGACAACCTAAGTTTTGGTCAGGAGCTCCTCGTAGGGGCTAATGTGTCCAAATTGTTTAATATAGGATGACTTTCGAAACTAGAGAACAGTTCCGAGGCTAATTTGAAAAAACAAAGTTTGGGGTCACAAGATTTTTATGAAGGAACCCAATAAAGATCAGGGTTTCAACAACGGCGGCGACAAGGCTGAGCAAACCGACGGGGCAGAGGGTCCTTTCCGATAAAAGTCTCTAGCTTTTCGGAAACGAAGATGGCATCCATCTCGAACTGGGTCCGATACATGGCTCACAAGCTGGAGTACTCTCTCACTCTCAGCCTCAAGGTTCCTACAATTCTCTCTCTCTCTCTCTCATTTGCTCTGGGTCTAGCTTCAGTTCCTTGCCTTTGGCTTACAGGATTTATGGATTTTGAAACTTCTGCTTCTCTTTTTGTTATTTATGAAATTGGTTTTAGGAAATGGAATTATTAAATTGGCTTAGGGTTCTTTTTTTTTTTTTAATTATCCCACCCAATTATGATTTGCCTTCATGCGTAGCTTAAGGAAAGTGCCTCTATAAAGCGACTAGACATTATGCATTCAGATAAACTGTAACCACCCCCATTGTAATAAAAAGGCACGCTTTGATGTTAAAAACAAGCAATGTGAGAGTACTTATTGCTAAGGGATCAGTAGTTTGGTTAAAATGAGCTTTTCAATAGCTTCTGATTCTTGAATAATGTAAAACAGGTTCACATAGTCAAATCATAGCTATTGAATTTGTGATAGTATATGTGTATCACCTCTGAATATGACTTCAAGATCATTTTTTTTTCCAGATGATTAGGTTAAAACTAATGACATGAAAATAAAAGCCTTCATGATTGTTCTGGTCCCTGGTACATATACTTTTCTTTTCAGCTCATTGAGTTGTAGAATCTGCTTGAATTACCATCCTTGAGTTACTCTATTTTTCAGAATCATACTAGAGAAAAGCTCAGTGAGCGGGAACTCATTGGTATAGTCTGGAAGAATCTGTTCTATGGAAGGATAACCTACTTACACTCAGGTAAAGGACAAGAGATGGCCCCAACCATGGGAACAAATGACAACACTCTACTTGTCCGTAAGCTACCATATGTTGATACCAGGTATGTTTCTTGGCGTTAAGGCTTAGTCCTTTCAGTTCCACATACCAAAAACCTTGAAGTTACCACTTGGTGTTCCATGAATTGTGGCTCTCAGTTATGGGAGCATGTTTATCTAAGCATTGGATTATTTATGTTACCTTAACGTGTTCAAACATCAGTTGAATCCCCTTAGTTTGCAGCCTTGCCAAGTATCAACGTGTGGATTAATATTGATGCCTATCTGGATTTCTTGCTTTTATTGTCTAGGTATGTTTTCGTTGGAGATGCTGTCGTGTTGAAGGATCCGAATGAAACAAATAAGTATCTAGTCAGAAGATTAGCAGCTTTAGAAGGATCCGAAATGATATCAAGTGATGAGAAAGACGAGCCTTTTGTTCTCGAAAAGGATCAGTGCTGGGTCGTAGCTGAGAACAAAGAGATCAAACCTAAGGTACATTGTTTACTTTTGAAGAAACCCTGCTACGTTACTTATCCTTGTAGGACAACTATTTATATATACTTTGGTATGTTCTTGTATTAATAGGAAGCATATGATAGTCGAACATTTGGTCCGGTGTCAATGTCGGACATTGTAGGAAGAGCTATATATTGTCTGAGGACAGCCGTGGATCATGGTCCAGTAAGTAACAGGTAAGAGAAGAGACTAAAATATCCTTCTTTTTGTTATTTTTCTACTAACTAAGAACAAAAATACCCTCGAACTAACTAACTTCTCTCTCTCTCTCTTTCTCTCTCAGTGAATTTGCCATGGAAGAGGATTCTCCAATCCTGGCGGTAGAACTTAATGTGGATGAAATGGCTAAAGACCACAAGGCCTAATAAGAAAGGATCCTTGTTGGATCATTTCACCGACGCTTTGTATCTCTTTGTTTCCGTCCTAAACTCCAATTAAGATGCCATTGGAGATGTTTGTGGCAAATGTTGGCCCTTGGTTCTAAGCTTAATACGAGTGCTGTTGAGGAAAAGGGCTCATTAGCTTCTCTTCCTCTATCACTTGACAGAAGCCGAACAAAGACTGTACCGTAAAACATAATCTGATTTTAATTTGGTTAACTGGGTGTTTTATTCAGTCTTCTTTCTGAAACTTGTTTGATTGGTTCGGTTTAGGTTGGGATTTTCAATTCGTAAGTGATTGTGGCCGCAATTAGACCGAATTAGATAAAGGTTCGGTTGGCTTTCATAAGTGATTAAAGTTACTGCAATCTCGGTTTAAACTTTTTTTGGAAATAAGTAATAACCGGTCCAAATTAGTTCCAAAGCCCATTTAGCAATATAATAATGTAATTGGAAACAAGCCCAATATCAAGTTTTCTGTGTTACCAAGACGACGATTCAGTGAAGACCAGAGTCGAAGGAGACGCAAGTAGAAGCTAGAAAGGAAGCTTAATCTCTCTCTCTCTCCTCTTTCCGAAGCTGTCCATGTCGATGTCGGGAACTTTGCATTTGAGTTCTGACTACTTCCCAGGTACTTTGTTATCCTATATACCTCCTAATCTCTCTCTCTCTCTCTCTCTCTCTCTCTCTCTCTCTCTCTCTCTCTCTCTCTCTCTCTCTCTCTCTCTCTCTCTCTCTCTCTCTCTCTCTCTCTCTCTCTCTCTCTCTCTCTCTCTCACACATGTCGTTGAGGTATCTTTGTACGTCTCTATCTGTTTTCCGGGAAGATTGTTGGTGTTCTTCCTTCATGCTCTCGTTGAGCTCCCACTGTTTTATGATCCTATCACTGTAATGAATAACGATGGCTAAAAGCGAATACGTGAGACGAGAAATGGTTTTTGTTTTTTTTGCCCACCAGTTGTTCGATGAAATGATTCTATGAGTGTTATAGACTTGGCTAACTGGCCTTTAGGGCTCGATGAATTACGAATCGTGTTCAAATATTTTATTAGGTTTGTGCTATACAAATGCCAAGTATTGAATATTAAGCTTTTAAACTTGATCACAAAATTTTCTTACGGTCATTCAAAGCCAACATCTATAGCCACCTTGGAAAAGTCCTAATAATCGAATTCTCCATTGCATGTTACCAAGTTGTAGAAATTTTTTTCTTCCTTGTGCATTTACTTGATTTACTTATTTCTGTAGTCAATGTATTTTTTATTTGTTACTCAAGTTCATTTGCATATGGTGAAACGACGAAGGCTTGCCTGTAGTAATTCTGCATTGTTAAGGTGGTATTATATTATCTGCTTACTCCATGTGGTATTTGCTTGGTAACACAGGTTACACACTTTCAGACAGCAGATGCTTCTCTAACTCTGCTGGTTCGAAAAGAACACTTGCCATATTACCATGCTCTTCCTGTCTGGATCACAAACTAGAGAATGGACGTCTGAAATGTGCCCCCAAGAGTCGTTCTTTTGTGTGCCAAGCAAGTTCTGGTAGCTACAGGAGAAATCCTGATTTCTCAAGACTGAATAAGCATGGTTTCCGGGGAAGGAACAACAGGCCAAGCGAAGAGAGAGATGATTTCGACTCTGAAATGCTATCTTCGAGAAACGGGCCTTTGCTCTCTCTATCTAACTCCCCTAAATTCCAAGCTACCTGTTCCCCTGGGCCAAGAGAGAAAGAGATCGTGGAGCTTTTCAGAAAGGTTCAAGCTCAGCTCCGAGCTCGAGCAGCGGCAAAGAAAGAAGACAAAAAGATAGAAGAAGCTTCTGATGGACAGGGAAAAGAAAGTGAGACTGTTGACTCCCTTCTTAAGTTACTAAGGAAGCACTCCGGAGAGCAAAGCAAGAAGAGAGTTAGCAATTTTAGCAGCCAGGGAGTCGATTCTTACCCGATACAAGGAAATGCTGTGGACAGGCGGGATCACAGCAAAAATCTTGTCAACTCACAGAACAAAGATCAAAATGCATCATCCTTTGCCAGGCCAACATCAAGCTTCAGAAGAAACTCACCAGTACCGAGATCTAAATCTCCGCCAGCTTATTCTAGTGAGGCGACTTTTGACCAGGCGTCGAGTTACAGCGTGACCTGGACCCATAAGAAGAACACGTTAGAGTCGCATGAGGAACCTGAAGACGGGCCTGAGGCTGAGGCGGAGCTTGAGCATGAGTATGACTCAGAACCTGAGCCAGTGACAGCTATTCTTGAACCAGGGTCAGAACTGAAGCCAGAGTCATCATCATTTCAGCAAGAGGAGGAGGGTGATGTTACTTTAGATGCCTTATCAGATGACGAGGTTACTTTAGATGTGTTATCAGATGATGATGAGACTTTGGACGAAGATGATGATGAATCTGAGGAAGAAGCTGCAAAAGATGAAGACTTGAGTACATTGAAGGTGATGGAACTGAGAGACATAGCAAAATCGAGGGGACTAAAAGGGTTTTCGAAGATGAAGAAAGCCGAACTCGTGGAGTTGCTTGGGAGTAATTCCAGCTGATCTGGCGGTGAAAGAGGCCCAATAACATGAACATTACTCTAGTTAATGACAATGTTAAAAATGAGCTATTTGCTCTGTTTTGTATTTCCTTGAATAAAATACTGGCTGTGAGTGTGATGTTTCTATTTACTATGATTTTTGTTAATTTGAGGATCTTTGAAGTTATTAAACACAACTAAGATTTGTTCTCAAATAGTTTTAACTTTCACTTAGAAGCAAGCAATGAAGCACGGAGAAGAACATCATGATCAGAGACACGTACATTCTCTTAGTGTCCCGAGTCAAAAGATATTTGCATTTAAAAGATTGGAGACTACAATCAGATTTTGTTTTGGGAGAATCCAACTCCGCGCACGCCGAGACTTGTGACCTACACGGCTATTCGTTTAAATCGCCGTTTTTGAACCTAATTTTGTCCTTTGAAATTTAGAGAAAAAAGTTTCACTAGAGTACACATACTCTCTTTTTTTGTTTTGGGTCAAACTTAAACTCTAATAAACCTTTCTCTAAGTCGGTATATCAAAAATGGTATTGGATTCGGCCATTTAAGGTGGGTCCGGATCTAGTCAGAATATTCAGTGATCAATATGATATAATATGAAAGTGTATTGTATTGATTGTGTTGAATGAGTTTACATAGGTAGAGTATTTATATGAATATGTAGATCATAATCCACATAGAGATATGCTAGAGTATATATTGTAGATAGAACTAAATCTAAATATGTCTTTATCTCAATACCCTCCCTCAAGTTGGAGGTGAGAAGTTTTGAACTTCCAACTTGGAGAGTAGATCGCAAAGGTTGTTCCTTAGTAGCTGTGTAGATGCTGAGTCCTCTTTAGAAGATGAAATATCGCTATGATAGATGAATTCTTCAGAAGTGTATATGGCTTCTTTTCTCTGTTGCGACGCCAACAAACCAGGAGAAAATTGAACCGTAAGAGATTGGTCATTAACCAGATTAGTAGGAGAGATAGTAGTAGTAGTAACTCGGAAATGCCCGGAGAAGGAGTTTCAACCACTTCTGTAACTCTGTTTTCATCAGAAGGAGATGGAGATTGCTCAATTTTAGTAATAGAAGTAGTATCTGGTGCCAAATCTGATGATATAGTATTAGTAGTAGACTCAGCTGTAGATGTAGTTAGTAGTATAGTAAGAGTAGTAGAAAGAGATATTGATATTTTGAAGTAGTAATAGTAGTAGTAGTAGTAGACGAAAGTAACGTGATGTCCCGAAGAATCGGTTTTAAAACCCTAGAAAAACCAACTAAAGAAAAATAAATAAATTATTAAAACTTTTCTTTTTTTTAACCAAGAATCTACGTCACTTCATCGTCGGCATCACCGTCTTCTCCTTCAACAACCATTTTGTCACAAAGTTTCTTTTGCGGAAGCTTTAACTTTGATCCCTAAGAATCGATTTCCTGCTCTGATACCATGATATAATATGAAAGTGTATTGTATTGATTGTGTTGAATGAGTTTACATAGGTAAAGTATTTATATGAATATGTAGATCCTAATCCACATAGAGATATGCTAGAATATATATTGTAGATAGAACTAAATCTAAATATGTCTTTATCTCAATACAATATCATTGCCATTTTTCTGGTTGCCTCCGTTTCCTACTCACTTGTCAACCACGTTTTTATCATCATTTTATGCTTCTCGCTGGTTTTATGTTTTTTTTTTAATTGATATCGATATATATACATTATCCGGTTTAAATCTAATACAATGACGCTTTAGCACAAACTATTAGACATTTAGAATACATGGTGGTATATTTTAAGAAACCACCATTGGCTTAATTCTGTTCATGGTGTTATAGTTGTTATAATGGAGTCACCGCTGGATCATTTATCATTGTGCTTCTCGGGTAATGATGGACTTTTAGAATATCACGTTTTAAACTCATCCAATTAAACTCATTTTTTTGGCTTTTCATGTAACTTTTTTATAAGTCCACCCATATCACTAGTGTTATTGTATTTTTGGTAGATGTCGTATTTCATGTCATAGATATAACTATCATGTGTTAGACTGAGAGTTTACAGGTGGTATCTATTTTCTTCTTTTTTTAAGACGAAAAAGAAAAGAAAAACTTGATATGTGTTGTTTTGTTCCCATTTTTGTGTAAAATCATATTTAGTTTTTGATATATGGGAGAGCAATTGAGCAACACATACATACACAAGCATGTCTTGAAAAGTCCAAATCTATTAGGGAAATATTTACCACAAGAAAATGGCTGATTAAAGTGTTAGATTAGGTATAATTGGATCGATGATCCCTTGTCATTCCATTCATCAGAATATATAGCAAACTGTACAATGGAGCCGTTAGAGGCTATTAACATTGTTGCCTAATTTACATAGAGGAATATATGCATTCCTTATTCAGATATTCTAATACCCTCCCTCAGTCAAAGCGTGAGGTTCACAAACGCGAAGGCTGGACTTGAAGTCTTGAAACAGAGCAGAGGGTAAGCCTTTGGTAAAAATGTCTGCATATTGGTGTGAGGATGGAACATGGAGCACTCGAACTTGGCCAAGAGCGACTTTCTCGCGGACGAAATGGATGTCAATCTCGACATGCTTTGTGCGTTGATGTTGGATAGGATTAGTGGATAAGTAAACCGCACTTACATTGTCACAGTAGACTAATGTTGCCGTCGTAACAGGGCAATGAATCTCGAGGAGAAGATTCCGAACCCAAACAGTTTCAGCGACAACATTCGCCACACCTCGATATTCTGCTTCGGCGCTTGAGCGGGAAACTGTGTGTTGACGTTTCGAAGACCACGAGATGAGGTTATCACCGAGGTAGAGACAATAACCGGAGGTGGAGCGACGTGTATTGGGACATCCTGCCCAATCAGCATCAGTGTATGCCGTCAGTGCTGTTGTCTTGGATGGCGTGATGTGCAATCCTTGAGTGATTGTGCCCTTGATGTATCGGAGGATGCGTTTTAAAGCATTGAAGTGAGGTTCTCGAGGTGCATGCATGTAGAGGCAAATCTGTTGAACCGCATAAGCAATGTCGGGCCTTGTAAAGGTGAGGTACTGAAGGGCTCCAGCTAAGCTGCGATACAAAGTGGGGTCTTCAACTGGTTGGCCAACATCGGATCGGAGTTTGGCTGATGTATCCACGGGTGTGGTACAAGGTTTGCAACCGGACATGTTTGCTCGATGGAGAATGTCCGCAGCATAGTTCCGTTGATCCATAAAGAGTCCGTTCTTGTCCCTACGCACAGCAATTCCAAGGAAGTAGTGCAGAAAACCAAGATCAGACATAGGAAAGTCAGTTTTGAGAGAGGAAATAATGGACCTGAGAAGTGTGGTGGAAGAGGCGGTGAGGATGATATCATCAACGTATAACAAGAGATACGCAAAGTCAGAACCGCGACGGAGAATGAACAACGATGTGTCACTCTTGCTATTGGTGAAACCCATCTTAGTGGCAGCTTGAGTAAACCGCTGGTACCACGCCCGTGGTGATTGTTTCAGGCCATATATGGATTTCTTCAAGAGACACACATGATCGGGTTTGGAAGGATCCACGAAGCACGAAGGTTGATGCATATACACGGTTTCTTCAAGGTTCCCATGGAGAAACGCGTTCTTGACGTCGAGCTGATGAAGTGGCCAATCTCTGGAGACAGCAACATCAAGAATAGTGCGTATCGTTGTGGGTTTTATGACTGGACTGAATGTTTCTTCGCAATCGATACCAACTTGTTGTGATTTCCCGTTTGCAACGAGGCGAGCTTTGTATCTTGCTAACGTTCCATCTGCACGAAACTTGTGAGTATATAACCACATAGACCGGACAATGTTAGTGTTCGGCGGTCGAGGAACGAGAGTCCATGTACGTGCAGCCATCTGAGAATCATATTCGTCCTGCATTGCACCATTCCAGTTAGGGTCGTTAAAAGCAGCCAGATGAGATGATGGAAGTGGGGAAATAACATCAGTATGGAGTGAGAAAAACTGTTTTGGTTTTGTAATCTCGCTACGGCTTCGAGTATGCATCCGCTGCGGTGGAGGTGCCGCCGGAGCTGGATTAGTAGTCAGGTTCGAAGACGTGCCCAAAACAGAGCGAGAAGACACCACCGATCCTGAAGCTGCAGCAGACGGAGCTGGAGGTGGAGGTGTAGGTTCAGGTGGGTTAGGCTCCGGCGGTGGTGGTGGAAGGACTTCGGGCTGAGGCATCGGCTGCACCTCTGGCTGAGGCATCGGCTGCACCTCTGGCTGAGGCATCGGCTGCTCCTCTGGGGGAGGCATCGGCTGCACTTCGGGCTGAGGCATCGGTTGCACCTCTGTTGGTGGAGGAAGATCATGTGGAGCTGCTGGAATGGTGGTGAGTATAGGCGGGTATGTTGATGGTCTTGGCAAGAGACGTGGCTGTGATTCGTGAGTTGTACCTACAAAAGGAAACACCTTCTCATCGAAGACAACATGACGTGAAAGAATAATTTTCCGAGTCGTTAGCTCAAGACACCGATAGCCACGATGATTTGGAGGATATCCTAAAAATATGCATTTTGCAGAGCGAGGAGATAATTTATTTGCAGAAGTAGGTAAAAGATTTGGATAACATAAACAACCAAACACTCGAAGATGCGAATAAGAAACAGGTTTGTTAAAAAGACGAGTGTAAGGAATATGATTTTCAATTGTAGAAGAGGGAAGAATGTTAAAAAGATGAGCAGCCATGTTCAAGGCCTCGACCCAATATGTGTTGGGTAAGTTCGCTTGGAACAACAGGACACGCACAAGATTGTTAATTGTGCGAAGAGTCCGTTCTGCTCTCCCATTTTGTTGGGATGTATATGGACATGAAAACCGAGGTTGCATTCCATGAGTAGAAAAGAAATCTAACATGTGGCGATTGTTAAATTCACCACCATTGTCACATTGAAAAGCTTTGATTTGTTTATGAAACTGGGTTTTGACGAAATTGAAAAATTCTAAAAATTTTGAAAACACTTCACTTTTTCTGCGTAAGGGAAAAATCCAAACAAAATGTGAATATTGATCAAGAAAGATAACATAAAATTTGATTCCACTAACACTTGATACAGGAGAAGTCCAAATGTCAGAGTGAATGATTTCAAAAGGGGAAGAAACTGAAGTTTGAGAAGTAGTAAAAGGTTGCCGTATGTGTTTCCCGAGTTGGCACGCATGACAAAGGGAAGACACATCGGACTTAGCGCAATTCAAGAAACCAGAAGCAGACAAAAAACGTAAAATATTATCGCCTGGATGACCCAGACGTTGATGCCAAATGGTGGAGGGAGTTGTGGTGATGAACGCCTGTGGATACGCTGTCGGAGATGGAGGAGAGACAGCGTAAAGAGGGCCATTGCTATTACATCGGATGAGAGGTACTCGGGTTGTGAGATCCTTAACATCAAAACCAAACGGGTCAAACTCAACCGAACAACTATTATCAGTGGTAAATTGACGAACCGATATCAGATTCTTTAAAATTTTTGGACAAAGCAAAACATTTTTAAGAAGCAGAGGACGTGAAGAAGATGGAACTGAGGCATGACCAATTGCAGTGGCAGGAATAATAGCTCCATTGCCAACTGTAATTAAAGGTAAGTCAGCCTCAGAAGGGAGTGTTGAGATTTTACCCGGTTGAGAAGTGAGGTGGGCTGTGGCACCGGTATCCATGTACCATCCCGACTCATTTGGATCGGCGAGGGTGTTGGTGTTAAATGCGTGAGCCAACGTAGTGGGAATCAGGTCGGAATTGGGCGCCGGTGTGGCAGCCGGATTGTGGGCGGAGAGGTATGCCGCTCGCGGATTGTTGCCGAGTAACCCTGTGGGTGGTTGTGGCGAGGACGTCGCCGGAGGTTGAGGATATGTCGGCCATGGGGAAGTCATAGACCAGGGATTGGGCCATTGATGCTGCCATGGTGGAGTCATGGGCCAAGGTGAATTGTTGGACCAGGCCCACGGGGGAGGAGGCCCAGTATTCCAGTTTGGAGACGGCCCACCATTCCAATGACCTCCGGTCCCATGAGCGCCGCCACGACCTCTATTATTCCGACCACCACGATTTCCACGAGCACTGCGATTGCCGTAGTGCGACGAGTATTGTGGTGCCGAGTTGGTGTTAGATCGTGGTGCTTGATGACTCGCCGGCGCAGATGAGGCCATGAGGATTTGTGGCGACGAGGCGTTGTCATGAGATGGAGAAGCAATCGGGCGCTTGGTGTTTAAGCGGGCTTCCTCATCTTTGAGCATAGATCGAGCTTCACTGAACGTACATGCCGGAGAACGATGCTTAATAACATTGAGGATGTTATCATATTTGGAGCTGAGTCCGTTAAGAAGATGCATAACTAAGACCCTGTCAGTGATCGGAGAATTCACATTGGCGAGGAGATCGGAGAGGGTCTTCAGCTTTTGACAGTAATCATGGACGGAGAGATCTCCGATCTGAAGCTGTCGGAGCTCATTTTCGAGCTGTATTGCCCGGGCTTCCTTATTGTCGCGAAACAGATTCTCGATTGTCGTCCAGAGTTCGGCGGCAGTGCACTTCGTCTTAAGAACCGATTTCAGAAGGGATTCGGAAATGGTTCCATAAATCCACATCTTGACCGTGCCATCAGTCTGGGACCATGCGGTGTCGGTGGGTCCGGTCGGTGTGGAAGAGCCATCTAGATGACCAAGAACAGAGAAACTGTGGCAATGTGTTTCAAAGAGCTCACGCCAGATATCGTAGTTCATCTGATTCATATCCAAGGTGATTGGGATATGAGCCTTAATTTGTGTAAGGCTGAGAGATCGATCGGTGACAGGCGCTGCTGCAGCCATTGTCGAGGATTAAGAGATAACGATACAGGAAAAAGAAGAAGAGATAGAATGAAAAGAGACAAGAGATCGGAAAAACAAAAAACAAGAAAGACAGAGGCGGAAGACTTCCTAGGAGGTATGCTCTGATACCATGTTAAGTTTCTTTGGCATCCAACCTAAAACCAATTGGCAATAGGTGGAGAGGCCTCAGTCCCTTATATATCACTTAAGTCCCATCCAAACTTCCGATGTGGGACTTTATATCTCAATACCTCTCCTCGAGATAATGGCCCTTCTAACCATTAATCTCGCAGACCATCAATCCTAGGGTCGAGAGGCCGGACCCTTTTTCTGGGCCGGATCAGGCTCTGATACCATGTTAGATTAGGTATAATTGGATCGATGATCCCTTGTCATTCCATTCATCAGAATATATAGCAAACTGTACAATGGAGCCGTTAGAGGCTATTAACATTGTTGCCTAATTTACATAGAGGAATATATGCATTCCTTATTCAGATATTCTAATATAAAGTACGTACGTGGACCTTGGTAAAGCTATCTTAACGTTGGTTAGCCATTACTTTTAATATAACTACAAGAATTTTAAGTGTGGTGATAACGTTGTTTCTGCAAAGATAAAGGGAATATGCTTTTAAAAGTATCTGGACCATCAGAACAACAATATTATAGACTTTCTTTAATCTAATCATACACCCAACATGTTTATTAGTAGGTACAGTACAAAACATCATCAAAGATTGCTAATTATCACTAAGAAATACCCTTTTTAATTAACAAAAAAAACAATTATTACAAGACGCCAAAAGAAAAATACAAACAATAGCTGTCAAAAAAAAATTACAAAAATACAAACAATAATAATATGTTTAGCTTTATATGAACTCTTCAAAATATATGCTCTAGTGAAGATGTCATAATCGGACGATTTCCTGATATGTACGACCTTAAGATTAATAGTTGCATATACTGAAAATTGCACAACAAAGCGAGATAAAGGAAACGTAAACGAGTTTTATTCATGTGGGTCACAAACAAAAACAATTCAAAACTCAGAAATGTCGGAAATTTCTCCAACTATACGACTACTAGTGAGAAGATCAAACCAATGCTCCGTGTCATGGTTATACAATTTCGAATAGTTATGTCCTTTCTCATCATTTCTATCTAATGAGTCCTCCCAGTTCTCAATCTTTTTCTCTTTAGTCTCATCTCCTGAAATGTTGCAATCCATCAATTCGACTTCTGACCAAAAGCTCTCATCTATCACTGCAAGAACATCTTCGGATGATGACGCAGAGTCTTTGTTATTATTAGAGATGTCGTTATTGTTTCCCGATGTTGTAACCACTGAAATGTTGGTACTACTGCATGATTGTTGTTGCGGAGAAGTTGGTCTCTTTGCAGCCGTAATCGAAGCAAATTTTTCGCCGTCATCGCCAATTGTTTCACTGTCATTTTGATCTTGATTTTGATGGATTCTTTTCTTCAAATGAGTGTGCCAAACATTTTTTATTTCGTTGTCTGTTCTTCCTGGCAATTTTGCAGCTATCGCAGACCATCTACCAAAACAAAGCAAAAAAATAAAATGAATAATAAGATTTATCAAATTGTTATGAGAATAAACAACGAGTAAAACAAAAGAAAAGCTGTTGAACTGCATATGTATGGTTAACAAAATTTGCACATGTCTTACACTGATCAAAGTGCCTATGTTGTCAAGTAGTGAAAAATTGTTTATAAGATTTAAAAATAAAAAATAAAGTGAAAATTGAAGTTATTTATTAATGTTTAGGTGTGTGGACAAATGCAATCACGGGTTGGAATCTTGTCAGTCCGCAGCCCCACACAGTTATAATATTTGGCATATTGACAAATAATGTAAGAAGAAAATCATTCATAAAGATTGTGAAGCAATCTCGTAATATTACTTTTTGACATTAACATGTCCCAAAATCTTCGTTTACAATACAAAGTTTAGCCTTTTAACTTCTTTTGCTTGAATTCAAGAAATAATACAGTTTTATTGTGAATTCTGAGCTCAACTAAAAACTGTATTAATTCTCAAATATATTTGTTTGTTTTAATTTCTGGGAACAAAAATAGTGGGACCAAAAATCCAAAACTTCGCAAAAACTATAATTATAATTATAATTAAAAGAAAAAAAAACAGATAATTGAAAGGAGAGGAACTTCTCAAAGATTTGTTTTAGCTTCTGGTTCAAAATTTACAAAAAAAAAAAAAAAAAAAAACTAAAGTTTCGGAAATGCTTACGAAATAGTAAAAGAGATTGTAAAAAGGAGGAACCTGTTGCCTAAGATTTGATGTAAGTTGATGATAGTTTCTTCTTCTTGAGGAGTGAAATTGCCACGTTTGATGTCTGGTCGTAAATAATTAGTCCAACGAAGCCTGCAACTTTTGCCGCACCGAAGTAGCCCTAATCATTTCAGAAACACCATTAAAAACTTTATACACCATTACACACACACATATATAACACTCATCGAATAAAAATGCCATATAAAATTTGCAACTTAAATGGCATAACAATCTACCGGCTAAGTTGGGGAGAGATCTCCAATTGGGATGGCCATGGAGACGAATATGATTGATCAAGATTCGATCTTCTTCAGCACTCCATGGCCCTTTCTTCATTCCCATTTTTTCACAGCATGGTCTTCTCCCCATTTTTCTTGTTTAAACCTTCTGAAATTATTAATTGAAAAAGAAATTTCTTCAGAAGAACCAAAGAAAAAATTGACGAGAGAAAGGAAACTGGACGACGAAGTTATTGTTTTTATGAAAGCAAAGGAGGCCACCAGATGAGTGAAGCAAAAAGTATGTAGTGTCTAAGTGTGTTAGTATATAAATATATAATGCGACCGTAGGAAAATGACAAGGTGGAAAATGTTTTCCTACTTTTGGTACACAAAGTCCAAAGTTTCCAACTTGGTTTCCTCTCTAGTTTTTTTTCCAAATAACAGTTATGTTTTTTTTGCTAATTATGTTCAAGGCGGGGCAAGATCTTTTCATCTATTGCTGATGATATGATTTGAAAGGACCATGAAAGTTGAACTTGGTTTGATAATGCTATTTATTTCACGTGGTAGCTTAATATTCAATTCAATGACTAGGACTCGAAATTTGAAGGTTTTATTTCTTGGTCGTCATCTAATATGGAATTTGGAGACCAAAATAATTGTCATACGAAGATCTTAAACAAAACCATTGAATTTCTAATTAGTTTTTCTTTGATCGATGACTTAACTCCCATTAAACTTAATAGACGGACACTGGCTCCAGAGTACAGAGTACAGACTAACAATATATATTGCATCACCCTCTCTATCTTCTTAGCGATGTAGATTTAATCTTGATATGATATAAAATCATGGTATATATATACATTTAGTTATATTTTCTTGATTTCTCATACTTCTACTGTTCTACAAAAAAAATACCTATTTGTGATATATATATATATATATCACCATATTTGTGATATACGCAAATCCTATTGTTGGTTTTGTATTTTTTCGATCGTTTTGGAGGTTAGAATTTGGAAATATAAAAATATATCACAATAGCTCACACAATCTGGTGCGATCGTAACCATTTGGTTTCAATCATGTCAAAGAATGGACCATCAAGAATTGTTCATGTGAAGCACAATTATCGCCACGTCATCGTCGTCATATCTCCATCTTCACCTTCATCTCCACAAGTTCATTTTGGGCATTTCGTATGAACTTCCTTAACTATACATGGTGCACAATAAAATCAGTAGGCCCAAAAATTGATATTTCAAGTTCAGACGCACTTGTCGGGTAAGTTCAACAACCATAAGTAACTAAGTGTCATATACACAATTTCTTGCAACTGCAACGAAAAATACTTTCCTATGTATATCCAGGCAAGGGTAAACTGATCAGTGAACAAAAAAAATATAATGAAATTAACGTGGTATTACATTATAAATTAGCCGATATTAACGTGGTAATTTTCCAGTGAAATTATATTCGGGTTCAGGCCCAATCATGTCTTGCTTGACTGTTTAAGTCAATTAGGCCCAATACAAGAGAATTCTCGAGTGCATATGATATGAGTTTACGAAAACACCCTTCCCACATAGAATTTGTTTCTATTTCCTGTTACGTGGGACCCATCCATTATTCTTCAAAAACAGTCCGCTACCTTTGCTTTGAAAACGGAAATTGCATGACCCAACAAACAGAAAATTAAATCATTATTTATTAATTTATGTTAGAAATGTAAGTTTACTAAATGAATAAATGTCAAGACAATTTCGAAGGATCGAAGAGAGAATAAGAAAACTAATAAGCTTTATTTAATTTTATTTATCTTACTCCGTTATTCGTATCATATAATCTCATCGTATGTCAAGAGTTCTATACATTCGATCGATGCAGTTTTACTTTTAAATTACGTAAAATAGAATTTATAGACGAAACTGCCCCTGAAGATCGTAATCGGAACGGCAAAACCTGAGAGAATCGTCAGGGGACCCACGCGAAGAGAGAACACGCCATGGAACTTACAGACTGTAACTAACCGACCACCTGTCTTGCCCCAGAGAGAAATTACATGATCCAACCAAAACACTCATGATACAGCACACACACATATATATAGTATGTGGGTATGTACATGTGCGTAAGTGTGTGTAACGGTGTATGTATGTAACTATATAACTAGGTCCATCTAAATATCTGTTACCAAATTCTAACTGAACTGGACCAAAGAAGATTATATCTCAGTATAGATATTTCAAACCGGATAGCCAAATAAAAAACTTGGACACTCAGAATCGTAGTCCCACATTTTTAAAAAAAATTAAGATAACCCAAATTAGTAGTATTCAGTTATCAATTTTAGGGTAAAAAAAATCTTTACGTGGTTTAGTTTAGTTTAGTTCATTTTGAAAATTTAAGCAAAAAGGAAAAAAAGAGAGTTTGTTTTTACCGTAACATTTTTGTCCCCCGATCGACCACAAATAATAAATAGCAGAAATATTTTATTCAATTTATTATTTATTTTATTTTAAAAAATTGCCATCTTCCTCTCTTTTTATTGTTACTCTTATATTGAAAAAACGTATAGGCTTTTTCAAAAAGACAGAGAGAGAAGCAGAGAGAGTTGTTAATGTAAGTCTCATCCTCTCGTGGATAATCGGAAAAGATCCTCGGAGAACCAGTCGTCGACGGTAACAATATACCTTCTCTTAGTCTTTCATTTCCAATAACTTATAATCTCACCCAAAGCTGATTAGATTACAATAACTAATCTAGAACTAGACAAGTCGAATTCTAAGATGGTTAGAGCAAATTTGTTCGAGATTAGGTTCCAGTTGTCAATACATAATCTAGGTTTCTCGTGAACCGGAAATACAAACTTGTCTAAACCTAATACGTCTTTGCAGATTGTGAAACCATACTAGCCCTTAAATCGGTTTCATGGGAGGAGGAAACATGTTTGAAGAAATTGGCTGTTTTGACCCAAATGCTCCGGTGGAGAGCGGCTTTTCTCCGACCGAGATACCACCGCCGGTCATGGTCGCCGGCAGCACGAGCAACAGCAACTGCAGTCTAGAAGATCTCTCTGAGTTCCATCTCAGCCCACAATATTGTTCTCTAGCAGCAGCAGCTTCTGTTCACCAGCTTCACATCAATGCCACTCCTAATTGTGATCATCAGTTCCATAGTTTAATGCACCAAACCCTTCAAGATCCATCATATGCTCCTCCACAATCTAATAACTGGGACAACAGTTACCAAGATTTTGTGAATTTAGGTCCTAATCATACAACTCCTGACCTACTCAGTCTCTTGCAGTTACCAAGATCCTCACTTCAACCTTTCGCAAACCCTAGTCTTCAAGACATTCTCATGACAACTTCCTCTGTCTCTGCCTTCGACCCTCTCTTCCATTTGAATTTCCCTTTGCAGCCTTCTTCTAATGGAACTTTACTTGGAGCTGAGGATCAAACTGAGGCAAATGGAGTGCATAATCTGTTATATGCTGAAGACAACAACAACAACGAGAACGGTCTTAGCCGCAAAGGGAGAGGATCAAGAAAAAGGAAAGTTTTCCCTACCGAACGAGAGAGAAGAGTTCACTTCAAAGACCGGTTTGGTGACTTGAAGAGTCTAATTCCAAATCCCACCAAGGTTTACTTACTTACATATAGCTAACTTCTTCTTCAAGTAATCAAGTTTACATACTTAAAAGTTAAAACCCTTTTTCTTGTTTGTGTTGTTGGCTATATCTATAGAGTGATAGAGCATCAATCGTCGGAGAAGCTATAGATTACATCAAAGAGTTGTTAAGGAGGATTGAAGAGCTCAAGATGCTACTAGAGAAGAAAAGATTCATAAAACAGCGGAACGTAAGATGCAGAATCGAAGAAGAAGGAGATGATGTTATTGTTGATGAAAACTATAAGGCGCAAAGTAAAGTAGTAGAACAATGTTTGATCAATAAGAACAAAAATTCCTTGAGATGTTCTTGGCTGAAGAGAAAATCGAAATTCACTGAGGTCGATGTACGTATCATTGACGATGAAGTCACGGTCAAGATCGTGCAGAAGAAGAAAATCAATTGTTTGTTGTTTGTCTCCAAAGTGATTGATCAGCTTCAGCTTGATCTTCACCATGTAGCTGGTGCACAGATCGGAGAGCATCACATCTTCTTGTTCAATACCAAGGTTTGTCACTAACATAACAATTTAATCCTTAATGCAAAAATAAATATCAGACTAATTGATTTTTGAATAATAGATTTGTGAAGGATCTAGTGTTTATGCAAGTGCCATAGCGGATAGAGTTATGGAAGTGTTGGAGAAACAATACATGGAAGCTCTTTCGACGACTACTGGCTATCACGGCTACTCCAGTGATTAATGCATTTTTCTTCTAGCTATCAAATTAGCAATATTACTCTAATTATGGATGATTAATGATCACATTAGTACGTATACGATGTTTCGTATCACTGTTATTGGTTGTGTGGGCTTGTAGCTAGAGCTACGCCTGTTTATTTTTTTTCTCCTATTTTGGTTGAACATCCTCCAATCATTTCCTCTGAATTTTCTTCAGTTAGGTATCTTATTTTATGTGAGAGTTCCATATTTTCCACCATCTTTATTTTAATCTTAAAAAATTGCAATACTTTTTACCCTACAATCCTGATGTCAAATGTTCTTCCTTTTGGGAGAATCTCTATATCTAAGCCAAATGCTTACAAGTGTGTATAGCTCAAGATGAAGCAACATAAAATAAAATAAAAATGCCTATTGTTATTAATTTGCCTGAAAAAACAGAAGTATGTTTAAATTGAAACGGATGAAATAGTAACCAGAGACATAAACGAATAGAGTAGCAAATATTCATTATGGCAACCAAAGCATCAGCACTGGCGGCGTGTATATAATTTAATATGATCGTTACATTATAGAATATAAAACAATATGATTGGATCGTACTTTTTACATCCAATCCTTAAGTGTGCCAAGGTGGATAATCTCGTCTTATCTATTACATTTAGAACATCGTTCCTCCGAGTCTCCGACGAACATGAATTAACTTTCTATTTAGAGAAAATAGCATCGGTCATGTATAGGCAAGCCATAGGGCCCATTTCAATTGTCTGCAGAAGATGCGATAATTTTTTTTATGGTTCGTAGATTATTCAATTTTTTATGTTGAAAATAAAAGAATTATAGTAGTTGATAATAGATATCGTTTCAAAATTTCAAAAAAATATATATACGGGTTGATTATTTAAAACCCTCGGTTCATTTTTTTTATAGAACTTATGAAAAGAAAAGAAAAAAGATATTAAGAAAGTAAGCATTAAGGTAGAAATAATAATTACATAATACATACTCTCCAACAATAACGCAACAGCAGACAGATATACACTACCAATATCTCCCATCACATCTCCTCCAAAACTTTTCGTTGGATAATAATATAACTATATTAAAAAAAAAAAAAAAAAAAAAAACAGAGCTCAGTCAAATTTCTTGAAATTGCAAAAGTATATATGATCATGAACATGATCTCATAAGCTCTTCTAAGTATTCAGCACCCAAATCCTCAAAAACCACAACCGTTGTACTACTTTCTTGTTTCATAACAACACTCTGTTTTCTACTGTTTGACGACAAAGAAGAAGATGACGAGTGTGAGGGAGACGAAGAAGAAGACTTCTTCTTTCCTCTAGGCCGGTTTCTCATGGAGTGTTTTCTCTTCAAGGCTATGACAGGAGACTCTCCATCGTTGAGGTTCACATTCTCCATCTTCCGGAGAGACTCCTTGACGTCCTCCACCGGAAAATTGAGTACAGCGAGGACGCCTTTCAAAGCGAAAGCCGCCTGATCATAGGCGAGAGCCGCCTCTTCCGCCGTGTCGAACGTTCCGAGCCACACTCTTATCCCCTTCCTCGTTGAGTCTCTTATCTCGGCTGCGTATTTTCCCCACGGCCGTTTCCTCACTCCTCTGTATGACCTCTCCTCATCCCCCTCGGCCGCTACAGTGGCTTCTTCTTCATCTTCTTTGATGATTGACGATCCATATGTCACGAAGTCATCAGAGTAGTAAGAAGGGCTAAATGAGAGGAAAGATTGATCAAATGATTGATCGAATGTTTGATGTAAGAAACTCTCTTCCCACAAGAATGATTCCTGTGAGCTCCATGAACTTGTTGAAGAAGAGTTCTCCGGGGAAAACTCTTGACTCTGGTTATTAGAGAAGAAGGTAGCTTGAGACTCCATTTTCAGTTTTTTTTTAACGGTTTTCTCTTTGCGATCTCTTTCTTAAGTGGCTTTGAGGTTGGGAAATATATATAGCATATATATACGAGACGTGGAACGTATTATATAAATTATTATTAGTTTAGTATATATTTTATTTCATTGGGTCCAATATATTGACAATAAGGCTGCCTCCAAGAACTCAATAACCATTTATTTCGAAAACGGGAAATGGGGTCATCCAAAAGATAATTGGAATTGAATATAATAATATAATCGAAAAAGACAAAAACAATAATTAATAAGGTAATACGTAGTAGGATCTATCTCTAATGTGATACACAGAAGTGGGTGAATTGTTCCACGTGGGACAAGACCAAGTTTGAGGGGATGACGTACGGCGGCGTATCTCCGACAAAATTGATGAGATCAGTAATTTGATGATATGGCAGAGATTTGCCACGTTGGCGTTTGTTTGGAGATCATCTCGGTCGTTAGTAGAAACATCGGATGTTTAGGATATTAATATCAACCCGCTGTTAAATTGTAATAAGGTTTGTTGACAGTATCACAGTAGTGATTAGAATTTAGAAATATACGGCTAAGTGGGTCAAACGTGCGACAAAAAAGGCCAAGAAGTATCAATGTTTTTATCAACGTTTTAATATGCAAGTTATTCGATTATGCATGCTAGTTTTATTATTATTATGTTTTTTTCACATGTTCCGAGTATTGCCCACGGTGTGCCATCAACATATTAAAACAACCTAAAAAACATATATATATTGTAGAAATAATCATCAAGATATGGTGTCATTTTAACCACAAAAACAATTTAATTCCAAGAGCTAGAGTAATCACAAACTAATAACAGATTTACATAATGAGGAATATTTTGGTCAATTTTCTTTGTTGGAAGGCAGTCTTGTCGGGGTAGAAAGATTGACTGCCACATAAGGGTATTCGCTTCACGAAACTGACAGGATCAAGAAGTTGAATTGGCTGAGGTTTCGTCGCCGCCACCTCTATAATTGGAGACTTAGTTAGCTCTACAACATTTACGTATACTGTATAATGTTTCGTAATTATTTCTGGTAGAAAAGTATTTTCACCACTTGATGTGACTTGTCCCTTTATTCTGTCCTTTAGCATCCACACATGTACTCTTCTAGTTTTGTTACAAACATTTCAATTAAAAAAATCTGTAACATTCCAATACTACTATAATTTTTGGGTATTGTGGCCACTGTTAAAGTATATTATGGAGTTTTAACTAAGAACATTTCATTAGAATTATATGACCATGCCCCATATAATCAGAAGAGACTATTAGACCGATGCGCGCGATGTGGGGTCGCTTGGCTGCAACTTGAAACTCCAATAAATTGACAGTACATGAGAAGGTTCGAAACAGAAGCTTAGACAAAGTCATTGGACCACTCTACGACAACTTTCTCTTCATATTCTTTGGAAGATTCAGCGCGAGTGTAACATGGAAGATACATCTCGTGTTTGCTAAATATAAGCTATCGATTTAATATTATAATATCTTTTGTTTATCTTCATTGATCTATTAGATTGCAGCATTCGTCCGATAGGTTACCTAAAAATACTCAGGATTTTATGTACGTCTGGGAAACGAAAACCGACATGGTTAAGCTCTTTCTGAATGTAAATGCAACCCTCTCATTGTGTTCAGCAATGATATTTAAGTTCTTATCAAAACAATATTTTTAAAGATTGTTGAGTACAGGGGCGGACGTACGTTACAACGTACGGGGTCACGTGCCCCGTCTAATTCAACATTTCTCTTTAGTAATTTATGTGAAATTCATCTAAATGACCCCAATCCAAAGTTAACTATAGTGAAAAAATGTATGTGCCCCCAACTAAATAAGCTTCTAGATCCGCCCCTGGTTGAATAAGGTCATGTTTTTTGGATAGTTAGATTCTTATAGTACGAATATTCTGAAAGCAAATAGATTTTTGGAAAATAATCTCCGGCAAACTCACCTTCAAAAGTTTCCGAAAATATATATTATGAGATTTTATTGTTTAATACAACTAGGGTTTTAATTAGATTTATATATGTATGCAAATAATTTATCATAACTAGTCTATTTATCCATCAATTTAATGAAGCTGTGCATAAATTTTGTAAGAAGGCATATTCGAAGTCATTATTCATTCCAGGATTAATAAGACATTTTGGGAACTGGATATTTGATATACATATAAAGATCTAAGTTTTGAAAATTTTCAATTGAGTGGGATGAGCCTATAGTGGTGGACTGCTGAAATATGATTGGCTTATATTGCAACTTGCGAAGACAATGTAGCAAACAGAGACGGGTGCATGAACACTCTTCTCTTTTATTTGTTTTTGTAATCTTTGTAAATTCACTTTTTGTCCGGGCCTGCTAGTCTGCTAGGGTCAAAGTTAAACCTTATTATTTTGATAGTATTAAATTAGTAGGTCAAGAACTATTTTTTGTTTCCTCACGACCAAGAAAACTCAGACATGCATGCTATTCAATGTCCCTACTCATTATAACTATAATAAAAAGAGAGTAAATTGTTTGATTGGGAAATGATTATAAATTCCACCAAATCTAGTGGTTGGAATAATCAAGTAATATAATAATGGTTCAACTTGCTAAAGGAAGATTGAGGCCTATTTTGTCTACAAATAGTTTTGTTGTTTTTTTTTTAATATATATAAAATGTCTTTGTGGTGTTTTCGGAACCTAATTGATTTTTTTTTGGCTTATTGATTTTATTTTATTGAATTTCTATATTGCTTGAAGGATAATATTTCCACTCTTATCTCGATTAACATAGAGAGAGCACGTATCTATGGGTTTTTTTTTTTTGTTTTGAAGAAAGCACGTATCTATGTTCCAACAATCTACATTTTGATAAAAAAACAAAATTTACATAATTAAGTTTCAAGAAAAATAGGTAGTATAAAAATAAAAAGTATTGTGATTTTTATTTCGAGTATAAAACTAACGTATTTTATTATTTTCCAGATACAGTCCCAAATCAAACTTGGCATAGTACCAAAATTATTTTATGACAAAGACTCTTCTCTTCATGCTGGACTTTTATCCATCATTTTGAAAGCAAGAAAGTGCATGCATCTTCAATTCCAACACGTGCCTATTAATTTGGGCATGATTTAGTCGTCACACACGAGTAAAACTGAAAGCTTGTTTCTTGTACAACTTTGCCCCTTTATAGATTTATAATACAAGTGGAAAGTATGCGTTAATAAAACATTTATACAGAGCAATAGACATAGTGTGAATCATCACAAAATATAATTGTGTAAATAATTGAGGGAGAAGTTGTCTCTCTTCAGCTCTCTCCTCCGTTCGTCTTTAGACGCCAATGGCAATAATTTAGGAATGAGAATGAGTGTATGATGCTGCTAAACATTTAACTTTCAATACTCGATATCTATCTTCTTTGACATTTTTTAAGCGAATACAAAAAAAAATATTTTAAGCCTCACTAATCACAATTTTTTCAATAAAAAAAAAAAAAAACAGGATGGACATCTTGTGCATATATTTCAACCCAAATGGGCCACAATTAAACAGGTTTGATGAATTTGGAACCCTCTGCCCAATCCAGAGTTTTTGTCGCTGTGTCTTCTGAATAAACTCAAGTAAGAGATTTCAAAGTCATTCATTCATCTTTATCAACAACCTCCAATTTGTACATGAATTCTTTGTCCAACGTGTGTAGTAGCTTTCGGGCCCAGTCTCATCATCTTCTTCCTCTTCGAGGTTGCTCAACTTCACTCTTCGATAATAATCCAATTTTACAGTTAATCAAGCAATGCTCATGGTCGACCCCCAAGCTTCTAGAGTCTGCTTTAGCCGCCATGATCAAGACCAGCCAAAATCACGACTGTTTCTCAATGAACCAGTTCATCACTGCCTGCACTTCCTTTAACCGCCTTGATCTCGCGGTTTCCTCCATGACCCAGATGCAGGAACCTAACGTTTTCGTCTACAACGCTTTGATTAAAGGCTTCGTCACTTGTTCTTACCCGATTCGATCTCTTGAATTATATGTTCGTATGCTCAGGGACTCCGTTTCTCCATCAAGCTACACATACTCTTCACTCGTAAAGGCTTCTGTTTTCGCTTCTGGGTTTGGAGAATCAGTTCAGGCGCACATCTGGAAGTTTGGATTTTGTTTCCATGTTGAGATTCAGACGACTCTTATTAGCTTTTATTCGGCTTTGGCTAGAATCAGGGAAGCCAGGAAAGTGTTCGATGAAATGCCTCAAAGAGATGCTTTTACTTGGACCACAATGGTTTCTGCTTATCGCAAAGTCTTGGATATGGACTCGGCGAATTCTTTAGCTAACCAAATGCCGGAAAAGGATGTCGCTACGTGGAACTGTTTGATTGATGGATATTCGAAATCAGGCAATGTGGAGCTAGCAGAGTCATTGTTTAATCAGATGCCTGTGAAGGACATAGTCTCATGGACGACTATGATCAATGGTTACTCACATAACAAGAGATATAGAGAAGCAATTGCAGTGTTCAACAAAATGACAGAAGAAGGGATCATTCCTGATGAGGTGACAATGTCAACTGTTATTTCAGCTTGTGCCCATCTCGGCGTGCTAGATATAGGCAAAGAGGTTCATGTGTACACGGTTCAGAACGGGTTTGTTCTTGATGTCTACATTGGTTCTGCATTGGTAGATATGTATTCCAAATGCGGTAGCTTGGAGCAGGCGCTTCTGGTGTTCTTCAATTTGCCGAAAAAGAATCTCTTTTGTTGGAATTCGATCATTGATGGGCTCGCAGCTCATGGTTATGCACAAGAAGCACTGGAAATGTTTGGCAGGATGGTGATGGAATCAGTCAGACCTAACGCGGTCACTTTCGTGAGTGTTCTAACTGCATGTACCCACGGAGGTCTTGTAGAAGAAGGCAGGAGGATATATCGTAGCATGATTGATGACTACTCCATTGTCTCTAATGTTGAGCATTACGGATGCATGGTTGCTTTATTCAGCAAAGCTGGGTTGGTTCATGAGGCTCTGGAATTGATTGGAAGTATGGAATTTGAACCAAATGCGGTTATCTGGGGGGCGTTGCTTGATGGGTGCAAACTTCACAAGAACTTGGAGATAGCTGAGATAGCATTTAATAAACTGATGGTTTTGGAGCCGCGGAATAGTGGGTACTATTTCCTTTTAGTTAGCATGTATGCAGAAGAAAAGAGGTGGCGAGATGTTGCTGAGGTTAGGGGAAAGATGAGAGAGTTGGGTATAGAGAAAGTGTGTCCTGGGACAAGTTCGATTGAGTTAGACAAACGAGTCCATGTGTTTGCTGCAGCTGATAATTCTCACCCTGATTCGGATGAGGTTTACTTGTTGCTTGGTGAGATATCTGAGCAGATGGGATTAGATGGATATATGCAGGAAACTGAGAATGTATATTAAGAGTTAATAAAAACTAAACAACTCGAAAACTCTGTTTCTTGAGCCCCTCTGTCTGAGTCTCAGATCTTTTATCTCCTTTGTACTTAGAAATCTGAGGATGTCTGCGCTGTCATCTTTTGCTTCAGGAGGAGAAGCTCATGTTTGATGGGTCATCTTATGATGGTGGCTCTGCTTGGTAGATCGTCTAGTGAATCAATCAGGCGCTTTAACTGCAGCAGCAAGCAACTCGAATCTCTCTTGAGCCATCCTTATCTTCATCTTCATGAGTTTTCTGGTTGATCGTACAGAATTAAAAGCTTTGATTTGGGACAGTAGAAACGATTGTTTCGGTTAACTTAGTAGTACGAATTATTGAAGGAACCTTTGTAATCGTAAAAAAAAGTGTGTATCGTAGGAGCAAACAGATTGGTTCTTCCTTTTCCTCTGTTTCTTATGTCCCAATCACACTAGTGTCTTTTATGATTCATAAACTCAAGCAAGAAACAAAAAAAGCCGCCAGATTACATTGAATTGGAAGTATTTTGAAACAAGATGCAACATTTCAATTACTAACCAAATATTTTGACATGATTCCATTTGGTAGCTTTATCACATGTTTTTTTTGTGTGTGAAGAAAAGTTCAGCTTGCAATTAGCTTTGGATAAGCGAAAAATCCTTGTAACAGAGAGTGATAAACTCTTCAATTGTTTTAAGGATATCAACGCATCTTATGACAACGACTCTGATTCCAGCAGCAAGCAGTTGTACAACTCCAATCTCTCTTCAACCATCTTCACCTTCATGGATTTTCTTTTCCGGTTGATCCCAGAGAGTTTAAAGCTTAGATTTGAAAAGATGTCCTACTATCACAGTAATTTCCTTCATATTGCTTCATATTTCATACGTTTTTCATCAAACCATGCTGCAGAGATCAGTAGCTGAATGTTCTAGCCGATTTCAGAAGCAGATAGTCCCACGGGTTTTCTATATCCTTTGATGCCCATTTTCCGTCTCACACAGTCCACCATCTCCCACATTCCAGCATCAGCGTATATGTTAGAAAGCAAGACGTAGACGCTTGTATCATCGGGTTCCATGGATAAGAGCTTCTCTGCGATTTCTTCTGCTAATTCGACTTCTTTATGGATTCTACAAGCATTCAGAAGAGCTCCCCAAGCACTGGCCATTGGTTTCACAGGCATGTTCTCAATAAAAGACTTAGCTTCCCTAATTTCACCAGCTCGACCTAGCAAATCTACCATACACGCATAATGTTCTTCCTCTGGCGCAATCCCGCAGTCTCTTGTCATTGATTCAAACTGCTTCCGTCCTTCTTTGATGTTTCCCGAGTGGCTACAGGCCGACAAAAGCGAAACAAATGTCACAGAGTTTGGAACAAGGTTGTGTGACTTCATCCTATCAAAACAATACAGAGCTTCCTCCAGCATACCATTTATCCCAAAAGCATTGATCATCGAGCTCCAAGATATCACATTTCTCTCTGGCATAATATCGAAAACCTTCCTAGCCATTTGAATATTCCCGCATCTACCATACATATCGATGAAAGATGTAAAATTTAAATCATCCATTTTAATCTCATTCCTTATCATGTATCCATGAACACTTCTCCCGTGCCTTGGAGATCCCCAGCTCGAGCAAGAAACAAGAAGAGCTGCCAAAGTACATTGATTTGGAAGAATCGATTCTCCTAGCATCTTCCTGAACATATCAAAAACTTCAACAGCTCTCTCACACTTAGCAAACCCAGAAATCAGCGTAGTCCACATTACCACATTCCTATCAACACTTGTTTCAAATAGTTTTCTGGCGTTGTCCAACAATCTGCATTTTACATACATATCTACGATGGAGGCTTGTAAATAACCACTCTGATCTATAAAGCTCCTTCTAATGGATAATCCGTGCACTGATCTCCCTTCTTTGCCAGCAAAAATATTCCCACAAGCCTTTGCCAAACAAATCAATGTAAGCGCATCGAGCGTTAAACCTGTGTCTCTCATGAGATAGAACAAACGAAACACTTGTGGCTCTTTTGAGTATTTCAAATATCCTTTCATCAGAACTCCCCAAAGAAGTGAGTTTCTCCCAGGAATTTCGTCGAACACTTTCTGCGCATTTTCCATAGTACCGAATTGTGCATACATCTCAACCAACGAAGGAGCAACGTAAGCGTCCTTATCCAGCCCATGCTTCATCGCCAAACCATGAATCAGCATCCCGTTTTCTAAAAGCCCTAAACCAACACAAGCTTTGATCGCAAATACCAAATTGAAGCTGTCGACGCCGTCACAATTCCTCCTCATGCGGTTGTAAAGAAGTAAGACGTCACTATAACAGCTCTTGGATTTGGAGTAACCAGAGAGAATCGTATTCCACGAATGCCGATTCCTCTTCTTGGAAGGGATTCGATCGAAGGAAGCTGTTGCGAAATCGAGACGATTCGATTGGATATAAGCGTTAGTGACACTGGATCCGAGAACAACTTCTTCTTCGAGTCCATGAACTATGACCTTGCCGTGAACCTGTTGTGTATGGTGTAGAGTTTTGGCTTGGCTCAGGACAGATAAAAGAGCATTGGTTCTGTTCACCGGAATCATCTCATCGACGGAAAAGCGCCGCCGCGAGAAAAGTCAAATATATTTTACCCACACAAAACAAAGTCAACGCGCGTAATTAATAAAAACTATAGATAACTGAAAAGTTAATTCCGGTACGATCGAATTCAACACTTCAAATAAGAAAAAACAAAAACTTAAATCCACCAATAAGTTGGCAAAAAAATAAAAATAAATTGAACACATCAGTTTTGTAAATTTGGCTATCAATATTATCAAAGCACGTGCTTAATATTTTCTGAGTTAAGAATTTCCATGAAATTTCAGGGTTGGTCTGTATATAGTTTACATATTGATATAAGTACACACTTTGTAGCGTACCCACCAATGCATGTCTTCGTTTATTTGGTCGAGACTTTGAGAGTTTAAGACTGAATCAAAGTTGCCTATTGAATTTTTCTATATTTGCGCTTTATGAGACATTGAAAATTTCCAAGTTCTTTTGCGTAGTGGTTTCGGTTTTTAGGTGATATCATGTCATCATGACCTCCAAAATCGAATATGAATTTTCGTCATCATGCGTTTATATATGAATAAAAACACAATTTAGAGTCAATGGTTGAATATGCATAAGTTTAATAGCTAGCACTGAAATATATATTATTACAACTCTACAAATTACGCGGTTGCTATCTAGTTAACCAACATATACCAGACGCACCAAAATACCAAATTAAACCTCCAAAACCAAACATTAATGAAGATAAAGAAGTGAAAAATAAAAGAAAAAAAAATCGAGTAGAGACTTTGTTCTAAACTGGACTGGAATTTGGAATCTATATATTTAAGTAGGTATAGCAATTTGGCTTATCGCCTTTTTGTATACTTTACACTTTCTGTTTGCAGTTTTACTTGCGGTATAGATTGCGGTCCAAGGCAAGAACCGTGTCATATCTTAACTTGTTTGATCAATTCCTACGGAAAACCAAGTCTTTCCTAGTAAAAGTCAAGCCACAAGAATGTCTAAGTAAGACCAAAAGCCCCAAAGTCACACAAAGATAGCATTTTAACAATCAACCAACACCATAATCGAGAACCTTATATATAAGTCATTATCGAACTAATTGTGATACAAGGCAAACAAAGAGTAAAAGCCATACAACAACTTTTACGTGTCAGCCAAAAAACAATTAGAATACTCACAAAAATAATAAACAAGAGAGAGAAATGATGATGAAGAAACAATTGATACTTGGAGTGATCTTGTTCGCACTCTTCGTGATTTTCTTGGACACCACACAAGTCGAAGCGGCTAGGCCGTTTCTAGCCGACGAAGAGATCGGATTCGTGCTTCAGTTGCTGCAAAGGGGTACCGTGCCACCGTCAGGTCCTAACGGTTGTACCAACATCCCAGCTGGTTCGGGCAAGTGCCACGGCTGAGCCGTCACGAGTCTGATTAGACATCCTGGTTATTTCATTTTTTTATTTTTAAAGGTCAATGTAATAAGCACAATAAAGTTTTGTGTATTGAATCTATTTTCATGCAGTAGTAGCAATGATGAAAGCAAATGTATGTATTCATTAACTTTGTAAAAGCTGTCTAAGCTACTTGATGAGATTAGCTATTCTTTTTTTTTTTTTTCTGAACTCTAAACATGTAACTTTTTGGTTTATATACCATTTTTATATTTTCTTTTTAAGCATGCCTGATTGATTATTTATAATATAAGTCCAGATTAGAATGTCGGTCAACATGATAGTATAACGACGTGCAATTCATGAAATAGTATAACGACGTGCAATTCATGAAACTATAAAACAAACAAAAATGTGATACACCGGCAGTAATCAAAAGAAAATATATATGATAAAATGTTTTCTAAAGGGTAAAGCTAGGATAAGCTTTTTTACCAAAAAAACAAAAAACAGAGGGGTATTTCCGTAGATATCAGTACTTATCCCGATTGCGAAAAAGGATTCTGATGAAATAACGGAAGAATGGTATACTTTTCTCATGCAAAGGACCAAACCTAACGTTCCAACAAAGTGGTCTACTACTCTACTTCAAAGTTTCACTATTTTCTTTTTAGAAAGATTCTTCGTCTTCACATTGTCTACTTGAATTTGTGGGATTACATATTTGTGTACGGGCATAAAAGCCGAATATAGTGGCTATTATTAGCTAAAAATCTACTTTGTTGGACACATCATTTTTTATATATATCCTCAGAATTCATTGCCGCTGAAAAAGACTACAGATTACAATATAGTTTCGGCTTGGGATCTCCATTACATTTTAAAAAACGTTTGATCTTAATTGAAAAGAATCAAAGAATATCGCTGGTTGCGGTCTCATGAAGAAAAATCCAGTGACTGGTCACTGCTCAACTACGACACCTACGTGAACCACCGGGAATGTTTGTGCAACCATTTTCGACCAGACCCGCTAACTGGGCCTCTTTGTAGCGACTGGAACACGAACCGGATCTCATTGGCGGCGGTTTGGAATGGCCTCATGGCTTCAACTTGCTTGATATCCAAGAAAACAATGGAAAAGGCGACTACCATAACAACGATCATAATTTGTCTCTTCATGTTCGTCGTACTCCTAAAGTAATTTTCTCCAAAGGAAAAAGAAACTGACTGACTTTTGTTTTTTTTTATTGGGCACGTAAATTTTGTTGTAGGGCTGATTTTGTTCGCATGGGGTTTCATTGTAATTCGATAATGACACTGACACACACACACACATATATATATATATATATATATAAAAAGTTATTGGTTAATTGGCATCTCATGGCTTGACTTTGGGTTTTCCTCACTAGCTCATAGTATTATAATATAAATATATATATACGAATACGATTTTTGACTTTGACATTGACAATATACTAGCTAAAAGAATACTGGTGTTCAACATTTGAACATAAAAAAACGTAGGAATAAATCAAACAAGTCACTATGACACGGTTTGCATTATACAAAGGCCTCTTTGCTCCCCCAAACAAATAGCACATGTCTCGATCTATTAGGGTCACATTACACATCACCATTATGAATTTATGATATTCACACCGGTGGGAATTTGGAATGAAAAGATAGGTTTGGTACCAAAGTAAGCGGATCTAAATATTATCATTGGTTTGCCGTCTTTTGCTACGGATCATAAAATATTCCTCATCACTTCTGTAGACGACTAGACGTGGCTTGATTAATTTTGACAAAACTGACGTCGTTTTTGATAAATATAGAACAAACAAAACGGCATCGTTAGTAAATTTGGAACCAAACGACGTCGGTTAGATAAATTTGGGACAAGACGATAAATTCGAAAAAGACGATGTCGTTTAGAAAATTTTACACACGAACAAGCACCGAAATTTCGTTTTTATTTATTTATTTCACTTGAGTCCCTAAAGTATTCGTTAATTCACTCAGTTTAGAGAAGGCGATTTTTGTTCCACACAGAAAGTATCCCCAGAAAGTTGTTCTGATTGAAACGGTTGTAAGAAGTGAAACAGAGTCGAGAGCAAGAAGGGTCGTTGTCTGAGAGAGACGAAAGCAATGGGTCTAGAAGATGCTGGAGATTTGGTTCTTCACATGATATTATCCAAAATCGGGCCTGAAGGCACTGCGATAGTGGCTTGTGTCAGCAAACGCCTTGAGGTTTCCGCCTCGGAGGAATCGCTATGGTCAATCTTCTGTTCCCTTGATCTTAACATCTCCACTCCTCTCGATCCACATGGAGATCCTGCTCCTTCCTTCAAGGTCAATTTTTCACTCTTTTATCTCCTTTTGACATTTTCTAGGTTTTTGAGTCTCGAATCCGACTCCTTATCAAAGATTCTGTCTTTAATTCTTCAGAGAGCGTATCGATTGTGGAGGGAGTCATTTAGAATGTACCCTTGGAGCCTCGTTAAACGCGTTAGACGTTGCTGGGGCAATCTCAAACAATGGTTGAGCTTAAACTTCCCTGAAGCAAAGGCAACACTGAGAAAAGGTGTCACAGAGGATGATCTTGAAGAGCTTGAAACAGCTCTCAAAGTGAAACTTCCTCTTCCCACAAGGCTTCTCTACCGTTTCGTCGATGGCCAAGAACCATCATCTTCCTCCAATGGGTTTCTTGGGATTATAGGTGGCTACTCTGCTTATTCTCATGAAGTTAATGTCTACTTGCTACCTCTTAAAGAAGTAATAAGGGAGACAAACGAAATCTTGGGACACCCCGGTATCTCGACAAGGTTGAATCTTATCGTTGTGGGCCTTGTGGCTGTTTCCGCATTGTCGAGTATGAAGATCTTTTTCCTCGACTGCACAAACGGACAGCTTTATACAGGGACAAGTAAACGCCAAATGCTTCCTTGTGTACCGGAGTCTTTGGTTAGATCGGTTCATGAGACCGACGGTGATCAGCAACAGGACGCCATGCTGCTTTGGTTGGAAGAACATGGCCGGAGGTTACAAACCGGCGTTATAAAAATCCGTGAGCAGGATGGCTTCAAAAGTATCAGTTTGTTCCCGGAGATTCCTCCCTTGTGTTGTGTAGCTGTAACTAATGGCGTGCAGGTAAAGTTCAAGGTTTGTGAATTTGTTGTAGATTGTTGGAAAAGCCCTTGTGGATTGATGATAATGCTGCAGGTACGTGCTTCGTCTGTTTTTATCCCTGAGATGTCTAATCTCCGGGATCAGCCACCGGCGTACTGGTATGCGTATTCGATCCGAATGTCTCTCATGCCTGAGGGATGCATCTTGAAAGGGACAACACATAGCTCTTGCCAACTGTACTGGAGACATTGGAGTATCCGAGCTGATGATGCGGTTATAGATACTGTTAATGGAGAAGCTGTGATAGGAAAGGTGCTAGTTTTGCTTTAGTGTTTAAGATGTTGGATATGAACCTTTTTTTTCTAATGCAGTTTTGCTTTATTTTCTAGTACCCGCTGTTACAAGCCGGGGAGGAAGAAGAGTTTGTGTATGAGAGTTGTTCCAGTTTTCCAACAACTAGTGGATCTATTGAGGGATCTTTCACTTTTGTGCCTGGAAGGTATGCTTCATGGACTATATCATGTTCTTAAGAATTCCAGACTGCAATCATATGTTGTTGTAGTTACTGAATTGGAGCCTTTGGTTGTCTTCTATATTTGTTATTTATATGTAGTTTGAAAGATCCAAAAGGGAGTCAATTCGAAGTACAAGTCGCTGAGTTTCCTCTCAAGTTACCTGACTACATCTTCTAAGTTCTAAAGCACAAGGGTTCGTTACGCTTTCATAATATATGTTTTATTGATATCGGTTTTCATTGTTCATACAGCATAAATTCTACTTTAAAAGAAGTTAAATAATCTACAAGTTTACACATTATTATTCTTAACGGTTTTACATAAAGAACGAGAGAGTGGAGTGATGAGTACACTTATTATAATTAAAGAAACAAAAAGGTTGAAAACGGAATAGATATAGATAGAAATTAGAAAATAGAGGAGAGATTTAACGAGCGAAAGCCAGCTTGCGTTTCTGAGCTTGGGAAGGCAATTTGACATCGGTGGCTAAACCGAGAGCCTGGAAGAAGCTGATGAGGTACCAAGTTATGTCTACCTGGTACCATTCGAGCCCGTGCCTAGCCGACGCCTCAAAGGCATGGTGGTTGTTGTGCCAGCTCTCTCCCATCGTGATTAGCCCTAGCCACCTGCACCATTCCACAAAATCACTCGGTTCAGCTGGTTTATCGGTTTAGTAGACTAGATTAGGGTAAAACCGTAAATACCAAACGTTACGAGAGGTGTCTTTGGTGTTCCATGCTTGCGAACCCCAAATATGGCAAGCCGAGTTTATGAGCCAAGTCCCGTGGTATCCAATTGCTCCTCCAATACCCTATTTGCCACAAAAGATTATTATAGTTGACTTTTTATCATAGACCAATTTCTATATGTATAATCCAATTCTCATTTGCACAAAAATGAAAATAAATAAATATCTTACCACTCCGCAAGTTAGGTAAGGTAGACCACCCCAGAGATAGACGAGGGTCCAAAATGTTAAGATGTGGAAACCAACTGTGACTCGAAGAAACCTATAGAACCATTGTTGCTTCAAATCCATCACGTTGTCACGTCGTCCTCCACACTGTTACATTTGTTTTGTTTTTTTTTTCCTTAAAAGATTGATTCACATATATTAAGATGGATTCACATACATCAGGTTTGTCGAGATTTTGTGTTACCTTTTCCCTCAGGTAAGTGCTGTCGAATATCCACAAGACATGACTGAACCAAAATCCTTCGATAGGGCTATGTGGGTCACGGTTTGTATCTGTGAACTGGTGATGGAACCTATGTGTGCTCACCCAATCTATTGGATGACCCTGCAAACAAACAAACAATTAAAAAGATAATTTGAGGATAAATATGCATGATGATGTTAGTTGTATTTGATTTCATTTTTTAGTTTTGGTTAAAACAATATATTTACCTGGAGAGCGAAAAGGGCAGAATAAGCGAATGGATATTCAAGCCATTTAGGCAACTTAAAGCTCCGGTGAGTCAAGTTCCTATGGTAGGAGAATGTAATGCTTAGGTTAGTCACCACTGCGAGGATCAGACCAAACCGGAGAGCTTCCCATTTGTAGTTAAACGGTGCCAAGATACACAAGAAATGAATGATCACAACAGCTGAAGCTCTCATTACATCGGTCTGGGTCCATTTTCTAAAAAAATATGCTCTTCTTTCCTTACGCAGCGCTTTGCTTTGGCTAGAGCCATCGTCCTTGGCGGTGTCACCCATCGAGGATTCTCGATCAATGGTTTGTGTGTCTTGAGATATGAGTATTATAAATGTTTGAGGTATATATGTTTGAGCGAATGTTTGATTACATTTATAGGAGGATGATGTTGGTGCATTGAAGCTTAATGTTGTGGAGATTAAGGATTGTAACGGTGGATTTGAGTAATCATCACTATTTAACAACGAAATAATAAATTTGTACATATTACCTCGCATTTAATTTGCCTTTGTTTCCAAATAAGGATTTAGTTAGGCAAAGAACAAAGCAATTTGGTTACCCAACTTTCTTCTATAATTTAATATTACTTAATGCTTTGCGTAGCGATCCCGGTCGATTTGTTAGTCCGAGAATTAAGCATAACAAGGCACATGTTCAAACCTGAGAGACATTTGTTAGTGTTGCTTTCATGAATAGTTTTACGAATGCTTATACGTCATAAAAACCACGCATTTTGATAGTTCTTAACGTTTAAGGTTTTGGAATTTCTCGACAACAAGAAGAAAAGTTTTTGGAATTTGAAAAACATCTTATCTACTAATGTGACTGGCTACATTTTATCGAGGAGCATGTGGCTAAAAAACATTTACATGCATGCCCTTTGTTCTGAAGAATTTCGTTGATACATACATTTTTACGATATTTTTATTCATATTTATAGCAATTTGATTTTTTTTTGGATATGATGGTTTTAGGCTAGAACTAAATGCTATGAAAATGTTCGTTTTAAGCTCTAACTTTTTCGGTTAGTTTGGAATGGAGAAATTAATGAGTTGATAAAGTACTGCATTTTAGGTTTGGTTCTTAGACGTTTGATTTTGATTTTTTAAAAATTGTTTCAATAACTAACGCCTCTCTCTCCGTCATTTTTTATTTGTTTTTACTTTTACTCTATAGAAAACAAAAGTTGTTTAAAAACATTAAAAAAACAAAAAAGGGGGGGAGAAACTTGCGGCCTATTGTTCTCCACGAAAGGTAGCAACCATTGTTCAATCCGCTTATTTCTTTTCCTTGATACTTAAAATTTAATTTTCTTACATGTTTTCCATAAAAAAACTAACGACGGAAAACATAAAATATAAGCCAAAGCCAATAATCCTTTTTTTTTTCCTAAACAAAACTGTAAAGTATATACCGGAATCGATATCTAGTAGTTTGTACTACTTTCATGACATGGATTTCAAACTTGGAAATACGTGTGTAAAATGTAGATGACGCAGAGAAAAACACATCATTACGCATATTATAATTTCATTCATACGAAAACGAACACATCTTAATTAAGGGAGTTGGCTCTAACACCAAGCACAAGACAGGACAACACAACATAGCACAATATTACAAGTGTTACGTTTACCAAAAACTTTAAACGTACGTAGACATTAACTATTACTTAATAAAGACGAGAAGTCGAATATCCTCCATCTTCAACGAACCAATGCCATACGACGTCGTTGACTCTCTGTAGGCAGCTTCACGTCAGTAGCCAAGCCGATAATCTCGAGAAAGCGTACGATGTACCAAGAGATGTCGATTTGCCACCATTCCAAGCCTTGTCTCGCCGATGACTCGAAGGCATGGTGATTGTTGTGCCAGCTCTCTCCAAATGAGAATACCGATAGCCACCTATAACAATTTTTAACCACTTGATTAGTTTCTTCCAAGTGATTTATCACTATTGCTGATTAATTGATGCGGCATATGATTCAGAAAACACGAAAACACACCCACAGAAACACACGAGACCAAAGCAAGTCTGGATCTCTTCGATTATTAGGAAATATATAGACTATATATAACTTTTGATTGTTTATATATATAAAAGGTTGAATACTTTTGGGTTGAAATCCATAGGTAATTAATATTATATCTTTATTTTAAATTATTATTATTATAATATATATTTTCCTAAATTTTAAATTTTTCAAATACTTGTTTGCGTTTAAAGTTATTATAAAAATCAAACAGTAGTAAGAAAGTTCTCTATTTTGAATATGTACGTGCATGGTAGTAATTAAAATGGACCACGCCAAAAAAAAAACACAATCAAGATATCTCTATGTATGTCGGGTTTATGGATGGTGAAACTAAATGCCTTTGGAGTTTGTACAACTGGGTTTCCGTTTCAGACGAATTGTACTCATCTCTATATTAGATGACCATGATATTTTTTTTCCTGCTTAGTCATAGTCAAATAGTTTTAGATTGAGCGTATTTTCTTGGAGAATGTGCTATAATTTAATTTAAAATAGAGGTGGTTAGTTGAGGTACTTTTTATTTCACCAATTCTAGCATCACATTCAGAATATATAAATTATCTCTAGCGGAAATAGAAATTTCAGTATCTTCCATAACTTGAAATTAGCACTTGAAGAAGTTAACAAATCAACAGCTAGCGGCGTATATATCAAATGACAGTACTAGTATATGCGTTCATGATTAGTCTTAGATTTGTACGTACCAAACATTACGAGAAGTGTCATTAGTCTTCCAAGTCCGGCTTCCCCAAATATGGCAAAGAGAGTTGATGAGGCAAGTCACATGATGCTCCATTGCTACCCCAATACCCTACATCCACCAAATTAAAATTTACAATTCTTGAACTCATATCATTTATTATTTACAGTTATTGTTACTATTAATAGACAAACGCAACAGGTATAGGTTGTTTTCATGATTATGTTTGAGGCAAGTAAATTAAAAAATAAAAGGCAAAAAATAGAGAACGTAAATATTACCATTCCCCAAGTAAGAAAAGACAAACCACCAAAGTAGTAGAGTATGAAACCAAATGCAAGAATGTGGTATAGCACCGTTCTTTGAAGGAATTTATAGTACCACTGCCTCTTTAAGTCCTCCACATTTGTCCGTCTTCCACACTGTGCCATTACAATAATATATTAATTTTTAATTGTGATTAAAGTAAACTAATCTAGTTATCCCATTTAATAGTTAGCTATACCTTTTCTACAAGATAACCGGTATCAAATAGCCATAGGAGGTGACTAAACCAAAAGCCTTCAATAGGACTATGTGGGTCCCTATCTGAATCAGTAAACTGGTGATGGTATCGATGTGTGCTCACCCAATCAATCGGATCTCCCTGTTACAATAGCAAACAAAATAAATGGTCATGGTTTATGATAAATTAGGTGAATATATTAAAGATTAAATATTATAGATCGTCAGGTCTTAAAAATCTAAGGATTTAGGGGTGGTCCAAGAATTCATATTGCTCTAGATATAGTATTGATTAGAAGAAGAAAAAAAAAAGCGGTTAACTCAACTAATCAGATTAAATATTATGTTCAAATCTAAGGGTACTCAGATCGACAATGGCTCAAAGATTATTCTGAGTTAGTGGTTGAGTATTCTGAAGTTTAGCAAGACCACACTACTCTACTAAGATTTGTAGCTTCTTTTTTTTTTTTTTTTGAAGTTTTGGCGGGTGCATCTAATTATTCACTATACATATATATGGTTAACAAAACCGTTAAAACGAAGTAAGAACTTAGGTAAGTTCTATTGCATGCGTGTATGAATATGGAATTTCGGTATTAATAAAAACAAAAAGGATTGAGGTTAGATATTTGCGGTTTAAATATTAAAGGAAAAGACAGCTGAATTCTGATAGTTTGTACTAGTGATGTTATGTCATCGTTCGGTTTCAAACCCGGCATAATGCATGACAAAAACAAAAGAATACTAACTAAAAAATGTGGCAAAATACATGAAAGAGAACGAACCTGAATGGCAAGAAGGCCGCAATAAGCAAATAAATACTCGAGCCATTTAGGGACTTTGAAGCTCCGGTGAGCCAAGTTACGGTGGTAAGAGACGGTGATACCTAGCCCACCCACCGTGTAGACAACGAGTGCAACCCGTAAAGCCGGCCAAGAGAAATTGAAAGGAGCTAAGAGACAGAGGAAATGCACAAAGAGAGAAGCAGATGCTTTCACGATGTCCAATCTCTTCCACTTTCTTTCCCACATTGCCCTTTTTCTCCTCCCCATCTCAGCCTTGTCCTCCACCGTTTTCCGGTGATTCTCCTCCTCCGGCGATGGCACTGACATTTCGTTGTAAAGTTATAGTGTCTATTATGATTAAAAGACTCTCGGAAATTTGAAGCTTGCGCAAAGAGTGTTTTTTTTATATGAGCACAAAGAGTGTTATGATGGTTGTGTAAGGTTGTGAATGAGTATCGTTGTGATTTATAGTAACATGGATGGAGGGGGATAAATTAATTAGAGTGGACTGACTTATTAACGGACGCCGTAATTTATTCTCTAATTTATTCTATCTGTAAATTGTTGCAGTTGGGACGTGGTCGTTAATTCTTCATTAACTTGCTTTCCTACGATAAAAATATTGTTATTTTTAGAATCCATCAATAGATGCATGTAACTATGTTAGCATAAAGCTGACACAGACCTCGTATTGATTTAGTATTGTGATATACTCCCATATTCTATATGCAATTCTTCTAACTTATGTATACTGCTTACATCTATGTATGACTCTACATGTTAACATGCACTGCATACATAGTATATATAATATTATTATTATTCTAACAGATTCGATGCACACTGCATACATATATATATATATACGTAATTTGTGCTGTGCATATGGACCAAGCAACATCAGGACTCCGATATCTCAAAGAAAATGAACGAATCTTTACTTGAGTTTGGAAGAATTCAGTTCATGTGATTGCGTAGACACCATCTCATCTTGGAAATGAAGGAAGATATGGAAAGCACATGCATATATCTCAAAGAAGACGACTGATCATTCTTTCTAACAACTACATAATATCCAAAATAAAGGAAGAAATGGAAAAAGATGCATATATCCCAAAGAAAACCAACTATCGATTCTTTTTTGAATTTGGAAGAAGTCGATTCTACCATTGTTGATTGTTTCCTACAAATTTTGCAAGATATTTTTATAAGTTGTAAAAAAGTTGCAAATTGGTGATGAAAATCTGCAATTTTTTTTTTTTGTAAAAGTACAAAATTTAATTTAATTGCAAAATTTTAACTAAAACTAATGTTGCATTTTGACTACTTTCTTGTAGTGAAATCATTTTATGAAACTAAGAAGTGAACTCAGTATGTTAGGTTATAATGTAGGTTATATTCGTTCATGTGGGGAAGAGTCGAAGAGATATATACAAACCTAAGAAGAGAGCCACTGAACTTATTGTTTGAAACTGACTACTTACTAGGTGATACATTCCTTCTCTAGTGCCACTTTTTCATCACCGTATTTGTATGTTGTTGCAGTTGGGACGTTAGGCGCGCGTCATAACACTTTCAGTAACTTTGTGGTGATATTATTATTATTGGAGTCCATAGATGCATGTATGCATAAAGCTGACACGGAGCTCGATATATTGACTTTATTTCGTTAGTATATACACATATTACGTGCACAGAACTAGTTTTTTTCTTTTCTTTTGTCATAATTACATTCACTTAATTACTTTAGCTCGATTGTCAAAATTTCTTAAATCAATAATAAAATGTACTACTATTTTAGTAATTCTTATAACTTAATGGATGCCGGCTCAATGCATAAACCTTAATAATAGACTAAACGTATTGACAATGTTCACTCATTTGTATTCTTTTTCTTTTTTCTTTTGGGTAAAAGACTAATTTGTACTCGATACAACAATATATTCAATTAAATGAGCATAGCTTACAGTTAAAAAGAATCTTAAATTTTAAGCAGTTCATATTCGAGATGTTATTTGTTGTACTATCATGGCACAGTCGCACACTGATTTACGATGGTACTTGAAAGATAAAGGACGTAATCTACTTTTTTCCAGAAGATATATATTACAAATTTGAAACAAAAACTAAGTCTAGTTTCAAATGAGTATTTATTATTCAACACCCGCACTAGGTTTCAATTAAGTCTTTAATTAAGGCTTTCTTATGTGTCTGAGAAATCAAACTTTCATTGTCAAAGAAAGATATACTGTCTTTCATCGAGCCAAAAATGAGGTATCTTATGCTTTGGTTAAATATTACGGCTATTAAACATTTCATTATCTCTAGTCTATACAATGACAATTCGACTAAAAAAAAAGTACAATGACAATCCACCATTTGACTATAGACTGGTTAGAGGTGCATGCGGTATTTAGTTTTCTCTGAATATATGTACTCTTTGGAATCATATTCATATAAAATAAACGAGTTCATTGTCTATCCATCGAATTAAATACTATATAACAAAGAAGAACTTAGATAACGAATATATCGACATCTGTTATTAATATATGTAAAAAATAGTTTATATATATACACATCAGCATGTATAAAAGTTTTAAGCAATATCTCAATAAAAAAATATGAATAGGCAAAAACTGTTTTGAAAAGTTGTTACATTGGTTCATCGAAACATTTATAGGTATACATAGAATGTAGCCACTGTATATCGATTCTACGAATTCTGAATTTAAGATTTTCGTGATCCCCATATCCATGCCATATCTTCGTAGTTTCAACATCGTAACAACGAAAACATTAATTACACAATTTTGGGATATACTTTATTGCGAAATGCAAAATTTAAATGCAAACAAAATTCATACAAGCAAAAGATTCAATAACGTAGCAAATCTCAGCTGATTTCTAGATAGGTATTTAATTTCTATATGGGTATTCTTTAAGCATGTTCGTGGGGTATTTCCATAATACTGAAGTACTACCACTAATTTGTGTAATTATGTTGATTTAAAATACTTGTCCTGTATGATATTTAGTTTTAAACTAACCATTCGGTTAAAATTATCGTTAAAAGAGATTATAAGCTTAAGCCTTCGACAAAAAAAAGAAAAAGAGGTTATAAGCCAAAAAAACCTCTAATTCATCATCTTAACAGGAAATTTCAAAAAGAAAACAAGCTGATACATTAAAACCTCAACTGCACACAGAATGTATAAACTAAGGGCAATATAAATTATTGTAGTAGTAGATAAAGGATTTGAAGAGTAGCCACAGACGACAGTGCCATTAGATTCAGGATCATAATTACAAAAGACATTAAATAGATTTGGGGCCAAAAAAGTCAATGTTACACCTGCAAACATCACAAGGGGCTGACCCCATAGTTTCTACTACCCTTTCACCATAAGTTAAAGTAACACGATTCTTATTTTATTTTGTTTCAACTTTTTGACCAATAGGTATCTTAGGTTGTTACGTAAAAGAGTAAATGAAGAATCACAAATCTCAATGAGAAGGCTTCCTCTGTTTCTGGGATTCTAATGACAATCTGATACAGGTCGGTTTCCAATCCGGTTCTGTCTGTTTTGCCACCATTCAAGGCCATGCTTCGCCATTGATTGGAGCCTGCTCTGATGCTCTTTTATTATCATTTTTTTTCTTCATGAAAGTAAAAGTAGCCAAATTTAAAGAACTTAAAATTATTTTATGAAAAAAAATTAAAAAGCTGACTCGATAAAGAACCGGCGGATCAATCAGTTGTTAGAAAAAACCTGACGTCTGAACAAGTCTGGGTTGCAAGACCCTGAATTTTTTAGTGAGGTCTGAAGTAAAATAGTTCGATCAATAATGTTGTTTTTTCTGTAAAAAAAACTATGGGGAGTTGGCCTAACGCTTTACTCTTGATTGATATTATTGAATACAGCTTTGTTTAGTTTTAAGTTGATACATTCGGACATAAATTCTTCAAATATTTGAGCCCAATTGTTATCTCATTTATCGACTCCATACTCGTGAAGATGATACATTTATAGCTGAGTCACTCTGTATCACCAACACCCTAAAACGATAATTAATTCTCCAAGTAAAAAGAGGCATGCCACCCCTAATAATGGAGATTGGAGAATGATACCAAACCCTAAAAATGTGCATTAAGTTTTCTTGTATATGTGTAAATAAGACCCATCTTTGTAGAAACCTATACTATTTTCCTATACAAGTAGAGTGGATCGAATTTTGGTTTCATCTAGCTAGAACAACCAAGTTTTCTTGTATTTTGTTTTTGTTATATCAATTGCTTAGAGCATATATATAATATTATTTCAGAAAAAAAGAAGGTTGCTTTACAAGACCAGCATGCTCCTTTTTCACCTAAATGCGGATATATAATGTTTTTTTGTTTTGTTTTGTCTAACATTGGTGTATATATTAGCCCGGCCGGCCACTTCACCGGTCATCAAATTGCCGCCTTGGTTCGTAATGACGCAATTAACCTAGGATGTGTGCCCTAAGGCTGATGTGATGTATACTAGTATAGAGTTTTGGAGTCAACACGATCACGTGAGGAATATACATAAGGCCCTTGCATACTTCAATATGATCAAGGAATTTACTATAAATATAAAATTAGAAAGCTTAGTTTGGTGAAAAAAAAAAAAAAAAAAAAAAAAAAAAAAAAAAAAAGAAAGCTTAGTTTACGTTTTCTTATTCTGAAGTGAAGGGAACATGGTAGTTTGTATATGTATCCCATAATTAGGATATGAATTATTGAAGTTATGTAGCCCGATGAGAAGGTAGTTGAGACTTGAGAGTAAGAGAGTAAATGCTCCCCATTCAATTATCAATGTTGCGTTTATGATCTTATTCTCCGAATGGGTACTATGGGCTTTCTAGTTTACCTTACGGCCCATGACTGATGGGCACAACTCCATTTAATTAATTTTTATCCATCTTCGTCATTTCACATTCACAAATCTTCTTCAAACTCTTTTCATTTATAATTTTTCTTTAAAATATTATACTTGATAATTATGATCGAAAAATCGTACGTCAGCATCCTAAATAATATGGAAAACATTAAACATAGCACATGGTTTCAACTTCTTGGTTAGTAAAAAATTTAGAAAGTCATCAAAATTAAATATATGTATATTCGCAGGACTCGACGGTCCAACCAAAAGTTAACAACCACGTGAAACCAGTTAGACGAAATAATTGTCTCGGCGTTCATACAAAAACCAGACATATCATCATCTTACTGACCTGACGGTCAGCATCATCGTTTATAGCAACACGCTAAAGCAGCTGATGATTATCACCCAACTTACAAAAAAAAAAAAAAAAAAAAAAAAAAAAAAGAGTTTGGTACGCGGTTCACACGCATTTCGTACTTGTACAGTAGTTGTACGTATATACGCTAAACCAAATACACCAGAACGACATCGTTTTGCGAAAGACTACTTGCCTTGGTTCGAAGAAGAATCCTGTAATGGAGAGAGAATGTTCGTCTTCTTCTTCCTCTCTCCTCGGATCTTTCTGATTTTCCTACCATTTCTCTCTTTCGCCATCGTTTCTCTTGAAAATTCACTATCTTTCCCGGATTGTTCCTCTGTTTAATTGGGTCTCCCCGATCTCTCTTTGGGCCATTCTGATTTGATTTTCCAGCTGATTAGATCTGTGTAAGTGCTTGAAATGACCCTATCATTTAATTTACGTTTTAATTTAGGCCTGAGACAAACCGTGTGACTTCTAGTCTAGTGTGGAACATTAATCTGGTTTTCGGAATTGATCGTATGCAGATTAGTGTGTTAGGTCAAATTCTGGAAATGGATAAGGAGAAATCTCCTGCACCTCCTAGTGGAGGTCTTCCTCCTCCATCGGGTCGTTACTCTGCGTTTTCACCAAATGGAAGTGGCTTTGCGTTGAAACCTGAATCATCATCGTTTCCTCACTTGGCTCCAAGCGGGAGCAGCTCGGATGCAAACCGATTCAGCCACGATATAAGCCGAATGCCGGATAATCCACCTAAGAATCTAGGCCATCGCCGAGCTCACTCAGAGATCCTTACTCTTCCTGACGACTTAAGCTTTGATAGTGATCTCGGTGTGGTTGGTGCTGCTGATGGACCTTCTTTCTCTGACGAGACTGATGAGGACTTACTGTATATGTATCTTGATATGGATAAATTCAATTCTTCTGCGACGTCTTCGTCTCAAATGGTTGACCCATCGGAACCTGCTTGGAGGAATGAACTAGGATCGAATTCTAATTCTAACCTTCAGAGTACCTCTAGTGAAAGACCGAGGATCAGGCACCAACACAGCCAATCTATGGACGGCTCAACAACTATCAAGCCTGAGATGCTTATGTCCGGGAATGAAGATGCGTCTGGAGTTGACTCTAAGAAAGCCATCTCTGCTGCTAAACTTTCTGAGCTTGCTCTCATTGATCCAAAACGTGCTAAAAGGTACTATTTTTTTGTTTCTTTCAGTTTTTTCCTTGTATGCTCGCTGGTTTTGATAGAGTTGCACGAAATTTGATGAATATTTTGCTGTTATCTCTTTTTAGTTGTTGATGTGATTAGTCATAGGAAGTTGACATAGGTTTCGTGTAAAGTCTGTTTGTTTACTTTTGGTTCAAGTTTCTTCTGCTGCTATGACTTTGAAACTGTTCTCGTGAAAACTATTTATTAGCAGGTGGTGTTACTGGTGTATCATTATCGATTACTAAGCCATTACAGTTAATCGAATTACATAGCTTTTAGACTGTCACAAACTTGCCAGTTTCAGCTGTACCAGTCAAAAACTCTTGGTTTCTTATACTATTTTTCTGGTATTCTGTAACTTTCTTGTGTATGTTTCCTTCTTTACTGGAGAAGATGCATGACGTGTTGTATTATTTTGATAGGATATGGGCAAACAGGCAGTCTGCTGCAAGGTCGAAAGAAAGGAAGATGAGATATATAGCAGAGCTCGAGAGAAAAGTACAGACTTTACAAACAGAAGCAACATCTCTATCAGCCCAGTTGACTCTGTTACAGGTTGGTCTAATCTAATCAGTGTGTTAGGATCCTGAAGACCAAATTTAAGTTAATCCTATATTGCAAGTTTATGGTTTTAATTTAATCCTGGTCTCTTTTCTTCCTGCTGTTCAGAGAGATACAAATGGCCTTAGTGTTGAAAACAATGAGCTGAAGTTGCGAGTACAAACAATGGAGCAACAGGTTCACCTGCAGGATGGTGAGGAGCTTTTCTCACAAACATTTTCTTACGAGCTGATATTTTTATATCATATTTGTCCGACGTCAGGATTTGGCTGCACTTTGTTTTGAATGCTGCTACATAATTGATCGTATGTTTCTATTTTGACAGCATTAAATGATGCATTGAAAGAGGAAGTCCAGCATCTTAAGGTAGTGACGGGGCAAGGTGCCTCAAATGGTGCATCAATGATGAATTATGGATCTTTTGGATCAAACCAGCAATTTTATCCCAATAATCAGTCAATGCACACTATCTTAGCTGCACAACAGTTCCAGCAGCTCCAAATCCAATCACAGAAACAACAACAACAACAGCAACAGCAACAACAACACCAACAACAGCAGCAGCAGCAACAGCACTTTCAGTTTCAGCAGCAGCAGCAACTGTATCTGCTTCAGCAGCAGCAGCGGCTTCAACAACAGGAACAACAAAGCGGGTCCTTGGAGCAGAGAAGGCCCATGTCTTCTTCGGGTCAGAAAGAGAGTGTGACATCACCTGATCTAGAGGCTCCCTCGACAAAAGACTGAAGATTGTAGAGTGTGTTAGTGTCCAATTTAGTGAGGTGCTCATGGAAAATCTCCTTTTCTCATTCCAATTACAGAGCTGGTGGCGTTTTCTCCCTGATCAGGTGCACATTCAACGACGGCTCATGGATTTGGGATTTATTGCGTTCTAGAGTTGAAAACAAGACAGCTTAGAAGTTGCGTGTTTAGAAGTTGTTAGTGAAGCCTTTGTTCTTGTCTCTTAGTAGTTTATAGTCTTCTCTCTGTATGATCCTAAGCTCTTCAGAAGTTGTTTGTGTTCGGTTAAAACTGGATCTTTGAATCCAAGTCTGTAGTCTTTTTTAACCATATTCAAATTCTTTGGCTTTTTTTCCTTTTTGTTATTTGAAAAGTTTCATTTGGTTTTGGCTTTAAAGCTTGTTAAACAAAAACATGAAACGATAATTACAAAGAGAAATGAGTTTTCTAAGGACATGGATTGCAGATTTATCGGCTAAACTCACAAAGTAAAGGAAACAATCTTCCGGTAGAAAACAGAACCGGCGGTGGTCGTTAACAATATTTATCTCCTGCAACAGGAAATCGAAACCCCTTCTGTGGCCATGGAAGACTAAATTTATCTCCATGTTTGCTGGAGTTGAAGACAGATTATAGAAATTGAGAAGCAAGCCTTTTAGTATTTACATGAAGTGCTTAGCATATCCTCCTCCTAGCAAACTTTGGAGTCCTGCAATCTTAGCCTTTGAGAGAATCTTTCAAAGAGAATGGAGGAAACGCATCCTATCATAAGACATGAAATAGCGTTTTTAACAGAGGGTTTCTACAGAGATAAAGATCTATGGGTAAACACTGAAATATTATGATTACTTTGCCATTTTCCTCAGTTAAGTATTGTCTTGCAACTGTCACCTGTTGTATGAGCCTTTCCATTGGTGTGTAGCTTGGTTGGTTTGCGTGTTCTGGGCCATGTGAAAAAGGAGTTAAGACTTGTAATTTGTAAAGATCACAACAGGAGGCTAGAGATTTTCTTGGAGGGAAGAAAAAGAACTGACCAAGCATTGTGCGGTTCAGATTATCGGCAACCTGTTGCCTGTAGTCAGAGCTTAGAAGATGGAACATTGGGGATGTCTCAGGGTTTTCATAAGCCAGCAATGCCATTGCGTCCTGCCTCAGGGAAACAAACTGGAGTTAACGAACTTAACTCTCCGTTATCAGGAAGAACAGAAAACATCATCTGCCAATACATCAAGAAGGGATATAATAGAGATCAAACAAGATTCAGACTTACTTCAAGCTTATCTACATATTTTTTGACCATCCCAAAAGGAGCCAATCTTTTCTGAGCAAACTCGAGAGCTTCTTCGCTGCACATGCAGAGCACCGTTTTAAGATTCAATGCACTGAGAAACCTGAGTTGCTTATGGAAAACCAATCATAAAATCCCACCATTTCCCAGCACAGACTAGATCAACAAAATGGAGGCATAGAAGATCGAAGTGTAAATCCTTGTTTTTCTCAAGCAAGTCTTGTCCTAGTTGTTCAGTTAGTTCAACAGCCTTCAACGCCTTCCTCTCCAGTATAAATTGGATTATTTCTGAATAACAATCAATCAAAAACATCTAATCACAGAGTGCATTAGCATCATTTGGTCAAAACATGGAAGGGAAGTTTTACTCACGTTTTCTTCTCTCCATGTTTTCACGATCAATTGCCGGTTGCTTTATTCCAGTAGTAGAAGCAAGTGAGTCCGCAGTTTCGTTGAAGCAGTTGTGCAGAAGATATGACATTACAATGCTCTGAATATCAGCATCATTGACAACCTGTTAACAGAGAACAGAGAGACCATCGGAAGAAAGTCTCTGTGTAAGCAATAGCTGATACGTTCCTCTATACTTATTCGAGTGAAACTAGTCTCTGTGTAAGCAATAGCTGATACGTTCCTCTATACTTATTCGAGTGAAAAAGTCTCCTGTGCATTCATTTCAAATTTTGAGAATACCACGATCTATTTCACAGCAAGAGCCACCAATACACAAGACGATAAGCAATTCATATCCATAGATTAAAGCCATTGATGTATTGCAAAGACCTAACAGGAAACCTCGAATAATCCATAACCCAATCGAGTGAAAGAGGTATGATCACCCTGAAGCAGGATCGTCATTCCATTTCTGAAATCTCGAGAGAACTCATAAACATTTCACTCAGAGACGAAGTTAGAATAACTTACGATGTGTTCGTATTGACGAGGATCCATGTTTATTCAGACGATCCGTCTAATGCTCCAGTAAATACACTCTAAGACGGCGCGATAAGCAAATTATGGTTCTCCGACGCCGGTGGGGAAGAAGCGAGAGGAGGTGGCCAATTCGGTGAGGTGTGAGACCGGAGAGACGCCGAATATAGTTACTATGTGGGAAGAGAGAAGACAATTTATTATTAAAAAAATATATGTAATTTTAGTATTTTCTTTTTGTCGAGTAATTTGGTATTTTCATTTTTCACTTTTTTATAAGTTTTTTTTTTTTTTTTTTGACATCACTTTTTTATAAGATTTAGATATAATTTGGTAGAAACTATTATAGAAAATCATTTTCAATGTAAAAAATGTTACCCCTTGGAAACAAAAGATAATTTTCTTTTTATTATATAATTCTAATTTCTAAACCATTTCTGACTATATAAAAACTTTAATGTTTCTTTTTATGCATGATGATGAATAATTATTAGTTGGATAGAAGGATCTGTTTGCAGCTAATCCAAACCAAAAAAAGGAAAAAAATCAAACAAGAATCAGAATTGGATCATCTTCTTCCTCTTGTATCCCCTGAGAAGTTTTCGTTTCTTAATTCTGAATTTAGGGTTTTGAGAGAATTCTTCTCTTCTTCGGCTGAAAAGGTTTACTGTTCGCTCTTTGTCCTCTGAATAATTAAAATCCTTTGTTAATTGTCTATGAAGTTGGAATTTTTCGCCTTTTAATTTTCGTGTGATCATTGTCGCCGATTCTTCGTGAACCTCTGAGACTTTTTAGTCGTTTCCTGTTTCGATTGCTCTGTTTCTTTCGGATCAAAAGAAAGTGAAGAACTTTTTCCCCCTTTCTTCATCTCTGGTTATATCGTGTGTTGTAGATGAATGGAAAAATCTATGATTGCATCTCATGCAACCAAGGGTTAGGGTTTCTAGTAAGTCATCAAATCATGTGTGATTTAGCTGAATTTGGTGTGATTACTGTTGTATATCAGCGAAGAAATTTGATACCGCTTGCATTTTATCCTTGCATTTTATCCTTGCATTTGGTGTCATTATCCTTACCTGCCATTTTAGTTCTGCTAAAGCTGTGAATTGAACCAAATCTACATCCAAATTAACGCTGCCATTCTTGTTTCATAGAGCGATTGTGATTGACACTTTTCTTTAACAATCTTTCTTGTGGCATAGTGTGGATCCTAAGCAATACAATCTTCCTTAATTGTAAAAGATCATATGTGTTTTTGGATCATATGGTTTGGTCTTCTTGAAAACATGTGATGACTTCCTAAGGATCAAAGTTGTGTGTTGCAGGTATTTCACAAGATATGGCTGGCTCTGGTGAGCCAGAATGGATCAAAAGAGTGAAGTCAGAGGGAGCTGTTCCATGTCTTAAGCCAAGCCAGAGCCAAAATGGTTGGACAACGCCACCTCCGGAGACATTTATGGTTAGAGGACCACAGTATCTCTCTGATAAGGTTAAAGTAGCAGCTGGTGATTTCCTTCTAAAGCCTCTGGGTTTCGATTGGATCAAAGGTCCTAAAAAGCTTTCTGAGATTCTAAGTGACCCAAGCAACCGAATCAGGAAACTGATTGACGAGGAGTTTCAAACAGATGAAACCAAGCCTTTTGTCTGGGCGTTCAATCTCCAGCTTCCTCACAAAGACAATTACAGTGCTGTGGCTTACTTTGTTGCCACAGAGCCTATCCTTGAAGGCTCTCTGATGGACATGTTTCTGAAAGGAGATGATGGTTTCAAGAAATCGAGGCTAAAGCTGATTGCAAACATTGTCAAGGGCCCTTGGATCGTAAGAAAAGCTGTTGGAGAGCAAGCGATCTGTGTGATTGGACGTGCACTGTCTTGCAAGTATGTTTCAGGAGAAAACTTTGTGGAGGTTGATGTTGATATCGGTTCTTCAATGGTCGCTAGCACCATTGTTCATCTTGCGTTTGGTTACATTACTACGTTGACTGTTGATCTTGCTTTCCTCATTGAAAGCCAAACGGAGGACGAACTTCCAGAGAAGCTACTAGGAGCTGTGAGATTCTCTGAGCTACAGACTGATTCAGCCGTGTCTGTTGTACTGTCCTCAGGCAACTGTAATAATGACGATCTCTCAGATCAAACTACCTCAGAGCGGTCGAGCTGGTGGAAATCTATCGGAAATGGATTCTCTAATTTGATTCATCAAGAGAAAGCCATCAAGAGAAAGCCATCAAGAGAAAGCCAACATGAACAATACTTCTCATCATGTGAATAACCAGAAGGATGGAGATGTAAACAAGCAGTAAGTGTTTTGGGAATTACTTTGATGATTCTTTGAATTTTTATTCGATTTCATTTACCAAATCAAACAACCAAAAAGAAGACTTAAGCGTTTCTTCAATGATTCAACAATGATTGTATAGATTGTTTTACTAATTTTGATTTCCAACAATGATTCATTTGGTCATGCCTAAATTTCTTAAAATGGAATAGTCTCTTTGGTGATATTTTAATCGACAGTGACCCAATCATGTCACAAATTTGAAAGAAAGAAAAATATCTCATCGACTGGTAACGTATTACATAATATATATGTCGTCATTACAAAGAATCAATGTCATTTTCCTAATTACGTGTATATCGCGTAATATTCCACTGCTAGGAGTCTCAAGGCCCTTCTTGTTGTCTAAAAAATATTTCTTGAATTTTTTTACTTTGTTATATGTGAAAAAATTTACTTAAATTTTCGGGAGTCTTAAAATTCTCAAAAACATATTAGACTTTGAGCGGAGAAAAAGATGTAACAAAATCAAATTCGATTTGGTCTTTGACTTGAAAAGTGTAGAGATTTATTATTTACTTACTTCGTGGACAGCAGCAGCAATATGTACAGAATAAAATAAAAAAGAATTCCCAAAAAAAAAAAATCCAAATGAGGAGAGATGACGACAGGAGAAACGAGAGCCACAGAAAAAGAGTGGGGCCCAGGAGACCTTGCTGTAAGAAGCAGAGTGTTTCCTTTTGATACGCAGATTCATCAAAAATCTCTTATCTTCTTCTCTCCTTCCCATTTGCTCTCAAACAACTTTTGTTCCCAGCATATTGTTTTTCTTCTTTCATCTCCTCTAAACCCACTTTCTCTTCACCTAACATTTCTTTCTGCTAAGCTAAGCTACTCTCGGAAAGAAGCCTAGCAAAGCAACAGCCAGAACAAATAAAAAAGTCCAGCTTCTAGTGTTCTTGATTTAAATCCAGAATCAAGAAAGACAGAAACTGTTATTGGAAAAAGAAGAAAACGAAGATGAAGATACAGTGTGATGTGTGTGAGAATGCTCCGGCGACGGTGATATGTTGCGCCGACGAAGCAGCTCTTTGCCCTAAATGCGACGTCGAGATTCACGCAGCTAACAAACTCGCAAGCAAGCACCAACGCCTTCATCTCGATTCTCTCTCCACCAAATTCCCTCGCTGCGATATCTGCCAAGTAAGTCTATATAGAGATCTCTCTGTTTCTCTTCTCTCTGTATTTAGTTTATTAGATCTTGTTGAAGATTGATAGATTGATCTACTACTCTACTACAAAGTTTGGATATCTTTTTCTAGATCTTATAGCAACTGCAGCAGATTTGTATGCTCATTATCTTGTTTGTTGACTTGTAGGAGAAGGCAGCTTTCATTTTCTGTGTAGAGGATAGAGCTCTGCTATGCAGAGACTGTGATGAATCGATCCACGTGGCTAATTCTCGCTCTGCTAATCACCAGAGGTTCTTAGCCACTGGGATTAAAGTAGCTCTGAGCTCAAGTAGTTGCAGCAAAGAAACGGACAAGAATCATTCTGAGCCTTCCAACAACCAACAGAAAGCCAGTCAGATTCCGGCTAAAGCCCCTAGTCAGCAACAACCTTCTTCTGCTACTCCTCTTCCATGGGCTGTTGATGACTTCTTCCACTTCTCTGATCCTGAATTCACAGATAAGGTTAGAGACTGAGATTGATATTGAGATTGAAAGTAGATCCTTATCACTTTGTTTTTGTAGCTAGTTGTTATTGACTTATTCTTGTTAAAACTTCAGCAGAAAGGACAGCTTGATCTTGGGGAGTTGGAGTGGTTTTCAGACATGGGTTTCTTCAGTGATCAGATTAATCAGAAGACTCTTCCTGCAGCTGAAGTTCCCGAGCTTTCGGTTTCGCATTTAGGGCATGTTCATTCATACAGACCGATGAAGTCGAATGTTTCGTACAAGAAGCCGAGGTTAGAGATGAGAGATGATGATGATGAGGAGGAGCATTTCATTGTCCCTGATCTTGGCTAAAAAAACTATGTGCAAAAGATAACAATAGAAACCTATCTGCATAAGGATGATGTGTGGATTCAATGCCATATCTTTAGTTTCGTCTAAGTTGAGTAAGCTCTGTGGAGAGCTTATAATACATTTCCTTTTTTTTTTTTTTTTTTCCTAATCTTTAATGAGATGTTTTGTGTTTGAGTTTGTTCATATAACCTCGTGAACTTGTGTATTTGCTTAATGCTTGTGCTATACAAACTCGAATAAAAGAAGCCTTCCTTTGCTACTTTCTTACCTCTTACTCTATCGATAACCCTAATCCTTGAAACTAAAAGGTTCTCCTTCCAAGTGCAATGTGTTTTTCTTTCTATCAACAACCAAAGCAAGACTAAACCCCATGTGTTTGCTAAACGTTATCTGTTAACGCAATCATAGACAACCAGAGAAAGAGATGAAGGTGGAGATCAAACTTCTCTTTGGTGGCTTTTGCTTCTAAAACGGTTGATTCAGTTGAACATGATCACCTAAAGAGTGACTAGATGCATCGATGCTCTTCATCACTTGAATGGCTTGTCTCTTTTTTCGAGGATCTTAGCTTGTCTATTGGCTTTTGTCAAGAAACAGAGTTTTAAGTTGAGTGTATTGGCAAAGAAGGCAGCTGACGTGGGAAACCAATCTTCAATACAACTCCAAACAGTTGACAAAAGTAACAACTCAAAAATTCCATGGCCCAAAAATAAAGAGCTCTATTTTTATTAGCAGCAGATGCTCAGAAGCACAAGTCTTATTAAATCAATACATTTGATGTAGAAGAAGAAGCAGAAACAGAGAAAAACATTAAAAACAAAGCATTGGAATCCTTTTTAATACAAATCAGAAACATCATCAGCAAGGATCCAAGTTAGATACAAAACTACAACAGACAAAGAGAAAAGCCGTAGGTAAATTTGTGTATCTAAGAAGAGGTTATACGTCTCTACTTGTCTTTAAGAAAGCAGTGAGCTTCACAGTCTGTGGGAAGTGCTGGAATGGCTCCCTTCTTAGTCGTCGTGATGGCTCCAACAGCGTTTGCGAACCTCAGCGCTTTCCTTAACCTCTCTTCTTCCTATTAAACCAAAAGATAAAGGGACAATATCAGTAAATTAAATCACACAATTTGTTCGACATTCACTTGGGAGGTTTAGGGTTGTGTGTAAACCTCTAGTACAGAGTGATCATCAACAATCTGGCTCAGGAACGCGCCGATGAAGGAATCTCCAGCTCCGGTAGTATCCACCGCATTCACCTCGAATGCTTCAACAGATCCATGGAAATTCTACACGTGCAAATGAGAAAAAAAAAAAAGCAAAAGTAGTTTTCTTTATTAGCAAGCAACACAAAAATAAGTAAATAACACTGCTAGTTTAATCATTTAAAACTATAGTTAAACACTTCAAATATCAGCGACCCTCTTGAATCCTTTTTTTAAAATCAATTAACAATAAATTAATCAGTAATCCTTAGTTTTGTGTGTCATTTGAACTCACCTAATGGACAAAAGTCATAACCAATCAAAAGCAAACCATCGTCAGACTCACAATTTACCTTGGTGTAATATCGACAACCCTTTTCACCGAGGGTAACAAGCAAGAGCTTCAAACTGGGATGCCACAGAGACATCGCTGACTCATCATCGATGGTTTTGTTTCCGGTAAGGAACTCAAGCTCCACGTCACTGACCTTGATGATCTCAGCCTTGTCCCAGATGCTCATGATCTGTGTCTTAGCTTCTTCAGGCGATGGCCAGAGTGGTTCCCTGAGGTTTGGGTCGTAGGAAAGAAGAGCTCCGGCTTCTTTCGCCACTTCCATCGCCTTCAAGTGAGCCGACCTACATGGCTCCGTTATCAAACTTATTGATCCATAGTGGAACACTTTCGCCTGCAAAATAAAAATAAAAATAAAAATATATTATACATCAAATCTCCAACCAACATTTGTATATGCTTAATTAGATTGTTTGTTTATTACGGTAGTGTCTATTTTCTTATAAATAACTTTAAATATTTTAATCGATTAACGTACGGATCTGATTAGTTCGAGGTTGAGTTCGTCTGGCCGGAGAAGCATATCGGCGCTGGGATTCCGGTAAAACATAAACTCTCGGTCTCCGTCGGAACGCAGGGTGACGAAAGCGAGCGCGGTTCTTGCTCCCTTGTCGAAATTGATCCCCTTGTCTTCGACGCCGTTCTCCCTCAAGATTCCGGCGAGCATATGACCGAACTCATCGTCACCGAGCTTCCCGACGAAGGCGGCGCGACCTCCGAGACGCGAGACTGCGATGGCAACGTTGGCGGGAGCACCGCCGGGAGCTTTGACGAACCCGGGGGATTCGGCGAGGGAAACGCCTGATTCGGTGGGGACGAAGTCGATGAGCATCTCGCCGAAGCTAACGATGAGGCCTTTCTCTCCGGTGGAAGCCATTTGAGCGAGATCGATTTTGCGTTCGAAAGATCTGTGAATGAAGATGATTGAGAGGATGAAAAGTGAACGAAGCGTAGAGTGGTTTATATAAGGGTTTAAGAGAGTAAAGACAGAGTTTGAAGCTTTTGAGGTCATTTCACTCTAGTCAAAAACAGAGCATTAATGTTTAAAGAAAATAACAAGATTAAGATAATCTTAAACAGTCATATCCTTGTAGATTTTTATTTCAAACGTTGAATATATAAGTTTCTCGATATTCCAGATTTATGCTATATCTCAAATTTCGGATTTCTTAACATTTGTGAAAAAAATATTTTTCTATTCTAGTTTCATTTTTTTCCACATTCGTAGTTGATACAGCTTCTATCGTTCTGTGGATTGTGCATGGCACGCAAAAATTTGAATGTTTTTGCCTTTTAAAAAAAAAATAAAAAGCATTTTGAAACAATCAAATTCTATATATATCTTTATAAGGTTCAGTGTAGTCAACATTTCAATATGGTTATCGTAAACATTCCTATAATGTTTCATGGGAAATAAAAACATCGGATGGTGGATAAGAACAAAACACTCTCTACTCTTTTACATAATAACATATCAATATGATGATTACGTCAAATACCAACAGATTCGATCGAACCATGTGGGATTGAGCTAACGAGTTTGGTATATTAATAAGTCTATTTGGACACTTGTATCATAGAAACGACTACAAAAAGAGGTGACGAAAAATATTATACGTGAGACTGGATGATGAAAAGAGGCTAATCTTCATTATAGATATGAAAAAGTCCGGTCCACAACATATATCATGAAATAAACAATAGGAAAGTATGGTGGAGCATCCATTGTAAAGTCAAATGCAAGAACTAATAGTAAGTGTGTTTGGTTTGCCCTTCAAATGTCTCTAAAACACAGTTCATAGTGAATTTAAATGCAAGAAATAATATTAGGGTGTTTGCCCTTTAAAAGTTTCTAAATCATAGTTTAAAGTTCCTTGACCTTTAAACTTCGCGTAGGTTCAAGCAAACTGTTTTTTCTCTCTTCCAGACACTCCAATCAACTATCACAAAAACTACAAAACAAATCCATAATATTGTTTTTAATTAATGGTTGATCACTCTAAAAAATTTAAATGGCAAAAATATCCCGTTTTTTTTTTTTTTTTTTTTTTTTTTTTTTTACATATTTAAAATTACCTACGAAAAATTGTTTAAACATGTGCTCACTTCTAATAAGTATTTTCAAACGCTGATACCTATCATATTTTGGAGCCTTTGATTGACACAGCGTAAAAAAACAAAAATTAGCAATAATATTCACGCAGAAAAAAGCTGCTAAACACTCCTCATCAAGCAAGCGTCTTGGTGGATACACTTATCAAATTATTCTCACAGCAACATCTAGAACCTTGTAATACCAAAACCATTAAAAAACCTGTTTCATCATCTTCATGGAACACTGAAAAGGAAGAGAAGAAAAAGAAGGGGGAAAAACAGTAGAAGAAGGGCTCTTCTTGATTAGAGTTTTTCCGCAATCTCTCGGTCTGACTCGGGCAAAACTGTTTGATCCGTTAAGACGACGGAGTCACCTGCACTTGTGTTGTGGTTTTGTTTCGGTGCTTGTTCCTGGTTCATCATCGATTCCATGTCCTGCATTCTTGTGCGGACAACACTCGTCACCAATACTGCAAACAAGTAGAAGATTGGTCATGAGTATCATCTGATGAATATAAACCGAAACACGTAATCAGAATGACAGAGAGAGAGAGAGAGTATCATACTAGCAGCAGTGCCGAGAGTCCAGACCCAGAGGATCTTCAAGCCAGGACTCTTCTCTCTTCCCATTTCCTCTGCATCACAAATCCATTCCCATTTTTTTAGCTAAATACTAATGTAAGTGGTAAAAACTAAACAAGAAGAAGCTTTTAATCTAGCTGGGGACTGTTTGGTGGTTCCCTCTTCGGTTTCGATCTACAAGAAAAGTTTATAAGACATGATTGCAACTTGGTGATGGGAAAGGAAAAAAAACTAAGAGTATAGAAACAAGATCAATCTGTAATTAAGCTAAACATGATTATAACAAGTTTAACGATTGCAGCAACATCGTCCACCAAAATCTATACAGAATCAAGACCCATCACGACAAACTCCTGAGATTGTAATCCCACCACAAAGAGTCTCAGGAGCTCGGAATTTTAGATAAACAGCAAGAAGGTGGTTTTTATCTCTGAATCGCTGTTTTAAACCCTCGATATCATAAAACCCAGAGTCTGAAACTAAAACCTAAATCTCAATACAGAGCTTCCACAGACTGTAAGTAACTGGCGATGAAAATTTACAAAATCGAAAACTGATTGCTACTTTCGTGATTGAGCAAATCGACATTCGCGATATCGACCCAATGTAATAACAAATTTTGGGAGCGGGAACAAATCCAGAGCAAGAAGAATTTAGGAAAAGAGAAAGAGGGAGAGAGAGCGATACCTTTCCCGATTCAAAGATCCAGAGAGCTTGAAAGCGATGAATTTCACGAGTATGAGTCCACCAGACAGAGAGTGAAATGTGAATTGAAGTGAAGACTCGGATCAAAAGTTCCAACATGGTAAGCAACTATCTGGTCTAATTAATTATAACCGGTATATAGCTGATTCGTAAAACCGAACTAAACCATCTCTCATTTGATTTGGTTGGAATATCGTTTCGGTTTCAACTTTCAACACTTTGCCTTTAGTTCAATTTTTTCTCCGACCACCTCAATTTGTTCGCATAGATACAGTAGTGAATAAATAGATTGGTATGTGAAATGGTTGAAGATAAGGTAAAAAATATCATCTCCTTTCAATTGAAACTGAGACTTCGGCATATTTCAAAATATATGTTAGTAAACAAAAAATTATAATACAGACCCCAGCATACATTGTTGGCAACATAAACTATAAGATTGTTTTTTTTTTTTTTTTTCTCACAATAATAAAACAGCTACAAAGGAAGATAACGAGATGTTTGCGATCATGGTTGAGTGTGCCTGGTTCTCTTAATGACGGATGAAACAGTAGAGAATATTAGTCAGCTAATTAAGTTCATTTTTTTCTTTTGTTTTGTGTCTTTCATTCCTAAAACAAATACAATTAAATCAAGAAAAAAAAACACAAAAATGATAGGAAAAAATAAAAAAAAAGATTAGCTCAAAGCGCTAAAACCACCACTTTTCATCATTTGTCTAAACTCCTTGTAATTAACCCTACCATCACCATCAACATCCACTTTCTTTATCATCTTCTTACAATCCTCCAAGGTCTTACCTTGCTTTAGCCCCAAGGAAGACAAAACCGTCTTCAATTCATCCACCGTTATAAACCCATCTCCGTTCTGGTCAAACACGTTGAATGCTTCCTTCATGTCCTCTTCCTCTTCGTCTTCCTCGTCCATTAATGTCTTGTAAAGCGCACCAAACTCTTCTATGTCCACACACCCATCACCGTTAACGTCGATCTTCTCGATCATCTGAGTCAGATCCTTGTCGGGGATGTAAATCCCTAGGCTTCTCAGCGTCTCACTCAGCTCTTTCTTCGTGATCGTCCCGTCTCCGTTCTTGTCGAACATTTGGAACACGCGTTTTAGCTCTGTTGTATCCATTTCCTTAACTTTGCAGGGTTGCTTGTAGATGACGAAAGGCAAATGGTGAGGGCTCCTAGAAGCCGAGAAAGGGTTTCCGGGAAGAACTTTTGACCCTTTCCTGGCTTCTTGGAGATTGATGAATCGCCCGGTAAGGGCAGGAAATTCAGAAATCTAGGAAGAAGTCAAAAGATTCAAAGAGATGCAACGAGATACATTAATTGGCCAAAAATAGGAAGAGAGAGGAAGAGAAAAGATTTGCTTTCTGGTTGATATTGTTACCGGCAGAGAGAAAATGTTGAGGGTATTTAAAAGGATACAACTCTATGACTTTCTGTAAACAATTTTTTTTATTGTTAGTTTTGTTTATAGTGGGAATGTAGTTCATGCTTTCGTTATTTACCAAACAAAAAAGCAAGGAACAGTAGGGGAAAAGTTGAGTCAACTTTCAAATAAAATATAGTCTAATAGATTTGTGTATCTTTGGAAGATAGATAACAGCTATTCTTATTAAATATTATGCCTTTTTGTGGGCGTTGTGATCTGGATTTATAAAGTTGTTCGAGTTATCGGCTCCATGTCTCTCTCTCTCTCTGTACAATATGCGCTTTACTATTTTTGTGACGCTTACACATTATGTCGGTTACAAAGTATCTCAAATACGATATAAACCGTGGGATTCACATTCTTAAATGTGAATTAAAAATGACTATAAGCGAAATACCGTGTTGCACAAAAAAGAGAGCAAAATACTGTATGTTAATTGTTAGATTAACATACAATACAAAGACCAATCACAATTAATCAAGAATAATTCAGTATTTCAGTTATTCTCAAGTAAGACATTTCTGTATGTAAATGGTTGGCAAGTATGGAGTATCCTCTCTCCACCTAGAGGAGATTGGGTGCACGTTTGGGTCCAAACATTTTTATTCCATCAACATTTAAACAAATAAATTTACTAATTAGCTAAAAAAAGGTTTTATTAAATTATAATTCGAATCAAATATTTTATTTACGAGAAAGACAGCTACCAAAAAACTAAAGCCCGAGGGAGTGGTGAGCCACTATGCTTGGTACTCACACTTATGACTTAACCCAACTGTGCGACTATGACCATCCTTTTGTGAAAAATATACACAAAAGGTGCCCACACGCAGGATCGAACTACGGACCTTCAGTTTACAAGACTGACGCTCTACCACTGAGCTATACGGGCGTTGTTGCTTACCTTACAATATATTTTTCTCCTATGTGGTAACTCGTCGTCATCTTCCCTCTCATTTCCTTCTTTCTGAATTTGTTTCGCCAAACTCGATTTTATCCGTCTGTAGTTAAGGTAATTGTTCCATCTCTATGCTTAAATTCTTCGATGCGGTGATCGATTTTGCTATCATATGGTTTTTCTCAATCTGTGTGAGAAACCGATTGGAAATGGGGAAAGATACAGAAACCCTAGATTTTCGCCATTAATTTTTGTTCTTCCTCTAGTTTAGGAAATTCGTAGCATCCTGACGGAACGGAAGCTGTAGCGCTTTTGCTCGGAGTTTCTGTGTAGTGAATGGTAGGATCTTTGTGCTTCGATACTAATCCTCTCTATAATTTGGTCAGTATGGCTGATCAGGGAGAAGAAGAGTATGGCAAGTTTCGAGAGAAAGTCCGTCGCACTGTCTATGTAGACGAACTCACCCCTCACGCCTCGGAGTCGGTTGTCAAATCTGCTTTCAATCAGTTTGGGACGGTCACGGATTTGAGGTTTTTGCCCAACTACTTTGGCCCAAAGGAGCTTCCAGTGGGGGTTTTGGTGGAGATGGAGACTGAAGAGATGGCAAAGGCTGTGATCGGGACTGTGACACAGTTTCCTTTCATGGTTGCTGGAATGCCTCGACCTGTGAGAGCCGCTGCTGCTACGCCTGAGATGTTCCATGATCGACCCAAGAAGCCTGGCAGAAACATCCAGTGTCGCTGGATAGATCCTAGTGATCCTGAGTTCGACAAGGCCAAGAAGATGAAGCGGCTTGTTCACAAACATATTGCTGAAACTTCCTTTATGCTCAAGGTGTGACTAATGTTTGCTTTTTTTCTTCTTGTTATCTCTTTCTATGGCATGAGAATCTGATGGTGGTGATTGAGGACTTGGTTGGGTGCTCCTGTGAATGTCTCTATTCTACTGTTTCAGAAACAGCTTGAGGAAGCAGATAAGCTGGATAAGCAGCAATCTGAGACGGCGACAACACATTACAAGAAGTTTGAGTTGATCGATAAACTCTACCACGATGGTGCTGCGCAGAATCTGGCTAGCCGTTACAACATGAAATCTTTTCATTTTCACTAGGGAGAAGAGTCTGGTAGAATCTCAGTAAGTATTCGTAAGTGAAATTGTTGGGGAAATGCTGAAAACCAAGGGAGGAATATTTTGCTTAGAGCTACTTGGGTCGACTAGTTTGTGCCGCGTCTGTTTTGGTTGATCTGACTTTGTTTTAGCCTTTAGCCTTTAGCCTTTAGCTGCTGGGTTTTTTTAGCCTATCCAACTCCTAAAGAAGGATGTTCATCATTGTTCATTCTTGTGTCTGGTGCTCATATTCTACCAAGCTTATTAGCTGTTTCAAAATTTGATGCACGCCTGTTTATCGTTTCATATGTAAAGCGAATATCAGCGAGATTGTGTTTCTTTAGTATAGATTTGCTGCAGGGACTTTGGTTGGAACCTGTCGCTGTGATAGATATGTTTTAGTTCAATCTTAATTTCCGCAGCTTGCTCCTGATTCTGAAGCAAGCTCTAGTAACATGTTCTGCTCTCTGTTATACTACACAAATACAACAATCTGAAGAAGCAGAATGTGTACATCTAATCAAAACTACATCAAAGATAATAATGATTAAAATTTATGCGAGTAAATCCAAATTCGTGAGTGAATAGAATGCTAGAAAAAATCTCGAAAAATTGGAGCGTGTATGTATATATCCCCGGGGTTATCCGGACAAAGTATTTCAGGGGTATTTAGGTAATTAAAAGAGTTATCGGACTGACACTTTCCGACATTAATGGCGGAAAGAGAGAGACAGAGAGAGGGACTTTTAAAAAAAGATATAATTATGAAACTAATAATCTATAATATATAAAAGCCTCTATTTGGGGCTCCTCAGGCTACCCACGTAAGATTTCTGAGAAGAGCTCTCAACATGCCACGTCATCTACTTCAATCCCGATTTGCCATGTCAGCAGGTATTCACTGATTTTCAAAAAAAATATATAATTGCATCTCACCTTTAATTTTAATAGCAGACGAATCGATTCATTAACACACCATTCGATTCATTATCAAACCAAAACCGCTTCCTCATCTCCATTTCAATCTCCAATTTGACCATCCTTCGTCTTCCTCGCTCCTGTCCGCCGCCTTCCCATTCTCTTTCAAGATTCAACGTTCGCCCTCACACCCTCCCAATCCGCTTCTTCCGTCTGCCAAAATAGCGTCTTCCCCGGCGATTCATTCCTCCCACGGATCACCTCCGCCGCGTCCAACAGATCTCTGCGCAGCGTTCCGGCCAGTAATTCCCAAGCGAGATTCTCGAGCAATTGGAAGCTCTCGCCGAAAGAGGCATGAACGTCGCAAGGCTAAACATGTATCACGGCACTCGCGAATGGCACCGCGGTGTTATCCGTGGACCGTAGCGTCTGAAGGCTTAACGAGGAGAAAGGATTTGCGGTTGCTATCATGATGGATAATGAAGTAGTGAGATTCACATGGGAGACTTTGGTGGTGAATCATCAGCTAAATCGGAGGTTTGTCTTCTCTTCTCCATCTCAATTCCGATCAATTCGAGCTTGGTGATGCAGATATTGTTGTGTATATAACATTTGCAGGATGGTGAGATTTGGACATTCACTGCTAGAGCTTTTCAATCTTCTCGCCCTGAACGTACCATTAGTGTGAGCTATGATGGTTTCGCTGAAGGTATTTTTTTGCAATTTATGTTTTTGGAATCAAGAACCTCTTAAAGAGGTTCTCTTTTTTTTTTGTATTAACAGAAGGTTTGAATATCCTCGAATTCAGCTTTTCTTGCTGCTTGAGTCCTACTCGGGTATTCTATGGAACCTTTTGTTTTGTTTCCAGTTGATTCTCTGTTCTCGCTTCATCATTTTTGGCTCATGAATATATCTATCTTCTGCAGACGGTTCTTGAAAAGGTGGTTAAGGTCAAAGTTGCGAAACCGGCTACAGCAGGTAACTTGTCGTTTTACAGCAGCTTGGATTATAAAAACGCATTGATGTATTTGCATTTGCAAGATCAGCAAATTTTCCTCTTGACTCAGGAACAAACAAGACTATATTTGATTTTTGTGTCGGGAGATCCCGCCATAATTCTGAGAGTATGGTAAGCGATTGACTGTTTTTTTTTCCATATTAAAAATTGTTTTTTGTTCTATTCTTCTCTTCTTGGAAAGTTTCTTGAGGTTATGTCGTAAGTGGAGCAAATTAGTGTGGAAAGTGAGGTTATTATAAAGGCTGAGTGAAAAGGCTGAAAAGCATATTATAAGGCTGAGTGAAACATAAGTTTACTATAAGGTTTTATCACTTTGACGGATAATGATGTATTAGGTCATTTATGGAGACACGGATTCAGTCATGGCGCAGTTTGGAGTATCGGATGTAGAAGCTGCAATGAACTTGGGGAGGGAAGCTGCAGAATACAGCAGCAGAACTTTTATCAAAGTGAGTGATTTGTTTTGCGAGGAGTATATGCCAGATTACATGATATCTTGCAAATAAATTATGAGGGGCTGAGTCGTTCTCTGCTTCTTGATTGTGTATGATGTCATAAAGCCCATTAAATTGGAGTTTGAGAAAGTCTATTTCCCATATCTGCTGATTAACAAGAAGAGATATGATGGTTTGTTGTGGACAAATCCTCAAAAGTTTGACAAAATGGACACCAAAGGTAAATCTCCGTAATCTCACAGTTTCTAACTTGTTCATTTCTGGACTAAGTATCAATATGACTGGCTATGGCAGGAATCGAGATAGTGCGAAGGGATAATTGTTTACTGGTTAAGAACCTTGTGACTGAGAGTCTTCACAAGATACTTATTGATAGAGATGTTCCAGGCGCAGCTGAGTATGTTAAGAATACAATTTCAGATCTTCTCATGAACCGAATTGACTTATCACTTTTGGTGATTACTAAGGTAATGTGTTTTGCTTGATTACTTATCTTGTGAAGTGTACGGTCATGATAAGAACCATCTGTGAAATTCTAAATATAACGCTATTCAAAACCTAACCTTGATATGGTTTTAAACTTCTCAAATAATAGGGTCTAACTAAGACAGGAGATGATTATGAAGTTAAATCAGCTCATGGTGAACTTGCTGAACGCATGCGTAAGGTTTGTGGTACTCTTTATCCTTATCTCTTGACTGTTTGATTCCGTTTGTCTACATTGTACAAAACATGTATCTCTATGTTGTTACTCCTTAGGTTGCTGTTTTTAAATGAATCAAAACACATATGTCTCTTATATTTGTCTTTCTAGAGCTGGAAGAGATGTTATGTACATATATATGTTCTTAATAGATTCCGCACATGTTTTGATAATACTAATGTCAATTTGAGATGCATTGAGCGAAGTTAATAATGCATTTTGGCGAAAAGCGAGTAAATACACAACTAAGTTGTGAAGTCCTTAATTCATTGTTTTCTTAGTAATCTTCTTAAGAATATCCTCCTCGCTCTTATAATTGCTATTATGTGTTGTGCAGGGGATTTAAATCATGCAACTTTGCATATTTGTTGCAGGGATTTGCCAGAGAAGCGGCTGATTTACTCTGGTAAAACTGCTCCAAAGAAAAAGAATAAGTCCAGAAGTGTCATAAAAAAGTGTAAACAGACTTAGTAAAACTTATGAAGGCTAGAAAAATCGTTAACACTGCCGGAGAGCTTCCTTTCACTTGGAAAGAGTTCACTGTTAAGATCTTTGATGAAGATGATGGAATCATCAATGGCCCTAGGTAAATGCCCCTTTTTTGGTGATTTAGTTTGACTTGTGTCTAATTTGTCTTTTTTAAGGTGATTAAGTTTTATATGTGCCAGAATTTAGTTTGCTACATTTTGTCTGTTCTTTTGGTAGAAGGGAGAGTTCGCTTTTGGTAGAGTTGGTTGTTTAGTCACTTGAAAGAGTAGTATATCTTATCCACATGTCAATCAAAACTGTCTCAAAGTCTTATTATATTACTCACACTTGAGACTACACAAAAGCTGTTGTATTTATCACCAGTATATATATATATATATATAGATGTTGTAAAGATTCAAACCTTTGTAAAAAACATGTTCTTAAAGTTGCTACAAAATTTGAAGCCACCGCCAAAGCTAAAGGAGATCACAGTAGACCTTAAACGTCTAATTCTATATACATTCTAATTCCAAAACGTAATTAAAAAGTCTTGAACTCGATTTCAAAAATCTCAAGTACAGCCGTTATAGCAATTATCTTTGAACCCTTAGCAACTCCTTATAAGTAATTATAATTTGAATAGCTATATATCCTTCACTATGGGCCTTATAATGTAAAATACAATAGCTATATATCCTTCACTATGCAGTCAACGTACGTGTGGAAATGAACAATATAAAATACAATAATTGGAATTTAGAAGAAAGAGCATGTTAATGAGAACAAAAATAAACATATTATAAAGAATGGATTAACGATGAAATAATGAAAACAAATATGCCAAAGAAATATATTAGAACAGTAAGACATTGTTAAGAAATACTGAATTTAACATATGTTTAGCTTTGGTGTTCTTTAGAACCTCTCCTTCTTTTCATCGCTGAGGTTAAAAAACTTAAGAAATCTAACTAAAGGATAATAGATTGACCATAACATTATTGATATGTAGAAAATATTTGGTTGGGAAATTCTGGAATTAGAAAAATTATTGAAGCAATATAACAAAAAACATTCTTTTTGAAAAGTTAGAAGTTAGATGATCATCAAATTTCTAGGTATATTGTATTTAGATAATTGTAAAGAGGCAAACTTTATACTTAATGTTTTTAAATTTTAGCAAAACAAAGTGCAAATTTTATAACATGAAACCCGCGCGTAGCGCGGGATAACACCTAGTAATAATGATAAGAGGAAGACGAGGGACGAGCGATGCCACCTCTGAGCGGGCGAGCTGGATTACATTTTCCTTCTCCCCAGCTGCCCTCTCTCGACATTTCTCATCTCCCTCGTAATTTTCCTTCATCTCTTCTTCAATTCAATCTGTGTAAATTGGATACCCAATTTCTGTAAATTTGTTTTTGTTTTTCTGGGATCGCAATTTTAACTTTACCCCTTTTCCTGGATTTCAGAGGATTGCGATCTCGGTAGCGGTAGCTGGATACTGAATTAATTGCGCTGCTGCTGGGTATATATATATATATAGAATCTTGTTTGATTCCTCAGACGTTTCTTCTTTGTGCATTGATCAATTTTGATTGGAATTGCAGGGACGAAGAAGAGGAATTGAAGAAGATGGGGGTTATGTCCAGACGGGTTTTACCCGCCTGTGGTAACCTCTGTTTCTTCTGTCCTTCCTTGAGGGCAAGGTCAAGGCATCCCGTTAAACGCTACAAGAAAATGCTCGCTGAAATTTTCCCTCGTAATCAGGTTCACTTTCTAATCATATCACATCTCTTTCACATTATCATCTTCTAAATTTTTCATTTTGGGATTCCGGTTACTTTCCTGTCTTGAAGTTTTATACTTTTTGAATAGAAAATATAATATGCCGGTCTTCACTTTAAATTCGGAATGAAGAATTCATGTTGTGATTTTGGCAGGATGCTGAGCCAAATGATAGAAAAATTGGCAAGCTTTGTGAGTATGCATCAAGGAACCCTTTACGAATCCCAAAGGTAGTTTGCATTTCTTTTGTATTTGCTTGGCCTGCTTCTTCTCTCAGTTTTATTCTCATGTGTTGCAGTCTTCGCTTGTGACAGATTACAGAGTACCTTGAGCAAAAATGTTACAAAGAATTGCGAAATGGGAATATTGGATCAGTGAAAGTCGTCTTGTGCATTTACAAGAGATTGCTTTCATCATGTAAGGAGCAGATGTAAGTAATAGTTTCTTCGGGATAAACGCTGGTGCACCAGCATCTGCTTACTTAGGAGTAGTGTCCCATATTTCGTGTTTGTTAAACTAGATATCACTTTTCATTTCATAATTTTGCTGAAACTACATCTTTTTATCTTGTAGGCCTCTATTTTCGTGTAGTTTGCTAAGCATTGTCCGAACTCTTTTGGAGCAATCAAAAGAGGAAGAAGTTCAGATCTTGGGTTGCAATACTCTTGTTGACTTCATAAGTTTACAGGTACATTGAGCAATTTTTGAGGCATGGTTATATGTCCCTTCGTAAGCTACATAAAGTTTATGGCTTGACGGTAAATCCTAATTGCTTCTGTTCTCTCTTCAATCGTATGGTAACGCATTTGTTTAAATACAGACTGAGAACTCACACATGTTCAACTTAGAAGGTCTGATCCCTAAACTTTGTCAACTTGCTCAAGAAATGGGGGATGATGAAAGATCACTCCGTTTACGCTCAGCAGGAATGCAGGCTTTGGCATTCATGGTAATCGTTTTTTCCTTTTACTTGTTCTTTTGTTTAACTGACAGTCACAGAAAGCATGTCCTACAGATTTGTTCATTCTATAAAATGGATATGTCATATGTGCAACATGTTTGAATTTCTGTTGCTAGTTTCTTATTACTGGAAGTCCTGTTTTAGTCGTGAACTTCATTCTAGAGCTATATCTCATGTGCTGCAAAGTCCACAACTGTTTCTGCTAGGAACATTTTGGTTAGTCTAACGAATAGTCATTGCCAGGTATCTTTCATTGGTGAGCATTCCCAACTATCAATGGACATGGATATGGTGAGTCATTAAATACTTACACACAAGGTTTATATATATATATACAAGTGCTAGTGCGTTGTAGTTACTTTGTGAACCTTTTTCATCTTGAATTAGATTATTACTGTGGTTCTGGAGAATTATATGGATTTGGAGAAGGGACAAGAAGATACCAAAGAAGTTGGTCAAAATTCAGAAACGAAGATTCCCAACATGAGTAAAAAGGTTTCTTTCAAACCTAATCCCGTGACTGACTATAAGTTGGAAAACATGTAAGGCTTCTCAGAAATTGATTGTCTATTGTTTTATGACCACCAGAAATGCTTCATCTACATGTTATTTGATTTATTCATGAAATCCGTTCAGGGATATTTCGAAGAGCCCCTCATACTGGTCTATGGTTTGCCTTTGCAATATAGCCAAATTAGCAAAGGAAACTACAACTGTTCGTCGGGTTCTGGAACCGCTTTTGACTGCTTTTGACATTGGAAATTACTGGTCTCCAGAGAAGGGCGTTGCCTCTTCTGTTTTATTGTTTCTACAGTCTCGTCTGGAAGAATCAGGTCAGAGATGATATCTAATTTGCTATTTTTCTTGGTATTATTTCTGTAACCTGTCTATGAGGCTACTGACTAGAGAAGTACTTAAGCAGGAGAAAATTGTCATGTGTTGGTATCTTCTTTGATCAAGCACTTGGATCATAAGAATGTAGTGAAGCAACAAGGTCTTCAAGTTAACATGGTTAATGTAGCCACATGCCTTGTGCTACATGCTAAGCAGCAGGCTTCAGGCGCAATGACTGCTGTAATAGCCGACTTGATTAAGCACTTGCGGAAATGCCTGCAAAATGCAGCTGAATCAGACGTGTCTGTTGATGAAACAAGGCAGAACTCTGAGCTCCAGCATGCATTAGAAAATTGCATCTCAGAGCTCTCAAATAAGGTTAGTTGGACTGTTTTCTGTGGTTTCGATCTGATCCTGTCCACAAGTATTGATAGTATCTTCCTGTGTATCATATGTTTTATTTATCTTGTTATTTCTCCTTTTTGTTTGTTTTGCTCTAAGGTTGGAGATGCAGGGCCCATTCTTGATATGTTGGCAGTGGTTCTTGAGACGATATCCACTAATGTAGTCGTTGCTAGGACCACAGCATCAGCCGTTCTCTGTGTTGCACATATAGTATCGAAGGTCCCGAATGTTTCTTACCACAAGAAAGTAAGGAAGGGTTTTTTACTGCAGCTTTTGTTTTGTAGTTCACCATCGCAGTAATTATTCTGTACTAGCGGATTTACTGTCGTCTGCTCCAGGTATTTCCGGATGCTTTGTTTCACCAGCTGCTCCTTGCGATGTCCCACACAGATTGGGAGACGAGAGTTGAGGCACACAAAATTTTCTCCGTCCTGCTTCTTCGAACTCTTTGTTTGCCTTGGTCAGACCAATATAAGGAAACCTCAGAAGCTGTTTCTAGGATATTGTCAGTTGATGGAACTTGTACAGGAAAGAGCCAGAGTATTAGTTTACAGGAGGAAGAGAGAGATCAAGTTGAGGAATCCTTAAACAGTGAACTGCATAAAGATGTAAACTACATATCGCATCCAAGTGAATCGCGGCATACCAGTCTCAGTTGTCAGTCCTTGGATAGCTTAAAGGATGTAGATGATGGTATAAAGGTATGAATCTTTTAAATTTATGTTTCTTTGGGATCCCTCGCTTATGATATTAAGTGGCACTTATCTTACTGATTTGAGTGTATTTGATAGTGAGCTAACTATAGTGTGATTTCATGCTATTATAGTCGTTATGTTCACTCCGACTGAGTAGTCACCAAGTGAATATGCTCCTTTCATCCCTATGGATCCAAGCAAATTCTACTGAGAATACCCCTGCAAATTTTGAGGCCATGGCTAGCACGTATAATATCACCATTTTGTTTTCACTAGCAAAGGTTAGTCGATGCATCTTATGTTAAGTTACCATACAGCGTGTAGACAGCTTACTCTAGCTTCGATGTATTTTGAGGTTCTAGATAGATATACGACCATGCCCAAGGCTGGTGGAATGTTGGTCTACTTTCATTATGGTCTCAATGGATAATTTCACCCTGGCCCGGGACGTCTTGGTTCTTTCAGATTCAAAGTGAACTTACAACACTGTGTTTTTGAAACTGAATTTAGTGGTTATGAACTTCGTTTTCTTGGCTCTTTTGATTTTGTAAAATTTCTCTGATTTGGTGATTGCAAATGGCAGAGATCAAATCACATGGCTCTGGTGCGGTGTTTTCAGCTGGCATTCTCTCTTCGAAATCTCTCATTGAATCAAGATGGTAAGTTAAAGGCGTTTATGCTTTTCCCGTTGATTCAACTCCCCCGAGCTCCCCATTGTATTGAATTTGTTTCTGACATATGTATCTGGTATGATGCTGAAGCAGGTATGCAGCTCCCTCAAAGAAGATCGATTTTCACTTTTGCATCATATGTGCTCATTTTCAGTGCCAAGGTTTCCAATATTCCAGAGATAATTCCAATTGTCAAAGAATCACTTACTGCCCAAACGGTGAGCTTTTGATAAATATTTCATCTGTTTGCTATCCATTTCTCAAATCTCTTGCTTTCGGGTGCTCAGCTGTTTTTATATCTGTATGTGCAATTCGTCATGTCCTAAAATAGGTTGATCCTTATCTTGTGCTGGAAGGAGATATCAGACTGCGTGCTCTATGTTCTGGATTTCCACAGGAAGAAGTGCTGGCGTATGGATCTGAGAAAGATAATAGCGCCGGTCTCAGTTCTTCAGTGATTGTTGCAGATGATCGTCGCCTAAAGGAAATCGTGATTACTCATTTTACATCGAAATTTCAAACATTATCCGAGGTACTTATCTACTTTTATGCTTTCATGATAGGTCTGTTACTTTTTTGTGGAAGGTTTGTTTGATCGTATATCCAACACATCATATTATTTTGCACCTTTTTCCTGAAAATGCATTAGGAGGAGAAATCAAATTTGAGAAAGGAAATTCAGTCAGAGTTTTCCAGAGATGATGCACATCCGCTTGGTGCATCATTGTTCGTGGATACACCAGGACCTAGTTCTCCTCTTAATCAAATAGAACTTCCAGCTTTTGAAGAGGTACGTTGACTTACATTTCATGATAAAACTTGCTTCAGGAGTGAGTTCCTTACTGCAATTGTGTGGATCCTTCAGGTTGAGCTTTCAGCAATAGATGCATTTGAAGGAATTTCCCCGGGGGCTAGTGGGAGTCAGTCTGGCCACAGAACATCATTGTCTACAAACACTAACCCAGTAGATGTTCTGAGTGTCAACGAGTTGTTAGAATCGGTAATACTTAACACTCAGTATTTCATACTATATCCTTTTTATTGGTTTCCTCTGTGTCATCCTGTAATTTACTTCGTTGGTGATGTGTAGGTATCAGAAACTGCTCGGCAAGTTGCAAGTCTCCCTGTTTCCTCCACTCCTGTACCTTATGACCAAATGATGAATCAATGCGAAGCGCTCGTGACGGGTAAGCAGCAAAAGATGTCCGTGCTTCGAAGTTTCAAACCCCAAGCAGCCAAAGCAATAACTTTCTCAGAGGACGATGAAAAGGAGGAGCTCTTTCTTCTCAAGGAGGTGAGAGAGTGTTCTGCCACTCTCCTCTCATCAACATTTTAATTTCTGTTTGGTATTCATTTGTGTGTGTATGTGCTGCAGACAGAAGAAGCTGGTGAAGATGATGATGAGAAGGCACTGATTGTGGCTGAAGTTCAACCTCAAGGCCAGCTCGGATTCTGCTCACACGAAGTGGAACAAAACTCGTTTCGGTTACCGCCTTCAAGCCCGTACGATAAGTTCTTGAAAGCAGCCGGATGCTAAACCGGGGTACATTCTTAAGAATCTTGCATATATCTTATATATATAGACACACACACGGCATAAGATATATATACATTTCACGTGCTGCAATATATTCTTAGTCCTCACTTGGCTCTGTCTGGAAGCAACGATGATTGATTCATTCCATTTCTCCATTGTGAAAAAGAACATGTTATATATCATCAAGGAGTCATTTGTTTAATCTGATCGACCTGTCGTCGAAGAACAGAAGCGTTGTGTTGTTGATTGTTTTGTTTGACATGAGCTGCGAGTGTGTTTTGTTATCTGTTGTACGAGTTGGGTTCGAAACCGGAGTCTTGTCCTGGTTTAGGGTTCTGGTCAGACAATGTTTGTGTCTGGTTCGCTCTGAAAATGACAAACTTGGATAAATTGTGTTGATTTCTTAAGACTTTTGTGATAGTAAGCAATGTTTATGGTAAAAAAATTCCCTCATAAAGCACGATCACTCTTTCACCAAAAAGAAACTAATCTTCCTAGCTTAAGTACATACCACTAAATGTGGAAGAATAATACGATCGAGTTTATAAATGTATTTAAGAATTGGAAAAATAAAATATACTATAAAGAAATTCGAAACAAAATCCAAAGGCCTCATCATTTACTAGAGATCTCATAGTTTTTTTTTTTTTTTTTTTTAGGTTTTCAGCTTTTGGTACTTATGTCAAACTGAAAAAATCAAATTAAAGTCTTGTCAATCACTACTAATAAATGAAGAGGAATAAACTCCCTTAAATACCCTCAGAAGAGAGACAATATTACAGTAAAACCCAGTGATTCGCGCCTTTTCGAATTTTTCATTATTATTAAAAAGGTAAAAAAAAAAAAAAATTTATAATAAAACACGTAGTTTAGATGATCTTCCTCTTCTTACTCCTTCTTCTTCCTCTTGTCTCTTCTTTATAGTACAGCTGACACATTTCTCTCTTTTCGTTTCCGAAAACGGCAATTGGGTAAATTTCAGTACGAAGTCTAGGGTTTCCTTTTCCGGTAAAGTTCGACCCTTTCTCCCTCGCTACCATCGAAATGCAAAAATCTCAACTTTATTTTCTCTTTTGATCGCTTCTTCTCCTTCTTCAATCCTTACCTTGTCTTCTTCCTCTGTAATTTCATCTTCTTCGTTCTTCCCTCTACACTGGTTCGACTTTTTTTTTTTTTTTTTTGACTGCGAAACTTGCTTTCTAGAACTCTGTTTTGCCCTTTTATTGAATTCCAGCTCTCGAGGTCTTTATTCTGCTGCCTGTTCCTGGTTTCTTCTTAAGTTTGTTCAAAATTTTTGGTGCAGTGAATGTTTTCGCTTGACGATTTGACATTATGGAGGAGGTGGATTGCTCTTTACCGGTCACAAAGACCACCACAGAATCCTCAGACGCTTGTCCGACAGAGGACGCCATTCGAGCTCTGCTAGAGACCTTAGTCGACCCTTTGCTTCCATTGAAACCTTCTCCAACTGATGTTCCTTCGAAGGCTCTCCGGGAATCTGTTGCGAAGCAGGTGATTTCTTAAAAGTTCTCACTTTCTAATTAGGTTTCTGATTAGACATGCAAGACAGCAATGCCCCTTCTGTTGTGTCTCTTAGACTTAAAATTTCGGTTTTTTTTCAAAATGGTGTTGATTCAGGTTCATGCTGTTGTGCTGCTTTACAATTACTACCATAGAAGAGAGCATCCTCATCTGGAATGTTTGTCTTTTGAGTCGTTCCGTAGCTTGACTACGGTTATGAGACCTGCTCTGCTCCAGCATTTTAAGGAATCTGGCGGCGAAGTTGAAAGAGACGGTGACTCGGAACAAACTGTGTTACTGGACAAGGTTATTGTGGATGCATGTAGCTTATCCATGAGCTTGGATGCGTCTTCAGATTTTTCAAGCTTGAAGAAATGGCCCATCAGGAAAATTGCAGTTCTGCTAGTTGACTCAAAGAAGAAGAATTGTTATCTCCAAAACAGTTCCATCACACAAGGTGTGTGGTCACTACTTGAAAAAGAGAAAACTCCTGCTGGAGATCAGAATGAAGAAGAGGTCATCTTTCAAAGAGTTGCATTTGCAGCTATTAAAGACGCCACTGGTAAGTAGTAAAGATAAATCAATGGTTTCTAGTTCTACAGTAACATTCTTGTTGGAAGTTACTCAACAGTTTTGAATCTTTTTCAGGTGTTAATCACAATGACATTGTGATCTTGGAGAGGCATTTGGTATACTCCTTGAGTGAAGAGAAGACAGCGGCCCGCTTTTACATAATGAAGTGCACTTCCGAAGACAAATTTTCTGGAGACATCCCTGTCGAAGAAACACTTAACTGGTAAGTGGAATTTGGCATTGTAAGAAAAGATCCTCGCTAAGGAACTTATATTCACTGGTTCATATAATGAGCCTCTTTTGCTTTTTGTCTACAAAAATAGCATGGAGGGTCCTTTATTTGAGAAGAGCTTCTCTGAATGGGCTACGAGTCTCATAGTGGAGTACTTTCATGTTCTTCCATATGCCAGTCTTATAGCAGATTGGTTTTCCAGGTTTATATGCACCCTTTTGTCTTTCTAATTTGTGAAGCTTTGCATCAGTTTCTGAGTTTGTTTGGCATTTTTTCCCCGTTTAAGGAGCATTTCTGTTTGTTTTTCTTTTCAGGCGAGAAGATACTGAATTTGTGATAGAGAAAGAAGCAGCAGCAGTATCTGATGAGATTGAAAGCATTGGAAACGCAGATGCAACCAAGGAGTCAGAGTTTTCCAACATTCATGGAAGAGGAGAAAATGCTACTTCAAAAAGGAGTTGTGATACTAATGTAAGTATTGGTATTGATACTTGTGTTGTTGATATGTTAAGGTAAAAATTTTGTACAGAAGTAACGTAAGTGATCTAAATTGCAGGCCAGAAAATATTTTCCTCCACTTAGCAGTCCTGGAGCTAGAAAAACATTTACTCCAAAGATACAAAATCGTTACTTGAGAGGAAGGACAATTGCTGCAAGGAAACAGTTGGAGACAGTAGCTGCGTTGAAGGCTAAGAATGCTGATAATGAAACGAGCCCTTGTAAAGAAAGCCATTTGAAAGGTGGTTCTGAGGTAAAGTCTGAATTCTACACTAATAAATTTATATATTCAAGTATTACTTCTTGATCACCTTTTGGTAAATGCAGGTTGAGTCTGACTCAGAGGATCACAGAGAAAGAGGTATCAAGAGGAAGAAAGTTGTTGCTGACAAGCTTAATAGCATTCTTAAGCTTAGTGGAGCTCCTGTTTCCGCTCGTAACTCTAATCTGAACCTTGAGGAGCTACAGACGACTCTTTTCTCTAGAGCAACATCAATATCCGAAACTGCGTTGAAAGTTCTTCTTTGCAAACGAGATAAGCTGGTAATAACAAAATAGAGTTTGATGTAAAGAAATTGATTGGCTATATATGGACTCTTATTTTATTGCCTAAGAGTTTTCCTCTTCTTCTTTGAATGCAGACTCTTCAGCAGCGGTACATAGAAGATGAGATTGCTAAATGTGATAAAGGCATCAAGAACATCAAAGGTAATGTATATACTTTCCCATTTCTGCATGAAGCTAAACGTGAGACAGGAACTTGAATGCTTTTGCGTGGGTGTTATAGGTGATTGTGAGCTGCAACTAGAAACAATACTTGAGTGCTGTAACGAGGCATACCCGAGGCGTAACCTTCAAGAATCTCCTGACAAGTCAGCATGTCAAAGCAACAAGAGGGTGAAGCTCAGTGAACCTCTTCCTTCTACCAGCATGTGCCAGGTAAAGTTTTTGGTAACTCTTCTTGAGTCTTGTTAAAAGAAAAAGCTTCATTGCTCCTATTGATTGCAGAAACTGGATGATATCTGTCTCGAGAACAATTGGGTACTACCAAACTATCGCGTGTCTCCATCAGATGGTAAAAGAATTGAAATCATATGTTAAATCCGTGGTTGAGCTAATAAGCCTCTTTTTCTAATTCAAAATTTCCATGTGGATTTGTTCAAAAAAAGGTGGATTCAAAGCTGCAGTAAGAATAAAGGAGACTCGTTTTGCGCAAACAATCTGTGGAGAGGAAAAGTCTGATGCTGAGGAAGCTAGGGAATCTGCAGCTGCTTGCTTGCTAGCTAAAATACACAAACTTCTCTCATGATCCAAGAGCAACTCAGAAACCAAACTAGCTTCTAACGTTAGTAGAAACTAATTCTATCTTTTGTTTTGTATGAGCATTTTGGAAGAATGTATCAAAAACAATTCCACGCCTCTGTTCAGTCACTGAGAACTGACCATTTTCATCACATAGTTTAGACTTTTCGATCATATATCAAGATGAAATCAAAGATATTTATCGACAAGTAGATTACGTGAAAGTAGGTGTAGATCAAGCAACAAACCAGAGTAACGTAAGAAAGTATACAAATCATATGAACAGAGTATGGTGACAACCTCCATTGACGGAGAAAGGAAACAACTGTAGTTGTGTTTCAACGAACTTCTATGAACCGTAATGGAAGAGAAACCTAACAAGATTATAAAATCCCAACTTTGTACAACCATCATCTCTATCGCAACAAGAGCCATCCTTTTTTTACTCTGTAAAATCAATAGAATCACCTGCAAAATCAAGGGCAAAGAAGAGGATTCCATTGCGCCTGAAAGACCAAAGAGTGATGTTGTCTTCGTCTAACAATCTGTTAGCTTTAACGATTTGGCTCCATTCACCACCCAAGAGAAAACCCATGAATCTTGTCCCTGAAGCAGTGCTCAAAAGACCTTTCTTTAAAACCACATGCCACTGTTTAGTTCGTTGATCCACGAGAAACGCAGCCACACCCATCTGTCCTTCGTTGTTGAGGTCGTCGTCTCCAAGGATTTTAATCTCGTCACTGTTGATGAAATTGTTGCAGTTGATGGTGTTGAAAGGGATTGAGAGACGGTTTTGGCTTGGATCGATATCGTTCAAGTCGAGAGGCTTCTGTATGATCATCTTCGGATCAGTGTCAATCTTCATGTCTTTCAACACACGGAGAAGCCATTTCGGCTTGCTGATGTATGTGTAAACAGGTAACCTTTTTCTTGGGTCTTTTGGGAAATTACGAGACTTTGGTTTGGGTTTGGATCTTCTTCTTCTGGGGACGAGATCGAAGATTCTCTTCATTCTCTCTTCTTCTTCTAATTGTTTGAAAGTCTTGATGATCGTTGCCTCGTTCAACAACGCAATCTCCAGTGGATGCACATTCCTTCTCATCTCTTCTTCCGTGCGGGTAAATTAAGCTGTGTGATTCAAGAAGCCAAAAGAGTTTAGAAGCAGAGCACAAGAATTGGAGAGAGAGAAAGAGAGCGGTTAAGAAAATGGTGAGAAGGAACTACTAATATAGTCGTGCGAAGAATTCACTATGATATCTTGAATCTGTAAGATCGTCCAAGAAGTTGGTCTTTAAGCGTTGATTAAATCTAATTGCGTCAGGATGTTTTTCCCGCTAAAACTCATCCCCAACGGTCATAACAGAAATAGATACTGAGCGATGCCAGATCAGCTTCGTTCGTCTTTGTTTCCTTTTTCATGCTCTGTTTTTTTACTTTCCGTACTCTGTTTTTATTGGACTGTTTGTTTCTCTGCTTGTCCTTGTCCTTGTTCTGTTGAGCTCTTTGGTACTCAAAAAAGATGATGAGTCAACAGAAATTCGTTTCTGTTCTGATTGGTTCATGCTAGGTTTTGTTCATCTTTCACTTGCTTTCCATAATTACTTGTATAGAAAGTAACAACACATGTGAGAAGAAATATCAAGTCACCAATTATACGACGCACACATCTCTTAACGACTGAGCATAGCCAAGAGATTTATCGAGTGAAATCTTTCTTTTTGTATCTTTTATGGCTTTTAAGCCTGATTCATATAGAAAGGCGTGCAAGTTCGACTTTACAAGAGGATCCTACTGATAAACTATTCTTGCAACTTTTCCAGTCAAAAGAAAAATCCGGATAAACAAAAAAAAAAAAAAAAAAAAGATCTTTAGTTCCTTTCATTCTTTCCTGAGAAAATCTAACCCTAGTAACTGATACCGATATGAGAAAGTTTCAAAGCTTCAGAAATTCGCTTGATGCTGAGCGAATTCCGAAAAAAATCTCAAAATTGAATGCTTAGGGCTTTGATCAGCACGAAGCCCTTTGTCCATAGTCTCCAGAACACCCTTCATGATCCGAGTATAAAGCCTCTCCATCTGCGGAATGCTGTAGTCTTGAGTGCGTTCCATGAGAAGCCCTTTTACAGATTCTATTCCGCTTCGAATTTCCTCATCTCGGGAACAATCACCACTCACTTGTTCCACACAAGCCTCCTCTTTTCTTGGCGGCTCACTTTGGTCTTCTTTCTCACAGCCTGCTGAACAAGGAGCTGATGAGTTTGAGTTGCCTAGTTCTGGAGATGGCATTTCTTGGCCTGGATCTTGTTCTTGTGATTTGTCTGCAGCTGAATCTGTTCACCACAAGTATTCACAAGTCTCATTATCATGTGTTGATCGATATCTAGCAACTCAAATCATTTCAACAAGAACTATAAAATCTGCGGTTGCAGTGCCATTACCTGTAGAGACAGCATCAGCGGCTTTCTTAGGCTTTTTAAGACCTTCATAATCTCGGTCTAGATTAACCTCTGGCTGCACATTTCTAAGCCGGGCACTGGCTCTAGTGACAGTCCCCATCTGCACCACAGGAGCTAAACTAAGGATAGATCCACTAAGATCATCTGGTATCTGTGAAGGACCACCTTCAGCAGCAATCTTATCACAATACGTTAGCAGTGCTGGATCCATCTGTGACAGCATCCCGTGCACCTGAAACGTAAGAATAATCATGGTTTCAGAGAAAAGTCCCCAGAAAACAAGCCTTCCAAAGTATGATAGGCTTGCAACAATTCTTTTCATGGAAAACAATATATGCAGCCAAAGAGAATAGCAAACTTACTACATCTCGAAGCTCATAGGCCCTACTGACAATTCTCGCTCCAGCATAATCATCTCCATTGTAAGCCTGGGATAAATGACCGGAAAAATTAAGTCAGTCACCGTTGGTAAGAGTCTCATTCCTTAGCACTGATTTGGAGAAGACAAAAGTCGTGTATCATTCTGATTAAGAAAACAGCTATTCACTCAAAGTATCAAATGATTACAAAACGTGTTCTCTCTCTCCTTATAACTTTACTTGCGCAGTGACCTCATTTATAAATATCAAAGGCTTTATGGCCATGTAAAATAGGGGCGCACCTTGGCATTTCTCACAATGAGATCGACATCTTGCAAGAACGGTGAACATGTGAGGTACTGCCCAGAATCCACACGCTGTAGCAGAGTAGCCGTATCCATTGGATTTTGAATTATTGAGCGATAATTTGGAGCATCCTCGTCAGTAACTGGGAAGTGGAATGCCGTGAATCTTTTATCATAAAGTATCCTGCACAACAAAAGTATCCCTCAAGTTAATTTTTTTTTTACCCAAGAAAAATCCGTACGTGATAGACTTGGCAAGGCTACCAGATGTACAATTTGAGAGCTAAATTAGTAGGCTTAATAGGGACTTGTGCTTAATAGGCCTTCAATTACCAAAAGATTATTTAATAGGCTTAATAGGCTGAATGGATGTTTATTTAAAGACTTTTACCTATTGCAAACATCTCTGAGACACATACGCAATCGTCGAAGGGCATGCTGCTCTGCTTCCACCTTGGCTTTTAGTTCTGCGGGTTTTGGACCAGTGGGTGCTTTTGGAACCTTGGGAAGTTCTGGAAGCGATTCTGATCCGTCAGTTTTGACATTTAAGCCTGAAATGACTGAGAGAGCAGCTTCAATCAAACGGTCAAAGAACATAGACCTGTCTTCCCTTGATGGTTTGTCCACAGTATAGCTGAAAGCAAATGTGCAAAATCCGAGAAACTCAGTAATAGACCACAGGGGGATACTTCATGGACAAGCAAAATAATGAAAAGAAAAAATATATAACGCGCAAAGAGTATGCTACGTTGGCGTACGAAACCAATAAGAAGGCAGGGCCAATTCTCGCAATTTTTTTTTAAGCTTCCATGTGTTTCGTCAATTATATTAACATAAGTTCATAACTTTATCGGATTATTACTTGCCCTGTGTAAAAGAACCTTAAGATGATCAGTGTTCGGTAAACCATGAACATCAAATTGGAATACTGATCAACAGCTTCATATATTAACTCGAGACTAACAAGCATGCAACTGACATGTATGCCTTTTCACACTGAAGGGATGACTGACTTTCAGAACAAGCGCGCACAGTATCCTATTATACTGAGAACCTAGTCAACAAATTTTGGCTCATGACCAAGAAACTCACTACCAGCTTTTATGGAAAAATCAAAGAAAAAAGCTAGTATGGTACTGGACAAAGTGGTTACAAGTAGAGCATAAACTTACACAGATCGGTTGTTAAACACTGACTGCTCTTCCATGTCAGATAATTCACCATAAGATGTAGCAAGTAATAATATGGGCAGATTTGATGGCAGTTCTTCTAACAAAGTCAGAAATACAGCCCTAAGCTGTTCATGGGCCTGCAGTGAACAGTATTAAGATCATTAGACTGGCACCTTAAATTACATTACAACCAACAAGACAACCTAATACATTATAATAAGCAAACATCATCTCCCAAAGTAACTGCATCAAAATGAATTTACAGAGCAAAGGCACACTTACATTCTCCCACCAATTATTAAACATCGGTATGTAAAGTATTGAAGGTGTTGTTCTCCTAGCTTCACTAAATATATGTACTAACGCCTCCTCCGGGGTCTTTGCACTAGGATCCGAAAGAAGAGATGGAAGTCCCAGAGAATGAATAGGAAACTTTTCTAGCTCATGTAAAATTGCAGGCCCGAGATGATCCTGTTAGGGTAACAAGTAATTGAATTCAGTTCATAATAACAAAGCTTTCTGACATAATCACAAGAAACGACAAGCAATTACCAGTCCAACTCCTTCACCACCAAGCAACAAAAGTCGAGGACGATAAACTAGAGGAATTACGGATCCAAATGAAAGCATTGACAGTTTGGTCAACTCCGATGACATGGATGATGAGGGAAAAATATCTGATATCAAACTCATGGATTCAAGAAGGTGTCGATGTAAACATGGCGATACAACCGGAGAGAGTGGTCTGGACTGCACAACAGACCCTCTGTGGGCAGCAGGAGTAATAGCTGACATCGCCTCTACAAAGTGGCTCTTCTCAACCTTAACCAACCCAACATCTATGGCATATTTATCATCACTTGTATAAACTTGTGGATATTTCTCACGAAAAGCACGAATGGCAGCTTCAGTGCACAAAGCTTTTAGATCAGCACCACAATACCCTACACAACTAGCTGCTAGTTCATCTTTCAGCTCCTTAGTAGGAGGACATTTCCATTTACGAGTGTGAATATCCAATATTTCTGCTCGTGCTTCGCAGCCTGGTAAAGAAAAATTGAACTCCCGATCAAATCTGCCAGGACGGCGTAATGCTCCATCTATTGCATCTATCCTGTTTGTCGCTCCAATGAGAACAACTTGACCTCGAGAATCAAGGCCATCCATCAGCGCCAGCAAAGTTGAAACAATAGAATTATGTATTTGTTCTTGTTTGCTAGATCTTACAGGAGCAAGACCATCAATTTCATCAAAAAAGATTATCGAAGGCTGATTTCGCTGAGCCTCCTCAAAGAGTAGCTTTAGTTGTCTCTCAGCCTCGCCAACCCACTTGCTAAGGACATCAGCACCCTTTCGCATATAAAAGCTAACTTTCTGTCCAGCTTTTGAAGCAGCACATGCTAATGCTCGAGCAATCAGTGTTTTACCAGTGCCTGGAGGACCACACAGCAGTACACCTCTGGGAGGAGTAATGTTGTAACTTGCAAAAAACTCTGGGTACAGCAACGGAAAGAAAACCATTTCCTTCAAGTCATTAATGTATCCGGACAGCCCACCAATGTCGTCAAAGTTTATATCCTCATTAATCTGCAATGGCTGAATATCTGCACCTCCTTTAGAGCTTGGCCCAGCAGTCTGAACCCCGGAAGTTAATGCAGCCAAACCATCACTCTGGTGACCCCAACCAGAAGCTCCAACATTCAAACCCATTGAACTTGCCCCGTACGTGTCCAAACCCCCAAATAGCCAAGGTGGTCCAGATCTGTTTCCACCTCGAGCCCAGGGAATTGCAGGGCCCTGGTCCAACTCATCCACAAGAAGAGAATCATCTGAATCATCTGTTCTAGTAAAGCGATGGCGCTTGTGAAGCCTAGACCCACCTCTCCTAACATCCCTTCCAGCCCTGGTGCCCATGCCTTGATGCAACACTCTCCGAGGAGATCTAGGTTGTTGTTGCTTGTTAATTTCTTCTGTAGGCATCCTACGCACTTCAGCACGGTTTCTCAGATCATATCTCTTCCTTCCCTCTTGTTCTTCATCACCCTCTTCATCATCATCACCATCTTCTTCTCCTTCGTCTTCTCCATCACCCTCATCTTCTCCATTATCCTCGTCTTCAGCTTCAACCTCATTTTCATCATCGTCAGCATCATGGTCATCTAGTTCATTCCCATTCTCAGTTTCATCTTGGCCATCTTTCTCCTCTGATGTATCTTGACTGGCGCCAGATTCTGTTTTCAGTCGTTTATTAGCAAGCATCTTTGAACGACGAGGACGGAGACCTTCACGCCGTGGTGCCGTATCAGTTTCCATGGCTTTTCTACTTTTTGAAGTTGAGAAGTTTTTATGAACTCCATTATTGACTCTACTCCTCAAAGTTCGATATGCTGGACTCTGAAAACAACATACCATAGTACTTATAAAATAGCTTTACGTTTCATAATCGAAGAGCCATTTATAAGAATAAAATATTCTCACCATCATATCTTCATCCTCCGCTCCAGAACTGTCTGTATAGTCCTCAAGGTTTACAGAAATTCTTCTCTTCCTTGTGGATCGCCGGAGGTCGGATGCAATTGGCTGTACATCATTAGCAATGTTATCAACATTCTGGTTTATTTAGACTACTGATAAACGGTATGCATTACAAAGAAACTACTAGGACAAAATCCATGTTGGTGTTTTATGCTTACCGTGGCATTTGATGCCCGTGCTGGTCGGTTCCCTTTATGCAGCATCTTTGCGATCTGTGAGGCTGCCGTTCTTGTTTTTGTGTTTCTTTTCCTATTATGTATAATGTTTGGCGAGTAATAGTAGTATGATGAGCGACCAAACAACTTGGGCCTCCTCCTAAGCCTGTCGCTGCTTCTAACTGGCTTAGTAACTGTACCATCTCCTTGACTTGATCGCTCCGGATGCATAGGGAAATGCTACCTCTGATGGTTATCTCCTTCCATAAACTACAAACTCAAGATTCATATGTCACATTTCTGTCAGCAGAGAATGAAATATAGTTTCAAGAAAATGACAATGCAGGGTTGCAATTTCTATCAGATAAAAGGAGTATAGCTTTGTAATTCACAGCTATGAGAGAAAATCAAATACCACAAAATACACAATACATTTCTGACAGGTCTGTAATCTACAGGTATCATACATGAAGGATACAGTCACATTTTTCACATTTCAAAAGAGTCCCAGAAGGAACGCAGCTAATATTCTCTCACGGCTACCTCTTTTCTTAGTATTCTAACTTTTAATAGACATGCATTAACAGAGACAAAGCCAAACGGGAAAGCCACTAAACCTCCGAGCAAAACAATGAAAAAATCCGCACCAAACCCTAGAAACTGAAGCTGGAAGTGATCAGTTCAATCAAATCTACGGGTTCTGCAGAGAACGGAGAAGAGATAATTGCTTATTAACAGCTAGACCCACTGTTTATCCGATTGCATTAGCTATTGAACACGACGAGACAATCGACTGAGAGATGGACGGAGATAATGCAAAATCGAGCAAGCATAACAGATAGATGATAACATAAGAGACGCGAAACCTGAAGATTGCAGAAGGTGAACAGAGAGAAAGATCGAAAGTGTCAGTGGAGACTGCAGAATTTGCAGGTCCGTCTTCGTTGCTCTTCTCCCTCTTTTTTTTTTTTTTTTTTTCCTCTTGGAGCGTTTTTTTTTTCTCTTTTTTCTTTTCCGGCTGCTGATTTAATATAATTTTCTACCTCACTCCCTGTTTGGATATCAGAATATCTCTATCCCTACCTCTCCTAGTCCGTGGATATTCTTCTTACAAGTTTGGATTATTTTGAAACTACTCCCCTGGCTTTGTTGTAATATCATATATTAACCCATAACTTCACCCCTTTCATTAGCCTCCTAGACTCAAATTACAAATTACAGTGGATGTTATTATATTGCGGAAGTAAACATTAGTTTGATTTAAACTTTGTATTATAGTTTCAAACAAACACAAAAGAAATTTAGATAACTCCTTATCATGGGAAGGTTTTTCATAACAATCAATTAAAAGTATCTGGTAATCATTAAAGACCAAGTACATGCCACAATGCTTTTCAAAAAGGCCGGTTTTCAAGCTACAGACAAGTGGGCCAGTATAAAGCTATACAATTTGTTTTTTCATAGAGGACTAATCACAAAATGGATAAGAAATGATCTGTAAGGAGAGTCCGCCTTTGGTATTGGACTAAAGTTTCTTGCTTTTTACAGACGTCTTCAGTTTGGAAGATGACCTTTGGGTCTCCTTGAAGGCAGAAGGGCAAAGCTCAGTGATACTACAGGTTCCACAACGTGGTCTTAGCGGTGTGCATATCGTTTGTCCAAAACCTACCTGTGTAGATTTCAGACAACAAAAATGGAGTTATCTAGGTTTATCATTGATATCCATGACATATTATGGAACTCTTAAGGAAGAATCTCCAAATATGACGCACCAAAAGAAAGTTTATAGCGACCCATTCTTCTTTTGGAAGCCATTGTTGCAGAGCTACTCTAGTTTCCTCAGGGGAAGAGGTTTTCTGGTCAAGAACAAAATAGAAATGGGTGACAAAGACCAGACAATACAATGCAAAATTTTAATAAGTATTTAAGAACCAATCTCATAGATAATGATATATAAGCATCATCTTTGAGAAGAACCTGTTTCGTTCCTGGTTTAGACACCCAGCCAAGTCGATTGCAAATACGATGCACATGCGTGTCTACGCATATCCCTTGAACATCACTCCATGCTACATGCAAAACCTGTCGCAGGATAATCACAAGAAACCTTTTGAGAACTTTTAAAACACGTCTCTCTCTCTTTACAAAACAGAGTAATATGGCCAATTTTACCAGATGAGCAATCTTAGGACCAACTCCTGGAAGTGAGACTAGTCCTTCCAAAGAGCTTGGAATGTCACCGTCGTATTTCATGAGACAGATTTTTGCAACTTTCTTCACGTTAGCAGCCTTTCTAGTATAGAACCCGACCTAAAAGTAAAGGACAAGTAAGTTTCATATCGATATTAAAGCAAAAACAACAGCATGGCTCATATCAGACTCAAATGGACCTTTAACACCTTCATGTAAGATAGCTAAGGGATAATTTACCGGGTAGATTAATTCCTTTATGGTTGATTCATCGGCTTTGTCAATGGCTTCGGGAGTGAGAAGGCCATTTTGATGAAGACGTTCTACTGCCGCTGCATATTACAAGTGTCTGGATATAAAACCAGGAAACTTGGAGATCCAGATGATATCAGAGATGCTAAAACGGTGAAATACGCATTCTCTCAAAATAAGCTAAGCACTTTAAAACTCACCACTAGTTACATGCTCTTTAGTCTGACTTGAAAGAAGTGTTCCTATGAGGACATAAAATCGCCTTTCCTGGATATAGTTAGAAATAAGGTCAGAAGCAAAAAAACAGAAATCTCTCTACTTTCAAGCATGAATCTGAAGTTATGAAATGTGACAACAAAAAAGGCTGCAAGAGTGAAGAAAATGAAAAATTCCTACATTTAAGTTCCACATAAATCCGATATTTCTACCTTGGGAGGTAAAAAGCTTCCGGTTCTATCACATTCTACAGTGTCAACTGATGCTGCTTCTTCTGAAGATGTCATTTTTCGTATACCTTGGAGCACTTTTTCCCAGTTTTCAGGTGGTCTGCCTAGATAAGATTAACATCTTAGAGACATCCCGTTTTCCATAAAGCATAAACATACCCAAAACGCCACTAAGAGTAGAAAACCTGCTCTTCTGATCGATGATGACGATGATGCGGCAGTGCTAGTTTCTGTTGATAGTATATTTAGGCTTAGTTTTGACGTCCCTGCAAAGCCATTACATACAAGAAATTATGCTATGAGTTGGAGAGTAGCAAGAACACGTTTTGGCTCAGTCACTTTATATATTAAAATCGATTAGACATCTCCTCATGATTGGAAATTGGGTTACAAATGTTACTCAAGACTCGACCCACTTATGAATGTGACTTGCATAATGAGGACTATGAATGTAAGTACAGATAGTGAGACTTACTAGATCCATTTGTCTTCTTGTTAGGAAACTCTTCTATATCTGGTAATCCACACATGTCCTGCATCATTACATAAACAGAGCACATAATTAGACTCATTTCAAACCAAGGGAGCAACAAAATTGGCTACAGATCTCTAATCGATGCAGGATTTGAAATCTCCAAAACCCAATTCTATAATGCAAAGCAAAGTGAAAAAAGAAACTGACTTTACGGACGTTGATTCCTCTGCTGGAATCTTTCCCCACAGGCTCCAAATCTTCCTGCTTTAGCCTTTTCTTCCTTTGGGATACTCGTCTCTCGGACTCGGAAGCTCCATTAGCTGCTTCTGATACCAAAACAAGCACCCAAGTTCCATCGATACAAAAATTCCCATAATTTCGGAGAGTGAGAGAGAAAGGGAGAGAAAACCTGAAATGGAACTGGAAGGAGGATTTAACGATTCAGCGGATATGGATTTGGCAGACGATAGAGTAGCACACGTTCGGCGATTCATAGCGTTAAAAACTCGAGCGGCGGTGGGAAAAGATGAAGCAGCTCCGGTGATGAGAATCATTGAGCCAGCTTTTGTGTGTTTATTCCATTTCCGATTTCTCAGTTAATTTTGACAAATCGAGGAGCAAAATAACTTTGAAAATGTTTTTTTTACGTAATTTGTTATTGAAAATTAATTAAAAAAAAAAATCATATCTAGCTATTTTTCAATAATTTGCAGATAAGTATAAACGTCGGAATTGTGTAACTGATTATATATGAAAAAATGTGTGTATTACAGAATGTGGATACATAATTAAAAATTGTAATATTTATCTCAGCAAAAAATAAATCTATTTATGGAATTTTTATTTTAAAATGATATAAAGCTTTATAAAATCTTAGGATGATAATAGAAAATCTAAAAGGTGTCGCAGAATTGATTTAGATATCTGTAATTTTATTTTATTTTTAAAGGAACAGAAAATGTTGTTAACTAATCAAACTGTAATTAACGAAACAACCTTGAAAAAATTGGACGAAGAAACTTCCTACATTTTTGACCCAAAAAGAAAAGAAGTGTCCAAAATATTTCACTATGGAGAAAAAAGGAAATATGGAAATAGGGGCTAAATCGCAATTATAATGTTAGCTTTGGCCCCAAGTTTAAAAACGTTAGTCATCTTTATCTACGGAAAGTAAAATTGACAACTGGCATAATTAGTTACCAATCACAGTGATTAAACTACTAAGCTCAAAGGTTAAAAATGGTAAAAATAGGGTAAACTTGGTGTAAGCAGGAGCTGCGTGAGTATTTAATGTCCAAGAGAGGCACTCTCTTTCTCACTCTCCTTCATTCCATTCTCTCTGTTTCTCTCTAATTTCAGCTTCTTCATCTCTGAAACTTGATTTTTGGGTCCGAATTCGATGCCTAAGTATTACGATGATCTTCTCGCGGCTGCGGAGGAGGATGTAAGCTCGAGGAATTTCTGTAATTTGGTGGATGCTGCAGCGGTTACCTTATCCGAAGACAAAGGAAAATCCAAATGCTTCGAGACTGTCTCCGAAGAAGAACAAGAGAGCGACCAGCAGATATTCTTCCCTCTCGTCCCTAGAAAAAGAAGGAGTTCGTTGCTGGAATCTGTTACTAGAAGAAATCTTAACGATGCTTCTACTTCTCTATTGCTTCTTTTTTGTAAGCCAGAGATGACAATTTTTCCACCAGAATCGTCTCCGTCTTCGTGCCTAACAGAGAGCACAATCCGCAAGAAAGCCAAGGTTTTTGCTGGTTTTTCATGGATAGGGAGAGAGACTCCGGTGAGTCTGGTCCATTTGATGAGGGACGTGAACAAATCCGACCTGAAGCTCATCTTCGAGAGGAAACTGTTCAAGACAGATGTCAACCCTGTAGAGAGCCGTCTCTCAATGCCTTACAACCATCTGATCCGTATAGACTTCTTGTCGCATCCCGAGTGGAGGATCATAAAAGAAGACATCAACAACGGCAACAAGACCGGAGTGGGAGCGATTCTCTTTGATCAAAGGAATGTCAAATGGGGAGTGATTCTGAAGAGATGGGAGTCGTCAGGGAATGGAAGCTGGCACTACGCTTTGACTTGTGGCTGGAACGACATTGTTAAGGCTAACGGTTTGAAATACGGCGACGACATCAGTATTTGGAGTTTTAGGTGGCTTGGAGTCCTCTGTTTTGCCCTAGTGACTCCTCCTACTACCATGGAACATAGCCGCTCTCTCAGCCCTTGCTCCACCACTCTCTCACTAGCTTCTTGTGTCTGCTGAGAGTTGAGACTAACTTGATTGATCTACTCACACCGCCATCTAATTTCAGGCGATTCTGAGGGTTTTTGATCTTTACACTTTGTTTGGTTTCTCTCTTTTGTTTTTCAGTAATTTTTCCCTTTGGTTGTTTCAGATCTTACCAACTTAACAGTTTGGTATGAATCTGGTTTCTTGTTTGCTTTGGTCTACTTAATAGTGCAAGTGTTTAGCTACATTCTTTCAAAAGGCTCAAACAATGAAAATCATCAGTGTTGTTTTCTACATAATGAGAATCTCATTTAAAACTCAATATAAAGGGTCAAATGATAAAATCAGGAACAAAATTTGTTGCCAAGACAGTTTTGTTTTTGTTTTGGCAAGAATATAGTAATCTATAGTTTTTCAAAGAGAATCATCGAACAAGAAAGTGTCAGAGTTAAATTCTGAATCTATACCTTCTCGACCATTGAACTCGGCAAGCCCCACTGCGTTTTCTATTGAGAAATCATTCATCAATGCGAAATCGTCTTCCAACATAGTCTTGCTTCTGCGGTTGATGAGCTTTCTTGCTGTTATTTCCACTTCTTCAGCAACTTCTATAGGTACAACTTTTGAACATGTTTTGCTTGATTTTCTCAGCCTTGATGGCAAACTCTTGTTCCTCTTCACGCAGTTCCTGACAGGCTCCTTCTCGATGCTGTCGTTTTTCTTCTTGTTGTTGCTGCTGCTATTGCTGATTGTTCGTTTGAGCTCTGGAAACTTTGATGCGTTTGTTACAGGACCGTTGAACACAAGCTTTCTCTGACACCCGTCTTTAAGATCTACTTTTCTTGTCTGGAGAAGTTGTGCTCTCATGGATCTTGGAGAGGTGCCTGCAGAAACTTTGGCAATCAATGACTTCTTTCTCCGAGGTGACATGGAGAAATGCTTCAATATATCCTCTGGCGTCCAATCAAATCTCTGCTCATACGGCCAGAAAAGCGGCTCAGCAACATTAGTACTCTTCTTAGAATCCTCAATCTCTGCACTTTTCTCATGAGCCAGAGAAGTTGAAGGAGAAGGAGATGGTGAGAAGCTAACTCTTTTACCTAGTGAACTCTGAGTATTAGAATCAGGAACTGTGGAAGTTGGAGCAGCAGTAGATGAATCTTCTTTTAAAGCTTTCTTCTGAATGTTCTCTGCATTCTCCTTAATGTTCCTTGGGATTCTACAACGGTCTTTAATGGAGCTTGGTTCTTGATGATTATTCGGAGAAAGAGAAGAGTTGGCTAGGTTTGATAACCAAGAGACAACACTCTCATCAACCGAGAAACGAAACGTAACAGATAACCTTCGTTCCTCAAGAAGAGAGGTAGGAGATGCACAATCTGAAGATAGCCATATTGAATCACTGTCATCAAAGCTTCTCCATTTTACAAACTTCTTGTTCGTTCCATCACCACCACGATCATCGATCTTTTCTCGTCTTGGTAGCGGCGTCACGGAAGATGATGATTTGATCCTTGTTTTGATTGTGACATCTGAAATCTTCTTTGGTAGCTTCGTGGATTCGTAGTTAGTAGAACCTGTTGATTTCGATCTTGGAAGCAACTTCGGTTCACAGGTTCCTGTACTTGTTGGATTCTTTTTCTTCCTCATGGAGAAAGATGAAGCCACTCTCTTCACAAATCCTTTAGGTCCATCTCTCCCATCTGTAAAAGCCATTGATATCACTTTCTGTAATTTAGACTGAAGAAATCAAAGAATACAAGTTTCATGAGTAACAAAGCATTGTAATTAATTATAGATTGAGGAGTACATGTAGCAGCATTACATAAAAATAAGTTTAATGAAGATAATGACATACCAACCACTAACTTCACTTCTTAGAGAATAAACTCTTCTGAGAAAACAAAATTAAATAGGTTGACCTTTGCATTAGATGAGTTAGTTTATTTGTACGCAAACACAATTGACAAATTTTGTTAGTCTCCGGCAATAAGATAGGAAAATCCTGAGTTGGATACTTCTTTTTTTCAAATATTTTATTTGTGTTTCGCGCGTTTTTACAAATGCAATTAAAGGACTATATATTTATTTCAAATTTTTAAATTGGACCGAACGTTCTCTTCTCTTAGACCTTTTGAAGCAGTTTCATTGACCCCCCATGTCAGCATTTTGTAAATTTCGCTTTCTTGACCCCAATACTTGGGTACTTACACCTTCAAAGACTTGTGAAGTTTCTTGTGGTGCTTTGGATTCAGAATTACAAGCAATTAATGTATAGATAATAGTAGGTGAAACAGACTAACACAATGGCGGTAACATTTGCTCTTGACATGGGGACAGACAGGAGACTTCCAGTTTTGGTTCACAGACATTGCACTAGCTGAGCAAGGCAATCAAACGCCAAAAAGTAACAATGTGTAGATTCTCTTATACTATACAATATTTAAGGTAAGTTAAAAATAAAAACTATCATGACACAGAGAGATAGTTCACTCAGGAGGCTACTGGAAAGTATCGTAAAACCCAAACCTTTCTTTTTTTCTCTTCCAAGTAATTTAGACCTTTTGAATGAGATGTGGCACACAAGAGAGTTGCAGAAAGGAGGGATGTAACTGAAACCTGAGAGCATCTCACTTGTCATCTGGGTTTCTGCTGGATCCGCCATTTTTGGAGCCTCCTTTACCTTTCCCACCGCCTTTTGCCTTGATAGGAGATATAGCGTTTGTTGTTGATTTGCTGCTAGCCCCTTTCGAATCCACATCAGCAAGACCATTCTCCAGAGCTTTCATCAGATTTTCAAAGTAGGTTTTCGTTATGCTGTTTATACATGATACAAGTCATTAGTGTTAGCATTCAATAGGTTGTTTCAAAGTCACAACTAGTTCAGACTATAGACGCAACAAGACACAGTCTCTCTGAAAAGCTGATGCCTTTTCTTGTTCCCTACCAAACACGCGAATTAAAAAAAGAAGAAGACAATTACCTGGTTAAACCAGTTAATTTTGTCCGGAACTGATTGAAGTCTTCTGAAGGGACTTCAGCAACTTCAAACACCTCTAATTCCTTCTCTACGCATTTGTGGAGCCTCTCCAAACCTGACTCGGCCTCCCCTGATCGATTCAACAAGAGAAACTTCAAACTTCAAGGGTTCACTGACACAACTAGCTTGTTCAAGCCAATCTACAGATGAGGATTCTGACCTTGCAAGTACTCGAAAAACTGTCGCTTATCATGATCAGGTAGATAGTACCCATACGCATATGTCCATTTCAGTACCCGTCTGCATTCAATGATCTGTAAAGGGAAAAGTTATATGACCAACAGTCAGAGAGATGTTCTACATAAATCTCCACCGTTGTTTAAATATTTTAGCTGCTAACCTGAAGCCACGCCTCTGTGATGAACTTGAGCTGAGATTCTGGTGTTCGGTGTATGTCACTAAGCTTCTCAAGCTAGCAGAACAGTGATTAAATTTTGAAAAGAGCATGTGAGAAACTACCATAAACCTTCTTACGTTCAAAATTTCTATACAACTACCCACATGTTGAAGCACCACAAGTTCAAATCAAAATAAACAAAGGAACAACAATGCAGTCCCTATATGGAACATTGACACAATTTGGTGTTGCAAATCATAGACAAGGGGAATAGCTGTTAGCTCACATCATTCTCCACTCCAAATAAGAATTAACCTATTATTCGGCAGATAAAAGATCAACCAGGAGATATAATTCTTAATTCTTACCTTTTCTGATCGCATTTTCTGCAGATCCTGAATAGCTTTTTGCCTCGACTGCCAAATCACACCCAAAAAAAAAAGTTAAGAAACGTGACTCTACATTTATAAGATGGGAAGATGGAAAACCTCTTTACTCTATATTTATTTTCACCATGGGTTGTAAATAGCCTACAAATACATTAGTTGGTTTGCCTTATACACTAGAAGATACTTGTCGGCAAAGAGATTACTCAACCATACCCTTCACATAATTCACATTTTCAATGTTCCAAAAGCTAAGGCTCACAAACAGGAAAAAGCAAATGGACAATCAAAGTTCGCCAATATTCTCTATCTTAAGACAGAAACTAAATTAGAGGGCATAAAACACTTCAAGCTTTTAAGTGTCTAAAGGCATAAGAAGTATAAGAAATTGTGCATACCGTTTGATTGCTTGCCCAGCGTTCATAGTAATGAGTGTATCTCTCTAGCGAATTTTTTGCCATCTCTCGCCTCTTCTCAGCCTCATCATACTAAAACAAAAATTAAATTGATATCAACAAAACAATACTAGAAACCATCAGCGGTTGCACAAAATGCCACTACAAATTATCATATAAGTACAAGAGGTCCTACCAGTCCTTCTTGCTTAGCCGCCTCATACCGGTTACATGCATAAAAACCACCAGTTCTTTCACCGTGATCTGTCCATGCATTAAGGCAAAGCCTAAAGATTCATATAAGATACATTCATTAGCATTTCTTCCACTTGCATCATAAGAATAAATCCAAGACATCAGAGAGAACCAAGCTTGCGATCCAACATTGCAGAATAAGAGTAACAACCAAACTTAAGACATCTTCAGAGATGGGGATAAAACATTACCAACAAAACTCATATTTACAAGGTGGTGTGCATGTCATGTGCATGCAGCCATGATTCTTTTCAATTGGCCGCTTACACTTCGGACAAGGCTTTGAATTGGCAAGTATCCTGGGTATGAGGAGGCAAAAATTGATTACCGGGAAAAAATAATTAAAAAACGGAAGATGCAAGAGAAATGACGTAGCTTAGAGGTAATTCAACATGTTTATGCAAGATGTACGGTAGAAATAACCAGCAGACATAAATAGTACCAATTCATATTTTCAGATTCAGCGCTATTCTTGCGTATCCATTGTGCAACTGTGTCACAATCCACAGGACGGTGAGCCTCTTCAGTACACTGTAATTTCAGATTTATCACAGTTCCACAGATAAATTAAAATGATTAAAATTGTCAAGGGAAAGCAGAGTAGTTGGCTTAGACTCCAAGAACTTACATTCCAGCAAAAGCTATGCGAACACAAGCAGGAAACATCATAGCTCCCAGTCCCGGCAGACAAATCAATTGCATGCTCACATCCTGGGGAAGGACACCACTTCATCTGAAGCAGAAAAAAAAAATGGAGCTACATCAAAACTAGACAAGCGACTTATTATAGGCATACAAATAGAGGACATTTTACTATAGTCTGCTCAAAGCAACAGCATTGAAGAAAGTTGAGATTATTCAGATTTCATTCAAGAAAAAAGGCTGGGAGCCAGTCCATGCAAGATTAAGAATAGGGAAAAATCGGAAAAGCTGAGAACACAGAAAATCTTCTATCAACACCGGCAATATGCAAAGAAATAGGCTTTATTTACAGTCTTGATAGCCACTTCACAACATAGAGAAGTAAAAGCTTTCTAGGAATTGGTGTCAATTAAAGCATGGTAAGAAGGATACGAGAATAAATGACTTGAAAATGTTTTTCCATAGCAAGTGCGTCAAGCAGTTTCTGCTTTTTGCAGTAAGTTACGCGGTGTGATATATGTTATCTTAGACGTCTTACCTTTCTGTTGTCTTCAACATAAGACCTAAGAAAATATCTATAATATTTCTCCTTGTCTTCCTGAGAAGCCAATTTTTCGAACATATCTTGACCAACAGCAGCAGGACAAGAAGGTTCGGGACATCTAAGCATCAAGCAACCTGGGCCATCATTGATGGTTGTGCTGATATAACCTATGTAAGTATAAAAGTCAAGGTATCAGAAAAGAAACGTTCTAGCAGAAAACAGTAACTTAATTCCACACATTTCAGGCATGGAAGAAACTAAGCTTATTAAATTTATAGGCCAATATCTTTGAAACTGTGTAAGTAGAATACTAACTAGAATATACGCTCTGATAAATCCAACGAAAATTACAAATTTAACACTCCCGGTTTCCTAAAAAAGCTACAGATCTAAGCATCTACAAGGAAAAGAAAAAATGTGACGTACCAGTCCAGCATGTAGGGCAGAAAGGATGACCACAAGCAACCGATAAAATTTCTTCAGGAAGAAAGGATTCAAAGCATATTCCACATGTAAGCTAAACATCAAACCATGCGTCAGTGAAACGAGAATTGCCAAGCAAGATATATAGAACAACAAATCAAAGGAATTACTTCTCCGTCATCAGGTGTTGTGACAACAGGTCCCTCCAATATGCCAACAGTTCTCCGAACTCTCTCCTCATCCGCAAACCATTCATCATGAACTTTACTTACACTCCTAAAATGACACATTCCTCAGGCATTAGGAAACTATGGGGACATCGATATGTACATAACCAAAAACATAGGAAACAGCGAGATTAATAAAAAAAATTACACAATAAGTGTCAAGGGAATTTACCAGTGATAGTGAAGAAGCAAAATGATTGCTTCAACCTGGCTTATGGAGAGGACCATGGAAACTCGTCCAATATCATCCTTCTGATGCCTGCGAATATCTTCTTCTTTGAGAACAACATAATTTACCTGGAAGCACTCATCATTACAACAACAACAATGAGTCAATGGTTACAGTAAAACAAGACCAAATGTGAAACTAAGAAATAGAGAACTGTCTATCAGCCATGCCATAACTCCTGTATATTACTGGAAACACGAACGATTAAACTAGGAGCTTGGAACCAGGATAAGCATTGCAAGCGAAAGGCAAAAATCTAACTAAAAAGCCTTAAAGCTCAGCATTTCCCATTAAAGCCGGAACAAATGAGAAAACCACTAATCTGATAAAGAATAAAGTAAGCTCAAAACGGCAAAAAAGTCCAAACTTTAACAATTAGCAGTTCCTTACTATCAAATGAAGTAATTAACAAAGAGCCATAGACTGATTATCCTTACAAAAAAAAACACAGCTTTCGACATTTGCCAACTCAAAAAGCAAGTGACACATAACAAGTTCTAAAGACAATTAATTCCAAAAAAAAAAAAAAAAACGAACAACGGCGCAAGTAAGAAGTCGACGGAAATGTCAATCTGTAATTAAACCCACCTGAGAGCGTCGAGAGGCGATCATCGCGGAATCGTCGACGTCTTCCTCAACGTACGCAAAATCGGGTTCATCACCATCGCTGTCGTTGTAATCATCGGTCCCGCCGCTGTTATAATCATCATCTCCCGACTCCATATCGTGGGCATCGAGCATGTCGTCTTCGGAATCCATGATCGGCGAAATCCCAAAGAAAAAAACTTGTCCTATTCTCCTCAAAAGCTTGAGATTTAGAGAAATGAGACGAAACCCCTCTTCCCTTGTAGCTGGGCAAAGTAGGGTTTGGGTTTCAATAGCCAAAAAAGGTTCCTGCTTTATAGAGGAGAGAGAGTGAATCGAAAGGGAAAGTAAGCTACTTTACAAAGGTAAGGAAATGGAAATGGAGCTCCGATAGTTTGATCGAGAAATTGTAGGTAAGATTTTGGATCGCTGGGTTCACGATTCAGAAAATCGAGTAGATGAGATATGGACTTGTTGTACCACCACTGTATTTATTTTGCTGGACTTCATTTTCAGTAGACGGCAAAATTTAGATTTTTATTACAAAAATAATAATAACTTGCAAAAGCTTTTCTAAACACAAAATTGATATTTTCCTTTTCTGAGATCATCCATTATTAGTAATGTAACTAGTGTATGACCCGCATAGCAGTGCAGTGCGAGATTATGTTTTTGTTTTTTTGCTTTTTTTCTTCTTTTTGTAACATGTTTTAATTTTAGTGTTAATTTAAGAGTTGTATGTTTTTTTATGTTAAAATTGTCAAGTATATTGTTAATTTGAATCTAAATTTTTGTATTAAGTGATTCAAATTTTGATGTATTAATTTGACTGTCTTTATTTATTAATAATTAAGAAAAATAAAATACAACAACCAAACACATGTCCAGACAATAAAAATATTACATCATGGTTATGTTATAACTGTTATACCAACTTAATCCATAATCTGAATAGTTCCAAACTTTTATATACTCTTGAACAAAATATGTTTGTGGTTCTAGTTTAATAAAATGAAAAATACATTTATGGATAGACTCAAAATCATGTAGTGACATTATGTAGAACCCGAAACAGAAAAGAATCAAGGAAAGAAGTGTGTTGTGTTGTCGACATATGATTCTTTTTTCAACGATAGTAAAATTATTTGTAAAAACATATGTCCAAAAAAAAAAAAAAAATAACCAAACACCTGTCAAAATAGATGTCTTCCGTAGAATACTACTGTGCGAATCTTAGTCTTATGAATGAATTGTTTTCCATGTTCCATTTGCTCTTTTTGCTCGTTAATTTTGTTTGCTTATGAGATTTCAGTTTTTTACTCTCCGAAACCATTATCAATTGCTAAACTCTACAAAATATTTTTTTAGATTGCTTCAATTTAGAGAAGCATGAGAGAAATCGTGACAATATAATTTAGGAAATCTGCAAACTTCAGTGACAACCAGATCTGGAATTCTCAGGTCAGTAAGCAAATTCTCCATATGATCTTCCTGCCATGTCGATTTCCAGTTATCGTTAAAGTGGATTATGGGTTTAATTTGTTTGTGACTTTCATTACAAAAGTCTTGGTTTTTTTGTTTTATTTTATTTAGTATCAAAGTTGCTTCGATTTGGTATTATCGCTAGTTTTTTTTATTATTCTTTGCAGATTTTTAATAGAGAATGTATAAAACGGAAATGTTAGATTATGGTATTATCTAGAGAATGCATAAAATGGAAATCTTTGATTATGGTATTATTAATTCTAAAAGGAATTGATTGTTGGTTTAATTGAACCAAACATTGGTTTGATTTAAGTGATATTTTAGATTACTAAATTAACCCTCACTAAACCTGTTTCCAAACAGATTATCTTCACAAAAAGAGATGGTTTTTTGGTCCAAAAAAATAGATGTACTTCTCGATTAATAGTAAAGAGATATAAAATTTGTCAGTAATTAACTGTAAATCTAGGAAAATAAAATGGTTGAGTTATAATTTTGATGTATATCCTACAATATATTAAAGGAGAAACTTTTTGGCTGACGTGGCGAGCCCACAATTTTTTGGGGTATTTTTGATTTTTAAAAAAAGAAAATTGCTAACTCTATTGCCCAACATTGTCTAGGCACGCGGACCTGTAAGCGACCCATTAACATTAAAAAAAAAACCCCGATATTTAAGTCTTTAACCGAAAGGAAACAAATTTTCAGCGCACTAACGCGGTTTTTAACCAAAAGGAAACAAATCATCGTATTAATTGCCTGTTTTTATTATTGCATTTAAGTAGTTAAGATTTTCGTGGTTGTTAGTTATATAGTATCTTCGATTATAGCACACTAAGGAATTCTTACTAGATTTCAATACAACCGATATTTGTAATTGAGCATAACTATAGGCTGAAATTAATGTATTTCCTCAATAACTTGCGTGCTCTCCAAATAAAATATTTAATTAGATTTAACCTACTCGAAATCAGACTACTTTGTATCATTTCTATATAAAACAGCCAAAACTCCAATTATTTTTTCACCGAACATAATGGTGGCAGCTATGTTCAGAAAACTAGCCTCGATCCGTAGCCGATTCTACGGCCGGAAACTCGCTCGGCGCCAACCTTCCGTGACAAATAAGGATGATCGGCATTATTATACGGTGACCCGAGTTTTGGCCACGTAACACGTGGAAAAAAAAGATCGACGTGGAATTTCATGGTGATCATCGTCGAGATTATGATCATATTGATGGTGATGATCATCGTAATCAACATTCATGAAGGTTGAAGGTCGACGGTCGTTTTAAAATTAGATTTTCATGGTTGTAGACTGTGGTGGTGGTCTTATTGTTGATATGCGGGGCTGAGGCTCAGAAGAGGGAGGGCTTCACGGAGAGTAGGAGAAGGAGGCGTTAGTGGCGGCGGTGATGTGGCCGTTGTGAGGGAAGAAGAAGAAGGAGGAATTAGAGTAATGCATGGTGAAAATGATTGGACTTGAACCAGTTTGAAGAAATTGGAATAAGGATCAGTCATAGTGAAGAGAGTGAGACGAGGGATATACAGTAGTTTTTAGTCTTGTGGAATTATCATTTTACAGAGATGAGACAGACTGATGGAGATGGATATTCTATCTACGAGATAAATTTCCATTTTCTGAATGAATAAAAAATAAATCTATACAAAATTTATTTCATATAAGTGTATTACACTATTACTCAATGCTTCTAGACAAAAGATATTATGCACGTTATAATTTGTACTTGAAAACTATAACACTCCATATAAATTACATTGGTGTTATAATACAGAACAAGTATAGAAACGTATAAAACGAAAGTTATTTGAAATTAATGTCTCTTCTACGTTGTTGATCAAAAGTCCTTTATCCAAAAGCTACAAGCTTAATTGCGCTAAAGAAATATCTATGTGCAAGGAAACAAATAACAGTATTAATTGCCTGTTTTAATTATTCCATTTAAGTAGTTAAAACTTTCTTAGCTCATAGAGTCATAGTATCAACCTCAATAGATATGAGACAGACTTTGTTAGTCCGGCGTGGTAATCAAAATTGTCTAAATTTGAAACAAATATTAGTCCCAAAATAATATGAAAAGTATTTTTAATAATTTACATTCAAAATGAAAAATATTAAAGTTCACACAACCCCGCGCATTAGGCGCGGGATATCACCTAGTTCTTTGTAAAATAGCTAACTCAACTCAAATTTGTAAAACATGGGAAAGTGCATGAATATTGTAGAAGTTGATTTAGGATGTTTTTAAAAAAAAAAATCTTCTTCCCACGTTTCTAATTTTTTTTTTCTTTTTTGCATTTTTTTATTTTTTTATTAATTCTATTCTAATTTTATACTTCCAATAATTCATACATTAAATTATATATTATATCAATGTTTTTGAATAATATCATTGCAAAATATGTATTTTAAAATTTTTATACCATAGTTCTTTTTTAATTATAATAAATATATATAAAGTTATAAATTGGTATATATATATATTTATAAATTGATATATATATATATATGTATAGTTATAATTATATAAATAGTTATAAATTGATATAAATTTAATGCCTAGATCAATATTAAATAGATATAATATATATAATTATAAAAGGCAAACATATATAAATATATATGATAAATAGTTATAAATTGATACAAATTTAAGGCTTATATCAATATTTATTTTATTTATTTTTTTGTAGTTAAATTTATGATAAATGTCAAATTATTTTTAATAATACATATTGCAATTTATACCACATAAAAGTTACTAATCAGCTGTTTTGAATATTAATAATTCATATTTATACAGCAAATTTACCACAAAATATACCGTTTCTATCACATAATTTTTACTCTAACTTATATCGAATTATATTATTTCTTCTAACTCAACAATAATATCACATGTCACCTTTATATCGAATTATATTATTTCTTCTAACTCAACAATAATATCACATGTCACCTTTCAGCTGCAACTTATAAATGAAAAGCAATAATCATACGTCGATTGTTTTACTTGTGAGAACGAAACGTCTTTTTTCGTCTCTTATCAAAACAGCAATTAAGAACGAAATGTGGTTTGATATTTGTGTAATAGCACCTTTAACTGGCCCACAGCTTCTTTCTCAGACAACAAGTTACGTGTTGCTTTTGGTGTATTATGTCTAATTAATTTGGTAGTTCTTTCTAGTAGATGTGACAGTTTTTTTGTTTTTCCTGTTTCAAACTATTATAAAAATTGCAAGTGGAAAACTTGATAAAATCATCTTTTGAAATGAAGACTTTCTCAGACCCAATATTTTTCTATATATATTTAATGAATTCAAACATTAAAAAGATGTATAGTCGAGTTTTTATAAATGATGTTTAACAGCCTCGTCCTCTTAGCTGTTTAAACTGAAATCCGCACTGGTTATATATTTATTTGTAATCAACAATTAGCCTCGATTAATCGTCATGATCAAGGCCTGAATCACTAGCATCCTCGCTTTGTGGTGGCCTTTGAGAACTTGAAGCAGGGACAACATTAGTTAAACCATCCTCAAGATCTCTTACCAGACTCTCGTAGTGATTTCGCGTTATGCTGTTATGAAACAGAAACAAAAACAAAAAAAGAATTCAGGTGAAGGGCTTTAGCTGTTGGATATTGCTTGGAGTACAAGAAAAAAAGGAGAGAAATTAAAACCTAGTTAGTCTAGGTAACTTGATGCTGAATTTAGTAAAGTCCTCGGATGGTTCCTCCGCGTCAAGAAACGTCTGCAGTTTATTCTCTGCATAGTGACAGAGCTTCTTTAAAGGAATCTCCGCATTCACTGATCAACAAAGACTTGTTAGCTTTATCTTTCAAACAATTCAAAGTTGTGAATCTGCATTTGCACACGGATACAGACCTTGCTTATGCTTCAAGAAAGCTTGCTTCTCGACCTCATCATCTCTAAGGTAATATTCATAAGCATTAGTCCATTTCAGGACCCGTCTACATTCCATGATCTGCATTGTATGTATGCATCACTTTAATACTGTCGGAAATTCAAACCAAAACACGCTAGTTTAAGTTTGGCTAACCTGAGACCAAGCTTCTCCAATGAACTGAAGCTGCGGTACAGTTGCTAATTGTATGTTACTTAGATGCGGAATCTGGTAAAACGGTTGAGAAAAAAAATAAAAAACTTGCTTCACTTTAATATACAGAGACTGAAACAGAACTATGATGATAAAGACAACATAGATCTTTCTTACAAGATCAGTGTGTAGTCGCTTCAGATATGCTTTTGCTTGTTGCATCAACTGCCCAAAAACCAACTCAAAATAAATCAATGCATTTTTCATAAGTGAATAATGGGACTTGAAGTTCATGTAAAAGTGCATAGACAGTATACCGATTCATTACTCGTCCAATATTTATAACAGTCTCTGTATCTATATGCAGCAGATTCTGCCATTTTCTGAAAATCAGTCTCTCCACACTACAAAACATAAGCAAAAGTAAGCTATACGAAATATCAAAATAGACATATCAGTTGAAACACAAAGGAACAAACTTTTCAGTGATCAGACAAAGTACCGAGACGGGAACGAGGTTACACATGTATAAAGAGCACCCAGTTTCTTCCCCGTGTTCAGTCCAGTCCTTGCGGCAGTGCCTGCAGATAAAATTACATGAAACAACTTAAAGGTATTGGATCGTGATATTAACCACAAGACACTAATTAATGGAGAAATAAGAGATCAGTTCACATAAAAGTATATTACCAACAGAAATCATGGTTACAAGGTGGTAAGCATGTCATCTTCAATGAACAATCTTGATTTTCTTCTATCCTTCGCTTACAGTTAGGACAAGGCACCGTATTGGCCAGTACCCTAAAATCACACCAGAAAAGACTATTAACTTTTTCAAGATTCAAGCTTTATATATTGAAATGGAAAATAGATATCCAAAATTTTGTTTTACCAGATTGAGCTTTGGTTATGGAAAGTGTTCATTGCTAACCATTTTGCTGCTGATCTACAGTCCACAGGACTGTGAGCCTCCTCGCTGCACTGAAGCTTAAATTCAGTTACACTAACTTAAAAAAAAAAAAAAAATTCAATTATTCAAATCCAAAAAACTCACATTCCAACAGAATCTAAGCAAACAGAGACAGGAGACATCGGAATTTCCAGAACGAGAACCACGATCAATTGCGAAGCTACACCCCGAGGCAGGACACCATTTCATCTAATGCCAAAAATCAATGAGATTAATCATACCCTTAATCAAGCAACAAATGGTTTTTAATTTCCCTTTTGTACCGTTTTGCTTTCTTCAACGTAAGATCTAAGGAGATATCGACCGTACTTAGACTTCACTTCCTCCGAAGCAAATCTCTCGATCATGTCTCGACCAACAGAAGCTGGACAATCTTTGTAAGGACAAACCAGCCACACATTTATTTCAGCAGGTGGACTTTCACCGATGATTTTGTTGATATGCCCTATAAAATTACAGGTCAATATACATCCATCGACAAAGAATTAGAAGAAACATTCGATTCTAACGAGATTATACTTGTCCAGCAGCAAGTGCATACACGATGGCCACAAGAGACCGATGCAGACCTCTCAAGTAGGTGTGATTCCAAACAGACTCCACAAAAGAACTACACGAACATTGTGTTAATTTTAGATTCGGACCTAAAGAAGAAGTAGAACAGAAACACCTGGATTCAAAGATCGTTAATTACTTACTTCTTTGTCATCAGAAGGTTGATCAGGTGGTCTGTAGAATAAGCCAACCCTTTCTCTAACTCTTTTAGCATTATCAAACCATTCCTCGTGAAATTCACTAACTCTGCTGAGTCTATAAGAGTAAAGAAACAGAGAGATCACAAAAGGTTTCTTGTAGAAGAAGAAACAATAATGAAGAACGCAAGTTACAACTTTTTACCGGCGAAAGAGAGGTAGCAGAAGTGTGGCTTCAGCTTCGGTTATTGAGAAAATATCTGAAAGACTTTTAATATCATTTTCCATACGCCTCCGGATATCTTCTTCTGCTAGAACAGTTATATAACTCTGTTCGACAAATGTTTCGGTCTGATCATCTTCTTCAGGTGCGTCGTACCACTCCTCCTCGGATCCGATATCGAGCTTATCCATCCTTATGATTTCGGAAATATCCATACGATAATAAGATTACAGAAGAGAAGTCTCAATACTTTTTCACCCTTTTTATAAAATTCAGTTAAAGAAGATCAAGTCTTGCCACACAAAAAAAGAAGAAGAGAAGACCAAAGACTTTAAAATTCTTTATAATATAAGAACAAGTCAGTTACCCAATAGAATCTTGATACGTGGCATTTAATTCAAACTTAGAAATCTAGAAAAAAAAATCCAAAAGATATGCTTTTTTTTTTGGTAAGTTTCATCGAAAAATACAAACATGTTAGTTTGAGATGTAAATTGTGCCGTGCATAACACGGGTCATAATACTAGTATTGTAGAGTATATTATATAGAGGTGCAAATACTTAGCAATTTCTCTTACGGGTTGTTATTTAATCATGTATTTAAAATCAATTCTATAGGTTTTATAATCCTTTAGGAGTTAATTATAAAATCTCTACAATATAGTTTGAATTCTGTTTAAAATAATTTACTCATGAAACTTCATTGGAATCCATTTCAAATGACTCAATAAACAAAGATTTTAAAAGTCATTTACCTTTTGAATAATACTATATTTTAAAACAGGATTTTAAATCTTGATTGAATAACACTATATTTGAAAATCTATTAATGATGAATTACAAATAAGATATCCAATAACACTGGATTTAAAAACATAATTTATAATCATTAATTGAATAACACTAGATTGTGATTATATTTTAGTTTATTTCAAATACAACATCCAATAAACCCCCTTTAATTTTATGACAAGTAATGTCTCTGTTTCTTATCTTCTAATCCATATATTGTAGATTTTGAAATTTATTTTAATACGTTTAAATGGGAAACCACACTTGTTCTACATTCCCTTAAACAAAGAGTTTACCAGAGACCATTTGGATACATTTTAGAGCATTTTAAAACGAGATGGTTGAGAAGAGAAAACTACATATACTTTAAATTATTTCATATATGGTTAAATTTTAAGATTGACTTTGATAACAATCAAAAAGTCAAGTAAGAAAAACAACCATACATGTTGGGAAAGTCATAAATGCAATTGAGAATAATATATGTCCTCCATCTCTTCTGAGGTCGGTCTCCGTAGAGACAGTATCTACAGGGGTGAGATGAAAGAAAAGCCAAATTTCACCAATTATAGCTAAATCGAGTTTTTTTTTTTTTTTTTTGTCAATATATAATAACATGTAAGTAAATTTACGGCAGCTCCAAATTCTTAAGGCGGGTCCGTGTAAGATTGAACCGAGTCCACTATGCATCAAGGAATATACAACTGGAGACATTGTGAATTAGACGCAACGTCCAAAGAATTTGTCATACAATACAAGTTTGTTGGACTTGTCTCTTTTACTCGAGTGAAACTTCGGTTGATTAATCAAGAATCCAGATTTGGCTATGCCGAGATCAGACATAGTTTTTTACTGCTATGAGTAATATATAAATAAAGCACAGCATTTGTTACCGAAGTAACTGAATTTTGTTTTTTTTGGCTCAAACATCAACTTATATATTCATCCAAACATGATAGTACCGAAGTAACTGAATTAGAGACCAAATCCATTTGTAGTGCGTTTAATGTATGGACATTTAAGAAAAAGAAAAGTCAGACGATAGAAGAAAAACGATGCTTTGATTCATATCTTCCCATACATATAACATATCTCAGTAGTATTTTTCCCAAAACAAATACTCCTTAGACCATCTCCATTGCTAAAACCCATTTTGGGTTTTAAGCATTTTTTTATTATAAATTTTCCATCAAAGATTGTTAAGAAACTTGCTATTAGATTTTAAATTTTAGTTGCTCCATTGGTAAAACCCTTATTGGGTTATTAAGAAATAAAAATTACTATTTTAAAAATTATTATGCTTAAGAAATAAAAAGATTGCAATTTGAATGCTATGTGTTGAATCAAAATAAAAAGATTGCAATACTAACAAGAAGAAAATAAACTATAATCAAAGCAAAAGTGTTGAATGCTATGCCTTGTATGAAGATGGAGCTTGTATACCTCCAGTTAAGATTGCAAGATCATCCAAGCAGTGGCTCTTGCGCTCACCGGAGGAGCTTTAACCAGAGCTTTTGCGGTTCTCTCAATACCACGAGCAACTTTGATGGGATTTGTTCTAGCAGAAACCACCTGAATAGAACAAGACATTAGATGAGATCATTCACAAGACAAAACCGCACATGTAATCATGCATCATCCACTTGTATAAATCATAATGGGAATTAAAGCAAGATAAGAGATCAACTATGCAAGAGAATGTAAGACCACTTGTCCAACAATGTTCATATATTAGTCTGTGCTTTTATGCAGCAATCACAGCGGGCAATTATGGATTCATAAAGTGAGAAGACCACATGCCAGTCGTGCAGAGCCATTACACCCGGCCACTGCTGCTCAATTGGTGTTCCTAGCAATCTCCAGCAGCCAAAAAGAACAATGGGTTAAACATAAAGTCCGTATATTAGATTGCCAAAAGAGAAGCCTCATGATCCTAAATCAGTTTCACGAAAACTGCATTCTTTTAAACTGGTTCATGTATTAATATTAATTAATATTAGTAGTATTTCAGTAGTATATAAAAATCTCAGTAGTATTTTATTTCCGTAATAGTGACGCATGTAACCCTTTTTTACTCTTTTAGGGTTAAAGTGGAAAAAGCGTTAGATCATGTGGATCCCACAAGTGTACAAGTGTCTCCGTTGTGGCTCGCAAGTGTGCAAACTCAATTACTTATGCTTTTTAGAAGAAAACAAAATATATAGGAAAATAAAAAACATTAATAGCAATAGTGATTCCTAATCGCAATACCATACTAACGGTGACATTCAAATCAAACACTAAAAAAAAATATAAATAATTGTAAATCCCGGTATTGATTTTGTTCATCTCAATGTCCTCGTTGAATATTCTCTCAGTCTTCTCGGCCTCGTTGATCTTGTTATTGACGGCAAATTTCGTTTCATCATAGACCATCTATTTGTAATATGTTGATTTAAGCACCACCAATTATAATCACATGAAACCAGTCTTTTTGTAATATGTTGATTTTAAGCACCACCAATTATAATCACATGAAACCAGCCGATGTATGATGGATACTATATTTGGATGAGAGCAACAGAGGAGAACTGTGCTAACAAAAATTAAGATGATGTATAAACAACAATAAAGTACAATTGCTTTGCTTGAATGGTTGTGATCTAGTGTTTAATAAGATTTCACATGTAAACATGCATGGAAAATGGACATAAATGTAGTGATCAAATATGGACCGTATATAAATAATCGTGAGCTTCCAACAATAATGATGTGACATTGTTTGTATTCTTCTCCTACCACCTAAATTATTGGAGTGACAAAGACAGGCCACGTGGGTTTGTTGGCCTATATTCCATCTTCCATTTACGGATCTCTCCGCTCGTTAGTCGCCACGTGCCCCCAAACAGTAAGTCCAACTGTATATTTTGGTGTCAGAACGAAGCCCTTACAAATGACAGTGTTTCACATCCAAAATGTCATATTCATATGTGTACGTGACAATTACATTTGCAGTTCTCAATCATCATCATCATCATGGGATGGGATGTACATACAGCTCATTGCGGCTTTTATAAGTAACAAACCACACAGTTATATAAGGAAACCGAGTGAGAGAGAGAGAGAGAGACTCAGAGAAAAGAAAAAACTGAGAAGAGAGTGAGTGATGGGTTTTGTACGCTGCAAATCATCAGATCCATGGCAATACTCTTCTTCCCTACAGAGATCAGAAGCCGAAGCATCTAGCAATGCATTCGAATGCGTCGGCGATGACAATAAAGCGGGAATCCACGAAGCGTGGGCTGAGATCTCGACCCGGAGATCATTTGGCTCCGGCGACGGAAGTTGGAAGAAGCTGGAGAGGAAGAAGAGCCAAGTGTTGCTGGAGGGCTACGTGGAGACTCTTGCCACGTTGGATAACCAAGACGATCTGACGAGATCCAAGAGTTTGACCGATGATGATTTGGAAGATCTCAAGGGTTGTTTAGATCTCGGTTTTGGTTTCAGCTACGACGAGATCCCCGAGCTCTGCAACACTCTACCTGCTTTAGAGCTCTGCTATTCCATGAGCCAGAAGTTCTTAGACGACAAGCAGAACAGCAACAGATCATCACCGGAAGGTTCGTCGGTGGACGAATCTCCGTTGCATTCACCGGCGACGGCCACTCCGATTGCCAATTGGAAGATCTCTAGCCCTGGTAAATATCTCATCCTGAAAACTGCTGTGTAATTGGTTTTGTTGCTTAGTAGCTAGTGTGAACAAGTGTTATAGGTTATGAGGAATTGAGACATCTCTCGTTCCTGATACAGAGGCCACAAATCTGACTGAGAATGTTTTCATTTTGCTGTATTCAGGTGATAATCCGGATGATGTGAAAGCTAGGCTCAAATACTGGGCACAAGCCGTTGCCTGTACTGTCCAGTTGTGCAGCTGAATCAATCATGAACAATATATAATATATAATCTCAGCCATTGTTAGCTCAGGAGGAGATCTCGGAAGAAGTTAACCCAACACCAACAAAGGCAACGATGATTCTCACTTAATATCATGTATGTGTAGTAAGTTAGTATCTAGTCTAATGATTTTATGAAACGGAAACAAAGGTATCAGTGAATAAAACATGAATAATTCTTTCTCATAACCATGCTACTCTCAGCATCTAAGAGCTTCACATCTGACATCTTTCTATCTGGATTCGTGTCCTTATGCAGTTATTTTTAAAGAGCATTCATTTCACCCACCTGACTGGTTATGGACTTACTGAGGTAACTAATCTAACTGTGCCCTGTTAACTGAGTGTGATGCCATACCATTTCGAGAATGAATGTGTGTTAAGCATCAGTGCAAAGATTATTCCATGTGAGAGGGATTGTTGTCCTTGTGCAGTGGTGAGAGACATGTGTTAACCAGAGCTATCACTAACTAGTTATGGACCTCTGCTTGCTGAGGTAACTAGATCTGACTCGTTCCATCCTACCATCCTCTGACTCGTTCCATTTCCATGAATCTGTGGTGAAGCTTACCATCTTGTGGGCTGAATTGCCTATGTTGGCCATGCTACTTGATCTTTTGAAGCATCGAGTGGGAGGAAAAGGACAATAGATGTATATGAGATATTATGTTATTTCATCATCTTCGTTTTTTTCTTTTCCATTAATTAATCAAACTGACGAAAAAATGGATGGCTGATGACAACTATCCTGTGTGCTCAACATGGCGACTGAAGTTTCTTTTGGTTATTGTACAAATCTGCTTAAAATGTAGTTCTTAGAAGTTTTAGATACCACAGTTCTAAGCCCTTTCTAAACAAAACACATGAATCAGACTGCAACAAATCCTCTTTATGGCCTAATTAAGAGGACACTGCAAAGAACATATCTGGTTTCAAAAACACTAAGGGTAGATTGCTATATCAATGTCTGAATCAATTTTGTCACAACATTTAAAAGTAAGTATTCTACATTGGTTAACAACAGACCACGAAAGTGCCTTATAAAACCCAAATATATCCTTGTTTTCAAACTAGATTTGCAAGACTTAACTAATCCTTTGGGTCAATGTTGCTCTTCGTTTGACTGAAGCTCCTTGTGACTTGTAACATTTGTAAAGGCAGACACATTAAAGTCTGTCGAGGTCGTAGCAGAAGCGTGGGTCAGTGAAAGAGGTACACAAACTGCTTAACAAAGGTATTGGGTTCGTCAAGTCCAGCCAATCAACATTCAGCAATAGACCAGATGACTACAACTCTAGAAACTTGAGACCAACACGAACAATCAGACAACCCGCTTTACGTTAGAATCTAAGAAGCAACCAAAGTTGCTAAATACTTCAAGTCTAAGCAACTTATCAGCAATGACTGTCATCTCCATTCGCGGCAAGATAGAATGAAGACCACAAGACACCTCTTACAAGCTAGTCATTCTAAAAGCAGTTTTGCTGTGCTAAGATTAACAATTAACTGTTCTGTTGTAACCAGGATCGGATCTACACTTAAAAATAAACTTTGCTCATTACCAAGAGAAGATGATTACCGTATCTAAGTCCCTAGTGAATCAAATAAGGATCAGCTCCCTGTCTTTCTCACTTGTGACGATATGGTAAGCCAGTTATCTTACCTTCCATTTTATTTTCACAATTCTTTCTCTGCAATAGAACTGTTGGATTTAGCTTGTATGTTCTTCTTTTACTGATCTGATTAGTTTGCCCTCTCTCCGTGGATCTTTTCTCTTTGCTTGTATATGATGCACAAATGCGGCTATTATGTCATGAAGTTTCGGAGGAAGCTTGCTTGTTGAAGAAACATTATGACCAGCATCTTTCAAAGCCCGAGCAACATCCTTTTGGGCTTTCTGGAAGTGCACATTACACAGGGCAGGAACAGTCGATGCAAGTGTTGGTTTTGGACACGTTATTGCTTTTGACTGAGCTCTGCGTATACAATATAGCAACACCGAGTCAGAATAGAGCTGCTTAAGTTATCATCACATGCTATTTGCACTTGACTAATACAAAGTTTTATCATAGTCAATTCCAGCTCCTTATGCAAATTTTATTACATTCAAAACAACGCAAGGTGTCTACAATGACAAAGAAGTGAATTTCACACCATGACAACATTTTTAATAGAATCCACCATTATGTATGTATGTGATTCAAAAGTTATTGGGAACTGGGAACGAACCTTTTATTGACGTAAGTACAAGACGTGTAAAGTTTCTGTTTTTTATCGGAGAGAATATGAAGCTGACAGTAATTGGTGAGAGGCATAGCCTTGGATTTGCATCCGTTACCACAAGCCACACAGTTTCCTCCTTTCAGATTTATATCACCTTTAACGCCACCATTGTTGTTATCGTTGTCGCCGCTACCTTCAACGGCAATTTCATCACCCTCAGTCCCAACCCTACGTCTCTTGTTATGTTGATGACTATCCTCTTTGAAAGGACTAACACCATGCTTCCAGTAATACTCTCTGTGTTGCGCCTTGAGATCCTCCATTAGAGCCCAGTAATGGTCTCTATAGCATTTAGCGAGCTGCTTCAGGTTGTGCGATCGCCGCCTTAGAAGCTCCGGACGGGTGAGGTGTGTGGAAAGTCCGAGGATCTGATCCTCCACCGCCATCGAAATCGGTGAATTCGACGTCGACGTTGAGGCGCTTGTCGTAGGTTTGTTAGGGCTTCGAAATTGGGATTCTTCCGCGACACCGGGTTTCGTTGGGATTGAGGCAGTGGTCGGAAAAGGGTGCCTTGGGGGTTTGGAAGAAGAAGGATTTTGCTTTGGAGCAGACGCCATTGTCACTGTTGGAGAGAGAGCGAAGAAAGAGGAAAGCGAATTGGCAGCAGAGAGAATAAAAACTAATTTTCTCTTTTGGGAAAGTGAAGTGAAATTATGTTTTACCATATACAAAAAGGCCTAACTAAAGGCCCATACAAACTATTATAGGGCCTATCAAAGCTAGATCGAATCGAATTAATCCGTATCTAACCGGTTTGTTAAACCGGAGAGACTCTCAGCTGGTAGGCTGTCGGTGGAAGGTTCCACTTCACTTAAGAAGGGCCCACAATTCGTACCAGCCTGTCTTCTCAAACCGACACATTCGTCCCACCAAACGCAATCTTCACCGTTGATTCTACTAATCCAACGGTTGATAACGACCGCTGATCCGTCACCCGCTTTAGTTTAGTCCTTCCTCTCTCTCTTTCCCGAGAATCTCTTATTTCCTCAGCAACGAATCAAAAGAGAAGTTTTTGAAGCACAGCTAGTTTTCTCGGTCTCTCTGGATCTAGCTGATCGGCATTGCAGGTAAACGCTTTTCCTTCAGTTCTTCGGTCTAGTTTTGGTAACAATTCAGCTTATCTCCACTTGGGAAATTTTTATTTGGCTGATTCATTTATTGATTTCGTCATCTCACAATCTCTGATCTGCATTCACATTTTGAATTCTCCACTAATCTTATACATCAATCAAATCCAATTTGGTTTGATATAGCTCAATCTACCGCTATTAGGGGTCAGCCTTAGTGTTCTTTGTTTTTAGTTACTAGAGTTCCATGTTTTTGGTTTGGTTGAATTCCAGATTTTCAGCTTAATAGCAAGTTGTCGAATTTCTTGTTGAGCTTAGATCTATATTGTCAGACTTTAATTGTATTTTTTTTTTCTTTTGCGACTAATGAATGTTAAAACGCTGAAATCCAAATCCATTTCTTGATAGCATGTTCAGGTGTAATACAGGAAGAATGAAAAGTTTCAATATTTGCCTGGCTAATTACTTCTTTAATATGATCTTGTAGCTGAGACTTGCTCCATAGTTGTAAGCCATGGTGTCGATCCGGAGTGGTTCAGTCGTGATTCTGGTTCTGCTGGCTGTGTCATGTCTGGCTTCGGTTGCAAATGGGGAAGACAAAACGATAAAAAAGAAGAAGGTGAGGGGACAGACGGTGTGCACACAAGGATGGGAATGCGTGTGGTGGTCGGTCTACTGCTGTAACCAGACAATATCAGATTACTTTCAGGTGTATCAGTTTGAGCAACTCTTTGCCAAAAGAAACACTCCTATTGCTCATGCTGTTGGTTTCTGGGACTACCAATCCTTCATTACCGCTGCTGCTCTCTATGAGCCTCTTGGCTTTGGTACCACTGGAGGAAAGCTCATGGGACAGAAAGAAATGGCTGCGTTTCTCGGCCATGTCGCCAGCAAAACGTCCTGTAAGTTTACCACCAAACTCTAAAGCTCTCTTTAATTCTGATAAGCTCCGTAGCTTTGTCTTCTTATTAAGCTTCATGAAAATGGCATTCCGGAGATAGCTTTTGTGGTTTCTTTCTTGTAAGCAGCTTTGCACTAGTATGAGTGTTACTGTGATGTCTTATAGGTGGCTACGGAGTGGCAACAGGAGGGCCTTTAGCTTGGGGTTTGTGCTATAACAGGGAAATGAGCCCAAGCCAATCTTACTGTGACGAGTCCTGGAAGTACAAGTACCCTTGCAGCCCTGGAGCTGAATACTACGGACGTGGTGCCTTACCCATCTACTGGTACACATTTCTCTTCTACAACTGTGAAATCAAACACATTTTGCATTCTTATGTATTCATTTGAGGGATCATCCGACGACGCTAAGTATCTTGCTTGTGTTTAATATGAAGGAACTTCAACTACGGTGCAGCCGGAGAAGCCCTGAAAGCTGATCTCTTGAACCACCCCGAGTACATAGAGCAGAACGCGACGCTCGCCTTCCAAGCTGCAATCTGGAGATGGATGACACCAATCAAGAAAAATCAGCCCTCAGCTCACGACATCTTTGTTGGAAACTGGAAACCTACAAAGAACGACACTCTGTCCAAACGTGGTCCGACTTTTGGAAGCACCATGAACGTCTTGTACGGAGAGCTCACATGTGGTCAAGGTGACATCGATCCAATGAACAACATAGTCTCACACTACTTGTACTTCCTCGACCTCTTGGGTATTGGAAGAGAAGACGCCGGACCAAACGAGGAGCTCAGTTGCGCCGAGCAGAAAGCATTCAACCCTTCAACCGCACCTACCGCTTCCTCTTCGTAAGTATCCACATTGTTCTCAAGTCTCCCTTTGCTTCGCTCGAGAAGTGTTACGTAATAAGTGAAATTGCTTGTGGTTAAAGAAAAAGTTGTGTGTTTTTGTCTCTGTGGAACTACTTATGCAAACAAAAATTTTATATATTTCATGTATGTAACTAAAACCATATTTTTCATTAATTATTGTATTCGCAGAATGTGTGTAATATAGAGAAAGCAAAGATACTTTATTGTGGTTTTCGAATGATGTTTATATTCGTTTGTTATAAATTCGCTCACGATTGGTTTAATACATAATCCATTTTGTAGGCTATAGATAATAGATCCTCATACAATCGTGATTGTTTTTGTTTAAGGTTTTTATGAATCTGCGCTGCTGAAACACAAGTTTTTTTATTAGAACTAACTAGTAGCTACAAATATTTACATGTGTGTGTGTGGCTACAAAAGAAATGCGAATATTCGAAAAATGGAGTTTGGATTAAGACAAATACTGTAAGTGAGAACGAACCAAATCTGGCAAAATTAAGGAATTTGTAAATTTTAGTGAGAAAGATTTAAGGAAATTGAAAAGTCCACGCTGGAAATAAAAATAAAAATCTATATTATATAAAAATTGAGGCTAAATACCTCTAAAGGTGTCTACATCAGCTTTTATATTTTTTAAACCAATTAAATTATGACAAATCAGCAAAATTTTCAAATTTTAAACAACTAATAATACTTTTCTATATCATCATCTAAGATTAAGAAATTTTCCAAATTTTATATTTTGAATATCAATAAATATCACACAAACCCAATAACTTTCTGCAGAGTCTTATTAACTAGGGTTTTTTACTTTCTGCAGAGAGACGGTAACTCGTTCACCCGAAGAACATTTTATGAGCCATGATGATGTCTCGATTCTTTTCCACTGTTTCCAAAGCCGCCGCCGACACCACCATCTCGAATGCTGCCGCCGCCACTAATGGTAACGACAAATTTTGCGTTCATCTTATTTGTTTCTTTCGTCTCCGCTCTCTCAAAAATTCATTGCAAACTCTATTGCAGCCTCGGTTCCATCTGGGTGCAACAGGATCTGCGAGTGCAAGTTCACCGAAGAAAACTGTATGCGCTTCGCTGTAAGGACTCTGGTAGGTCAGGCGATGCTTTTCACGGTTCTCTCTGTGTTTGAAATAAAGCTTTCAATTGGGCGCCCAATTAATGCACGGATTGTGTATGGTAAACTTTAGTGATACACGCACCTAATGCACGGATTGTGTTAACTTTAATTTTTATTTTAAAATGTAGATTATTGTTCAGCCGGTATGTTTTTTAATATTATTTTGAGATTAATATATGTTTTTAATTTCTTTTATTATTTTTACTGTTCATTTAAAATATTTGCCTTTATATTTAGATAAAATGTGAGTATCTCGTCATTGATTTATAGTGTATTATTCACTATTGGTTGTTTAACATTTCCAAATATTTATGTGAGTCGTTTTCAAAAGTTTAGAAGGTCATATGATTCAATTAAATTTAAGATTTTTAGACTAAATGCTAAAAAAATGTAGCAAAAGCAAACATTTTTAAAAATGCATAACTAAGCATTGGAAAAGAAAATATTATTATTATTACATATTTCACTCAAAATATTTGTGTTGAAGGTTTTTATGCTAAAATTGTTATTCTGCTAATTTTTTACTAAAACTTTAATCTTCAAATTTTTCGCCAACAAATTTTAAGTCAAGAAATTTTTTCAAAATTTTTTTAACATATCCCACATTGTTCTCAAGTCTCCCTTTGCTTCGCTCGAGAAGTGTTACGTAATAAGTGAAATTGCTTGTGGTTAAAGAAAAAGTTGTGTGTTTTTGTCTCTGTAGAACTACTTATGCAAACAAAAATTTTATATATTTCATGTATGTAACTAAAACCATATTTTCATTAATTATTGTATTCGCAGAATGTGTGTAGTATAGAGAAAGCAAAGATACTTTATTGTGGTTTTCGAATGATGTTTATATTCGTTTGTTATAAATTCGCTCACGATTGGTTTAATACATAATCCATTTTGTAGCCTATAGATAATGAATCTGCGCTGCTGAAACACAAGTTTTTTTATTAGAACTAACTAGTAGCTATAATATTTACATGTGTGTGTGTGGCTACAAAAGAAATGCGAATATTCGAAAAATGGAGTTTGGATTAAGACAAATACTGTAAGTGAGAACGAACCAAATCTGGCAAAATTAAGGAATTTGTAAATTTTAGTGAGAAAGGTTTAAGGAAATTGAAAAGTCCACGCAGGAAATAAAAATAAAAATAATATTTGAAAAGTCCACGCAGAAAGGTTTTAGCTAATGGTAGTGTCATATTTGGGTACGTGCGTCAATCTCGCTTTTAATGTCAATCTCGCTCTTACATGACTTCTCTTTAAACTTCAAGGGATCGTCGTTCAAGGTCTGATGTGTCTGAAACTCGGTGGAGATCTTTATGGTACTACAGGCTAAAGATTCAGTGGTGGGATTGAAAATGTGACGGTGCATTCCGGAGGTATTCACGCATTTTGGAGACTGTCCAGTAACATTGCGGAGTTTTAATGTTAAGACCGCTTCTTCACAGCGTGGCATTGAAGGAAGGAATCATTGAGCTCTCGTGCCTGGAATACACCTGTCCAAGGACTTAATCAATAGGGTTGTGAAGAGGGTGAGGTGTAGTCGTCATGTAAACCAAAAAGATTTAGTGTTATAGTTGTATAACTAACTGTCCATAATTATGACCTTTTTACAAGTGTTACTAAAGATTCAAAAGTGGTAGTGACAAAGCTGTATAATTGAGAATTTCCCAAATAAATATAGCTTTTACAAAAAATCAATAGTGTCGATAGAAAAAAGAAATTGATTATTTTTAATTTTGTTTTAAGAGAAATATCCTTTCTATTGGACATTTAAATTAATTCACCTATGCAAAGGCCACAAATTGTATGAGCTTCATCTTATAGGCCCAATAGGATAACGCAGGCCTCAAAGGCCTATTTGAACCTATTTAAATGCACACAAACAAGAGAGAGAGAGAGACACACACACAGAACACACACAAATCAGAGAGAACCCTAATTGTGCCGGCATGCTGAGTCTTGTTCGATCCGGTATCACGCAGGCGACGCGCGGAGGGAGATCGGTTGTGTCTCGCCGCAATTTCTCTTCGTCCCCCCTTGGCAAAGGTAACGTTTTGTTGTTTTATAGATTGATGTCTTGGTGATTAGAAGAAAACAAAAAAAATCGAAAGTGATGATATTTTTATATTTTTGTTCTCTGATCCCGCATGAAATCAATCAAATTCGCTAGGGAAAGTTGTTACTTGTTATAAAGCCGAATTTGCTTTGTTTTTTGTTTGTTTGTTTGTTTGTTTGTTGGTTGGGTCATAAAAAGAATGAGTCTAATCTTTCTGTCATCTGTGATTGTAGAGACCAAGGAAGAAATGGAGAGTGAAGTGCTGAGATCTGATAGAAGAATCATGTTGGCAGCCATATCGTTTGTAACAGCTACATTAGGTATGTATAGTGGCAGAGAAATTCAATATTCCGTTCAAGTTTTCCTCGATGGTAATATTTGTTTCTTTCTATTTAAGGTTACAATTACGGTGCGGATAGAAATAAGGCTAGGAAGGAACAGGTATATGTATAAGCCATTGAATCATGACTTTGTGACCATTTCTATTATTTAATCTTCGTCATCTCTGTATCTTCTTTCAGGAGACTGTTGGAAATTCGTAGATAATTACCGGAGGATAATTTGTATCTTCTTTCATTTGCTCTTCTGTTCTTGATTGTTTTGTATCACATGATTGTCAATTTCACCAAATTTTATTGTTGAATCTCTAGTAGTGAATTGATTATTAACTTACATAATCTTTTCTTCATATAACATTCTCAGAGAGAATTCTACCGGTGTAATTGTTTCTCTTTAAGATAAAGTTTAGTATATAACAATTTTCATGAAAGCGTCGTATAGGATTCTATCAAATAAAACATGAGTAAATATATCTAATACATTCATAGAAATAGAATTAGTTTATTAAGATGAAAGAAATCTCCTCCCAAACACTCAACGAGAAGCAATCATGGAGATCAAACACACAAGAAGAATGATGACTACCCAAACAGCCCCATTTCTTCCTCTTCTGATGGTGCAAGTACAAACTCTATCGTCTTGTAATCCAATATATATAGAGATGATGTCCAGGTAGAACCAAGAACTCCGTCACTGGAAACTCTTCAAATACCCACAAGCACCTTCTTATGGCATCAGCAGATCCCTTTTTTGTAACAAACAGAGAAGACAAAGGTTTACTTTAGGAACACGCAACAGATCTGAAAACAGAGGAAATTCACTTTTAAGTGACTTAGTTTTACTAATAAACCTGAAACCATCCTTGATCTTCCAAGCGGCGATGACTTCAACGAATCTGTCTTTTCCGAGTCCGAATCCATTGTAAGCTCTAGAGAGATGTGAATTGAGAGAAATGGAATTAAACTGAGTGATTGCGTAGATCTTGGTGATGTACTTTTCAAGAAGCTGGCTTAGTGTTCCACCAGAGGACAAGAAGGAATTGATTGCAGGATCGGTTTTCCAGCACCCTGGGACGACTTCATCTGCACCTCCATGGAAGAAAGGTTCAGGGAACTGCTTAACGACGTCTTTTATGACATTTCTCACAACTTCATATGTCTTTGGACTCAACGTGTTAAGCTGACCGGTCCCGGGTTCACTAACTAACCGCTCGTCCCAAATTTTTCCAGCAGGCCACCAAAACATGTTGCCACATGTCACTGTTGGAATCTCATATTTAATTAACCTAATCACTGCACAAGAGAGATTAAGAAACGTGGACTGAGTAAGGAGAAGACAGAGTACAAAAGTCAAGGAAGTTGTTGAAGTCTACTGTATATTTTGGCATGTGAGTTTGCTTGTGTCTTTAGCTAAAATCTAGAGCTAATGATGTCTAGTGTTGGAAGATATTTTGAGACTGAATTTCGCGTGTGTAAGGAGTAGAGTCTGCTATAAATACAACAGTCACTATTTCCGGATAAGCTTCTCCCCATGATCCTGTATGGCCTGTGAAGGTTTAACATAATCCATTAGAACCAAAGCTAAGTTTCTTGTGCAAAGAGGGAGAATCAAGCATTGACTCACCAGGAGTGTCTATTTCAGGGAGGACTCTAACACCGTGTTCAAAACCGAACTGGAACAATCTTTGAGACATCCTCTGGAGTGTATACCATGTTTGGTCCATAAGCTCCCTTTGCAGTGAGTGAAGGCTCAGAAGGAAGCACCAACGGGAAAGATTGAGAATCAGTGATGTGCCAATGGAACACATTGAGTTTGTTTGCACTCATGGCCTTGATTGTCCTCGTTATATCATCTACTCCATAGTAATTCCTCGATGTATCCAGCAAAACCCCTCTATGGCCAAACAGAGGAGAGTCTTGAATATGAATTCCAACTGGTCAACACAAATCAGGGAATGTCTCAGAGACAACGCATAGCTCGCTGACAAGCCTCCAACGGGGATGGAGAGGGTATAAGACTCGTAAACACCGTGGTGAAGCGGAAGAAAAAGATCGGTAACATTGACAACAAGGTTGGTCAAGGTGTAACCTTTCATATAACGTGATACAGAGGCTGTAAGGTATTGGTGTTGATGAGGGGAAAGGATTGTGAAATCTGGAGAGAGGGCAATGGCTTTACGTTGAGGCCATGAGAGTAATCTCGTTGATAGGTATGGCAGTGGAAAGAAATGGCGAAAGAAGTGAGATGTAATGGGATTAGTATCACATGGAACTTGGAAAGTGCAAGCATGGTTTGTTCAGTATAAGATAATGTTTAGGGAAATAGCTTAGATCAAATTAAATAAAACCAATTATTCTAAACCACATTTTATCGAACAACTGGTGGGCGTCAACGAAGCAAATCAAAACGACCAAAGCAAAATGAACAAAGCAAATCAAAACGAAGAGATCCAATAATCCACAATAATCCAAACGAAGAGAACCAAGAGTAATGGAAGAGTAGCACTCTCTAATTATTAGAGTAGACCATAAGATTCAGAAACTCTCTACTTATTACATTAGAAATTCACTCAGCTTTTTTCAGCTTAAGATCTTCAGAACTGGGTGAGATCCTATGCTAAAAATTATTCCTTTGCTTCCACTCTAATTCATTCCCCGGTCCATTGGTCTATTTGGAAGTTAAGACAATTAGCAAATATATAAAATAAGAGTTGAAAAGACAACGCGGAGATACAACCATTAACGTCCGTACGACTACGTGGCATTCTCTGTTTCTTTGGACGGTGAACAACATTCGCTCATGCTTTCTAAATGCGACAAGTCATAAGCTCAAATGATAAGATTAGACTGTAAAAATATCTATAACTAAGAGATTACGACGGTTTTGTGCAAATTGAATGGGAAAATTGATGATGGTATTTGATATTGGTATCAAATTCCTCACCATGCACGACGATCCTATCTTTTGAACTTTCAAACACTGAGACAACCGTCAAAAGCATCGCCTGACCTACGAGAGTCCGGTGAGCGAAGCGCATCCAGTTTTCTTCGCTGAACTTGCACTCGCAGATCCGGTTGCACCCAGATCGAAACGAGGCTGCGTTACCATTGGTGGCGGCGGCGGCATTCGGCATTCGAGATGGTGGAGTCGGCGGCGGCTTTGGAAACAGTGGAAAAGAATCGAGACATCATCATGGCTCAGAAAATGTTCTTCCGGTGAACGAGTTAAGAGAGAAAATGTTCTTCCGGTTCGGGTTCGGTTTCGGTTTTTCGGATTTAGAAGTTTAAAAACCATTCGGTTTTTTGTGTCAATTTCGGTTCGGATCGGTTCGGGTTTTTCGGTTCGCTTCGGTTCGGATTTTTCGGTTCGGGTTTTTCGGTTCGCTTCGGTTCGGATTTTTCGGTTCTCGAACCAAATCGGGTAAACTTAAGGAATTTGTAAATTTTAGTGAGAAAGATTTAAGGAAATTGAAAAGTCCACGCAGGAAATAAAAATAAAAATAATATAGAAAAAAGAGGCTGTATTGGTCGAAGACCTGACCAAACAAACTCTGAAATTTCTCGAACCTCCGCTCCCTCGTCGTCGTCGTCGTCTTCGCCGGTCCGGTGGTTCATGTCAACTCCTCCGCCGAGTCGATAGACGCCATTAAAAAAACAAGGCGCGAGGGAGAAGGAAGATGACCTCATCAATCCTCTATTTCCCCATCTGCGCTCCATCGCTAAGATTCACGCTTATTTCGTTTCTCACTGCTCTTCTGACGCTCCTTTCCGCTTTGTGCGCCTCTTCGAATCCCGGTGTGTTCAACGTTAAGTACCGTTATCCCAGGCTTCAAGGCTCCCTGAGTGCCCTAAAGGAGCACGATGACCGCCGCCAGCTCACAATTCTCGCCGGAATCGATCTACCTCTCGGTGGAACCGGTCGCCCTGATATCCTCGGGTTTGTTTCTGTCTCTTAGGCACCTCTCTGAGTTTTCAATTTTGAACCCGATTTCGCTCGTTGGACTTGTTCGATTTACGCTTATAAAACATCAAAATCAAACTCATTGTTTAGTGTATAGCTTAGCTCCTTGTTTGAGCTTTTTCTCAAAGTTGACATTTTTAGAAAACTTTGCTCTCTCTTTCTGTTTTTTCATTGGTTTCTCTATCAGGCTGTATTATGCAAAAATTGAAATTGGAACACCTGCAAAGAGCTATTATGTTCAAGTCGACACAGGCAGTGATCTCATGTGGGTAAACTGCATTCAGTGCAAGCAATGTCCAAGAAGAAGCACTCTTGGGGTAAGCCTCTTATTCCCCCTCTCGAGACTTGTATTCAATACGTGTCCCCACATTTCTTTTCCTACACAGATCGAGCTGACACTCTACAACATAGAGGAATCAAACAGCGCAAGGTTGGTTTCTTGCGATGACGATTTTTGCTACCAGATAAGCAATGGTCCTCTCTCTGGCTGCAAAGCTAATATGTCGTGTCCGTATCTTGAGATATATGGAGATGGGAGCTCTACTGCGGGTTATTTTGTACAAGATATTGTGCAGTACGACAGTGTAGCTGGGGATCTCAAGACAAAAACAGCTAATGGTAGTGTCATATTTGGGTACGTGCGTCAATCTCGCTTTTAATGTCAATCTCGCTCTTACATGACTTCTCTTTAAACTAGCTAGCTGCTGCAACATAGAGTTTTCCTTGCTTTTAGTCATTGTTTTACTTTGTAAGTGAACCAAAAAAAAGGACACAGTAAAGGCTGTAACATTGGTTAATTGGCAAACAATTCTTACAGCAGATACAAAGACCAAACAGATAAAGTTTGATTGGTTATAGATAAAATCTTAAGATTCTGACAGAAGTTAACATGTGAATTAGTTCTCCACCATGTATGGTGATATTCTCATAGAGTGTAACATCACAGATAAACCATATGCCTTACTGAAATACCTTGTGCTTTCTACTATGACAATTGATTGATTTGCTTAGATGTTTTTTCGAGCACAGCTCATTTCATTTCTTTCATATGTAACTACATGTTGAGAAATTTTCCTAGTGATTTAGAAATACCATACTTATATGTTAGTTATATATCTTGGGTTGACGATTGCTGGTCACTTTTCAAATCCCTAAAGTCTGGGAAAATTGTATTCTAGTTTTCCATTACAGCTCTTTATCATTCCTCTTGCAAGGAAGCTTAATCCATCATTCCTCATTGCCTCTTCCATTTCTTAAATATTTAAAGGTGTGGTGCTAGGCAGTCAGGAGATCTTGACGCTTCTAATGAAGAAGCACTCGACGGAATACTTGGATTTGGAAAAGATAATTCCTCAATGATTTCCCAGCTGGCCTCATCAGGGAGAGTGAAAAAGATATTTGCTCATTGCTTAGATGGAAAAAATGGCGGTGGCATATTTGCTATTGGACGTGTTGTACAACCAAAAGTAAACATGACACCACTGGTACCCAATCAGTATGTCAACATTGTTTTACCTTTTCTTGCGTTTGTGCAAATCATATGCGCCACTGCAATAATTACTTGTTCCATTTAGATAAAAAGCTCAATGGGATACCGGTAGATGCAGCCACCATGTTATTCCTGTTATAGTCCTGCTTTAGACTAAGTTTATATGCTTGCTCACCGAGCTATAATGCTCTTTCGAGTGCATTGGAATATCTACAACTTTTACGTGACAGGCTGAATTTTCTTTAAGTTTTCTGTTTGGAGGGAGGAGATAAATCTAGTGTATGTTACTAAAGTAGTGAATGTATTCCTTCTCTTACTCTTTTCTGTTAACGGGCTATTTTTGTTTTTAATTGTAGACGACATTACAATGTCAATATGACAGCAGTTCAAGTTGGTCAGGAGTTTCTAGATATTCCAGCTGATTTATTTCAAGCGGGAGACAGAAAAGGAGCAATCATTGACAGTGGCACAACCTTGGCCTATCTTCCAGAGATAATCTATGAACCATTGGTGAAGCAGGTACACTGCAAGAAAATTTAAGGTTCTCAAAAAAAATTTAACTGCAGAGTCTATTCTCAGAAATCTGGTGCTTTTGTTAGATAACCTCGCAGGAGTCTGATCTGAAAGTTCACATAGTGGATAAAGATTATAAATGTTTTCAGTACTCTGGGAGGTTAGTTTTTTCGTTTTATATTTATGATTAATACTGCAAAATCCAGAAATGCATCATCTATCACAGAATGGTTTCCTTATGAAACCACGTATTACCTTTGCTGCAGTGTTGATGAGGCGTTTCCGAATGTCACTTTCCATTTCGAAAACTCGGTTTTCCTCAGGGTTTATCCTCATGACTATCTCTTCCCTTATGTAAGCATCTTCAGCCTTTCGTCTTGCTTTTTACGCATCAGGCTACCCATTTCACCTCGTGCTCATAAAACCAAAATTTCACAGGAAGGAATGTGGTGCATTGGTTGGCAAAATAGTGGATTGCAATCCAGAGATAGGAGAAACATGACACTTTTGGGAGGTACCTTAAAAATACTCAAAAACCTTCTTCATCTCTAGGTCTTGTGTCGTGTCTAACCATCTCTACCATTGTAAAATAAGAACCATAGTTTGCGATCATATTACACTAAAGCATTACTCAGTGAAAACGTTTAACCCAAATCCAGTTCATGGAGAAGCCATTGTGTTTTCTTGCGGCTCAGTGACAATGTCTTACATTCCCTTTGCAGATTTAGTCCTTTCAAACAAGCTTGTTCTCTACGATCTAGAAAATCAGCTCATTGGGTGGACTGAGTACAACTGTAAGTGCTAGAGATCAAGATTCATCTCTGATAATGATTGTGAAAGATTTTCTTGGATTTTGAAACAATTTTGTCTTTGTCCTGTCTCTATTTCTGCAGGCTCGTCAAGCATAAAGGTAAAAGATGAAGGAACAGGAACAGTTCATCTAGTAGGCTCACATTTTATCTCTTCCGCATTTCGTGTAGATACGTCTTTGCTTTTGCTTTCGTTACTTGTCCTTATTACTCGTTTCTTTCTTTAGAGACTCCTGAATAGTTTCTCTTTGAATAGTTTATCTTTTGTACATAGATTCAACATTTTGCTCAGATGGTAAAAAGAAAAAGGGTCTGAATATAGATAATACAATTTAAAACCAGCAGACTGATGAACAAAGAGATTCTTATTGATTTTAACTATTCATTCGCACTGGAAAGACCAAGAAAGAGGACGCAGAGCAAATTGGTGCGAGTTGGAGTAGTTAAATGAGAGAGTCTGCATTGGACTCAACGGCAACCCGTCGTTGACGACACAGTTTCCGGTGGAAGCGGAGAGGACACGGAGGATTGTGGGGTCCACAAGCGACTGAGGAAATCCTAGACATTTAAGACGAAGGTTGATGATTGGACACATTGGACATTCGTTCATTACCTCAACTCTGAACTTCTTTCCTTCTCTCCACTTCACCTGCGTCTGCCTCACCGTTGGTGCGCTGCTTTTGCTCACACATTTTCCTCCAAATCCTATACATACAAACACCAACCATTCACATATATCTATGCATATACTTACAATAAAAATAGTTAAACAAGTTTGAAGTTACCTATTTGAAGAAGCAAGAGAGCAAGAGATGACCAAAGAAGGAACTTGAGAGAGATTGACATTTGGGCACAAGTGAAGCATTAAACTCCATCCCTCACTATATATATATATACACATACCCAGTGATACACCAACACATACACGCGTTTATGTGTGTGTTTGTGTGTGTGTGTGTGTGTGGGACTGGGTCAAGGGATACGCCCAATAATGGTCACATGCGCAGATAACCAAAAAAAGGTGGAAAATAAAGTTACATTACAAAGGACTTGTTCCTTCACATGTTGTGTCAGACTTGAAGAAAATTGTTCACCTTTTTATTTCCGACTCAACACTTAATCCATTGTAGAATTTCTAATCACAATGCTTGCCAGATACAAAGTTTGAAATTAAGTGTTTTGTAGCGTGATATGGACATAAATCAAGCCATCATGTATAAACCTAATGAGGAAGAGAAACAACAGATTGAGGCTCATTTTGAGTCTGGATAAAGAAGAAATTGCTGCTTTTTTTTTAACTTAGCCAAGATTGTAATGTGCCTCTTGTTACAGAAAGGTTACTGTAGTTTAAGTACTAAATTAGTATCTGTACAAGAAATAGATTGTTACAAAACCTTGGGATCGAATTAGTGTAACCATATCTTCAACACAAATGGCTGGCCTCGCCATTAAATTAGACCGTCATCCGAAGAAATCAAGACGCATAGAAGAACTCATCATGTTTGATGGGAGATAAGACATCTACTAACCTGGAAACTAACTTTCATAAGCTACAAAAAAAACAAAAAAAAACTTTTCTCAAGTTCACATGTTCAAAGATATAACTTACCTGTCAGGTCTCTGTCCACTCTTTTAAGTCACAGCGAGAAGCATAAATATTCGCCTGTTGTTCTTCGGCTTCTGTGTCATTAACAACACCCCGGCATCTTGGGAAGCCACAATAACATGCAAGGCGCTCATCAATTGATAAGAACCTGCAAGTTTGGAGATATAAATTTAGCAAATGATCATGGAATTACAAAGGCACCCGAGAAATAAAGGGCACGAAAAAAACCTGTAGTCATAGGTCAGCTCCTCCCATTTTGCAACATCCCTCTTTGCAAATATAATAATATGATCATCACCATTAACACTAATGACTCTTGAATAGCAATTTGGCTGCACAGAAGAAAATCCATAAGTAATGTGATGACATTGCAGATGCTAATTACACCAAATACAAAATTCTCAACAACTACTTGACCATACCTCACATGAATGATTAATCAGATGGGCAATGCTTCCTGTCCTTGTTGCGTCTATGACCCGCTCATTGTCAATTCTGAACATGTAGGTCCCCGCACCCTATATCATAAAATAAATTATTTTGCTAAACTGATATCTGCAATTCAATACACATAACCGGAAATGCAGAGCCCAAAAAACAGTGAGTAAAAGCTAGGAAGATGCATTGATACTAACAACACGCTAGGTTTTAGGGAGCGCTAGAAGAATGTTTAGTGCTTGATCCAACTAAGCAGTCAATAAGATACATAACAAGTAAAATCATATATTGCTCTAGATGAAAAAAAAAGCCCACAGTTATATTTGTGCTGATAATGAGTTCCAATATTGCTCATAAAATGTATAAGGTCGAATACGCACCACCATTGAGTTGTATATAAGATGTTCTCTTTTGTCAGCTATTGAAGGCCTAACAAGTTCTCCAGTGTATTCAATCACCTGCACCCACCCGATTCACAATATGCCATGACTGATACTTTACTATACCCGAATGGACATTGCAAGTTCAGAATGCTAACCATATCTCCTGCCTTGTGTGGAAGCTTCGTAAAGATCCCAAAACCATGAATTCCTGATTTCCCTGTAAAGGGAAAGTGAACCATTTTAGAGGAAAAAAAGGATCAGAGAAGATTCGTTTTGAGAGGTCTGATAGGGTTTATAGGAATCGTTTCTGTCGAATCCATAATAAGTAAAAACGACCATTACATTATTTTGAACGAGTAGTTACATCTGTTACAATTGCTAATTAAATGCTTACCAAATGCTAATCTCTTCCTGTATGTTTCCTTCATATATCTATATTTCTCGACCATAGATAGAATATTGCTTGGAGTAATCATCCGTGACACCTTTGATCCATAAATGCGTTCGTAGGTTGAATATTCATGTCGAGAGAATCCACCAACAATATACGGCTGATTCTCAACAAATAATCGTTTTGAAGAAGCACCAGCAAGAGCTTCGGGTTCCTTTCGTCCTCTTCTTCCAAGATAATTATAAGGCTCTACCAGAAACAGAGGAAATATACATTAGTAATCCTGCAAGATACAGCTATAGACTGACCTAGATGGAAACATGGATACAAGCAAGCAAAATGTGAAAAATAATGAATTTAATCTCTGACCATAAAATATAGAAGTCCAAGAGAATAATGTCTGATCATTATAAATAAACAAAAGACACACATTTTCACATTTGAGGTAAGAGAATCACTAGCAAAACAATTCCATCCCAAGTAGGTGCTGTAAACTTTTATTTCTAGCAGGTATTGATCAATGCAACTGCATACCAGTACGAGCACACCCAGATGGATTAGGAGGTGGGAGATAGTCGGTAATATTATGAGTAGGTTTGATCATGTACTCTGTTGCTAGGTGGTCATTTGACGTTTGTCGATGCCTCTTGCAAAATGAAAGTAGGCGGATGCACTGATCTGCTTCATCATCCTCCATTGATAGAAGAAAAAGCCTATCCTCATCCGCAAGCTACAAGACCAGTACAAGAATGCTATCGTAATTAGAACGATCTCTTTTGTTTACGTATATGAATGAATGCAGAATCTTATGATCCCCTGTAGGGTATGAAAGTACCTCAACACAGAGACCAGCAGCTCGTGCGCATAGTGGATGATATGCCACTCGACAAGAACTGTTTGAACACTGAAAAAAGTGCATGATTGTTTCCAGTTAAAACTTAAGTCAGGTAGTCATATTTATGTAAAAGTCTCGACATGTGAAGAAATAGACACCCCGAATTCACAGGAAAACTCAGAAAAGGTATGTTTCTATCCAGCTCACTACTTTTTCTTCTTCTGGATGCCAGTAATATTGCTTACATGTTCATTGGAAAGTTTAGAAAATATTGTCATGTGAAACACAATGATCAGCTTTTTCTTGTCATCAAAAGAATACTTACTTGGATACAAGCTCCATAAGATACCCCACAGATGCTGCACAATAACTTCCAACGATCCTGTTTTGAAGTGTTAAGAAAAGAAGACAACTAATCAAACATCATGTGGCTACTAGATATCCGACTATGCTCTAAAGGCCACTGACTCTATTTAGTTTAGGCTTGAGGGTATAGGTGTTTAGGAGACAACGGATGTAAAGTAAACTCAAAAGATATGCTCGAACCTTATTGACTTTATTAACCCCATCAATGGGTTCCATCTTCTTGACATCCGATAAGCATGTTTCTGTATAATATCACAAGAGTTAAAGCCACATCTTGGATAATAAATGTAAAGCCTCCTAAATCCATAGTAGAAAGCAGACACATGCAGAATAACATAACAAAATGGTCAAAACTGAACCTGGGATCCATATGGCACAGGCCAGATGAGCCCAACGCCCATCAGTTGTTGGCTTCATAGCGCCACCTGAAAGATCTTTTGTTGGTCACTTATGAAAGCATATAAAGACTCCATCCTGATAGGGTTTGGTCAAATTACCAACTACAGGACAAAGACAACATCGTGGAGGGATATCAAGAGCGCCAGGACGACACAAGTTGCATAACCACAGAACACCATCACGGGGTTCCAGCTGCCCGTAGCATCTGGTATGGACCTAGTCCAGGATCATAACTTTTGAACTGAGCATCATCTCGAAAAGGAAAGGATGGCAGCCAATATATAGAGTATAGATCTTAAAGGACATAGTATAAACAACTTAGAGAAAGAGCAATACCATCATTCTACATTTATCACATTGCAGGAACAGATTGTTCTCATATTCCTGCAGACAGCAAAATTTAAGTAAGAACTTAACTTATTAAAGCGTACAAAATTAAGATAAGCATACAGAACGTTTCATCAAGAAAGAAGCATTGTTGACCTCATCCATGTGGCAGACATTGCACTTATCAAGATCTTTCCAGTCAACCCGCACAGGTCGGTAACCAGCAGGACGATCTTGATACTTCCCTGAACTATATTTGCGTTGAGAAACCTTGGAACTTGATCTGGATTGTAATAGCCCCTGACAGTTGGGTCAAGGCTTATCATTGGGCATCAAGTGGGAAAGAGATATGATTCATACGAAGAAAGATTTAATGCACATAGCTTGAAAATCTAAAACTTCCATGCTAAACATACAAAATTCCTAATTATGTGTTTACAGGCTAAACATACAAACTTCCAAGGCAGAGCACCGCATAATTTACAGGGTCCCGGAAATGTGTACAAAATTTCTAAAGAGTCCAGTGAATAAAGGAGTAAAAGGCGACAAATATCAAACCACTACAACTAATTTGAGATTCAAGAAGAAAATACCTGTAATAGTTTATCGACTTCTGGGTTGGAGAAGCCAAACATATCTGTACCAGATTCATGTAGTCCTTTACCCAACATATCAGGACTATCAGAAGCACTCTGAATCTTTCTTATTCTACTATATATTTTCTTCCAGCAGGCAGATGGAGTGTCTCCTTTGAACTGTAAAAAAAAAAATCAAGTATCAATGTAGCACATGGCTATAACAGACTTTCTATGCACACAAGCCTTCCACCTAGAAAACTAACCTGCTCACCACTATTCGTCGTCACTCTAAAAACAGGGCGAGTCTTTGACTCGGCGTCTCTAAGCACTTCCATCTTGTACATGGCAGATGCACCAGGATCTGCTTGAAGTTAAAGCACGCATATTGATGAACTAATTCAATCAACCAAAGACAGAAACTGCCTGCTTAATACAGAAAAGAACGGAAACTGGTAAATAATTGACCTTTTAGTGATATGAACTTTCTCATAGCTGTATACCCTTCAGGCCAAGTATGATGACTATCCTTAAAAAACTCAGAGTCTGTCACGATCCTTCCTGGAAAACTCAGAGTATGATGACATACGCCTATGAACAGTGAGAAAACTCCATTCCAACCAAGGAAAATACAACAATACTTATAGGTTTCACACATTACCAAGATTTATTATTTGTAGATCCCCTATTGTATGCAAACAATCTCCATGTTCCACTGGTCGCAACCAGACTTGTCCATCTTTTGTGTAATCATCACCAGAGTTTGAGCTGTCCTCTTCTCCACTATTAGTCCTTTCTGACCAATCAGTATCAGTAACTTTTTGAAGCTGATCCATCTTTCCTGGAAGCTTAAATTCTTTTAAGTACCTGAGCGAGGTCAATTACAGCAATTTAGCACAGGCATCATGTTCATGTTCAGATAAACATAGGGAAATGGTCTATTTGTTAACAAGTTGGCTAGCTTGGCATATAAAAAAGAAGAACTTGCAATTTTGCTTCCTCCATGGCCTGGTCAAACCGAGGTTGCTTGCACTTCAGGGGAGACCGCGAGAGAAGCCCTTGAAGAAATGAGACTGCTTGCTTGACTTGTATTCTATATAACCAAAGGATAATATGTCAGTTTATGTAGCACTCCCTTCAACAATTCGGTAATATAACAAGATCTCTAGAAGATTTGCTAACCTAGCAAAATCATGGGTGCCGAAAAACTGTACAAGGATTGATTTTCCTCCAGGTGCCCTGTTGTTTAGACCTTTCTGCTTTACAATAACAGAGTCATCCACAACAATTGCTGGCCACATAGCATGCCCTGTCCGGTAAAGTTAACAAACACAGCAGTATGGTTCTCAGTTCAAAAGTATTTTCTGAAACCAGAATGTTTACCACAAAATTCAAACAGCAAGTAAGTTATATGCATCAAGGTTCTTATAGATACGCCTAAATCATTTCTACAAAAAGCTAAGCAGATACGTGTGCAAGAAAACAGAAATCAGTTTAGGATAGAGAGTATCAAACCAGATAGTTTCGCCCAAATGATGTCTCTAGGCTCAAAATCTTGGCAGCCGTCAAAAGAAGCAGCCAATACAAGCATCTCATCATAATCTTGACCACCGAGAGCCATATCATTAGTACCAAACTTGAGATTCAACAGCTCCATCTCTTGACGAGAAATGAAATATTTGATCATTTCACGCTGAAGAGCTAGCTCCTCACCATCTCCATCTCCATATTTGATCTGTAGGGTATTTTTAGAGAAGAAAAAGCAGTCAGATATACAAACATGACCAAATATCCAAAAACCAGTTACAATAGACAGATATCACTTACAGTATGATGTTTGTTCACTTGGTTGTATCCGATGATAGAACCAGGATACCAATCAGCATCCAGTGGCCAAAAAACCTAGAGATTATATAACAAAAACAACTATACCTGTTAAGTCCCTTGGAATGGAATAAATACAGCACATAACTTAATAGCTCAACGCTTGCCTTGCATTGCAGCCCAATGAAAGATTTAGGATCGACACCATCATAACTCAATCTGCCATCATCATACAAGATCAAACGAACAAATAGTGTGCCAATTAGCAATAACCGGCAAAAGCACAATGAACAGTGAATCCAAACCTGACCCATTTCTTAGCTGGGCGTAGCTTCTCCTTCCTCCGGGAAGATCCGTTTTGCTTACTTCCGCTACACAAAGCGTTAATTCTACATTCCCTTAAACGAGGTGTTGTAGAGACACTCAAATCCACGCCTAATTTCATCAGCTCGCCATTACCAATCCTCCTTTTCTTCTGCTTCTTCTTCTCCTCCTCCTCCTCCTCCCGCCGCCGCCTCCTACGGCGAGTGTATACGTGAAAAATCTCCGGTCGGCGATGGGGTAGCAACTGAGAATCATCGGGACCTTGGAAAGAGTCAATAATTGGGAGGTTCTGGTGGGCATTGAGCTTGTGGGTGCTAACACAACATAGTGAAGAGGAGACGCGCTCGATAGAGGCGTGCCGAACGGGAATAGCAACGTTGTCGTGGAGCTCGGTTATGCCATTGCTTTGGGTATCTTCTTCTTCCTCTAAGACACTCGCCATTCGGAGGAAGAGAGTTTCGGTCACTAGTAAATTGAAATTGGAAATGATAAGGGTTTAAGCAAAAGATCGGATGCTATTGTGTGGGAACTGGGAAGAAAAGAGATTATCCGTTTCCCGCCGGTTAAATTTAGTAGGAAACTGCTCTGGTTCCAGATCTGTTCCTCTCCTCAGTTTTGAGTTGCATACCAGAAACAAGACACGTCACCGTTTGGACTAGAGTCTACTCCTGTGTTGTTGTTGTCTGTTGATGTTAATTATTTGATATGCAAGTAAGTTTGTATTAACTTGGGATGAATATCAGATCAGAAGATTGCTTTTTCTTTAGTCTCAAGACTAATTTGTACAGTATTATAACCAACGCAAGAGGATATATCATATATACAAAGCTTTTTCATTTTTCATTTAGATACAGATACACAAGTTTGGTGAATTACAACATTATACGGTGCGGGGGCTCGAATCAACTACTACATGTATATGCACACACAAAATGTGTTGATTTCTTACATTTATGGGAGAAAGAAACAATGTTGTTTTTTATATTTGCTTCTTCTTCATCATCAGTCTCCAGAGATTTTGTTTGTTGGAGCAAATTATGCAGGTGGAGTTGGATTTACATGTGCAGGTGAAGGCTGTGAAGTCCCGTAGTTCCACAAGTCTCTGAGTTCTCCTCTCACCAACCCAAGTATGACCGTGATTCCTGCAAAACCGCCGCAACAACATGTAAGAAAACTCTGCAATTTGGTCAGCTTTAGAGTGTTTTTTTTTTTGTTCTTGAGATAATGAAGGAGATACCGAGAGTGCAAGGGACGAGATAGAGCAACGCAGGTTGGCCATGTCCGTTCATAACCCACAATCCCAAGTATGTTAAGAATAGGCCAAGTCCATAGCCAAACATCAACCACGGGAAATATCCTTTCACGGTTCCTTTGTGATTCTCCTTGTCATATCTGATTTACAAAAACAGAGGTCAACAAACAAATTGGTGCGGAGCTAGTTGATCGTTGATGGTTACCTGAAAATGAAGCAAACGAGAAGGCCTGGGAATAGAATGTCTCCAAAGCCGATCATGTTGTAACCACCCCATGGATCAGAAAGCCGTGGGAATCTCAAGAGCATTGGAATTGATTCTCCTGTGTCTTTGCTCCCACGTGCAACCTATGTCATACAAGGAGACTATGTAAGGCGGGAGGTATCAAACTTGGTAAATGAAGGACAAATATGGAAATCTTACCGCAATCATTACACTTTGCTTGAAGATTAGTGGTGACACGAATACCCAAAAGATGTCATACACAAATGCACAACACAGAAGAATGGTAGCAACCTATAAAGTGTGAGACACCACCATTAGAACATACAAAGGGATCACAAAAGAAATATACACAGAAAACTCACCCTGATATTAGGTAGCCGAGCCACTTGCAAGACATTTATCATCAAGCAAATACCCTGTCACGTGACAAGTCAAGCTTACAAGGACAGTAATGGGCCACAAGCATAATATGAGGAATTTGGCTTTTACAGAGTTAACAGGCTAAGAGGACTTACAAAAATGTTTTGGCCGGCCCATGCATAGGAAGCTTTGCGGTTCAGAAACCAGATGACAGCAACCACAAAGCAGAACAGCAGAACCATGAGTGAGAGAATAGAGACATTCCCAAACAGAGGAACTTTCACTTTCTTCTGGCCACATTGATTGCATCTCCTGCAGAGAAACAAGGTATGAATAAGAGCAAGAAAGCAGCACATGATGCTTTTAACTAACTGGAATAAAAAAATTGGGTTTCTGAGAATACATTGTTATGAGGGTAGTGATAATATTATGCATTCCCTGAGATAAGACAAAAAAAAAAAAATATTAAAAACTATGACTACATAACAATGCGTAGGTTAGCCTCTGTTTCATCTCACATGAAGAGTTCATCATGTTTTGTATTTCTACCAGAGAAATATTGCTAAAGAAAGTTTCCTATCAAGTTGTGACTAAACATTGATCATAATCCTAGCTATTGAGCCGCGAAACATAAGATATACTCAAGATTCGCCAACATTACCTGAATACCACCAATGCAGAAAAAGATGGTCAGGATCACGATAAACCAGGATGACATGAAGAAGAAGAGCAAAACGAGGAACGTGGACGCTGATATGACAAATATAATAGCACCCATAGCACTGATATCAAGGGTTTCGTCTTCAGCGTCATCTTTAGTTGCGTCATTGTTTGAAGATTTCTGCCAAAAAAAATTCAAATATTAGGAAATAATTTTCTAGCTAAGACAAGTGGATGCTTCAGTCATCTCTTTGATAGAAGACACATATTGTCTGTTGTATTTCTCTTGCTATCACTTCTTTTAACAAAATATATATTTTCATGATTTCGTCGATGCCGAGATGTTAAAAAAAGATGTTTAGTTTCGGTAGAGTCCCCAAATGCAGTCTGGTACAAAACCTTTGGTGATAATTCATCGTACTGCTCATCGTTCTTCCTTGGACCAGTGACATGTGACCAAACAGAAGCAATGAAAACAGTTCCAACAGACATTAGCCAGAGGAACGCCACTGCATAATCCACAACTGGGCTTTTTGGAGAATACAATAAAAGCTCCACTGCAAACATAGAGGAAACCACATAGTCATCAAAAAGAATGGTAAAAACAAAGGAAAAAATAGATACTATCATAAAAATGGTAAGAACAGATACGAGGATCCATTATAGCGACACAGATAGAGAAGGCTTAGACCTTACCTTTCTTATTTTGCAAAATGGATCTCTTCAAGGCATCTCCAGATGAAGTTGTAATGATCAAAATAGGTATAGAAAGATTTAAGGAGGTGTCTTTCTCAGTACAGGCCATCTCATCCAGCTCTAAATAACCAAATATAAGAAAAGCAAATGTCAGAGGCTCATAGTAACTGGGATACAATTGGAGATTTTAATTAAAATTCTCAAACCTTCTTTGTTGTTTATTATGACCAAAGCTGCAGCTCCTCCTGACTGTGCAGCTACAGCCTTAGCCGTGAAAGTACACTCACCACGTACAGATAACGCAATAGAACCAGATAGCTGCAACATTAAGTAACATCATTATGACCCTTCCGTGTTTGAGTCTTCTCTCAGGCTTTGCTAAACAAAGGTTTTGATTTGGGCTGTATGTAAAATGGTGGGTAAGATTGACAAGGAAGTGGGAAAACCTTTGAGGTTAAATTGGAGCAGCTGTTCAAAGGAGTGGTAAGAATAACCGGCAGTCTTACAGCTTTGTCTTGATCAGAAGGAAGCATGGCGCCAAACTGAGCAGTCATGCCATTAAAAGCTTCACCATTTTCTCCGTCAACCCAATTCTTGACCTTGACCTGGATAACATTTCTAGATTAATTTGAAGAATCGGTAGTTGCACGAGTAATTGTGGTTTTTGGTTTCTATGTAGAAAATGAATAAAACTAGTTCAAAAACTTGAATGGCTAATAAAGTGGTTTTTGGGAAAACAAAAACCAAAATCTGTTTTAAAATCTGCAAACAATCAAGGCCAAAATTTTGTCCATGAATCTACAGTTTTTGACAACTGTGTATAAACTGAAACACAGAACCCTCAAATATTGATCGATTTCAGTGAACGATTTAATCTAACATAATGAAAAATCAACATCAGATGAAAAACCGTAGACGCTGAAACAAAAACTGTGTTTGCGGAATTTTATTGCATTCAAATAAAATCAATGAGATAGACATAAGGTTCCGTTCGACAAAAAAAACTATTCCGGTTTATTGATTGAACCCTGGATAAAATCCTCACATTTCCAGAAATTTTGATGAGGAACCCCAAAATTTGTATGGGGAAAATTACCATTTGAAATTCATTGGTACAGCCAGGAATTTTCGGAGCGGCACCATCTTTCGGAGATACATCGCCAGCCCCTACGCACAGCAGACCGACCAGATAGAAGGCCACCGCCGCCGAGAGAATGCGGCAACTAAACGGAGGAACGGACATCGCCACCGTGAGAGAGAGAGAAGAAAATTGAAGGGTGGTGGAACAAAACAAAAGGGAGCGGTAAGAGAGAAATAAATTATTCTCCGTTCATCTTCCTTGTTACAAAACCAGAGAAAACTCTGTGAAAAGCCATCTTTTTTCCTTTTTATTATTTCTTTTCTATTTGGAATTTTTTTGTTTCCCTCGCTTTACACCAATTACCTAATAATGAAAAGAAAAAAAAAAAAAAAGTCCCCAAAAATATAGAGAAATATTACCAAGACCAAAAAACAGAGGAAGTTGCATAGTGAATCGATAATTTAAATATTTGCCAAAATTGCAAGATAAATTACAATTCATGAATTTCGTTTTTTGTTCTTTCTATATGAGACAACAAAAAAAAAAAGAGCAATAAGGAGAAACTTTATGTAAAGTTACAATGAGAAAGAAAGGGACAAAAAAAAAAGAGAAGATAATGAAAAGAGGTCCTGTGTTCTGCTGTGTGTAATAATCATCCATCATCAAGTGGAACAGCAAGAAAAACCTGAACTTTGTTTAGAGGCAGAGTTATCGTCCTTAACAAGACTTACCCGATTCACGGTGAGTTCATCTTTGTAAGTGTCTGAGTTGAGTTGCTTACGGCTCACGTTATTGTAGATATCAAGTATGACTTTTTCGAAAGCTGTTCTAACGTTGGTCGAATCAAGAGCCGATGTTTCCACAAAGAAAAGTCCCTGCGCTTCCGCTAGCTCTTTGCCTTCCTCCACGCTCACTGCTCTGATGTTTCCCATGTCACACTTGTTCCCCACCAGCATTCTCGCCACCGTTGTATCAGAATGGACTGGATAATATAAAAAAAAGAAAGAAGCAAACGAATTGGTTTTTAGTAGTAACTAGTAATTAATCCACATTTTGGTTGGTTTATCAACAATGATCGAATGAAGCAATAAACATGAGAATCGGGACCATCAAATTGAAGAAGACGGTTGCTTACTCTATAAAATTCCACAATTCTACCAAAATTACTTTCGAATTCCCAATTTCTAGTCAACCCTGCGACCTAATTGAGCAGGAGTATGCTCTGATCGATCATCACCATGTTCAATCGCATATCTAATCAATCACCTTCAAATCTATCAATCGGAAGGAACAATTTCGAGACTTACTCTTAAGCTCGTCGAGCCAACGTCCGACACTCTCGAAGGTCGTGCGGCGGGTGATGTCGTAGACGACGAGTGCGCCGACGGCGCCACGGTAGTAGGCGGAGGTGACGGCACGGAAACGCTCCTGGCCGGCAGTGTCCCAAATCTGAGCTTTAACCTCCTTGCCTTCGATCTCCATGCTCTGCGTCTGAAACTCGACGCCGATCGTCGCCTTGGAATGCGCGCTGAATTCGTTCCGAGCGTAACGAGACAGAAGATTCGATTTACCGACGGCAGAGTCGCCGATAACCACTATCTTGAAGAGATATTCCTCTCTTCCTTCATCGTCCGAAGACATCGTTGCTTCTTCTCTCTCTTTCTCTCTTCCGGATTCTAGAGAGAGGAGCAGGACTGGTTTTAGAGAGAGAGGAGACGGAGGACGGTGCAACAAGCTGGCAAGAGGACATACTGCGCATTAAGTGCGCTCTTAATATCGTTTCTTTCTTTTTTTTTTTTTTCTCTTCCAAATATCAGTTTAAATTAATTATTTATTTATCCTAATTTTTTTATATACGAATTACGACTTACCATTTACAAAATCCTGCAATGCTGTTGTGTTTACGTTACATGACTTCTCAGTGCAATTTGGGTAACGCAGGATTTTTTTTCTTTTACTTTTGGTTTTGCATTGACGAGGTTATGGTTAACGGATGCCAAGTTTTGCCTAGATCCATAATATGTTTTGATGCGAAAAACTTAAAACTATGATTATGTTGAGGTTTTATGTAATTTTCAAACTAAGTACCTAAAGTATATCAAATGTATAATACGAAAAATTATATAGACTAAAGTAAAAGAGCATCTCCGATGGAAATTTATAGAAATACAACTACGGCCTATCTCTTTTCTCCAAATCGACTCATATGATATTGGAAAACATGCGATAAAATTTAACTTAATTATCATACGCATCACATTCACGCAGCCAAAGATAACCGGTTTCCTTTTTGTCGGCCCATACAAAAAACAAATGTGAACAACTGAAAGGGTTTTTTTTTTTTTTTTTTGACATCGAGAACTCCATATATATATCTAAGGAACAACTGAAAGGTTATATGCATGTATTTGCCCTAGGAGATTCGATCGGAACGATTACGGAACCATATTTAGTCTTTTGGTTTCTGAAACAGAAGCTCTTGTGCGTAGTATGTGCCTGTTGTTAGATGACTATCCACCTCCGGCTAATCTTATATATGGTTATATCCCGTCTGGGGTTCTTGGATGGGTTCCTTGAGAGCTTAAGCTTATTGGACTACAACATTCTTGGGTCAATATATGCTGAACGACCCAAATCCATCTGCTCAGGCTTTACAAGATCTGAAGGGTGCTACCTCTGGGAAAATTTCCTGGTACTTATAGCGTCGAATGTATGAATGATTAAACCAGTAATACTTATGCTTATTATAATGTCTCGTTACTTGTAAGAACATTTCTTGAAATGTATTATTTATATATATGCAGATGTGATATATTATCTAAAATGTATTTTTAATTAGATAATTGATTATAACTTCATAAAACCAGACTTCAAAACTTGGTGTTTCAACTTTAATTATTCATCATGATATTTTTTCAAATTTAATAATTATATTTTCTCTTATATTTTTGATTGGTTTTAAAAATTTGGTCACTATTCAAATTGGTATTTTTAGAGGTATAATTTCACCACATTTCTCAAATAAGGGAATCAAATTTATAAAACTGCATAAAAGAAGAGTTTACAAATAAGGGAATTTGGTCACTATTCAAATTGGTATTTTTAGAGGTATAATTTCACCACATTTCTCAAATAAGGGAATCAAATTTATAAAACTGCATAAAAGAAGAGTTTACACTTTGCATCACAAAAGAACAAAACACGACTACACAAAAAAGGTTTTTTTATGACTGGGAAGCTTATAAGAGAAGTAGGCATTTGATATTCTATTTATTTACATCTTCTCTAATTCTCTTAAAGTATCAAAAGACATCTGATAAAATTAGGATGATCCCTACCGTCAGGGTTGCAGCTGGCTAGCTACCTAGCTTGGTCTCTCACTGCATCCACACGTGCAATTCTCTTGTTCTTTTTTCAAATTCTGCGTTTGAAGATGAAAACGTGTAAATTTATATTACAAAATTAGAAAGAACTCTAAAAATGGATTCAGGTGACGTAACTAGCTAAAAAACAAGAAGGTTGATATATAGTTTTGTAGGGAACCTGAAGTTGATGTTGAAGGCCTTTGATGTGTTGTACCGCTAAATCCAGCATGTCAGAATAGCTTGTTTGCTAATAAATTTGGTAGCAAGTAAATATTTTCATATTAAATAAACATTTTTTATTCTATAATATGATATATCATGTACTAAAATTGATATGATTCAAAAGTAACCTTATCCATATTGGGTACAAGATCTTGTAGCTTCTTTAGTTTCCCGCTTATTCTCGTTCTCCTCTCCTATATACCGATTGTATACGTTAAGAGCTTAAGATAGGAGGGCAAGATTAAAGTTCTACATTCAATTTAGTTTAGCACAATTTTCTATGAATCTGCCTTAACATAGCTAACAAACAAAATCTCTAATACTTTTCTATTTTGGAACGACATAATCTTTTAGTTAGCTAGCGACAAATTGTCATTTCCAATGCGAATTTTGGAAGAAAAGGAAATAGTTTGTTGAACTAACCCGCTCGGCGATGCTTCTCGGGTGGGTCGCGCAGCCACGTTTGGCCCTAATTTTGCAGGGCACAGAATCTTCTGGAAGCTGCATGTAGTTGTCCATGTAGTTCATTGAAGTGTCTGAAGGAAGACTATACTGCAAAACCAATGACATAGAAACTCCGTGAGAGTTTGCTGCAATTACTTTTACTAGTTAAAATTTTATGTCTATCTTAAAAAAACCATATTTAGCTCTATTTTTACATATATATATTTTTTTTTGGAAATTGCAAACACAAATGCAAAACATAAACAAGATTCTCTTTCTTTTTGCGTTTACTATTTCCATTTTATGTTTGACAAAAAAAATTGTGTTAAAGGATTTAATTACTACTAAAATTGTAAATTATCATTCCAATGCTAATTTTGGAATAAAAGAAGCAAAAATAGTAATATAATATGAAAAAGAAGCAAAAATAAAATAAAATGATAAAATCCCATTAAAAAAAACAAGTGAGACCTGTGAAAAGAGACCCGAGTCTATGTCCTTGGCTCGTTTAGTGGGTCGGGTAACTGTAAACCCTATTGAGCCGGAACCGTCATCCCAAGATTCAGTGGCGGCACCAAAGCTAGCCGCTGAAAACGAATGGCCCGAACCATCGTGGACAGAGGTCTCATTGACCTCGGAGATCCGGGACAGAGGGTCATGACTCGTGAAGCTTAGTTGAGACTTGAGTCTCGATTGTCCTCGTCCTGCATTAGACCCTCCTTGCGGACTATAATCACTGGTTGGTTGGTTCAACGAGAAACCTGGTTTTAAAAAGGCAAAGTATATTATGATATCACATTATGTGATCATTTTAAGTAAAATTAATTCACATTTCACATCATATTTTAGAAACAAATTAATAACTGGTGTAAGTGAGGAGATTAGCAAAACAAAGCAAGACATATTATATGGATTATGGATATCGGTTAGTTCAGTTCCGGTTCAGATCGGTGACCGGTTGGGGGTTGGAAGTCACATCCAAGCTCGGTGGAAGATATATATTAGATAACAACGAGGCAAAAATTGAAGCACAAATCAAATCCGCAGGACCAAAACAAAAAAAAGAGACAGATCCACCAACTAAGTAAAGATCTATCGCTTTCCATTTGAATAATCTTCTTAGCAACCAATGATATTCCCCCATGTCAGCAAACATACTATTGGTCACGAACTAAAAAACCCCATCCTCTTATTTAAAAAATGCAACTTGGCTTATAGGAATCCTCGAATATATAATAATAAAAAATAAAAATAATATCCAGATTAAAGGTAACCGAGCCACATTTTTGCTGTATCTTTCAAGCACGTGGTTCGGATCAAGGGCGATTTCGTCATTTCGAAATACGACTGACTATACGAGGATCACGTCTTGCACAATTACCAACCAGCCAAATTACCAACGAACCTAATAATACTCCTATCTATCTCATACTAAATTACAATGTCAACTTATTTGTAACGTCGTCGATCGTATGTACAAGAAACTGTGTCACGAAGCTACATTTTAAAGTGAGATACCGAAAGTACCCTCAGCAGTCTCTTGACAGATAGATTTCATTTCACACAACCCAATGGATCTTTCATTCAGCAATAAAAAAGAAATGCTTCTTCTTTATTTCCTAAAGAGTTGAATCTTTATTTAATAACTACATTATGGTTTTAGCAAATACTAAGTTCGAGAAATTCTGAAATTTAAGGAAAAAATATACTAATATCTCATCAGCTTATATATATAATTTTCTTGAGATGAAAGAAAAGAAAAAACTCACTGTTTTTTTCTCCGGAGAGGTAGCTGAAGAAGTCGGCGGGAGAGCTACGTTGTCTAGCGAGAGAGTAAGATCCAGAGCTATTTCCGACGTCGTTGCTCTTGTTCTGCGAGATCTCGTTGAATCCACCGTAGGATCTGTCGAGGAGGATATCTTTATTGTTGCCAAGATTTTTCTGTCCGTCTGATGAGTTGACTCCACATGTCGTCGAATCGGATCTCAACGAGGAGGAATCGGCTCCGGTGAAGAAATGACCGAGGAAGTTCTCCGGCGGTGGATAATTGAAGTCACGAGCGTTTGACCCTCCGATGACTTCGTCCACCACAGAGTTTATCAGCGACCCCGGAGCTGAGCCGTATCGGATCAGCCCTCCACTGCCGCCAGGAAGCGACGATCTCTGCGATGATGATGACGTGGAGGAAGATGATTGGTACATGACTTATATCGCCAAATGGAGAGAAGAAGGAGAGAGAGAGAGACAGAGGAGAGAGATGCAGAGTCTGTTTTGAAAAGAAAAGATGAGATGCCTTTTTATGAGGGTAATAAAAAGTCTTCACTCTTCCGCTATTGGCCAATCGTTGGATGTCACATGCGCCTCACGTGCTATTGCAAAAGACTAAACCGAACCAATCAAACTAAACCTTTACTTATTTTAGTGTATACCGATTACCGAGTCAGCTTAATCACCTTTGGGCCAAAAGAGCAAAAGGCTTTTTAATTCTTGTTTATGATATTTTTGTTTCTTATGGAGTTTAATCCGTTAGATATTTCGGGAATCATTAGGGCTATGCACATTTTAACAATATAAAGATAAATCAATATAAATTATTTTAACTTAAAGCTCATTCGATTAAATAGTGAAATATGATTTGTTAGGTTTTTGGGGAGGACAATGTTTGAAGTTTTGAGTTATAGTGATCTACTGGTTTCCACTTGATAGAAGAATTGCCATGTTGATTTAGGCCAATGATCGATTCCCATCAAACGTGAAATTATTAGATTTATCACATTTGACCTTGTGGATATGTGTCTTTGCTTTCGGCTCATTTAAATATTCAAAGAGAAAGTATATACGTAGGTTGCACCTCTCCAAGAATTAGGCTGGCCCTTCATAGGCTTGAAATTTACCAAAGTTATTAAGTGCTATGTCAACAACAAAAACACTAACAGCTTTTGGATGGACCATTGGACCCTTCTTAGACTCCTCCACACTCTACTTAAGCCTATTGACGCTTTGGTAGTCCCTTAATGGTCAAGGCAGCTCACGCGGCCATATAAATCTTGAAAAAACCCAAGCCTATCTCATTCATTAATCGATCCTCGAATACGTTATAATGATGTTATTTGCCCAAGTTTTTGTTCCCATCCCTTTTTTCCCCTTAAATTTCCGTCCATAGATTTGATGCTTTTGAATTTTTGTTAATAAAAATATGAAGTTTTCAATAGTATACAACTTCTCATAAGAGCCATTTGTTATATTTTTTTCAACAGTTTCAATCGTTACAACAAAAGCAGTACTTGTAGTTTTCAATAAGAGCCATTAGTTAAAATTCTTATAAAGCTATTTATAAATCTACTTCAGCAAGCATATAATCCTCCTCTTCTTTTATCCTTTGAAAATAGGCTTGAACAATGCAATAATACTTAGGGTCTGATTGGCGTGCAGGCTGTAAGGGTTTTTAGGATTTTAACAGTTTTCAAAGTCTTTTTTTTACCAATCAAACTTTTAGGATTTTAAAATATTTAAAAATCATAAAAGTCTTCCAACAAAAAATTCTTCTTCACCGTGAGTTTTTTTTTAAAAGTCATTTTTTTATCACTTTCATTCTCTCTCTTCTAACACTTTTATCTTTTACATTTATTTTATTTACTTTTATTATTTCTCATTTCCCAAAAAGAAATCAAAATTTACTTTTAATACAAAATTATATTTTATTACAATAAATTTTTGACTAATTAATTATTTATATTTTTTTTCTTATTCTTTTAAGATCCATTTTCTTATACGTTATAGTTAAAAATATTATTTTATTAAAATTTTGATATTAGTAGTAATTTTTAATGCTATATAATTAGTTATGATAAATCAGACTTAAAATAATAAATTTGATTAAAAAAAATATTTTATTAAAAGAAAAAAATTAACAAAAATATATAATATTTAAAAGTAACAGTCAAAGTTTCTACAGTTTGTATTACCAATCAGACTTTCAAAAATATTAAAAGTAACAGTCACAGTTCTAATAATCAAATTCTCTACAGCCAAAAGCCAACAGTCAGAGCCACCAGTCACAGTCTTTACCAATCAAAACCTTAATAGTGTGTGAGTCACATTTCCAATCTCCAAAAGATTTTCAAAAAACGTACATGCACTTAAACACATCCAAAAATCGCTTGGGTTTGTCCGGTCAGTAGCTTATACATATATCACACGCCAACTTCACTTCGCTTGGGTCTCCCATCCCTAATATATTAAAAAAATGCATTATCAAAACAACATTTTTTTTATGTGTTATTAACAATTTTATCATTGCTGATATATCATCACTAAATTTATTTTGAAAATATTTTTCAGTTAAGCCAAAGGTTACTAGAGAATTTACATTATATGTCATTCATATTTAGTTACAAAATGAAATATTAATTATTAATTAATTTTTTTCTTTTTATTTCCTTATTTGGTAACGACGAAATTTATTAGTTAATCAATCAGTAAAATATGGAAGATTTTGTAAACATATTAAGATTTGATATCCTTTAAATATATTAAAATTTGATATATATGTGGGCTCGAAAATCCACAATCAAAATTTGTGAGTATTTTATAAAAGATAAACTATTATAAAATTAAATGTTAAATTCTCACACTGTAAAAAATGACAAAAACCAAATCAAGATAAATAATTTGTATCACTCAAGATTTTGTCTAATGTAATAAACATCTTTTAATAGAAAAACCAATTCATAAAATATCACACCGTGCAGAGCGCGGGTCCAAACCTAATTTAATATAACATGATAAACGAGATTTCTTAAAACGAACCAACCTTTTAAAGTTTTTCTCCAACATATACGCTTTTAAACATGATAATAATTAACTGCTCGAGAACGTCATGGATTACGTAAAAATTCCCATGAAAAGTCATATCCGAATCGAATAAAATCTACATGGAAAGACAAAAATTCCGTAAACTCATTAATGAAACTAGTTGCAAAACAAAAAACAAAAAACTCGTTTTGAACACCAAGCATGAAAATTCCACAACAAAAAATTCATATTTTTTCTCTTAATTATTGTGTGTAAATTGAAGTCCATAATGCTGATGTTTACATCCTAATTTCTTGTACTATAAGTCAAAACTTATTATAGTGAATTTATACAAATTTACCACAAAGTGTTAATTATAAATTTCAAATTACCCCGGAAACCACAAATTAATTAATAAAACACAATCATCTTCTATTGATATCAATAACCCCTAAATTATTTCTATCAAAACTCAAGCTCTCATCATTTTTATAGATCCATATCCTTTTTGAATTTCATATAAAACTTTATAATTGTTGTTATTGATTTAAATGATTTAAATCCAGAGCCCACGAAGGAGGAAACTTCCACCCTCACCTATCATTTTCGCAATAAATATATATCCACTTTCCCAAAAAAATAAATATATATCCATAAAAGGAAAGAAGGAATTACGATATGTATTGTCTAAGTTTTTTTATAAAGGGCCTATATCATATTATCATGTCTAAATTTTCCAAAATTTATATGTTAAACAGTATAAAAATCAAAATGGAGTCATAATTAAGATGCGTACGGATTCTTATGACTTTTGCATGCAAAATAAGTTGTTATTTATTCTGTAAACGTAATCACAATTAAATAAACGTTTTATAAAGAGTGAAATTTATATAAACACATCTAAATAGGTCCGTAAACGTACGTGTTTTTCCAGCCCCACCCTTATTGACCCATGTGATTCGTGAGAAATTGAAAATGAATTAATTACACTTCCACTGTGATGTAATGTAATCAAGCTTCCAACTTCCACTGTGATGTAATGTAATCAAGCTTCCAACTTTTAAGTCTAAACAAAATCTCGTGAGCTAAAATCCAAATCAAGTTTAGCGCCATAGTTACAATATCATATTATTCCATTGTTCTCGTCAAGTGATTTCTATATAATCGTTGAATCCTTCAGCATTTGATTTTTACTTTATGATCTTAGCTAGAATATTTTACCATATATAATGTTTGTAAAAATATCGAGTATTTATTTAATTATGTTACTGTATTGTCATTAAAAATATATGCTAACTCCAACTCCGTCTATGATTTCATGTAAGTTTATTTTTATAAAAATTTGAAAAAAAAAGAAGTATGTATATGAGGAAATCGATGCACGTGCAAAAATATACTACTGTATGATGTAGGGAACAGCATAAATAGTTCGTTAATCAGACAACTAAACTAAATTGTACAATCACTGACTTCGATAACCGATAAACGTCAGCTCACACGCGCATATGACAAAGCACGGAAGAAGATACGTTCTCTTCTCTTTATTTTTCGAAATTTCTTTATTTTCTTTTTAAATATAGACACAACGACATGCCTCTAGTGTTTTTTTTCTTCGATTATTTTAAAATTTTGTCTGACTTTATAAGAACGTCTTCATATCACAAGAGAAAATTTGAACAATCTGTAGTCAGTTAGATAAATAATATCTTGATCTAGTCTGAACGAAAATTTAAAAGAAAAAAAAAAGCGCAATAATTAGCTACTATGAACACATACGTTATGTTCCCATGCACATTGATTGCAATTTTTTCAAACTCTCTTTCGTATGTTTCTTTTTGTTAAATAGAAGTTTTTCGCTTAATTTTTTTTTTTTTAAAAGGATTTTTTCTCTAATTTGTCAAATGAAAATAGTTGGGGGCAATTACCTCTTTGAAAAGAAATAATTTGTCCACATAAGGCTTTCATTATTTATTAACTAGTATGTAAGCTTGCAAACAAGAATATGAAATATCGATCCTCGCATAACACGAGAAGCCACACACTTGACATAGGAAATGAGAAAATGACGAGATATACTGCTGATATATATTTGTTTCATCAGCTGTGTTTATATTTAAAACCCATTGCTGTCATTGGCAAATAACATCGACAAATAGATATGGTAAAATATAGTAAAACATTTTTGTATATTGTATATATTCGATGACTAACTTTAAATTTTTTTATTTTTTTTTGGTTTATGAAACTTTAATCATTTGAAAAACATATATATTATACTTTATATCTTGCAACGTTGTTGAAGTTTTTGGCAAATTTCTTCTAGGCCGTTTTTTATTTTTTTTTAATTATCTTACAACGATGTTGAAGTTTGGACAAATTAGTTCACAAGTCAACAAACTAGCTATGACCCCCCAAAACTCTATCGGTAGGGATTTAAAACCCATTTTATACTGCAATGTTTTGTTTATACACATATCTCTCTCTATATATTATATACTTGCTCGCTCTACGTAAAAGATAGGACTACAATTATTTGTCCTATCTTTACAAAAATATAGACCCAAAATTTGAGCTTGGATCAATCTCTAGCTAAAGACCTAAATGATATTATAATACAACATATGATTGGATACAGAACCAAGTAGATATGCCGCTCTGGTCGCTGCGTTTTTTAACCGCAACGCTCGACGTTGTCCCTTACCGAACAAAATCTCACTTGTCCTGTTAGTAAACTTGCCGCCAAAATTGTCTTCTGTGACCGTCGGTTTTGAGCATCTCGGACGGTTTACTAAATTGATGTAAGTGTCGAGGTCATGGACACAATAAATGTTTTGAACGTCGAAGAAATCGAGTGTGAGTTCGACTCCCACATGAGTGTAGCAAGAACAGCTCCAAGGAAGCTCGTAAACACCACCTAAAGCCCTGAAATTCTCGTTGAACAAGAAACCAGGAAGTTTTGTGATCGGGTCGTTTACGTTCGTGATCCTCAGGACCTTAACTCCTAGCTCCTCACACCGTTTCTTGAAACCCAAGTTACCAACCCTAGGACCTGCAAAGGAAAACACGGTCACTGGAACAGCTTTTTCGCCTCTTCTCTTGTTCATACCGAGTTCCGCTAAGTCATAAGCTAGAAGGTGAGCTAGAGAGCTCCCCATACTATGTCCTGCAAGTGTTATGCTCATTTCCTCGCCTTTGTGCTTGTTTACAAGCCTCGAGATCTCGGAAAGAAGCTGCTCGCGGCAGCTTTCTAGCCCAAATTTGCTATCGCTCTCACCGGATGTGTATAAACTCAAGAATCCAGATTCAACCTTGACATCGGGACGAGAGTTATGAGGATCAAGCCTAGCCGGAGTCAAAGAGCTCATTAGGTTAGCCAACCACTCAGGGTTGGTCACAGTGCCACGAAACGTCACCACAATATCCCTTCTCCCCAAACGTTTCACCGAATCATCAGAAGAAACTGCTACATACCCGATCCAACGTGCGCGGTTAGGCTCTTTCTGGATAGGGTTGATGTTGATGTCTGGTGTGGCGTAGATATACTTGGTGACTTGGTAGCCATCAAGATCATGGACTCCAGATTCTTTAAGCAAGCTTTTTTTGCCATACTTGCAATTCAAGTAACGTTTGGAGTTAGGGTTTAGATCAAACCCTTTGTAAGAAGCGGAGAGTAAATTCCCGTATCGAGTGATCTCTTGTTGTAGCACAGGGCTTAAAGGGTCAATAAGATTTTCCCAGTTATTGCTTCCTTGAATCTCTCTCCATACCCGAGACAACGGTAGAGTGGCTGCTAGTGTTCCAGAAAGGCGAGCTTCCGGGGAAGAAGAAGGAGAAGAAGCGAGCGGAGAAGATGTAATCGGAGGAGACATTACAGAAGAAGCGATTGCAAGTCTTTTAGACGTGTGCTTGGAGAGAGAGAAATGGCCAAAATTGTGTTTTTGCTGAGGAGTTTTGTCTCTGATTAGAGATGGAGAATAGTTAGGGCTTTGAGTGTAGATTTTGGCCGCCATTAATGGACAGTGTAGAGAGAGAGAGAGAGAGAGAGAGAGAGAGAGAGAGAGTTGGTTGAAGTATAAAAAGAGACAACGAGTGTGAGGCATATTTATAGAGTGAAAATGTGAATGGAAATCACGGAGAGAGAAAAAGCTAAATATGTTCGGCGAGTATTGACTGAGAAATTAAATATTCAAAAAGCAATTGTTGGTCCAAATTTTAATAATATTATTCATTAGTTGGGAGACAAGTATTAATAATTTATGTGGTCGGTTTGGGTCAGTAAACATTTTTTTATTAATCTTATAATCTCTTTTCGCGCCTCATGCTTCTCTTATATAATTTACTACTCGATGTATGAATACAAAAAAAAAAAAAAAAATTAACTTGGTGGTCGGAGATTTTTTTTTTTTAATATTTTTTTTGAATAAATGGTCGGAGATTTAGAACTGTAAGGTTTCTGTATATAGTGGATATGAAATTGTGACGTTTGATTTCTTTATCTTTTTTTTGTAAGAAGAAATCTACACCGTTAATTATAACTATTGTTTTAGGAAAATAATATATAGCTAAATAAAAGAGACTGGCTGACAGTAAATATAACCCAAAAAGATGACATCGCCCGGACGATTAAAAGATTGGACCATAAAATGTAAAACTGTTGGAGACTGTAAGATCCAATGCAGATAACTAATCATTATTTATAATTATACAAATCAAATAATTTTTTTTGTAAACAACTATGTAACATAACATTAACTAAACATTCCAAAAAGGAAAACATATAACATTAAAATGCAAGAATAAAAGTATCAGATATTCCTGAGAAAAATTAAACAAGAGAACAAAAGGCAAGAAAGGTCCAGTGGTGTTTTCTATGTTGTTTCCTAAAGTCAAAATCCTAACGCTGTCTGTTCTTTCATTCATTGTATTATCGTTTTTACTTTCTCCATTTTTTTTTTCAGAAGTTTGGATTTGAAAAAAATTGCCGCTCAAAGTAATTTACTTCATACAAAGGAATTACCGATTACAATAGATATGGTTCCTGATATCAACAATCGATGCTAACCAGATTGGAGCCTTAATTACAATCAAGACAACTATTTTCTTGCTAATAGTATTAATCAACGTAACCTTTTGTTTTATAACAACACTCAGGAGCTAACCAACGTATATGTCACCAGTATATAATAACGAAAAAGATGCATGCATGGCCAATCTTGTTATACCTTTTCTATACGCTTGATTTATAGTTGACATTTGATTTACAAAACGCACAGAAACTCACCCACATATGTTATGTTTACGCGTGTGAAAATATATATACAGTCTCATGTAGACAGTTTCTATGGGGCTTAAAGGCAAATCAATTATCCAAAGAAAATAAAGATAATTAAACACGTACGTACCACGGTATTAGTCGAGAAATTCACCCAATCGTGGTAAAGTTTTTTTGATAAAGTAGCCTAGCTAAAGTTAAAATGAGGTTGACATCTTTTTCACCAAGAGGTTGACATTTTTTTAGCAGAAAGGAAGAAGAAAAAACCGTTCATACACGCCGCTTATTATAGGAGTATTATTTTTTCTAATATGCGTGTTATATTAAAATAATTAAAATAGTTTCACAGCATAATTTGTTTATTCAAACATAATGTTTCCAAAAACAATCGTTGGGCATCAACAAATTCAACAGAAACAGAATGAATGAGCCACACTTTTAACAGATTCAATTTTTTTTTTTCAAACAAAAGTATTTGGGCACTAACAAGGAATAATTTACGCGGCAAGGAAATGAGTTTGACTAAGAATTCGGAAATGTTAGGAGGAAGTGAGCAGAGAGATAGAGGCTGAAAAGCTACATATGAAGTTTTTCAGCTTTGCTTTGTCCCTTATTTGACTTCTTGCTGCGTCCAATCACTATGAACTCCCATCTTCTTTATTTATTAATTGTTACTTTATCTCAGTTTGATTTTCCCTTTTATAATTCAAACCCAATTAGATCCAATTATTTTTCAAATGGGTCTAAATGATTGAGATGAATATTTTCAACTGTAATGAATATTTTAAAAAGAGAGGTTATTTCATGATAACCTTTGAGGATTCCCGTGTTAGATCATCATCATACCACCATTACTTTGTACTCAATTTTTAAAGGAAACATTCGTGAGACTTGACCAGCCATCTTAAAATATATATATTGATTTAATGGTAGACTGTCCAATTTTGGGAAAAGAGATTCAAAACTGACAAAATTTCCGTTATTAAGGAGAAGATACTGAAGTAGTCTCATAGAGTCCAAATCCTCGGCTTCACTGGATGTACCCAGATTTTCTCTTCTTTTCAACTCTTGATTTTCAATATAATGCAAAGGAATAATTATAAAATGATTCCCCATTAAAAGACTATGGTTTTTAAAGAACAATCAACTTGATATGTTAGCTTTTTATTTGTCTCAAAAATATTTTTTCAATAAAATATAATCACACGGAAATGTTTTTATCATTATCACGTGTTCATCGAAAAATACTAACAAATATTTGAGTTGCTCGAGCAATGATATTATCTGTAATATATTTATTTCCGCTTGCTTCTATATGTAAGGTGTATCGAATCCAATATTCTGGGTAATTTGCACGCACAACTATTTTTCATACAGCTTTTACACCTATTGAAAAATAAATAACTATAATAATACATATATGATGATCACTACTCACTCGTGTTGTATCTCGTCGATAGATGATCCTGGTAAGCACTTCAGCCTCTTTTAATGCATTCAACTGATCGGAGAATTCATTGTCACCCGTCATAATTAATAGACAAAATCTTAAAATTTACAAAGTCATCAGATGCACACGAAATTTGCACGAGCAAATAATTGTTGATGGTTCAAAACCAAAGCATGCATAATAATGTCATGGAATTTTAGGTAGATGGGTCTTAGATGATCAAGAGTTAAAATAAAAGAGGTTATTCAATGGTATTCTACTACCATCACTACATACTCAAATTTTATTTTTAAAAGGAAATATTCGATGATATTTGAAATACAAATTGATTTAGTTGGAAACCGTCTAATTTTGAGAAAATAAACTCAAAATTGATAAAACTTTCGGTTATTTAGGAGAAGAGACTTCATAGTCTCATTCATAGGGTCCAAATCTTCAGTTTCAATGGATGTACCCAGATTTTCTCTTCATGCAAAGGAATAATTATCAAACGATTCTCAATTAAAAGACTAATTTTTCAAAAGCAGCCTAAGCAACTTGCTATGTTAGCTTTTTATTTGTCTCAGTAATAATATTCTAATAAAATCATCAAACTTACATTAATTATAGACTCTAAATTATAAAAGTAACAAGTTAAAAAAGAACAAAGACCTTCTAAAACGAAATAATTTAACGTTTTTAAAAGAATAACAGCATTGAATGTAAGTACTTTGAATATTATTTTGCTTTTCTACGATCTCTTTTTGTTCGTAGAACTCATTCAAGTGTTAGCAGCCAAATTTGGTTCGAGATTTGTTCATCTTTTTCTTGCTTTGAAAGATTGAGAGACAAGTCTTTCTCTTCAAGGAACTGAGAAAGCTGCAATGTAGGTTCTTGAATTTGATTCTAACTCTAAAGTAAACGATTTAAAACTTGAAAACAATTCAATAACAACAACCAGCCGACAATACTAATCTATCTATATCTGTAGTTTGTCCTAACAAGTAAAGGGTTCGATTAAACATGATCTTAGTGGCCTCCACAGTCCACACACAAAGAAGAATAACCAATTCCATTTCAAAGATAAATGACAAAGTTCATTTGTACTGTTTGATGTTTCGAATACAAACATATGCACATTGTTTTGTTGTTTAATCGAAGTATAGAGAAACATCTTCATGTCCTGTGTCATACTATATCAGATTCACTTGCCACATCGAAGAAGAGATTCCGCGAATCTAGAACCTTCTGCATCGCGTGTCTACATCTGCAGTGACAGTAAAGTAAAGATTTTAGAGAATTTCATTGAAAAAAATCAAAGTTTTTGGATGAAAGAGTTTACCTCCAAGGAAGATGATCAAGGAACATTGATGGAGAAACCATGATTTCTTTGAAGCTCTCTCTGTTTGCAACATAAGCTTTGTAACCACCTGTCGCATCACAGAAGGCCCATCCTCGCCATATCGGCAAGCTCATATTGTTTCCTTGAGGTACAATATGAATGACTAAACCGGGCAAGAACATCTCAGGAGCTTCTTCATCATCATCTTCTCGTGTTGGAACCGTTCCCATAAACTGAGACACAGGATTATCCATACCGTGAAACGGGTTTATGAACTCTTCGTCATCTTGCCTCATTTCTGGTTCAGATTCTTCCCATATTGGGTAAATTTGATCTTGCTGATGTAAGCTTTCCCGTGAATTGTCAACTTACAAAGATAAAAGGAAAAGAAGAAGTAAATCGTTCTCGTTAGTTAGTAATCTATCTTGATGGAAAATATAAAGAAAAGAAGGTATGAGAGTGAGATCAAAGTTTGTTACCAATTATTGACGGTATTGCCTCACCGGAAGATATTTCTTGGACATCATGTCGTTGGCGTTTGCTCGCAGACAGGAACCGGCGTGCGAGTCTAAAAATGAGTGCTGTATCAGCTTTGGGGTCTTGAGACAGTACTTTGATTGCTGCTACTTGGAGCCGGCGGATTGAGCCATACGAAAGTCGTGATGAGAATTCGTTGTCGAGTACAATGCTGTTGAGAATTGCATCAAGACCTAACAAGTTAGCCACTCAACCCATTAACATTAGCATGATTCAATAATCTACTTTAGTACCTTGTGACAAATTCCGAACATGCATCTGCAACATCTAAATCTACACATGGGAGGGGTCCGTAGGCATATACATACAGGTTTTGGAATCTGCAACGAAGCTTTATACACGCCAAAACGAATTGAAACAAAAAGAAAGGAGAAGACAAGTTAAGAAAATGTCATGTAATGTTATCTTTTGTTGATAGGGAGCATACTCTAATTCCCAGTAACGAGGCAATAGCACCTCCCAAAGAATGTCCGACAATGCGAACGCTGTAGCCATCACACTCGCATCCATCACCGATTAATGAGGACAGGAACCCAACAGATCCTGACTCTGCACCGTTCAGTTTGAACAACAGCTTAGAGAAACCAAAAGGTAAATCCAGGGGGTCACCAAGTGACAATTTTAGCTTAACTCTTACCTCCAAATTTGGGGTCTCCTTCTATTTGCATATATAGATCTCTTGCAGCTTCTACAATTCCCGAATGTCCATAGTGTTTACGAGATGGATCCACACCATGAATATGACTGACATAAATGCACATGAAATACAAGAAAGGAAATCATTACTACTGAACAGGATTATAGCGAGATCTCAACATATATCAGAAGAAAGAGAGGGCATCTGTGACTGAGTCATAAACCAAGTGAGATGTATATAGTTAGATAGACCCATCAACGAATACTTAGTTAATTTTTATTGTTTCTTATAAGAGAGAGAGAGAGAGAGAGAGAGAGAGAGAGAGAGAGAGAGAGAGAGAGAGAGAGAGAGAGAGAGAGACTGACTTTTTTAGCCCATCCAGGTCTTCAGCATTAAGAGAACACGCACGACCTAAACCATCAGTTATGAGGTCTTCAGCCGTCTCAGTTCCTCGAACAGCAATTACAACACATCTTAAATAATGCAAGACTACAACAAAGTATGTCGCTTTACACTTCTCCTGCCACAACAGAATAAATTACACGAATAGATGAGAAAGATTCTGATGCATTGACGACACAAAATGTCAAAACAGCTTCAAAGAAAGCATATTTCATTCTTGGTGTTGGAACATAAGATTAAAGGGGAACTAACTTACCCTACAAATCCGACCTCGTCGAAGAACATGAGCAGGAAAATTTATGAACTTAAGGAAGGCAGCTGCATGACCTCGCCACCAATTATCACCATCAAGGTTAGGCCGCCTGCGAATAATTTGTAAGGATAACTTGTTACATTAATATCATATACGAATTTGTATGTATCAACATCAGACACATAGGAAAGGAATGGAAACTGGAGAGAATAACAAATTGAGTTTCTACAAACGAGCTAACCAGGTATAATATACCATTTACGGCTCCAAGGTGTTAGAATCCCTTGTCTACAAATCCATGTGCACAGAAATAAGGCAGGATTTCTCCCAACATCAAGCAGAGGCCCCTGCGCAATGCCAAACACGTAGGTAATGTATACATACCATTTCAAGAAGAGCTTTGGAGCCTGTGTTGTTCTAACGTACAGTATAAGCAGCTTCTGCAAATTTATGCAACATAGCAGCCTCCTGAAGATGAAATGCTGGAGCTTCCACACAGTCTTCGTATGATTCAGGAAACTGGCTATTATTCTGTAACAGAGCGAGGCCTGAATAGACAAAGATTAGATAAGGTTCACAGCCTAAGTGAAAACATGCAGACAACCACAGATAGCATCATCCTACCTCAATCAGGCTTATATAAGTTTCAAATCCTAACCTGCCAAAAATTCCAAATGGCCAGTGCCTGATGCACGATATGAAACAAGATCACCTAATAGTCTTGCAACTGAACACACTTCGTCTTCCTCAATCACACCCCTGAAGCATTACAATCAATTTCTAACAGTCTCAACTATTAAACTTGCTATAAACAAGAAACCTGTATCGAGAATCGACACAAACGTACATATATTCCCGACGTCCAAGACAGCACAAAACTTCACGAATTCCATGGTCAAAAACCTCTTGGTAATGAGCTTTCCAGGCATCATCTTGGGTTGCATAGAAAGACCGCCATTGCAATATATCTGATCCGGTAAAGCATTGTGCCAACGCAACAAAGCAAACTGTGATCAAGAAGGCAACCTGCAGCGTTTGCTTCCACCCACGAGTGTCTGGAGATAACCCTGACCCCAAGAAGTTGCTAAAGAGATTCTTAAGCAAGAAAAAGTGCATAGCTAACTATAAAACTGTGTCTTAGTTTAACTGCCAAGTACTTCACTTTAGACAAGTGACCACATACACATTAATGTAAACTGTGTCATAGTTTACCTAAAACGCAATTCCTTGGGATTCCATCATGGGAAACAAATGTGGCCACACGGAACATAAGGTAAGTTGCACCAATAAATTGCAATACAGTAATTACCATTGCAAACCGAGTCCACCAAAGCCACGTCTTATACTTCAACTGCAACATCCAGCAAAAGAAGAAAAAAAATGGTGTCATAGCAGAAACATTTGATCCTTCAAAGACTTGGTTTTTAAACGAAATTGAAGACAGTAAAGATAGAAAAAAACAAAAAAGACACACCTTTCTTTCGAGGCTGTTTTGAGTAGGAGAATCCATGATGGTCATAGCCATGAGTTCCTGTGTATTGCCGACCTTAACCATGGCGGCGAGTTTGACGCCGGCGGCTAAACAAACGGCGAAGAGGGGAAATCGTTGGCCGGGGCTGTCGCAATCTGGGTTCGAGGCGAGAGTCAGAACACCGCCGGAAACAATAACGGCCAAATTGGCAACGCCCAGAACCATAATCGTTCTCCTAACTCTCTTCAACCTCGAAATCCACATGATTGTTTGATTTAAGTTTTTTTTTTTTTTGGGTGCCGAGTGATTTTGGGTTACTGTGTTCTTGTTTCGTTGAAGTAGTCGGGAATTAAGCGGGTTTAGGTCAATATCTTGCCGGGCAAGAGAGCACGAAGAGACATCGCCGAGAGAAATCCGCACTTGATCTCTGACAGAGGGAAAATCGGAGTTAGAACCAAGGTGGAGTTTTGTGAAGATGGTTCTAATCTTGTGAGCAATATTGGGCTTAAGTCAAAGCCCAAAGGCAAGTTACAGAAAATAACAACAGAAGTGGGCTTCGGGAATTAGAAGTCAGCCCATTTAGCTTACATATAATAGATTATTGTTATGTTGTAAGTTAGTTATCTTTTCAGAACAACGGAAGAGAAGAACTTCGTCTTCTTCGTTGAAAGAGCGATCACCATTGTTGTGAGCTCAAAGTTCTGTAACTAGCTCATAAGTGGATTTTCCAGGCCTCGATCCTGAAGAGAGATGTACCTGGAGGAGAAGTGGGGAACTCTGTAAATTGCTTGTCTCGTGTTCTTTTCTTTTCCCGCTTTCTTTCATAATCCGTTTCCGATAAACACAAGTACAAGTGATCCGAGAGAGAGAGAGAGTATCTGTTACACAACTCTTCCTCGCTGCTTCTTCTTCTTCCTCGTTGCTTCATCTTCTTCCTCGCGTCCTCTTCCTCGCTGCTTTCTCTTATGGTAGACTTTTGATTGTCTCTCTTGTTTGCTTCTATCTTCTTGAACATGTGAACAAGACTTGGAATGCTACTGGAAATGCTTATCGTGACTCTCTCTCTCTCTCTCTCTCTCTCTCTCTCTCTGTGTCTTCTTTGCCGTTGTACGATTGTTATCAACTTTTATGAAATTTTCTCTTTCTCTTTGCTTATTTCTTGCGCTTTCTATACAGTTTCAGGAAAATATGGTTAATTGGGTAACAAAGTTAAAAGACAAACTGAGAAGAAAGAAAGATCCCACGGGGGATATGGAAGCAGCAGTTATCGCAATTGAGGTCACAATTGTGCGTCACCGTGAAAGACTCGAACAAGCAGAGACACGCATCAATGAATTGCACGAGAAGGCCATAGAAGAAGTTAGGGCAAAAAACAAAAGTGCGGCTCGTCTCTCTCTGGCTATTAAAAAAGTGGTCAATGAGGAGGCAGCAACTCTGAGGGACCAGATTTTCAAACTCGAGAACTGCAAATCAGAGATTAATAAGGCTATTTACAGTCTGGCTTTGGCAAAAGCAACTAAACTGACATCAACATCTATGAAAAAAGCGTGCAAATCACTGTGAGTGTTAAGTAAAAACAAGTATAATACTCTTCTTGTCTTCAAAGATATTGATGAGTGGGGTCTATTTTGCAGAAAGGATGCAATGAAAGTGATCGAAGATCTGAACGAGCAAAAAGAGGCAATTGGAGAAATCAACCAAATGATTGCTCCAAGCTCGAATGTTGATCAAGTCTCTGTGGAGGATGAGCTGGATCTACTCGTTAAAGAAGATGACTGCGACATCTCCTTCGAAGATGAGCTGCGACTGCTAATGGAAGGAGAAGAAGTAAAGAAACTGCAAATCCAAGACGTAAGTTTATTTTTATTTTTTTGCAATGATCAATAAGTAAGAGACTGACCCCAATTTCTGTCTGTCTGGTGCATTTTAATCAAGAGCAGAAAGAGAAAAGACTTGAATCAAAAACGCATATCCAACATGTAAACGAGAGCAGAGCTGAGCCGAAACAGGAGATCCAAGAGGTAATTTCTGTTTTTTGTTTTTGCAATGATCAAAAATTAAGAGACTTTCCCTATTGTCTTTCTGTCTCTTGATTGCGTTCTGTGTTACTGATTTTAAGAGACTTTCCCTAATTGTATGTATTCAGGAGCGGGAGCTAGTTAAAACGGACAAGAGGCCAGAGTTGTGCTGACCTGTGAACTCAGATAATTGCAACGTTCGGGAGAGATTTACGCTCGTTCTAGAACAGATAATAGCTTTTTGATGTAATACGATTCTAGGAGAGACTACTTTACATAGCCAACTTCTTTATCACAAAACTGAGCAATTTTCCTCACCTTAGATCTGCTACTCGTGTGTATACCAGTTTAATCATTTTAGACATATATATATAAACACTTAGTGTGTACGAGATGGATCCATACAATGGATATGACTGACATAATAACGCATAAAACAGCAGAAACGAGAATCATTAGTACTGACTACTGACAGGATAATAGTAAATTGGGTTGGCTCAAGAATGGAGGTTAACAGTTGCAAATATTTGTTTAACAGATAAGATAAAACATTTTTTTAACGGATGAACTACTTTTTGGATATCTAACAAAATTTAGAAATGTGAAACAGAGCAAAGGTTGAAAGACAAAAGAGAAGGCAGTCTGTCATGTCCCAAAAGAGAAGAGGATGAAAATAAGATTGAAATGGATCTTTTTCAACGAAAACCTCGTACAAGTTGCTCAAGAACCTGAAACAAGAAGATCATTCCAAAACAAAATCAAATTCATTTCAGGACAAGTCTATCCATTTCCGAGAGAGGCTAGTTTAGCTAGCACAAAGGGACAGTAAGCTGTGAATGTTTCGGAAATCAAAAGGAAGGAGCATAAGAGGACAAGGGGTGTGTTGTTGTCATGTTGATGATTACACTTACCATGAGAGGATACTGTATTATCCATCCAACAAAAGGAATCTGTGAAAGGAACATCTTTACCGTCGACCAAAATCCGCTGCAATGATAGCACAGGTTGAATCTTTAATTTAGAAGCTAAATAAACTGATAAGTGATTGGCGAAAGGAAATTGATTCATCACAAATGGATTGTCATCAGTCAATCATAATCATTCTATAAGCTAAAGATCCTTGTGTGTTGTGCTAGAACCATTGGTCTGCTTTAATATTTCAAACAAATGTTCTCACCCGAATAGGACAATGCAACCGTATGTCTCCAAGATAATGCCGATTATTGGCCAGCGTACAAATATAAGAAAGATTCCAAGGACGAAACAGACTGTGCCCTGTAAAAAAGGGGAAAAAACAACATATTGGTAAACAAGAGAAGGAAATTTAACAAGAGAGATTAGAGCACTAGTTGTATGCGTACCCTCAAGTTATTAATGTTGGTAAATAGTCTCCAAGTTGACTGCCAACCAAGTAAAAGGCCAACACCTATCAACCAAAATAACTGAACACAAACACAAAGCCAAATGAGATACAAATGTTGGCTCCAAGAAGCTAGGGAACAGAAAGGAAGATTCTCACGTTTCCTAGAGCGAGCAAACCTCTGTCAAAGTATAAGATGACACCAAGAAACGTAAAGGATAAACCAAAACCAATGAGACCTAACCCAACTTCTGCAGAAATTCAAGACAAAAAAGAAAAACGTCAAAACGTTATACAGTGGCTGCAGCAGAAGCATATAAGTGAAGAAAATTATTACTTTTTTGCTCAGTTAGTTCGTACGCCATCTTGGTAGTTTGAGATCAGTTTGCCAGAGGAAAAAGAAGCTTGGAGAAATTACTTTTTGAGGTAGTCAGAGCTTAAAAGAAGCTTCAAAAGATTCAGATTAAAAAAAGAAAACGTCTCAGAGAGATGGGAATAGAGAAGAAGCTAGTAACCAATTTTGAAGCTAACATGTAGAAACATGTCCACATTTCACAGTAATTCAACAAGAGTATTGATTTCTCCATAACCAACACACAATCTAATGGCATAACATACCCGAAACAAGTAATTTTCGACATAACAATATCTCGAAACCTGTGATTCTTATATCTCGAGCTGAAATCTTCTTCTTGTCTAAAGAATTGATCCTTAAATGTAATTACTCTAAACCCTCTAGACAAATAGCCAACTCCTGTGTTTCTGCATCTTAATCGGAAACGATGAAAACCCTTTCCGTCAATCTAGAAAGACCAACAATCAATGTAGCAGCAGAAATTTGCACTTTTCCTTTTCTTCTTCGAGCTCGAATCTCGAATTCGAATCAGAGAGTGAAAGGGAGTTACCGTAGAAGGTGTAGTGCGGCGAATGCAAAAGAAGCGATGATCTGCCGATTCTCCGCCAAACTTCCGATGAAAAAGTTCGACAACCTCTCTGCAAGCTATAGCTAATTTTTTAATATCAATTTGTATTTTAATTTGTATTTTACTTTTACTTTTACTTTCTGAAGATAAATCAGATATGAGTCTGTGCTTTACAATTTTACAGAATCGTCGGGATATTATCCACTTTTTTCAAAAACGGATCTAGCAAAGCTCAAAATCAGATGACGTGATCTAAGAGACTTGATCTAGTCAATATTCTATATATCGAGATAAAAAATACACTATTTTTGCTCCAAAAGAAATTAAAAACTACATTATTAAGATAACGAGTACCTTAATAGTTTAGATAAACATGACTTGCTTATTCTAATTATATTAGGAATACATCTCTATCTGCATAACAAACTCTACACTTGTATAAATACTCTCTATCAATGTCAATCAATACATAAGATTTACGAACCTTTGATTGCTTGGATATTTTGTTAGAGTATAATGTTGGCGACTTGGCTCGCTGGGAAACCCAGCGATGATGTTTATGGTCTCCAACATGCACTAGACCAGCTAAACAAGGTATTACTATACTTATTATTTGACCATCATTCGTGTTTAATTTATTGAAAACGTTTTGTTTGTAATATATACTAATCTGGTATTATTAATCTTTTGTATCAAGACACTTGAGTCCCTTAAACAATATGAGAAAGATGAACTGGAGGTGGCTGCCAAGAGGGTTGAGGAAGCAAAGATACTTTACCGGAAAAATAACAAACAAGGTACAAACCAGTATCTTTTGCGTTTTTTTTTTTTTTTTAATGACAAACCACGTAAGTATGTAGTATATGATTTAGAACATGTGTTGCGTGGTTTCGTCATACAGGTGCTTTATTATGCATTAAAAGTAAGCGCATACACGAGCAAGCAGCTCAACATTCTCGGGATTTGCAACTTATCCTACATGGACACGTGAGATTTTATTTTCTTTGTTTTTTTATTTGCCTTCTAAAATCATGTGTAAACTTTCATAGTGATAATTGTTTTTTGTTTTTGTTTTTAAACAGTTAACTTTGGCGGAGAATGCTAAGAAAGAAGTGATTGAAGCATTCCAGGGTGAAGATCAAGCAACCAAGAAGCCAACGGATGTGTTTATTTATTGTTTTTTGTTACTTTTAATATTAGCTTTTTGTGTGTCTTTGTAGCTCGTTATTTGGTATGTTACTTTTCATCAAGAAAAATAAATAGCCCAATCCAGAATTTTTTTACCTATCGATATGATAATTAGGAATGACATATTTTTTATATAGTATTTCTAAACCTGAAAATCCCTAAAATTTGAATAACCTAGAAAAACCCAAAAAACTGTAAAATAACGAACTAAACCCAACCGAAAATAGTTAAATGATTTGTTTATATATATATCAGTTTTTGTTAGTTAAGACTCAATTTCATGAAAATACTCAGCTTTCCTATGGGATCTTTGAGTTTATTGAGTTTGTTTATTAAATACTAAAATTGGATTTTCGAATTCTTTTTTTTTTCTAATACATTTTTTTCCACCTATAGAACCGGCATACAAACCAATTTCGAATTAAAGTGGAAATTGACGGCATGTAAGTGAATTGGGCTTGTTTGTATTGGGCTTTTCATTTCCCTTCCAACGGCCCTTTTGGCATTAAAATTAAAGACAACAATTAAAAATACAATTGAACCGATTGAATCAATTTATGGTTTTACTGAACCATTCCCTATTTTAATACTCCTCTGTTTCAGATTATAGGGGGTTTAAGAAAAAAAAATTTGTTTCAGAATAATTGTCTTTCTCGTTAATCTAGATTAAAATTGCCACCACTTCACATTTTTACCCTTCTATTAATCTAGATTAGTTTTTTGGACTTTCTTCATTCGTTGGACTTTTGTTTAAATCAAAGAGACCATCTCTCTCATCTTCCGAATCAAAATCAAAAGACATGAATGAAGTTGTAATTTGTTGGTTAGTTTTTTTTTTTTTTTGGTAAAACGTTTGTTAGTTTATTGTCATTATATAGACATGGAAAATAAGATCATTTTCTCAGTTTGGCTCCAATACTAAATTTGAATTTTCGCTCTAATACGTAAGAAATAATTCAGTTTCGCTCCAATATGTTAAAAAAATTTAGTTTCGCTCCATGTTCTTGAAAATTTCTAAGCGAATGTTTATTGCACCATTAAAATATGGTTGGCTTTTAAAGTGGGACTCGTAATCTCAATTAATGATAACTAAATCATTTAATTTTAAGAAAAACTTTTAGTGGTATAATATTGAAATATATAGTAGAAGATGAGGTTATAATAAGTATTTTAAAATTAAAGACAACAATTAAAAATACAATTGAACCGATTGAATCAATTTATGGTTTTACTGAACCATTCCCTATTTTAATATGTAATTCGATTCCGGTTTGTTTTAAGTGATATAAGGTCCGCGTGTTGATCCACTCTCAATTGGGTCGGGTTTTTCGTCCAACTGAGTCAGCTCAGCCGAGTTTGCTATTTTTAATATATTATTATCCCTGCTTATTCTTATTTCCAAACAGTGGCCTTGTCCGTAAATAACTTATTTTTTTGTTTTAAAAAAAATATATTTCTTAATTAATATTAATAATACGATTCTAGGAGGACTACTTCTTTAAGCCAACTTCTTTATATATACCAAAACTGAGCTATTTAAAGTAAATATTCTATATTGACGCATGCAAATAAACACTATCCTAAATTTGTTTTTGTCAGCATATCCTAAACATATTTGATATTTGTATAAACAGCCTATTTCACTATTTGCAACAACGTACAGCAACAACAACAAAACTTTTTAGTCGTTATTTGTAAAAGCCAATGGAAAAGATTACTACTACACTCCCATTTTTTGTTTTTTTTTTGTGTTCAATATTAAACTCATATATATTTGCAGAGTAAGTGTTTATCTTATAAATTTGAAAGAAGCAAAGGAAGATGAAATTAAATAAAGTTATAGAAAATTGGAAAGGAATATTCCAATCTGAGGCCTCAAACTTAGAAAAGTACAATGAGATCTCTATATTTGAACTTTATGTTGTCCTATTCTTGTTATATGTGGCCAACCAATAGAGTTTTGGTCGACATAGAAAAATAATGGAAGGAAAGATGAAGATAGGACCAGTAGGGAAGCATGATGCTCGAAGCAACACGATTGTAAATTGGGACGAAGGAAGTCACAATGGCATCGTCTCTCAGATATTTCTATCTCATGGTCTCGGAGGAATCATGTCTATCCAATTCCAGTTCGTGATCGACGGAAAGCTCGTCTTATCCGACCGCTACGGTCCATTTTCTGGCAACATGTTTGACGTCGTAAGTCTGATTTTAATTTTTCTTTTTCTTCAATTCAGAGCCGTGCCTATGAGGTAAGAGCCGTGCCTATGAGGTAAGAAAAAGGGCATTTGCACCAGGCCCCCAATCAATGTTAAAAATATAGGGCCCCTAGTTCTCAAATATATAACGTATCATAGTGGTTTTAGCGTGTGAGCTGTAGTGTTGATAACCCAAATTCAAAGATCGAGTAAATTTTGGTGACTTTCTATAATCTATTTAACTTTTTGGAACTTATCAAAGAAAAAAAGATTGAAAATCTCAGTTAGTTTAGATCTTTTTTCATTTAGTTTTCAGTATTTTGGATCTTCTTCTCCTCTTTCTCTTTCGTTAATAAATCTCTTTTCCTCTGTAATTTTTATTTTATTTTTCTATACATTTTATTCCTTTCAAAATGACAAATTTGCTATAATGCCGCCTTCAAATTAATCAACACAATCTTAGTTAATTCGCCCTAAGCCCCTATACTTAAAAAAGGCCCCATTTTAAAATCCGCCCTAACCCCTATCAACCTAAGCACGGCACTGCTTCAATTCATCACAAAAATTTAAATTAAATCAGAGAACAGCTTATAGTTTATGCACGTCAAAGAAAGAAAAAAAATGAAAATATTTGGTATTACATCTTGATCCATGAACATGGTTATATATGGTATTGTGTCAAAAGGTTTATAAGTTATAACTAAACATGTCGTGATTTGGACCCAGCAGATAGAGCTGAACTATCCGCATGAGTACATAACTGGAATAAGTGGAGAGTATTACAAGTACGAAGCTAGCAATCCTCACATAAGGTCTCTCAAATTCACTACCAACACTAGTGAGTATGGTCCTTTTGGCACCTCAGGTTCTAGCTACGAAAAATTCACGTTTAAACTCGGGAAATCTCCTCAGTTCGGCGGTTTCTATGGGACTTACGATGCCTCGGGACTACAGTACATTGGTGTTTACCTCCGGCCTAAAACAGTTCAACCCAAAATCGATACGAGCAATGCAGAAGAAATGGAGTCAAAAATTGTATTGGGCTAATAATGTTTGTACAGTAATTATATATGCAAATGCATGTCTCTGCGAATAAATTGATGTACGTTCTACGAGATAACAGTATATGTGGGCTGTCTTGAAAATAAACAGAACCAGAACAACAAAGTTTCGCAAATGCTGAGAATTATTGAACCTTTTATTAGCTTGACAATGTTTCACCATAACATGACCAGACGACAGACGTAGATGACTATAAGTAGATGTCCACCGAGAGAAGAGAGGTGAGATTCTAAGCTCATCAAAGCAAGTATGTCACTGTGTGGCCTCTATTCACCAGATATAGGAATATACTCTGCATCTTTATTCACTTTCATTATCAGTGGGGTCTTGGCAACAAGGTTGGTGCATTTATTTGCTTCTTTTGTGATCAGTGTTTGATCTTATGGAGGCATTGTCACTTACCTTGCATCACGTATAATAATGAAGCTCTGTAATTCGCCAATCTGACTTCAACGAAAATGGTGAGATGTGAAAGTCCCTGGATTTCAATCATTGAGGAGATCACTAGAAAGGGCTTCAACTACACAGCCCTGTAATCGCAAATCAGAAGAAATAAGCTCGAGGACCTTGCGGATATATGAGGTCTCGACATGGGCACTGTCACCGGCCATGAACACATGCGTGGAATCATCAATCTCTATTGAGCTAAACCCAGGCTGCTTCCTTAGGCCAAGACCCTTCATCTTCCTTCTCATCTTACTTGCTCCTTCCCATTTTTCATCAGCAGCGTACATGTTCGAGAGAATCACATAATTCGAATGGCTTTTCACGTTAAGCTCACTAAGATGCTTCATCAGCCTCTCTGCTAACTCTGTATCGTTCCCATGAGTCCTGCAGGCTGCAAGCAAAGAGCCAATCACAACTTCATTTGGTTTCATAGGCATGCTCTGTACCACTTTCAAAGCATCTTCCAATCTCCCCGCCCGGCTATACAAATCCACTAAGCAACCATAATGTTCAATCCGAGGCGAGATTCTGTGATCCCTTTTCATAGTTTGAAAATATCGAAGACCTTCTTCAACTAGACCTACATGGCTACAAGCTGTTAACGCCCCGGTGAAAGTGACTGCGTCAGGTTTAAACCCTTCCTCTTGCATTTTTCTGAAGTAGACCAAAGATTCATTTGCATTCCCGTTTGCAGCGAAACCTACGATAACTGAGTTCCATGAAACCACGGTTCGTTTCTCCATTTGATCAAAAACTTGTCTAGCAAACTCCACACACCCGCATCGACAATACAAATCAATCAGCGAATTACTCACTCTGACATTGTTCTTGAAATCCTGACTCACAACATAGCGATGCACCCATAATCCGAAAGAGAGAGCGCCAAGGTTTGTGCAAGCGGCAAGAGCAGCAATAATGGCAACGTAATCTGGTTTTACTCCAGAAATCTGCATCTCACGGAACCATGCCAAAGCTTCTTCGTGAAAACCTTTCTTAACAAACCCATTTATCATAGCTGTCCAAGAAATCAAGTCTCTCTCAGGCATTTCGTCGAACAACTTGACAGCGTCGTAGACTTGACCATTCCTCATGTACCCATCGATCATTGTATTCCAAGTAACCGAATTTTTGTCTTCCATGTAGTCGAAAACCAATCTAGCCTTACAAAAACGACCGCGTTTGGAGTACATGCCGAGGATTACGGTGCCAACCATGACATGGTTTCTAGCGAGTCCGAGTTTACAAGCATAACCATGAAGCAAATCGCCCAAGGCTTCGCTTCCGGAGGGGAAATCGCCACAGCCAGAGAGTAGGGCAATGAAAGTGATGTGGTTAGGCTCGACGCCGGCGAGTCGCATATCGGAGAACTCCTTGGCTGCCTCGGCTAATCGACCATTGCGTGAGAGGAGAGTGATACGAGAAGTCCATGAAACAGTGGTTCCGGAGGTAGACTGATTAGTGTTTTGTATATTTGGATTGGCGTGAAATTGGCGGGGTGGTAGCGCCGGCGAAGGAATTCCGACGACGGGAAGGACACCCATTCGATGGAATTTTTGATTTGATTTGGTTCGGTTCAAGATAATATATAATTTTGAAATTGAGGTTCAATAACAATTAACAAGCGACGACGTTTTTGCTTCAAAAGTAGAATATCAAAGACGTTGAAGGTGGAGTTGGAGTTTGATACAAGATTTTGCTACACAAGACAATAACTCTGGTGGTTTCAGAGGAATGAAACATGTTATTTGCAGCTCAACTTGCTCCACGGTAAACTTGACAAGCTTAGATCCTTTGAGATGAGCAAGACCTAAATTAAACCAAATATATGTATGTAGTTGTTGTAATGAAGAAGAAAGCGAGAGTGTTGTTGTAATGAAGAAGGAAGCGAGAGTGTTGTTGTAAGAAACCATGATCCATATCAATAAAAACTTCCTTTCCCTATAAGGATCGGACTCCAAAAGATAGACAAATTCTTTTAATTCCTTGAAATTGCAGCAAGAGATAATTTGATCTTCTTTTGCCATAATTCAGTCGTCCAGTATCTTGTTTTCCCTTTTATCTTCATGGATTGCTTTCTGACAAGGATGTCCCAAAGAGGAGATTTATCCGGTTCAGCATCATAAAATATTGCATCTCTTTTCTCCAACGGGAACATGGTCAATGGTTCCTAGCTTGTGTACTTAATCCTCTCTATTAATGCCAACATATGAATTTTCCTGTTTCCAAGCTCTCTATCCACCGATTCTCTCTCAACTTCAACAATCAACTCATCATATCATAAGTTCATAACTATAACTATGAGAGAATTCAAATCCAGAACCAGACATTTCATTACGCCTCAACTTTCACAAACCAGGATCCCATGCACAATCCATCAAAGCAACCTTCTTCCCTCGAGGAGAAAAACCGGATCTCATGTCGCTGCCGGAATAAATCCTTTTGTAATGTTTTATCATGACATGCCAAGAGGATGCAGATGCTTTAGTTGTCATCACATTATTATTAATCATTTGAATATCATTAAACCAAATCGAACATACTATCCGGTTAATACATCACATCTCCATATAGAAATAACAATGTTCGACGCTACAAGTAACGAGACATTAATTATAATAAGCATAAGTATTATTGGTTTAATCATTCATACATACGACGCTACAAGTACCATTAACCATATGAAAATGCAATGGAGAAGATTAAGAACAAGGCATATGCCACGTGCTACCTTTTCTTCTCTTCTTCACGTCCTCTGTTTCTTGCACTTATCTTCATCTTCATATTCTTCAAGAAGCCAGTTACATATCTTTCTTGGAGTTTTCTAAGACGAGGATTAACGTCATCGGGAACCGGACACCTGTTGATGTCCCACCACACCGTCGTTACAGCCTCAGCTTCCTTCTCCGTAGCCGGCGGATAGGTCTGCATCATTCAAGACCTTAAACCTAAACAACAACAAAATTCGGGAAACCAGTCAGGTCTTTAATCTAGATGAACGGAAAGTTTTATATCCCAATCGTTATTGCTAACACAACAAAGCCACAACACTAATCTTGAATTGAATCAGGAAAAGATGGAGCGATCAGCCGACGGAGAGAGAGAGATGGACAATTCCGTTATCGTTCCGATGGAATCTCCTAGGGCAAATATACATATGTATAACCTTTCAGGTATTAACATTTATTTGTATGGGCCGAATTGTATCTTTAGCTCTGTATGCGTGATACGTAAGATAACTAAGTCTTTTTTTTTTTTGGGTATAAGATAATTAAGGTTGTTTTACTTATGTAGATAGGTATCTCTGAAATAATTAAGATTATTTTTATGTAATAAGTTGATCACTAGAATTGGTTCGGTTCAATAAAAAAAAAATAATAATAAGATGACATTTTGCTTCAGTAAATTCTCGTCAGAATGTGGACACAAAATCACCAGTAAGAGACAAATGAATTTGAAAGTATCAAGAATCAAAAGTAAAAGGGGGGGATACAAACTTAACCACTAACCCAAGTCCTACAATCCACGGGTTGATGATGAAAAAGGATTAAGATGAGCCACACGAAAGTAAAAGATGCTAGTGGGGTTATATTAGTCGCGAATGGAGAAGGCTGTCTTCATCCTTTGCACAATATGAGGCAATGTATTGAGACTGTCCTCAATGGATTGGTTCACGCAACTCTCCATATATTTGGCCGAATCAACCCGGTTCTTATGGAGCTTTGAAGCCTCAAACTTGTCTTGACAGACCATGAGAGATCTGTTCATCCTTTCCTGGATTGAATAAAAATAACAAAAAATTCTAGTAGATAGCAAAAGAGCATGCCTTGTGAGTTAACTTATATATTAACCTGAAACTGAGCCATTTCGCTTTCGAAATGCTGTTGGGAATTGACAACTGGAACACTGCAGTGCTCAACACAGTTGGCTATCTCCTCTTGCTTCCTGCTTCTGTCAAAGCACTCGTATGCACATTTGAAATACGCTTGCTGCAATTGTTCATTTCCCAATCAAATTACTACCAAGGTTTAGTTTCCAGGAATTTAAGAAAAACAAGGCTTTCTTCTTATCAAATTACCTAAAATACCAAAATTTCAGGGCTTTCCGGCAGCAGAATTTAGCTCAGAAAAGAGATTCATTACAAGAGAGGTTTACTAACTATGTCTGCCCTTGAATTAGCTAGTAAAATATGCTCTCTTTTTTGCTATTATTAACATCAATACTTGAAGAGAAATTTCGGAAATTTGGCCAATTTTCAGAATTGCATATACCTGAAGGGTGAAATTGATATGATCTTGAATAGGAGAGAGCTGAGACTGAGCAGCTGCATTGACTTCTTCGAGCTTTCTTCTAATCCTCTCCGACACGATTTGCTCTTCCGCCGCTGCTATGTGATCCATCGTCTCTCTCGCCAAGGTAATTTCGATTTAGGGTTTTAACACTTTTTTCCACGTCGGTTAAGGCTTTTCCGGTTTTATATTTAATAAACCGGAGATGATATCCTCTACCCTACCAAGTACCAATTGCATTTCTGGATATTAGAAACCGGAATCAAACATTTCAGTCGCTTCGTCGGATCTGCAAAGACTCGCACTCGGTGGATCTGTTGATGATGATGAGAAAGAGAGAGATGGCTGGGGCGTGGTCGAAGATGGTTGTGTTATCAGCGAAAATGATGGTGATGATTCTGATGTTGACATGGACGATCTCAGCAAAAGAGCAGCTGAGCAGTAAAGAATGCGAGGACCTAGGATTTACCGGTCTTGCTCTCTGCTCCGATTGCCACTCTCTCTCTGAATACGTTAAGGATCAAGGTTCGTTCCCTCCGACGCCTGGTTAATTTGAGTAGACTGATGATCGGAATCTCGATTGTCGATTGCTTTTCCCTAGAAAAATTGGGAATATGCGATCATCTGTGATGTAAATATTGTGGATTAGGATTGCTTTACATAACCAGTAGTAAGTGTCTGTTAGTTTTGTGAATTGTGAGCTACTTCAAATGGGAAGAAGAATGAACAGAGAATTACTGAATTGGATTATCTCTGGTCTCTCACAAGTCAGAATCTGAGATCAAAGCTAAAGCAATATTTTCTCAACGATTTGGTTGGAGAAAGGAAGTCGCTTTATCACGCGAATCAAGCTCTTTGGGCGCTATCATATTGTATTCAACAATCTTATCATTTTACTTACAAACTTGGTTATCTATTGTATCTGCAGAGTTGGTATCTGATTGCTTGAAATGTTGCGCTGATGATTCTGAGGATTCCACGAGCAAGGTAGGCTTTTTGAAACTGGATTTTTACGGGGAATACATAACATGGACACAGAAACATCTTCTCTAACATTCATTATATGAAAGAGAGTGATGAGTCGTTTACATTTGTTTTTTGCGACTGCAGATTACGTATTCGGGTGCTATATTAGAGGTGTGTATGAGAAAGTTGGTATTCTATCCTGAAATTGTTGGTTTCATTGAAGAAGAGAAAGAAAAGTTCCCTAGCGTTAAAGTTCAGTACATTTTCAACTCACCACCCAAGTTGATCATGCTTGATGAAGATGGTGAACATAAGGAAACTATAAGGTAAACAAATACGTTAAACTTTAACTCCTTCCTCTGGAATATTCTTACTCATTGTCAAGGAGCATAAATACATCGAAACTCAAACTAGTGATTTGATTAACACCTCGTCCACCTTTAGCAGAACTAAGAGCTTCATTCCTACAAAGTTGTAACTGGCTCTCTTTGTTTCTTGATTTTGCTTGCTTTGCAGAATCGACAACTGGAAACGCGAGCATCTACTGCAGTATTTGCGAGAGAAGGTCAAGCCTACTTCAGCAAGTTAGTGTGATCACTATCTCGGGGGTGAATACATATGTCAAACCATTGTGATCTAATAGTTAAAAACAAACTGTGATGACTTATTTTTACTTTTTCCAAGCTATTTGGTCCCTTGGCATCAGCAGTCTGTCTGTTCTGAAACCTTTGCAATCTCAGTAGTAATGTCTTCACTCTTCAATTCAATGTTCTTATGAAAAGGGTAATGTGAAGTTTGTGCTTAGCTGTTTGGTATTGTTACAAGCAAAACCCATTACGTTTCTTGTGTTGTGCCTTCTCAAATTTCTAGGTGACTGCCTGTGTATAATAGTACCTTAGTGAGATTAGCGCTCTCCCGTTCACCAGTGAGAGAAAGCTAGCTTTGAATCTTTAGATGCAGAAGGATAGATTTTGTATCCTAGACAAATTTCGGCATAAAGATTACTTTCCATTAGAATCATTTGGTTTATATTGGGCAAATTACATAGCATAAGACGGTCAAATAATAACAGCCATCGCCAACCCTGAGCTGTTCTTGAACCAAATTCATGTGCCTCTCTGTCTATGTATGATACAGAGGCATCATCAGAATAATAACAATTGGTTAAGATCACAAAGATCTTAGTAGGATGTGAAGAGTTGAAAATCGGTCATCTAAAGGGTGATTGAGAGTTGACACTGAAAGCTGGAGGAGTCTTCACGGACGCCCAGATATCAGCCCCGTTGCTTTGAGCAACTCCTTCTGTATACTCCATTGGAACAAGGCATAGTCCTCTGTTTATCAGGCTGTATTCATCCAGCTCCCCCTGGTTTTAAAGACATGATAATCAGTCGGTGAAGCAAGTATAAATGGGTTCAAGATTCAAGATCATGCTCACCTGCGTAGCATCAGACATTGTTTGCAGATAGGGAGCGCTTAGCACCTGTATGATAGAACGTTCAAATTTTCAGATGTTTATTCGGTGAAGATGAAGGAAACAAGCTAGGTAATGGTATTGAACTGATGAAGAGAAGATTGCGGAGACCTTCACTTGCTCGTGCAGAAACTCTATGTAGTGCATTGCGTCTAGAAGAACTGATGCAGTGTCTGTCTGTGGCACGATCTCGGAAAAGATTAGACAAAAAAAAGTATGTACGTAGAGATGAAATCTCTTGATCTTGAATAACAAAAGAGTTACCTTTCCATAAGGGGATACTATCTGTTGAAGAGCTGAAATACGTTCTCCAACTTTGTCCTTCCTCTCCTGTTTAACCATTAAGAGAACAAAAAACGGAAGGATCATTCCCATGCCGGTTTTATCATTGATCTTGTTGAACCAAACTATTTCCACTGAGAAAATCAATGAAAGCTAGGTTAAGCAAAGACCTTGGAATTGAAAGAGAGATCAGACTTATGGCGTTTGATGGTGCCTTCTTCGAGAGAGCAGACATTCCGCTTATTCTCCATCATCATTCCGGCGTCTCTAGAGAATTCCATCCCTTTATGTCAATGAGCAAAACAGAGGAAACAAATCAAGAAATTACCAAAACTCTACAAGAAGACGTTTCACAGGAGGTACGAGGTTACCGTCTAATGCAAATTACAGACCAAGAAGATTACAAGATTTGTGGATGGACCAACCAATGCATTGGGAGACAGGATTTGGATTAGAATATTAAGCCCAAGACAAAGATGTGGTCAACGAAGTAGGCAAGGATTTGTGGTCAGAGGCTTCACATCAGCTTAAGCATTATTTTAAGATTTCTAAGCCCAATTATATGGCTCAAACAAAATACTAATATCATGTTGCTTAAACTATTTCCATAAGCTCACAGACTGACAATAACATCATATATGCATGAATCACTTGCATCCCTAAAAACAGGAGAAAAACCCAAAAAACAAACACACAGAATCCTCCACGGATCAGAGGAGAATAAAGAGTCTCTCTCAAGGAATTATTGACCAATTTAAACTAGAAATTAACTTCTTGCATTACAGTAGAAACTAGGCTTTACCTGAAACCCGAACCCGGTCTAAGAAAACCGAACCGAACCCGAACCAAAAATTAAGAAAAACCGAACGCTCTTTATATCTCAAAAAAGAAAAACCCAAAACCCGAAAAACCAAAAAAAAAACTTTTAAAAACCCGAAAAATCCGAAAAAAAAAAAACTGAAAAACCGGAAAAAAAACCCGAACCGAACCGAAAAAACCCGAACCCCAACAGAAACTTAAAAAAAACGAATGGTTTTTATATCTCAAACTCGAAAAAGATGAAACCCTAAAAAACCGAACCTAAACTCGAAGTCCCAGGCCTAGTAGAAACTATTAGCATTATCAAAGATGGTAACTTTTTCTGAGTAAAGGGAATTTTACAAACTAAACCAAAACATAATCCGACTGAAGATTAGCAACAAGCAGAGGAGAGAGAAGTAAATATGCAAGAGATTAGTTTCGAAACAGTTAAAGTTTGTATAATTAAGCCAAAAAGGAAGAAAATAAACAGAGCAAAAGTAGAATGAAACAGAGCAGAGAGAGAGAGAGCTCACGGAGAGAGATAGACTCACAAATGGGCAGAAGAATCTAAGAGAAAGCTTTGTTCTTTAAGAACCCACCACCAAGAACTTGTCAAAGCTCCAAATTTTCTTCCTTTAAAACCTAAAAGTAAATTGCTTCTTGTCCTTTAGCTTCTGACAACACAAAACCCATTAAGACGGGGAAATGTTTCTCTCCCTCTCTCTTGAATTTACTCAGTCCAAAAGGCAAAACTCCAAACCCTTGTTTGGCTTATACATCTTGAAGGATGTCCAATATCATGATAAAGAGCTCAGGCTGAGTGAAAATGTTGTCGTTTCTTTAAAGGTCGTGAGATTAGAGCAGTCGCAGAAATCTCGGAGTGGGAAAAGGAGAGAGAGAGAGAGAGAGAGAGTGAGAGAAGAAATTGTGTCTGTGTATGCTATTGACAAACGAAAGCAAATTGAAGGGAACTGCTTTTTAAGTCTTTTTTTTCTCGACCTTTTTGGGTGAGAGTAGTGTCATTTACTTCCCCATCAGTTTCTTGAGACTTTTCATTTTTATCGACTATCAATATTTTTGTAGTTTTGTGACTTTTGTCTATCGATTGTAAACTTTACTAGAGGCTACAAATTTGTTCAGATAGTAGAAATCAGAGCTACTCAGGCCTCACTGATTTTAATGTCACGCAATTTCTTATTCTCACATAAGAAATCTCTGGATGCTATTCATATGGTCCAATGACATCTTGACGCTGTAGTACAGCTATACCAGGATCTACAACTCTATTAATAATATCTAGCTTGTTGTTCCATTCCATTCATTAGTCTATGGTTTTGCTTGTTCTGTTGAAAAAAATTTTATGAAAGCAGTATTTTTGAACTTTGAATTAAAGGAAAACATTAAATCATCGTTAGAAATGGTTCAAAAATTCTAAAAAATACAAACCAAGGTAGGAAGTTTATTTTTCGCAATTTGATTGTTTGGAATCAATTTATAGGTAAATTGGGTTAAAGGAACTCTTGAGTACTTGGAAGACTAATTGACATAGTTACGAAAATATGAAAGCATGCCCCCACCACACCATCTACTACCCTTTGACAACTCCGCCAATTTTTTATAGTAAAAAGATGTTAACAAATGACTAAAGAGTAAAAAAGACTAATTCCTACTTCTAGAGTCTTTAGTGCTGAGACTAATTGCATTTTGTTTTACCCCGAATAGCTACATAGTGTTTGGCATTTAGCACTTTTCAGTGTTTGACAAAAAACAAAACATAAAACTAATATAGTCAAGGGTGAATCTAAAAAATCTTGTTAAAACGTTTTTCTTCAACTATTTAAAGTAACAGTTAATAATACTGCCGACTGTTTTGCTACTGATAATTGCTATGTAATTTTTTTTAACCTAAACTTACTTCACCAAATTGGAAACTATATTTAATTTCTAACAATGCTGTTTGTGGCAACCATTGTATATGTTGTTATATCATCATTATCTTGACAGCTATTATGCAACCCATGGAGATGGAGAGAAGTCCTCTTGTAGTTATATAATACAAGTCCCAGGTTGAAGTCGCTTTTATTATTTTCAACATAACTCATTATTGTTTTAGATAGAAGAACTATTTTCTTCTTCTTTTGATAGTGACATTTGGAAGGTTATTTATTTTGTCAAATTATTTGACCAAAACTCTGTACCGATCAATCTTTTCCTTTTCCACTTTCCACTTTTTTGCTTTCTCTTTCGTGGAATTTTCTTCTCTTCTCTTTGAAATTTAACCAAAATATTAACGAGAGAGGTCTTAACGAATCGGGCTCTACTCACAGCCAGTACAATTCTCTGACTTGTTGATATTTCAAGATAAAAATATAATACACCAATCAGATCAATCAATCGGTTGCACAATATAAAGAAAACATCACTTCTCAACAAATATACTATACCAGTTAAAAGAAACTAAACAAATATACCTTTTTCTTAACTCTTAGCATTATTTATTAAATACATTAATCAACACAATTATACTTTTATTATATAAAACTAGTTCATCAACATCTGTAAATTAAGCATCCGTATTAATTACAAGAGAATTTAATGTTGAATGATGGTAAGCTAGTTAGATTTGATTGTAAGATTTCTGAACCATTAATTCTCTTAAATTAACTGAAAGACAAGTAAGACAAAATTAAATTTGTCTGACGCCAATGCAAATCTCTCAAAGGGAGACGCGCGCGCGTGGGCCAGTACTCCGAACTCGCGCTATGAATCATTCACGTGGAGCGGTTAGTAGAAGCGCGTTTCGAAAACGCAGACAGTGAGGTTGCGATCGCGTGAGTTTCAAAATAAATAGAGAGATTTGTGGGGACAGAAGCACAGACCGTGCGAAGCAAAAGTCCAAAGGAATCAGCGTTTTCTTCAAAAGGTACGTAGGGCCCCACGCGGTTTTGGTCTTTGTCTTCTTGTCACTATCTTCTTCTTCTATTTATTTTTTGTTTTTTTTGTTTGTTTTAATTCTACTTTGTTTCGATAATTTTTTGGGCCTAATAATTTTAAAATGATTTTTTGCTTTCAGGCAAATGTATTTTTGTTAACTACGTTTTTTGCATCAGAAAAGAACAACAATACACGAGAAAAGGTTTTTTATTCCATTAGTTTGGGCTTTGGATACAATTTTTTATTCCATTACTTTGGGCTTTACAAACAACAAAACGAACTTTAAAGCCGTCAAAAAAACATTTACCTCCCAATATTTTGCGTTATGAGTTATGTGTGACATCAATGATTCTTGCAACTCTCTTCTCTTTCAAGGCACTCCTTCAATCCTATAACAATCTGTTCCTTGTACTCAGGTTCCTTGCAACAGGTGAAACAAGTGTGCATAATTCAAGCAGAATAAAGGACAAATCAAACATCAAGTAATAAAGACACAGAGAAAGCAAACAGAAAGCTATATATACATAGAAGCTCGCATGTGTAATTACAGATAACAATTGAGTCAAACGATGTGGCTAACCTTTTCTGTTAATGTGCTGCTTCTGACTTCACAGAACTCGCCCCCAAATTCACGAACAGAGACCTGAAGCTGTAGTTGTCAATCGCTTCTTTAAATTGTTTCAAAAGAAACAATGAATTAGATTATGATTAGGTAGTTTATTAAATATATGAACCCTAATAATGAACTCACTTTCAGTAGTAGACGATATAACTCACAAATCTCGGATTCCAAACAATAAGAAGTTGAAAATCTTGGGTTGAAATCAGACGCAAACGAAAATGGAGATTTCTTATTGAGAGATCAGGTAGACGTAGAAAGAAACGCACATAGTCGGAGTGAAGATCGAGCTGTAACTGACGAGAAATGGAATCAGCGGAGATGGCGAGGGAGAATCGCGATAGGGAAGACGGAGAGAACGAGGTAGGTTTTGAGTTTTTCATTTAATTTCTCTTTTTTTTTTTTTCTTCTAAGTGTTGGCACTTTGGTCAATAACTTAACGGATTAGTGAGTCAATAAATCCCGCTTCCTTTTCATTTGGGCATAGCATAAATGTAATGCTATGATTTTGCTAATGACACTTGTTAAAAACTTACAATAGCAGTTACGAAAATTGTGCTATGTTGTTTCTCTGCTATCAATGGGGGTATTTGTTGTAGTGTGATCATGCCTTTTCTCTGACTTTCTAAGCTTTATCTGAACTGGTTTCCTCCTGCCGAGGCTTCATTGAAGCGTACTCTGATTCAGAAGCTAATTTTTGAACTCCTTGAAAACCGTTCGCGGGAAGTTAGTAATGAGCAGAACCAGTCCTGCGAAAGTCCAGTGGCTGATAATAACGATACGGGGATCGAGGTACTTTCGGAGAGATGCAGCCCCTTGATAGATTGTAACGGTAATATATATATATGACACAGACGGAAGACGACCAAGGAATCGAAATGACTTTGCTTGAAAGATCTTCCATGAGGAACATGCAAGTTGCTAATGATTCCAGTATGGTTCTAAGGGATTTATTCGACTCAGGGGCCAACAACACAGGATCATTGCTTGGACAACTACAACAAACATTCGAGGAACCATCTACGTTTTATCATCTTAGTAACGACTCATTGCCAAGAGAGGTACTAAAATTAAAGCAAGCTAATTATCAAATCTCCTTACTTCCGACACGTAAATTATCATTTTAATTATTTGTCTCTATTTTGAGCAGCAAGTAGAGATGGAAGCGGATGATCAGTTTATGAGTCTCAACTCTTCATGGAACCTTGGTATTATGCCGGTGCACAAGGAAGATGAGGTTGATTCGTTATCTGAAACTTCCAAAAGCACATCTAATGATTCAGAAGATTTCGGTATCATAGAAGACAACCCAATGGAAGACATTCTCTGCTCACGATGAGCTCCTGGGTCCATCGAGTCAAGATGACACAGAAGAGGAGAAGCCATTGAAGCATGATCTCGAAGCTGGGGACAAGACGAGTGATGTTCTTGGAATTGGGGAAAGGAGGAGTGAAGATCTTGGGGATGATTGTGATGAGAAGGAGAACTGTTTGGAATGTGTAAACTTGTAACATGAATAAACTGAAACGAAATTGTAAAACGGCTTAGTGATTGGCATTTAGACTTTTAGGACTTTGAGCACTTTAGAGACTTAAAAGTTATCAACTTTACCAATCAAAGACTTTTGCTTTCCTATAATCTCTTAAAATCCCTAAAAACACTCAAAGTTTAACTTCTATTTTTTTCGTTCATGATTATGTGATTTTTTCAAAAGCCATAATTTGAGACTTTGAAAAGTCACAGTCCTATATTTAAAAAGTAAAAGCACAATTATAATTTTAACAGTCATTATTTTGAAAGTCCTAAAAGTAACAAGTCCTTAATAACAAAAAGTTAACATACATATGTGAGAGTGTATGTCTTCTCAAGCGTATAACATTAATGTTTGTAACAAATAATCCATTAGTTATTTATTATTGGGCTATTTTGTCGGTTATTGGGCTAATTTAGCCAATTTACAAAGGCAAAAAGTTATTTAAACCGCATCAGGAATTGGGGGAGTGGTGAAGCAAAAGAGAAAGCAAAATCATAACATCATCCTGTCTAAAAAAAAAAAAAAAAAAACCCTTTTTTAAATTTTGAGATGTCGAGAAAAGTGGAGACTTCAATCGAAGGAAACCCATCCATGAAGAAGCGAGAGACTGATCTCGCAGCGGCGGAGAAGAGGAAAGTCTCCTATTCCGACTCTGAAACCAAGAGGAAAGATCCGGTGGCTGATTCGGATTCAGAGGAAAAGAGTCGGGGTGGAGAAGAGACGAAGAAGACCACTCTCGAACGAGTTTGGAGTGACGAAGATGAGATTGCGCTTTTACAAGGCCTTTTGGATTACGAAACCGTGACTGATAAAGTTTTTTACGCTGACCCTGATGCGCTTTATCTGATGGTGAAGAAATCTCTTAGCTTTGATCTTACCAGGTGTCAATTCCTTGAAAAGATTAGGAAATTAAGTTTCACTTATCATCCTAATGGACGGAAGATCGTAACAGAGGAACCCACTTTTGCCGGACCTCATGATCGCAAGTGTTTTGATTTGGCCAACTCTCTCTGGGGACCTAAGCGAAGGTTTTGCGAATTAGAGATTGCTCATTTTGCACGAAGACGACGAGAAGAGAACAGTGGCTGAAGCATTTCGATCGTTTTTTTTTCCTATTGAAATTTTTAATTACTCTTATGTTTTTTCGCATTCTCTTGTGATGATCGTCTAACTAAATCATGTTTTATGCCCTGAATTTTTGTTGCTTGCGACTAATCATTAAATTATTTGGCGCTTGGGAAATTCATAATTTTCTTGTGCTCCAATTGAGTTCCAGAAATCTCTGTTTAGATTGAAACTTTTGGTTTCCATTGTAATTGTGATGGTGTTTGGTAACTTATGGCAGGTTTTGGCAATTTGTGTTCATGTAAGGTTTGGTTTTATTAGAGAATATAAGAACACGTCACACACATATTTTCCAAAGTTTCTTATCTTTTAGTCCAAAAAGCTCATCTTTTGACATTAAGCTTCTATCTTTTAGTCCAACATTAAGCTTCTTATCTCGTCTTGTAAGGGGGACTTTTTTGTTTGCTCGGGTTTATGTGGTGTTAAGCCATATGTGTAAGCTTTGGTTAATGGACTCGTCTTTCTATGGAAATAACAATTGTGGCTATTCTGATAGTTTTATCGTTGTTCTTGGTGGAAGATGGCCATAGTTTTGCTGGCCCTTTGGTTTTTCATCATTGCATTTGCATCCATGTCTAACCAAAAGCGTACAACACAATAGCAAACATCAATCACTTGTTTTCATCTATACTATGATGAGGATTCTAGTAACTAATTCTTTTGCTTTGTGACATTTTGAAAAGGAAGTGATGCTTGTTTTTGGTCGAATACATTAAAATCATTATTTTGATCCTCCATACTAACCTTATATTTTGGATCTGCAGTGTATCTTGAAGATTGGTAATGGCCAATGAAAAGAAGGCTATGGATTGTATCCTTTTATGCTTTTATTCTTCTGTATTTGCTTGCTTGGTTGATTTTGATTCAGACAATGCTCTCGTAGGGGATTTCATATGCCTCTTGCTTCACTAGACTTTTGGGTCAGTCTTGATTTATGGTGTCTAACTTTCCAACATGTGGGTTTTCTTTGTTATATCAATTTGTGTTTGCCCCTTAACATAAGACTCTAGCTGAGCCTACTTTTGCTCGACCTGTACTAGATCCTAGTTCTACAACAAAGAAACATGATGAGGTATTTAAATTCCCATTAGTCACATTCTTAATCACTTCTCTGTTGAAGATTGCTTCTTTTATGTTGGTAATCTTTTCAGTCTCCTCCAACGAATGACACAAATCGTACTGTTACAGGTTCTACTACCTCATCTGTTGCGGTTAGTCCATGTGCTAAGGGTAAGAAACTAATCTAAAAAATCTAGTAGTCTATTGCTTTATGGGATAGATTCTTATACGAAAAGTGGTCATTGTTTTCTGTTTGCGTGTTCGGTTATTATGGTGATACTATTGTCAAGATATCTGGTGAGCAATTCAACGGTTTAACTCATCTCAATATTTCATTTTTTATAGTGAAAACTCAAAATTATCTTACTGTTGCTTCTATAGAAAATCCCAAAAGACAAACACACACAGAATCCTCCACGGATCAGAGGAGAATAAAGAGTCTCTCTCTCAAGGAATTATTGACCAATTTAAACTACAAATTAACTTCTTGCACTACAGTAGAAACTGTTAGCATTATCAAAGATAGTAACTTTTCTGAGTAAAGGGAATTTTACAAACTAAAGCAAAACATAATCCGACTGAAGATTAGCAACAAGCAGAGGAGAGAGAAGTAAATATGCAAGAGATTAGTTTCGAAACAGTTAAAGTTTGTATAATTAAGCCAAAAGTGAAGAAAAATAAACAGAGCAAAAGTAGAATGAAACAGAGCAGATTTAATTTGACTGTTTTGCTACTGGTAATTGCTATTTAATTTTATTTACCTATACTTACTTCACCAATTTTTTTTTTTTTTTTGGGTTAAAGGGCCTACTTCACCGAATTACAAACTAAATTTAATTTCTAACAATGCTGTCTGTGGCAACAATTGGATATGTTGTTATATCATCATTGTCTTGACAGCTATTATGCAACCTATGGAGATGGAGAGAAAGTCCTCTTATAATACAATGTCCCAGGTTGAAGTCGCTTTTATTATTTTCAACATAACTCATTATTGTCGTAGATAGAAGAACTATTTTCTTCTTCTTTTGATAGTGACATTTGGAAGGTTACTTATTTTGTCAAATTATTTGACCGAACTCGCGCTATGAATCATTCACGTGGAGCGGTTAGTAGAAGCGCGTTTCGAAAACGCAGACAGTGAGGTTGCGATCGCGTGAGTTTCAAAATAAATAGAGAGATTTGTGGGGACAGAAGCACAGACCGTGCGAAGCAAAAGTCCAAAGGAATCAGCGTTTTCTTCAAAAGGTACGTAGGGCCCCACGCGGTTTTGGTCTTTGTCTTCTTGTCACTATCTTCTTCTTCTATTTATTTTTTGTTTTTTTTGTTTGTTTTAATTCTACTTTGTTTCGATAATTTTTTGGGCCTAATAATTTTAAAATGATTTTTTGCTTTCAGGCAAATGTATTTTTGTTAACTACGTTTTTTGCATCAGAAAAGAACAACAATACACGAGAAAAGGTTTTTTATTCCATTAGTTTGGGCTTTACAAACAACAAAACGAACTTTAAAGCCGTCAAAAAAACATTTACCTCCCAAAATCAATGATTCTTGCAACTCTCTTCTCTTTCAAGGCACTCCTTCAATCCTATAACAATCTGTTTCATGTCAGGCCTCTCAGAGACGTTCAGCGAAACAGAGGCTAAAGCAAGCTCCACAATTTTCCAAACAGAGTTTGGATCAAAGTCTTTCGCCATCTTCGCATCTACTACATTGCTCACATCATTCGTAGACTTCAAGATCGATATCACCCAATCACTCACGTGAACACGCTTCATTTGTGACTCATCCATCGCAGTTTTTCCAGTAATCATCTCCAATAGCACAACTCCAAAGCTGTAAATGTCACTCTTCTCGTTTAACCCTTTCGTCTTGAAGCATCTGCACATTGTATGAGAAACAGAACATAAACACAAATATTTTCTTTATCCGGTGAATCGTGCGGAGATAAGAGAGAATACTGACAGTGGATCGAGATATCCAGGAGTTCCAGCTACTAGAGTGGAAACGTTAGAACGAGACTCTGTTTGAAACCTCCGGGAGAATCTGAAATCCGCAAGCTTTGCTCTGTTTTTATCGTTCAACAATATGTTCGAAGTCTTTACATCTCTGTGAACTATCGCAGGTTTGCATCCACAGTGAAGATACTCAAGCCCTTTTATAGAGATTATCGTTAAAGATTAAAACTTTTGGGCTTAGTTTAAGAGGGAAAAAACAAAAAAAAAAAAAAGATCGAAACTTTTCTTCAAACCTTGTGCTGCATCAAGTGCAATCTGAGGTCTCTGTGTCCAGCTCAATCTGAAGTCGCCATGTTCCCATTAGCCATGAACTCATAGATCAATCCCATGTGATCAGCGCTATGGAAATAACCGATAAGCGCAGTGAGGTTTACGTGATGTACCCTCACAAGAACTTCGACCTATACGAACACGAACATACAATATCTTGAAGGAAGTGTTTGCTTATCATTTTGTAATCAATATCTGAAATTCAACATTACCTCTGAGCGAAACTCTTTGAGACCTTGAGCTGATGTTTCTGATAAAAGTTTAACAGCGACTTGAAGGTTGTTGTAGTAGCCATGGTAGACTGTTCCAAAACCTCCTTTACCGAGGACACGACGGAAGTTATTTGTCATCTTTACAACGTCTGCAAAGGTAAACAATAATTTGTTCTCTTGGACTGTTTCTGGTTCCGTTGTCTGCATCTTCTTCCGCAGCAGAGTTTACTTTGCAAGAGAAAGTTTAACAATTATATAGTACCGTGATAGACAAGACAAGATAGATAAGTAAAAAAAGATAGATATTTTACCCGACTTTTTCCTTCGGTTCTTGATCATCCAAAATACACCAGACAATAACAGAAGAATGAACAAAGCTGCGAATGATCCGACAAGCGCGGTCACAAGTGTTTTCTTGCTGCTTTTTCCGCAAGAAACCTCGGTACAAAGTCCTTGATTATCTCCGAACCTTAAGGAGAGCGATCCGCTCTTTGATTTTTCTAATAACTCGGATGGAACCGAACCTGTAAGCTTGTTTTTCTCTAGATTTCTGTAGATTTATTAAGAGATAGAGTCCATCGTTATCTATATAATCAATTTGTTATCGTTGTATCAATATATGTTTATAACTTACAAAACCCTCAAGAACTTCAGTGTTGACAGAAACTCTGGAATGTCTCCGGTTAAGCCATTGTTTGATAAGTCTCTGTCGGTTAACAAGACAATAGAGTTTCCTTGTTTAAGTCACAACAATATACAAAACATTGGTATCATAATCTTGAATTTTATGAACTCACAGTTCTTGAATCATTGTGAGGTTAGAGAAGGAGGGAGATATGCGACCCGTTAATCCGCTAGACGTTAAGTTCCTGCATCCAAGCAACAATTATTTCAATCAATTCACGGAATCTACAGATTGATCAAGAAGAGATGAAGATTAAATAAACTACACTTACAGTGATGTGATTCTGGGAGGAGTAAGACTATCATAACTACAATTTAGGGCCTCCCAAATGTAGACATTAGGCAAACAAGGATCTCCTTGCCAGTTTTTCTTCACTTTATAACTCGCCTTTATACTCGTAACCGCGTCACCTATAAACTTCAATTGAAACCATTGATCAAACAATGAAGAGGATTGAACTTTTATTTAGTCATTTTACTAGCACTAGCACATACCGTCCTCTTTGCTAGTGAAAGACTGCGAGACACTATTTCCAATGTAGATCTCTACAGCATTTATGATTGGCGGACGAGTGGACTTGGGGGTTCTCACAAGCGTAAACTCAATATTCGTTTGGCTCTCAGGGTTCAGAAAAAAAGTATCTCTTTCAAGATACGTGGGACTCAAGTTAGCAATTGTCACTCCGTTAATGCGGATCTGGAACTCTCTGGTCTGGTTTGGTCTGAGACTGAGATCCTCGACCTCAGCGAAGTGCATGTAAACAAAGTACCTGACAGTTGGATCAGTGTTTTCCAACTTCATGATGATGGGGTCAGCTGTGTTTTCTGGAGTCAGAGCTGTGCTCATCACCAAACCAGGAGGGTTGTAACTATTATTGCTTGAGATCACTGGAAGTGATGTATTGATCTCTTTATAACCGGCGCCGAGATTGCGATTAAGCCACACTCGGTCATATACATCTTCACTATATCTGATTTAGAAACCAAAAAAAAAAAATATATATATATATATAGAATTTCATTTCATTATGGGGAAAAAAAACTAAAAAAAATGTAAACTTGGAGCAACAAGCATGAAACAGAGTAAAAAACAGAGTTTTACCTGACACGTGAATCCGCGAGAGAACCAAAGTTCCAGCGTCTAGAGAAGAACAGAACACCTTTTGGAGATTCATATGTCGTATTGTGTTTACCAAACTGCAGTACTTTACCAAACAAAACCAAAAAAAAATATTAGGTTCTTTACCCTGAACCGTGAGCTTAGCTTAACATTAACATTAACCGTGAGCTTAGCTTACCCTTACCCTGAACCGTGAGCTTAGCTTACCCTTACCCTGAACCGTGAGCTTAGCATACATTACCCTTACCCTGAACCGTGAGCTTAGCATACATTACCCTTACCCTGAACCGTGAGCTTAGCATACATTACCCTTACCCTGAACCTGAGCTTAGCATACATTACCCTTAACATTAACCGTGAGCTAAACCCTTACCCTTACCCTTACCCGTAACATTAGCTTAACATTACCCTGAGATTAACCCTTACCCTTACCCATACCCGTAACATTAGCTTAACATTACCCTAAACCCTAAACCCTTACCCTTACCCTTACACCTAGCACATAATACACCACTGTATTATGTGCTATTAACATCTCTAGCTTAATATGTGAGATTAGCTTACAAATCGTTATCAGTGTACAGTTCGCAACACTAGATCGTGATGGGGCAAAACAAAGGCTAAACAAACGGAAACGGAAGAGATAAAGGTAAATCTATACTCGATTTCAGTTCCTTTTATACTAATTATTTTGGAAAATGCATCAGAGACTTACTTGGATCATCTTGCTCCTCGGGAACTTGGTCCCAATTTATGTTCAGCAGGTTGAACGCCATGGAAGTGGATCGCTCGCGATTGAAGACGATAAAGGAAAGCTTTTGCCTCTCTGACGAAAGAGAAAATATAAGGTCTGTGAGATTTCAATCTGCGTATTCTGATTTTTGTTCTGTGTTCGTTTTGGTTATACCTTTGAGCATAGAAGGTTTGTACATCTCTTCTCTTTATTATTAAAGTCTATCCATAAATGTATTTTTTCCATTTTTTATTAAACTGGAACCACAAACAGATTTTATTCAAGAGTATATAAAAGTTTAGAGCTATTTAAATTCTGGATTTAGTTGGTATTAGGGTTGGACACGAGTCCTGCACGGGGTGATATTTAACTCTAATGTTTTTTAACTTAAAGATTTCTATTTAAATAACTCGAAATCTTATGCGACATATTAATTTGATGATTTAGTTCTTATCTTCGTTTTACAGTGTGGAAATTAAACATAATAGTGCAGTGCGAGAGTCAGACACTAGTTAATTAACATTATACCTCTGTATTGTTAAACTTTTGGATTTTGACGTAAGCGAATTTTGAAATGTGAGTTTTTAAAATTTATAATGGGCCTTGGTTTAAAGGTTTATTTGCACATATTACCCATTTGATAACAAAGAAACCCCTGTATTGTTTAACTTTTTGGATTTAGCTCTAAACTTGCATAAAACACAAATTACACCCTACTATGACATTTTCGTCCGCTACTCCCTTTTTATTTTTTTCGAAAACTCCTACCCACTCTCCCAATATGACATTTTCCTAACCCCAAATCAAATCTTTAGTTCAAATATTACTTGTCTTCAACCTGTCCACATGAATCAGAAGGTATAAAATTGTCCTAATACTATTAGCGTATGCACCAAGACTAGTATACAATTTGCCATTATAAATATGTGTTATCAGAACTGTCCTAATAGTAAGTATCATTCCTTCAATGATTTAGTTGCTTTTGCTGAACTTAGCTAACAATTGTGTAGGCGTTCAGAGAATTTTGATTCTCCAATGATTTTATTGAAATCAAGGGCTGGTAGCAGTGAAGGAGGTTCTGCCGTGTTTCCTTGGGACTACTTTGGGCAGCCTGCTTGTCTGGCTCAGTCTCCTCAGCTTAACTAGCAGATGGCGATATGTGGTGGCTTGGGGCGCCTCTTCGTGGTCGGTCCTGTTTTCAGAGCTGAAAAATCCTTCACTCATAGACACCTTTGTGAATTTTTTGGTCTTGATGTGGAGATGGAGATTATAAGGTGATCTTATAGGTGATCTCTTATTACTGCATTTTGGTGAATATGTGAGTAATTCCTAAGAAATGAATCGATGGTGGGGACTTGTATTGGCTTGTTTTGTGTGGCATGAGCAGGAAACAAGATTGAAAGCATCAAGAATGCACATATACGTAAGAAGAGGTGGTCCAAATTACCAGACTGGTTTGGCTAGAATGCGATCGCTGGGAGAGGAACTCGGTGTTCCTCTAGAGGTAACCAAACAACTACTTGTGGAAATTTAAAAGCTTTGTGAATAATTAGTGTTACAGGCAAAAACCTGGATAGCACACTTCTTCACCTCTCCGTTAACGCTAAACATTTGTGGTGGTAAGATCCAGGAATATGCAAACGAGCCATCGACTGCATCATGTTGCCTGATGCATAAATCAACTAAAACTTTGAGCTGGAGATTGGGAGGAGTGTGAGTGTGAGTGTGTGTGTGTTAATTCCTGTTCTTTCTTTCTCTTTCTGCACAAGTAAATGAAAAGCTCTTTGAAACTTTTTCTTTTTGTGTGAGTGTTAAAAACCAAATCACATGTGTTGCGAGTTTAATTTTACGGTAAATATCCATTTGGAAGTGTACAAATAAAAGTTTTGTGTGTGTTCTTGTTCTCTCGTTTCCCTTTTTACAAACCAATCTATATTATACAGATATGAGTTTCAAGACAAATCCAGTCCCATATACAAGATATATCTACTATGTATTGTATGTGTATCCATACAAACACCTCCCTATCATCTCTGTTCATTCAAACTCCAAAACCCGCAAAAAAACAAGAACAAGAAAACGTAGAAGCCACACCAACAAAGATCTCTGTTTTCTTCTAATGATAATCTGATGGTTATACTCTCCTGCTCTGTGATCTTGAAACCGGCTGCTTCTTTCGGTATCTGAGTTTTCCTCTGGCGCTCTCCGCCCTCTCCGATCCTGTAAGTTGAATTCTTGCTTATGTTTCTACAAATTCTGAAACACATTTTCTGTCCATTGAAAAAGTTATAAAGCTACACTAACCTCTCTTGGTATGGGATATTCTTCAGACTCGAGCATACGCACAGCTTGGCTCATTTTAGGTCTCTTTTCAGAATCAGGATCAATGCATCTAAGAGCTGTAAGAAGAACACGTTTCAATGCTCTAGTTGCTGGCTTAACCGCTATGTTTGGATCAATTACTTCTTCCAGTCTCTTAGATCCCACCATCATCTTCAACCACTCAACTAGATTCACCTGCAAACAAGCATGTTTATGAGTCTCAAACCTCATCAAGTTATCAAAATCCATTTCATCTCTCAATAGTCTATCTATCAACCTCATAAGCTGGACGTGCATAATCCACATGATCTCTTCCGGTTATTGCTTCCAAGACCAACACACCAAAGCTGTACACATCGCTCTTTTCGTTCAAAAGTCCGGTATTCGCATACTCAGGAGCAACATACCTGCAACACTCAAAACAAACCATGGCTTAGAAACTCATTCTTCTTCTTTTTTTTTTTTTTCTTGAAAAAAGCAAAAGTTGCTTAATTACTACCCAAATGTTCCCATCACTCGAGTTGTCACATGGCTTTTCCCATCTCCAAGCAACTTGGCAAGACCAAAATCAGAGACCTTTGCGTTTCAAGATACGTGGGACTCAAGTTAGCAATTGTCACTCCGTTAATGCGGATCTGGAACTCTCTGGTCTGGTTTGGTCTGAGACTGAGATCCTCGACCTCAGCGAAGTGCATGTAAACAAAGTACCTGACAGTTGGATCAGTGTTTTCCAACTTCATGATGATGGGGTCAGCTGTGTTTTCTGGAGTCAGAGCTGTGCTCATCACCAAACCAGGAGGGTTGTAACTATTATTGCTTGAGATCACTGGAAGTGATGTATTGATCTCTTTATAACCGGCGCCGAGATTGCGATTAAGCCACACTCGGTCATATACATCTTCACTATATCTGATTTAGAAACCAAAAAAAAAATATATATATATATATATAGAATTTCATTTCATTATGGGGAAAAAAAACTAAAAAAAATGTAAACTTGGAGCAACAAGCATGAAACAGAGTAAAAAACAGAGTTTTACCTGACACGTGAATCCGCGAGAGAACCAAAGTTCCAGCGTCTAGAGAAGAACAGAACACCTTTTGGAGATTCATATGTCGTATTGTCTTTCCCTAGAAACCGAAGCTCGAAAGTCGACATAAATGGAGTTCCTTTGCCTTTGTTTCCCAAACAGACATATATTTTCTCAGATTGGCTCAAGTAAACAACTTCTTTGGTCACAACGACGGGTTTATTGTTTAAAGACACAGTGTCCCAGATATTGCCTCCAAGGAACAGATCAAATTCAGGTGAACCGTTTTCTCCGTCGTAGTTACCGTACATGAAACTGGTTCTTATGAGGTACTTCTTGCCTTTCCCCTGTTTTGGAATCAGTGTGTAGCAGTTCCTCGAACCTTCCGGAAAGCTCCTCAGGTTCTGTATCTGTCTTTGAGCTTCGAAAGGGACCGATTTGGAGACTCCGCTTTCGATTAAAGATGAATCTGAGACGTAGTTTATGCCCGTTGTGTCATCTGTGTATGATGATCCACTTGGGATTCCACAGTCAATGCTTATGAAGCCTGTGAGATTAGACATTTTGATCATAACGTTACGACTAACGGATTATAATTTCTTCATTACAGCTACTTATTAAAGATAAGAGAATCAGTTGAGAAAACCTGACTGATCTTGGGAGAGAACTGAAACGACGAGACACAATGCAAATGCTGCTGAATATATCAAATAGCAAAGATTTTCCATTTTCGTTTGTTTTTTTGAGAAAAAAAAAAAAAAGGAAGAAACAAAAGACAACCAAAAAATGGGGTTGAGAAACTTGATGTGATGAAGTTTGTACTTAAAAGACGAAAATAATAATTATTTTGGAGGTAAACTCTGAAGACCAAACTTAAACAAATTGGAAGTTAAGTTATTTACATTAATATTAGCTACTTGCTCTCGGTGACTTAGCCAAGTCAAAAGTCAACTTGCATATGTATTTAGACATGATGAGCATGATAAAGATAACATTATCTTCATCATCTTTTATCTGCCTTTAAAGTCGTTCGAGAACAAATTTTATACACTTTAAAAATGTACAGCACAAATGTATACAAAAAAGGTTGTAAAATGATGCGAAAACTTCTTTACAATACTGTCACGGATCATGACTCCGCATGTATCTATAAAAAAAAACTTGGTAAAGACAATGTTTGTTCAAAACCACTATTGTGCGCCTTGTTCTTGCGCTATATACCCTGCGCACATAGTCGCCATCATTTTCCCCTGTATTTACACTCTAATGACTCTAAAACCTATCTTATATCGAACCAGTAGGACGTGAAGAGAATAACCTAATACTGTTCCTCGCTTTTATAACGTTTTCCGCAAGCAATCTCCATATAGATTCTTCTTTCTTGCTAAGCCTCTTCGTTTTCTCCTTGAAATTCCTACAAGATTAACAAAATGATTCCAATCTGTATATATATATATATTGGACTTATCTGTAATGCGCAATAGAATCTTACCGGCAAAGAGGGACATTGCAAGAGTCAGAATCAGAGTAATCACAGATACAAGAGTGAAGCTGCAGAAGCTGTCCCATCCGTTTGCACTGAAGACACAAAGCCCTAGACTTGCAACCCAAGAAATGTCTGAGTGCAGCTTCAAGTACTTTACACGCCGGGAACTTACACACGGTTTGGCTTCCTTTAAGAGCTTTATCGCGAGGTCCAATTGTGCCACAGCCTTCTCTGTAAATGTGGACAAGAGCTTCCATGGCTTCATAGAGTTCCACATACACTTTCCTCTCCTCGAGCTTTTTCATTCTATCTTCTTTCTGAAGTTCTGCTTCTACGGCAATTTCAACAAGCTCTTGTTCGAGACGAGCATTAGTGTGGCTCATCACTTTCCATCCCTCTGTTGAAGATATAGACTTGAAGTCTTTGATAACCATTGAAACACATAGAAAGCCAATTCTTTCAGCGTCACAGTCTCGTGCCAACTGGAGCACGTCAATCACATTCTCCTTGTTGATCCATCCTTGATCGAGAACCTCCACACAAACTCTTTTAAGAGATGGGACAGAGTAGTAGTGTGACAGAACCAATAACTGGAGCACAAACTTCTTCATTTCTTCCTCCTCGTAGCTGCAGGTTTATGTATCAGACAGGCATGCTTCAAAAGAGAAACTAGCATCGCAAAAGCAATTTCCATTCGAACACATACCAGGACGAGTACAGAAACCGAATGAACGTGTAGACTACTTCACAAGGCACCCCAGGGATTTTGAGATATGGATTTCCATTTTTACCCCTCGACTGATCCAGAAGTGTAGCCATAACGGGTGAGGCTGCAGCCTGCACAAGACAGAAACCTTGTCATATCCCGGATATGCAGAGTGAAACTTTCCATAGATCTTTGAACATATAGCATCGGAAATCAGATTTATATCTTGACAAGAACTCACCAGGACACATGAATGAGCTGGAAAATAAGAATAGTTATCGGTTACAACAAATGCATCTGCTCCAATGCCTTCTTTGAAAAGCTTCTCCCAAGTTTCTACTGTTTCTTTGGGCACAAGGCGTGATGAGCTCGAAGGTTTCGCGCTGGAAGCTTGAAAACGCTTGTAGGTTATACAAGGAAGAGGAGGAGGTTTCGGAATGTTATCATCACCATGAGTGTGGTCTTCTGAAGAAGCCATCGAATCAACCATATAGAGAGAAATTAGGCGAGAAACGGTTCTTCAGTCTGCTGAGATCAAATGCAAGAAGCAACCATAAGTTGTGTATCAGAGTTAAGCAGCCATTCTCAGCTTTCTCATAGTGTTGCTTCATATTTACTCCAACCAAGATTCAACATCCTTAGTCCAGTGAAATCTCAGAACTGAAGAATCAAATGACCATAAATGAAAACAATCCTTCTGAAGCAAATCATCGAACACAAGATCAGCAACTTTGACAGCAATTATCAAACAGAGCCGCGAACAGAGATATATAAGTAGATTTCGAAACTCAGTCTTCGTAACTGGTATCTTTAATTAGAGACATCAAGATCAATAAGAATCAAGAGGCAAATACATAGATTATCAAAGACCGAGAAACGGAAGAACAAAGAACACAAACATCCTGATGACCCAATAAATCAGAGCAAAAGATGAAATTTATACGGAAGATTCTCAGTGATGAGAGAAAGAAATCAAACCCAGAAAGTGGAACGACGGAAAATGTTCACACAAACGAAGAAGTCGATATCATCAAAACAAAAAGAAAGGAAAGAAGAAGAAAAGGAAGAATCGTTTTCATTCTTACCCAGAAAGTGAGAATCCGAGGTTTACCCAATATTCGGCAGAATCGTCACTTTGGTGATACAGTATCAGAGTGAAGTTGAGAAGCGTTGATCTTCAATCACGAGCTCGACGCTAAGAAATTTATAATAATCGTAACGAGAGAGACGATGGAAGCGAAGAGGAGAAGCTTTTGGTGCCAAGTGGTTTCGTCGTAAATAGAAATCAAAGGAGAAAGTAGCAAATTTGCATACAAAACGTATACCAAACGTCGTCGTTTATAACTGGGAGAAAATGGGTGAAAAAAAGAAGAAGAGAGAAATATAACGAAAAAAAATAGCAAAAGCGGAAAAATTGAAGGCCACGAATGTTTAAAAAAATAATTAAAACTTAGATTGATTTAAGGGAAATATAAGGTTGATTGACATATATGGCTGATCTCGAACTGCACTAAAGAATAAAGTTAGTGATCCTCGTCACCATATTTTTGTATTATGTCTCTTACCGGTTAGTTATTAAAAATGATGATCCAATATATTCTTATCACATTAGTCGGTGAAATAATAATAATACCGACCAACTTTTTTTTTTTTTTTTGGGGGTAAAATACCGACCAACTTATATGATAGAAATAACTTATTTAAAATAAGGGAAGGGTATTATTCTACTATAAGTTAAGAATGATACATACACAAAGGAAATTTAATTAGGGGAAGAATGATAAAATGAAATACATTATTTGAAAGTTGGAGTTTGACCCCTCCCAACAAATATCATGTACTCAGTCTCAAATCACTATCTATTTACTCGGATTTATAACTCGGATTTCTTTTCCTAGTTTATAACTTTAAATTATGGATAACCAAATTTTCCACGGGTTTCCAGTGGACGGGAAAGTTAGGAAACAAATGGGAGGGGTCAAATTCCAACTTTTATTTATTGCAGAAACTTAAAACGAGGCAGTGAGAGATACAGGCAACGGGCCAACAAAAGAGCACCACGTGGATGGACAGTGTTTCAACTTCCAGATAAGACGGCGTTGAAACTTGAAACTCAAGTAGTCGTTTCTTTTCTTTTTTTACGAGGACGTGGCTTTTCCATAGATTGGTGTTAAATGTTGTGATTAACAGAATTCTGTTAAGTTTCTTCAACGTCAAACATAAAAATAGATGAAGAAGTCTCGGTCTTTTTTATAAGGACTATTAATTTCGCAGACCATTAATTCTAGAGTTAAAGAGTCGAACCTTTTTAAGGCCAAGTCACGAAAGTGTGCGGACATGCTCTAATACCATGTTAAATTTCCTCAACATCGAACCTAAAATTAGGTGAAGAGCACTCGGTCTTTTATATATTGTTCAATATCTCTTCCAACTTTCAATATTAGACTTATCTTACACACTCTCTAAAGATTAAGGCTTCATAGTCTATTAACTTCTATATATTAATAGAAACCCAATCAATATTCATCCAAAAGCTCAGCAACATTTTGAAAACTATAAATTTAAAATTTCGGATTCTAGAAAAAAACAGAGCCTTAAACTTTGTCAAAAATAAAATAAAATAAATAACGGTGTCACTCGGAATTCTAAGAAAAATGACGGCAGAGTCGTGAGGTTCAAGAAAGAAAAGTCGGCTAGACTCCAGTCTCTTTCAGTACCAGAGTTTTTGTTGACAAATACGACTTCTTCAAAGCATACTATTTATAAAAGATTGATTTCTTGTTTTTTTAACAACAATCAGCCTAGATTTCTAGCTAGCTAGGTTTGTAATTTACTTTGTATTTCACATTTTCACTATTTATGTTATGTGTTGCAAATCAAATATTTCTCATCAATATATAACATTTTGAAGTTCATTAGTCAAAAAAATTGTAGATCTTAACACAAATTTTTCCTTATCAATAGATATCTTTATTCCCAAAAACAAAAACCAAGCAAGCTCTCCGTGAAGCTTTTAATACTAAAAAATTAATTAGTTAAGTTAAGGTTGTTATAAATTAATTCGTTATAATTTCAGATGGGTTTGCTTTTTCTATCAACGTTTTGCAATTTGGATCCGGATTGCATAAGCAATGACATCAACAGTAGCAATAAAGCTGAGATGCAGTGTCTCTCTCATGGAAGATGACAAAATGAGCCTAATATATGTCGCGAATTATGTATGTTGTACACTCGTAGAATGTCACATGCTAACGATAAACTAATAAAATACAATAATCATGTCCACTTTGATTGGTGGGCTGCATTATCATCGACCTCGGTCTCTGTTCAACATATCTTGGTCGCCACGATACCTTCACCTTTTTGGATTCTAGTCCCACCAAAGACGTAGTCAGATCAAAGTCATCCACTCCAATCTTATGGCTATATATATATGTAAACACACCCACACATACTAGAGTAAGCAAGAACAAAAGATCAAAGATAAAACGAAAAAGAAGAAAAATGATACAAGGATCTCATGTTATCGTTTTGCCTTTCCCTGGACAAGGCCATCTAACTCCAATGTCCCAATTCTGCAAACGCTTAGTCTCAAAAGGTCTTAAGCCCACCCTTGTCATCGTCTCCGACAAACCCTCTCCGCCATACAAAACAGAGCGTGACTCCATCACTGTCTTCCCCATCCCCAATGGCTTCCAAGAAGGCGAAGACCCATTACAAGACCTCGATGATTACATGGAAAGAGTAGAAACCAGCATCAAAAACCGCTTACCAGAGCTGATACAAGACATGAAGCTGTCGGGAAATCCGCCTAGGGTTCTCGTGTACGACTCCACCATGCCGTGGCTTCTTGATATAGCTCATGGTCATGGGTTGAGAGGTGCCGCGTTTTTCACGCAACCTTGGCTTGTCTCAGTTATTTACTACCATGTTCTCAAGGGCTCCTTCTCTGTACCGTCTACAAAGTACGGTCACTCGACGTTAGCATCTTTCCCTACGTTTCCTATGCTGAATGCGAATGATTTGCCCTCTTTCCTCTGCGAATCCTCTTCTTACCCTAATATACTAAGGATTGTGGTCGATCAGCTCTCCAACATTGACCGAGTCGACATAGTGTTGTGCAACACTTTCGATAAATTGGAGGAAAAGGTACGGGAAATATATCCAAAAATAATATTTTTAAGACTATTTTATATGATTATCTTTGACCTTATAGTCCACTTCACAAACTAGATTTATAAAAGTACCTTTGAATATTTTTGTTGGTATTAATTAGATTTTAGTTTAATAATTTAAAACTCCCCTGTTTTGATCAAAAACTAACTACACAAATTGTTAGATTTGATAAAAAGAAATTGTTCGAGCCTTATCTTTTTTTTCTTTATCTATTTCATTGACTATGATTATTTTATTTTTTTTTTTTTTTTTTGCTGTTTTTAGTTATTGAAATGGGTCCAAAGCTTGTGGCCAGTCATGAATATAGGACCAACTGTTCCATCGATGTACTTAGACAAGCAACTGCCGGAAGACAAAAACTACGGATTCAGCCTCTTCAATGCGAAAGTCACTGAATGCATCGAGTGGTTAAACTCAAAGGAGCCTAATTCAGTTGTCTATGTATCATTCGGAAGTTTGGTGGTTCTAAAAGAAGATCAAATGATGGAACTCGCATCAGGCCTAAAACAAACCGGACGTTTCTTCTTGTGGGTTGTGAGAGAGACAGAGACAGAAAAAATTCCAAAAAACTTTGTAGAGGAAACCAGAGAGAAAGGCCTGATTGTGAGCTGGAGCCCTCAGCTTGAAGTTCTTGCACATAAATCAATCGGTTGTTTCTTGACATACTGTGGATGGAATTCAACGTTAGAGGGATTAAGTTTGGGGGTTCCAATGATTGGTATGCCTCATTGGACAGATCAGCCCACGAATGCTAAGTTCGTGGAGGATGTGTGGAAGGTTGGGATTAGGGTTAAGGCAGATGCGGATGGGTTTGTGAGAAGAGAAGAGATTGTGAGATGTGTTGGAGAAGTTATGGAGGGAGAGAAAGGGAAAGAGATTAGAAGGAATGCTGAGAAATGGAAAGTGTTGGCTCGAGAGGCTGTTTGTGAAGGAGGTAGCTCTGATAAGAATATTGATAAGTTTGTTTCTATGTTTTGTTAGAGGATTGAAATCGAGATGTTAGAAAGTAATTGTCTAATGCAAATTCATTTATGAACACTGTGTTAAAAGACCGTAAGACTATATATGCTCATATATAGTTGCATTTAGTCGTTTAGATTTCAATTCTTTTTAACTTTTGTTGTTGCTGTAATAAGGTGGTTTCTCATTTGTAAATCTACAGCGCTTTACTCAAAGTTTTAAAAGAAAACTTGGAGTTGAGATTATTTTATTTATAAGATGAGAAATTTTTGGAAACTATATGGTATATATGTTGTGCTATGTGATTAAAGGAATGTTTATTTATTTATTTACTTATCAAATCATAACTTCTCGCTTTCAGTGATTGACTAGCTGCCAGGAACGTTTACATAATTTGAAAGTTCACCTGAAACGTCTTAAAATTTCCCATGGCAGTGATGGGAGGAACATTTGCATAATTACAAAACTCACCTAAAACTTGTTACAAAATAGACTATGCACCCCCAACCCCAAGACTTCTGAAATGCGAGACGGCCTTATCCAAAATTCACTTTTGGGCTTCGCTACGTCGTTGGTCAATGTGGGCCTACGTGCTCTTATTAATGGGTCTTAAAAGTTTTAACACAAAAATGAATTCCCGTCGCCGATTCATAATCGATCTTATTTGTTATTTTAAAATGACCGTTTGACATTTCCGCCGCCGTCCCAAAATCGATCGCCGTTCTCGTCATTGCATGAGATAGATGGAAATACAAATATTATAGATTTGATGATAACAAGTCAACCATATCTTACACATTATTTGGTTAGCCAAGATCCGAAATTTCAACATATGAGACATTATTTGATGAAATCAGATATTCTAAAAATGAAGCTGGAAGGGAAACATAACGACTTTACTACAAAGGAGGAGGCTGAGGTGAAGCTGGAACTGAAGGTGGAACCGAAGCTGGAGCTGAAGCAGGAGATAGAGCACCACACATAATCATGGCATTCTTTGCCAAGAGTTTGGTGGTGGGTTCGCCAGGGGCATTTATTGCAGAATAAAGTGCCATTATGGTGATGGCATTGACTGCTGCAGGAGTGTTGCTCTCGGATGGGGAAGCTATTAAGATTCTCTGTGTGTCTTTTATCTTGTCATGGAGGCCGTGAGCTCTTCTCCATTTGGACAACACAGCCCCGCTATAACCAACCGAGTACACCAAAACGGCAACTCCGATAAGAGAGAGGGCTATAACCAACCGAGTACACCAAAACGGCAACTCCGATAAGAGAGAATAAAACATACTTTTTGAACATCAGATCCGAAAACTTGTGCACAGTTTTCTTCAGGGCATACTTTTATGTATGCGTGGTAGTATTATTTTACATTTAATATACAAAAAAAACATGAAGAGGGAAAAATAGTCAAACAAATGTCACACGTCTTAAACATGATACTAGTATGGGTATGCATGAGAAGTGGGCAAGTAACTTTTAATCAGAAAATTAGGAAAAACCCAAGGATCTTTTACACCTCGGTAAAACAGTTTACTAAGGCGTGAAATAATTTGAGCTAAGTAAGTGGAAAAAATACCAACTGCGTGCAATATATGTACAATTGTAACTAAACTAATCTGCTAGTAAACCCACCCCATTTCGCAAGCATGGCACACATCTTCCGACAACTGATCTTCAATCTCTCCCAAATCCCCATTGTGTTTGGAAACCCAAAAGAAAGAAGGAAACGAGTGATGAATTAGAGATGAGTTAACAAGCAAACTATCAGTCTCATAAGTGACGTCGGAGTAAATCTCTTTGACCTCGGTCAGAAGATAAGTGTGTCATGCTAATTAATTTCATAAACTTCTCATAATCGTTTATTCTTTATTTACATTTCATATTATTTATTTTCTCCCATTTTGGCATGACAGGAAACATTTAAGTTTTTGGAGTATTTGCACTGCATAGTATTATGACAAGAGAATATTGTTGTTTCTTTAGCCACACCTCTTCCCATATTAATTTCACGCGCATACATGCATTAATTCTCATAAGTGCATTACTTTTCACACTAGCTATCATATAATGCAATCACTTATCTCTCTCCAACCATGAACTTTAGGTGGGTAAAAAAAAAATAACTGTGATGAAGATGAAACAAAAAAAAGAAAGGAGAGTGATGAAGAACAAGGAAGAACAAGTGACGTCGGAGGATGCATTAATTATCATAGGTATTATACAGCTACCTAACATACAAATATGGACTTACTTTTGAACAGCCGAGAGTTAATTGGGTTGACATAATACGAGGTGCATTTCAGATCGGATAATGCCATAATTCATATACAATTTGGTTACTGTATAAATAATATAACTATTATTTGGTTGGGACCAATACTTTGGTTGCTATATCTTTTTTTAATCAGTATTAAAGTGTACTGACTGTGTACATTTTATTTGGAGTAACGATCAACTAAACTAACATATTTGCTTCGGACCAATGTCCAAAAAGAGAATCTGAGATTCATCCATGAAAAATGATGTGTAGCCTAAAAGACCCCACAAGATCACACCTACATTATATATAGTATTAGCATTATGTGTTTCCCATTAGTTTTACTGTTTCAATTGCGGTATCTAAGGGTTTTTGTTTAGATTGTTTATTGACAAAATATATTCACGACCATTATTATCTTCTTTTAACATTCGCTTCCACAAGTTACTGAAAAAATAGATCGAATATTAGGGTTTTTTTTTTAATGAAAAAATAACATTCGCTCTCACAAGTTTCATATTAATGAAAACCAAACTATTATTGACTTTTGCAAAAAGCCTCAGATATCTCTAGCTTCATAGGCTTCAATCGTTACTGAAACCCGGTTGGGATCTTGGAGACAATGTAATTTTACCATTTGTTTGTTCTGTTTCGGTTTAAGTATACATATATGCCAGTTTACGTCTTAGACTAATGGAAAATCTTAGTCCGATTTAGCGAGGCTTACCAAATGAGACACCAAATCTTCAAGACACGAAAACTGAAGAGAGCGAGGTTTGCTTGTACGAAATAAACTCATTATTTTTCTTGCAAAAGCAATTTGCTTGTACGAAATAAACTCTTTGTGTAGTTTCAAAATGAATAAATTCAAACTTCTCCCTCGGTCAAACTTGGGCACAATTCGGGATACGGCGGCACAGCTCATTCAAAATCAATTTGTCAGTAGTACGCAGCATGCATACTCTACCATAGTAACCTTCACATATCAAGGCCCTTTAACCACACAAAAAAAAAAAAAAAAAAAAAAAAAACCTGCACGTATCATGTATAAGGTAGTTGGGACCCACAGGTAGAAAAAAGGAGTAATTAGAAAGTGTAAGAGCTGTCATCTTGTGACGTCAATATTCAATAACAACAACAAAATCATTTACTATGACTTAATAGATCCAAAATCAGTTACTACCACCATAAAGTTACAAATGCGAGACGGCCTTATCCAAATTCACTTTTGGGCTTCGCTACGTCGTTGGTCAATGTGGGCCTAGGTGCTCTTATTAATGGGTCTTAAGAGTTTTAACACAAAAATGAATTTCCGTCGCCGTCCCATAATCGATCTTATTTGTTATTTTAAAATGACCGTTTGGCATTTCCGCCGCCGTCCCAAAATCGATCGCCGTTCTCAATCGAACGCTGTGTGACCTCCCGGAAAAAGAAGAACGGTGTCTCTAAAAGTTTTTTCTTTTTTTTTCGAGCGGGTGTGTCAAATTCTTCCAATTCCTCGCTGCTGTTCCTATTATTCAGAATTCCATCAAACGCAAGTCGAAACCTCATCACCCGCTTCGAGCGGGTCAAGTTTTAGCTTCAGAAATTTTAGGGCTTTACGAATCGAGCGAATGGTTTTTCTTCTACTATCTACTTAGTTTGTGATGGAGCGATGAAGCAGCCATCCATTGTGGTCTGTGATGAAGAGAGGTACTATTTCTACCTTGGGAAATTTCATTCAGCTCTTTTCACTTGGATCTTTCCGAGATACTCCCAACGCTCGTGGACTCAGTTTCTCAACGATAGCTGATTGTAGACCTTTCCCTGATTATTCTCCAAAGAAAGCTTCAGTCAGAGACACTGAATTGGTTCACCAAATCACCAATGTCATTAAGCTGCGTCGTGCTGAGCCTCTGAGGCGGAGTTTAAAGCCTTACGAATGCAAGTTCAGGACTGATCACTTGATTTGGGTTCTGATGAAGATTAAGTGTGATTACAGGTTGGTTCTGGATTTCTTTGACTGGGCTCGCTCCCGCAGAGACTCGAACCTTGAATCTCTTTGCATCGTCACTCATTTGGCTGTGGCATCGAAGGATCTACAAGTGGCACATTCTCTTGTCAGCAGTTTTTGGGAGAGACCAAAGTTGAATGTTACTGATTCCTTTGTACAGTTTTTTGATCTTTTAGTATACACATACAAGGACTGGGGTTCGGATCCTCGTGTATTCGATGTCTTCTTCCAAGTACTCGTCGAATTTGGAATGCTCCGTGAAGCGAGAAAAGTCTTTGAGAAGATGTTGAATTACGGGTTGGTTCTCTCTGTTGAATCATGCAACTTGTACCTTGACCGTCTTTCCAAAGACTGCAATCAATCTGCAACGGCTGTTATAGTGTTCAGGGAGTTTCCTCAAGTGGGTGTTTGCTGGAATGTTGCTTCATACAACATCGTTATTCATTGTGTTTGTCAACTTGGGAGAATCATCGAGGCTCACCATCTACTCCTGCTTATGGAGTTGAAGGGTTACACTCCTGATGTAATAAGTTATAGTACAGTGATAAACGGATACTGTAGATTTGGGGAGCTTGAAAAAGTATGGAAGCTCATTGAAGAAATGAAACGGAAGGGGCTGAAGCCAAATTCTTATACCTATGGTACCATAATCCTTTTGCTCTGCAGGACTTGTAAGCTGACCGAAGCAGAGGAGGCTTTTCGAGAGATGATAAGGCAGGGCATAGTTCCGGACACTGTAGTATACACAACTCTTATTGATGGTTTCTGCAAGCAAGGGAATATTCGGGCTGCATCGAAGTTTTTCTATGAGATGCACTCGCTGGGTATTAGACCGGATGTTTTGACATATACTTCTATTATATCAGGGTTTTGTCAGATCAGCGACATGGTGGAGGCTGGTAAACTATTCCATGAAATGGTTTCCAGGGGTTTAGAGCCGGATAGCATTACTTTCACTGAGCTTATAAATGGATATTGCAAAGCAGGGCAGATGAAAGATGCTTTTATGGTCCACAATCACATGATTCTGGCTGGTTGCTCCCCAAATGTTGTCACCTACACCACATTAATTGATGGGCTGTGCAAGGAAGGGGACTTAGACTCAGCTAATGATCTTATCCACGAAATGTGGAAGATTGGTCTTCAGCCAAATATTTTTACTTACAATTCCATTGTCAATGGTCTATGTAAGTCGGGGAATATCGAGGAGGCGATTAAACTTGTTGGAGAATTTGAAGCTGCAGGACTTAATGCTGACACTGTCACTTATACAACCTTAATGGATGCATACTGTAAAGCAGGGGAGATGGCTAAGGCTCAAGAGGTTTTGAAGGAGATGCTCGGGAGAGGGCTTCAACCTACTGTTGTCACATTCAACGTGCTAATGAATGGCTTTTGTTTGAATGGGATGTTGGAAGATGGTGAGAAGCTTCTTAACTGGATGTTGGCAAAAGGTATAGCGCCTAATGCAACCACGTATAATTCTCTCGTGAAGCAATATTGCATCAGGAATAACCTGAAGGCAGCAACTGCAATGTTGAAGGACATGTGTTCTCGGGAAGTAGGACCTGATGGTAAGACGTATGAGAATTTAGTTAAAGGCCATTGCAAGGCTAGGAACATGAAGGAGGCATGGTTTTTGTTCCGAGAAATGAAGGAGAGAGGATTCAGTGTCTCCGCCAGCACTTATAGCGCTCTCGTTAAAGGATTCATTAAGAGGAAGAAATTCGCGGAGGCGAGAGAAGTTTTTGATCAAATGAGAAGAGAAGGATTAGCTGCGGATAAAGAAATTTTCGACTTTTTCACTGATACAAAATACAAGGACAGGAAGGCAGATACAGTTGTAGATCCTGTGGATGAAATAATAGAGAATTACCTTGTGGATGAGGAACTAAGGGAAGCCAGTTAGCTGGTGGTAGGTCAGAAGTTAAACTTAGTGAGAATGAATGCGGGTTCCAAGGAAACATTGATGCCTGATTACAAGTCTCAGAAGCATCAGGTCGTTTTTGAGCTCTTTGGATTGAAAGAGGCTAAAGTGGTTATGCATATGAAACACCGAGACTATGATTCTCTGCCAACGCAACTTGCATCTAAGAGAAGAGTATCTGTGGACTCCTTGAACGCTCTTGTTAGTTTCTTGATGTGTGAGGATTTCAGCAGGTTTGCAGTCTGGCTGATTTGCCATTCGCTGAAAGAGAACTGATGCTGGTGTAGTTGCTCCATTTTGGCGATTTTCATGAGCTTTCTATCCAGATCTCACAGTGCTAGAGCCGCTTAGTGCTAGCAAAAAGGGAGCCACGGTCCATGAGATCGAAACAGTTACAGGGGTGCGTACTTCTTATGCTCAATGGTCTTTCTTTCGTAACTTCAGTTTGCAGTCCCTCATTTCATAGTTTGCGGTTGCTTTCAAGACTTGGAATTTGTGGTCACACGAAAGCTTCTCACATGTTTGCTTCTCACTGCTTTTTAATTGCAGTGATATGTTTAGCATCCTGTTGGGCCAACTTCTGATCTCATGGTACATTTTGTTCTTCACTGGGACTTGTCGATGTAAGATAGCCTAAACTAGTTAAATTTGTAAAGGTTTTTTTTTTCATGCATGATTTACAGTGTTGCCTAGTAAAAAAAAAGTTATTTACAGTGCTTCCCCTCTAATTTTGTTTGGCTTACCAGAATAATAATTTGCAGAAAAAGACTCTTATCATTTATCATAATAGTCCGAGAGTTCCGGCGTCTCTTTCTCCGGCGGCAACTGCTGCGCCCTTCTCCTCCAGTCACATGGTTTTGTTTTTATCGTATTTTCTTACTTCAAACATATATTATCCGAATCTTCTAAGCATTTAATGGACTGGTCACAAAACACCATCTCCTAAATCCCACGGTAGAAACTTTCTATTTCCGAATGATTTTCCAAAAATAAAATAAAATAGCGCATAATAAAATAACATGCAGAAGTTTTCACACATATGCTAAGCAATCGAACAAGTATCCGATTCCAAAAAAAGAAAGAAAAACATCTTAAGAAAAGTCTTAAATATACGTATAGATCGGAATATACATTTTTATAAAAAAATTACCACATTAATATACCTTTTTTTTTTTACTGCCATTAAATATACCTTAATAACAAAATCTGAAGAAGCCTACCGACATCTTAAAACCGTCAATATATACGTACATTGACTTTATGTCATTCTGATCAGAATGATTAACGAATATGATTGGGTTAGTGGCAATAATGTGCGAGCTAGTTAATCACATGTCTTTTTCGGTCAACAGCTAGTTAACAACATGCCATTTGATATAAAATATGTGGTGATGTCAAAATATAAAGGTATCGCCGATTTAGGCCGTGACGTGCATATACGTACACGACTACGCAAGCTGCATACGACATTCCAATATCAATACGTACATATATAACGAATTAACGATGACAAATATACTCGAAAGATTGCAAGATTGCTCAAGTTAATATTTACTGATATTGTATTGTTTCTCTATCGATTTTGTTATATATAGTGAATCAACCGTTTAGTAAGTTCTAACGTATTTTCTTATACATCAATAATAATTAAAGCAACATATATCAAATAGCGTAGATGAGTGGAAATTGATTATTTGCACAATGTCATCGTTAATACAACGACCGCTGCTCCTAAAAGTTATATATCAACCATGAGTGTGCACCTAATGATTGGGAATATAAGCTCTTTTATCTATCATTAATAATTTCACAAACTTAATCATATAGATACCACATGTACTGAATTGTACCATAGATTCCAATTTAACGAGCCATTCATATGGACTATATATATAACCCATGCCATGCATCAACACCAATACAAACTCAAACTTAAAACTCAAATATATAGAAAATGACGAAATCACATATTGCATTACCACTTCTCCTCACAATCCTCACCTTCATCGATGTCTCGACCGGCGCATCCAACGTATTCAACGTCGTTAGCTTCGGAGCAAAACCGGACGGTGTCACGGATTCGACGGCAGCATTCCTCAAAGCATGGCAAGCGGCTTGTGGCTCGGCAGCTGCAGCCACTGTGATGGTTCCGACTGGGACATTTCTAGTGAAGGGAATAACGTTTGGAGGGCCATGCAAGAGCAAACTTAGTTTTCAAGTGACCGGAACAGTCGTTGCTCCGGCATATTACAGGGCATTTGGAAACTCCGACTACTGGATTCTCTTCAACAAAGTTAACAAAATGTCACTAATCGGCGGGACTTTCGACGCTCGAGCTAGTGGGTTCTGGTCTTGTCGGAAATCTGGTCAGAATTGTCCTCCCGGTGTTAGGGTATGGGTCTCTCTTCTAGCATTTACATATATATATATGTAACTTTGTTTTAGTCACAAATATTTAGGTACGCGTTTACCTACCTTAACTACAATCTGGGGTTTATATTTTCAAAACATTTTTTTTTTTTAAGTAGAAATTGTGAACATGAACAACCAAACATAAAAAAAATTCCGTTTCTTCTTCGCTTTGGCGTTCAAATTTTTTTTTATTGTTTTTTTTTTATATGTTCAATAAAAGTAAGAAAGTGTGATGCATACGATATAAGATTCATTCATAAGCGCAGGCACCATAATGCAAAAGAGCAATCATAGCCTTAGTCATTATTCATTAGTAATAGTCAAGCATCCATTATTTCAATTAAAAATGACAATTTTCACCTACATTTTCTACAAATTGATTTTTTCTAATATGTATCCACGCCAACTTTAGGAATTTGTTTTTGAGAGAGACTATATATAGTAAGTTATATAATAATGGATTCTTTAGTCGAAATAAAATGAAAAACTTATAATCTTATTTTATTGATGATTAACTGATCATAACCAATCTCATAAAATCTTTGATGCATTACTGTAGTCAATAACGTTCAACGCGGCAAAAGACGTGATCATAAGTGGAGTGAAATCGATGAACAGCCAGGTCACCCATATTGCCCTCAACGGTTGCACCAATGTGGTCGTCCGTAACGTCAAGCTATTGGCTCCCGGAGACAGCCCAAACACCGACGGGTTCGACGTTCAACACTCCACCGGAATTACATTCACCGGAAGCATCGTTCAGACCGGAGACGATTGTGTTGCTATCGGCCCTGGCACCCGCAACTTCCTCATCTCCAACCTTGCTTGTGGCCCAGGTCACGGGGTTAGGTATTCGTCTATTTAGATTTTAAAATTGCACATAATTTAAAAATACCTTGATCGAGATGGCTATGAATTTATATGTGTGTGTGACTATGTGATGACTCGCAGCATCGGGAGCTTGGCGAAGCTATTGAACGAAGATGGAGTAGAGAACGTGACAGTATCGAGCTCGGTATTTACTGGAACACAAAACGGCGTGAGAATAAAGTCGTGGGCGAGGCCGAGTACTGGATTCGTCAAGAACGTCTTCTTCCAAAACCTAATCATGAAGAACGTCCAAAACCCTATCATAATCGACCAAAACTATTGTCCTTCCAACAAAGGTTGTCCTACCGAGGTATATTGATATACATCCATATCATATTTTGATCAGACTAATCCAATTGAATATGTTTATCGAATTAATCTAATGATTAAAGATCTATATATGTTTTTATGTCATGTATTAGCATTCGGGGATAAAGATAAGCCAAGTGACGTACAAGAACATACAAGGAACGTCGGCGACAGAGCAAGCGGTGAAGCTGGTGTGTAGCAAGAGCAATCCATGTACAGGAATCACATTACAAGACATTAAGCTTACTTACAACAAAGGAACTCCTGCCACTTCCTACTGTTTCAATGCTGTTGGGACTAGTCTCGGTCTTATTCAACCTACTAGTTGTCTAAGAAGATAAAAGTCAAATACATATTCTTGGTGTAAATTAATTTGGGTGTAAAATAAAAAATGTAGAAATGTTATTAGGGGGTGGAGTTTATCATCTTTTAATCGCTGTTACCGTTATCATGATAAGATTGGTTAGAACGATGATCCATATAGTTTTGTATCCAAGCTTTGGATATCAACCGGTTTTGTGTACCGAAGTGTTTGTTAATTTCTGTAACAAAGCCTGTGATCACCAAATAATTTCTGTAACATACAAAATCCATTACCAAAAAAAAAAAATCATCAATAATATATTATTTTCAATTTTCAATCATTAACAAAAAGGAAGATTTTGGAGAGCAAAAACATAAAGAAAAATATAGAAGAACAAGATAAAATAAAGGGTGAATTGGGTGAATATCGTTGGATGAATGGAAAACGAAGAATATAGCGGTAATCTTTCGTATTTAGAACGATACAGATGTCAGGAGGCGATTCTGCCGGATCTGCCCCTATAGGCCAAAGCGCGTGAGTTGAGTGTTTTGTTGCAGGAGACAAGGCATTAAATGGGGCGATACTCGGGGTAGATACGAAAGAGAATTAAAAAAGGGCGATTACACTATTCATCATCTGAAAACTAAAAACAATATATAATTATAATTATGTTATTATCATGCAAACTAGTATGATATCGAGATAACTATTCAATTACCATGATAACAATATTATTATCATGATAATGTTAACACACTAACATTATTAACAATAATATTAATGATAACATTGTGATAATCATGATAACACTGTGAATCTGTGATTACCATGCTAACTATTATCCACTTAGTTATCATATGTAAATTTATAGTGTTAACTGTGTTATTGTGATAATAGTCGTGCTAACTTGTTAACATTTCATTTAAAATATGAGTAATTCATTAATAAATTTTGTTAATTTTGTTAACATACAATAATATTAACGATAACATTGTGATTATCATGATAACACTATGATTACCATGCTAACTAATATTCAGTTAGTTATCATATTGTAAACTTATAGTGTTAACTGTGTTATTGTGATAACAATATCATTTAAAATATGAATTATTCATTAGTAAATTTTGTTAATTTTGTTAAAATACAAGTTACCCTATAATATATCACCAAAATTATCGCTAACATCATGATTACCTATTGTTAACACGCCAAATATGACTCAGATATGTGTTAAATCTCGGATACAGTTAAATCGCCGCTTCATATTCTGCGAATTGTAGATGGATAAAATGCACCTATCAATCTATGTGTGGGCCCACGATATATTGCAACAGATATCTCATCTTTACACAACGCGCCTATATGTCCTTACTTCATCCAACGCGCCTATTTCTGTAGGTCTGTTTGTGTCTTTGCAACTGGAACAGTGTATGCACAGTGTGGCAAAAATCTGACAGAAGTTGCCATTTAATTATAGTGTTATCCGTGTATATCTGTTGCAATTTCTCTAAAATAAAAGAAAGCTTAGATGTGTTTTATTTTGACATGGTATGGTAACACCACCAAAAAGGCGAAAGGGATGGCTGCTAAACAGTTAAACGACAGCAGATGCTGTGACTCTCACTTTCTGTCTTCGTCAACGGCTTAGGACTAAGATTCTAACATGTGGGGGCCCACAAAAAGCCTTGAGATTTACAAACATTTTTCAATCAATCAAGTAGAGCATCAGATGCAGCGATAGTGCTACTACATTCTACTGAAATCAGCTGCAACTTTTTTTTCTATCTTCTCTCATCACATCGGTTTGAATTTCTTCACACACACAAAGTGGCAATCTTTACAAGAAATCTGGAAATCACAGGGAAATCTAAGCTTCTTATAATTTTGCGGCTGATTCTTATATTACGTTAGTAAAGGTTGCTGGAAAAGATCTACGAACAAAGTTGGCATCTTTCTGATTTGGGGAAACAATCGATCTTCAAGATCTTCGATAATTACACGGAAGTAGTGGCAATAAAAGGGAGACGTGGATGGGTTCTTTGGCTCCTGTAGTGGAGATGCAACAGAGCTTTCGAAGTAAAGCCATGGAGGAGCAACAGAGTCTCAGATGCGTTGGTGCAGAGAAGCAAGCGAGAAAGGTAAGAGCTTTTGAGAAGCAAGTTAGTTTCCGATCAGGGAATGCAGAGAAACATGGAATCCAAGGAAAAGCAATGGCGAAACAAGAGATTATTGGTGGAGTTACAGAGAAGCTCCCAAAGACAGTGGAGAGACAGAGAAGCTTGCGTGGGTTCGTTGAGAAGCAGAAAAGCTTTCGAGTAGTAATGGAGAGACAGTTGAGTTTCCTGAATGGTGGTGGTAGTGAGAGGAAGAATAAGAACGAGTCACCTGGTAAAAGAAGAGACTCTCCTCTTCATATCGGAGCTCGAACTGGAAATTTGGGAAAAGTTAAAGAGATGATTCGTGGTTGTTGTACTGAGGAATTGAAGGAGTTAATCTCAAAGCAGAATCTTGAAGGAGAGACTCCTCTCTACAGTGCAGCAGAAAATGGACATTCGTTAGTTGTTGAAGAGATGTTGAAGCACATGGATCTTGAAACTGCTTCCATTGCAGCTAGGAACGGTTTTGATCCTTTACATGTCGCAGCAAAACAAGGCCATCTCGGTAAATGAAACTCTTAACTTGTTTTTGCTGTACACCTTTCGTTGACACTGATCTTGAATGTGTGCTACCTTTTGCAGAGGCATTGAAGAAACTGTTGGAGGCATTTCCGAATCTGGCCATGACAACAGATTTGTTGTGTACAACTGCATTGCACACGGCTGCTACACAAGGACACATTGATGTGGTGAATCTTCTTCTGAAAACGAATTCTCATTTAGCTAAGATAGCTAAGAACAATGGTAAGACCGCGCTTCATTCTGCAGCGCGGATGGGGCATGTCGAAGTTGTCAAGTCTTTGATTGGTAACGATGCAAGCATCGGGTTTAGAACTGATAAGAAGGGACAAACAGCGCTTCACATGGCTGTCAAAGGTCAAAACGAAGGGATCGTTCTTGAGTTGGTGAAACCTGATCCTGCTGTTTTGAGTGTTGAGAATAATAAAGGGAACACGCCATTGCACATTGCCACAATCAAAGGCCGTACTAAGGTAGCAGCAGTAGCATCATCGTTGTTGATTTTCTCAATCTATATGAAATCTTACAAACTGCTTCTTTGCCTTTTGCTTGCAGATAGTGCGATGTTTGGTATCATTTGCTGGAATCAACCTCAACGCTATAAACAAGGCTGGAGATACTGCACTTGATATAGCTGAGAAGATTGGAAACGCAGAGCTTGTGTCGGTTTTGAAGGAAGCAGGAGCTGCCACAGGTAAAGATCTTGGGAAGCCTCAGAATCCAGCTAAACAACTTAAGCAAACGGTGAGCGACATTAAACACGAGGTACAATCTCAGCTCCAACAGTCTCGCCAAACGGGTGCTAGGATTCAGAGGATCGCAAAGAGACTGAAGAAACTTCACATAAACGGTCTGAACAACGCTATAAACTCAGCAACCGTTGTTGCAGTCCTAATCGCAACAATAGCATTTGCAGCAATCTTCACTATACCTGGCCAATATGAAGAGGACAGAACAAAAGGAACGTTGTTGCTAGGACAAGCTCGGATAGCCAACAGAGCTCCGTTCTTGGTCTTCTTTATATTCGACAGCTTGGCGCTGTTCATATCACTGGCTGTTGTTGTGGTGCAGACTTCGATTGTGGTGATCGAGCAGAAGGCAAAGAAGAAGCTTGTGTTTGTGATCAACAAGCTCATGTGGCTGGCTTGTTTGTTTATATCAATTGCCTTTGTTTCTCTTTCGTTTGTCGTTGTGGGCAAGGAGGATATGTGGCTGGCGATATGTGAAACGGTTATTGGCGGGACGATAATGCTAACCACGATAGGTGCAATGTGTTACTGTGTGATCATGCACAGAATTGAGGAATCTAAACTGAAAAGCATGAGGAAAGAGAGAAGCAAGTCGAGATCTTTCTCACTCTCTCGAATGCCTTCAGAGTCAGAGATTCTCAAAAGCGAACTCAACAAGAGAATGTATGCACTCTGAGACTAAGTCTCAAGAACGGCACCTTTTTATGTAAGAGTAACAAATGTATACACGAGTTACACACCTGTAAACCGTTAAGGTTCAAGTGAGGAAGAGAGTCTAAAAAAATTGAATACGTGATACCTCAGGTATGGTCTCAAAGAAAATCTACAGGTTCTGATACGAAATGAATTCTCTAAAGAATCGAAGAATGAATAAAAGCAAATTCTTCACCTGATGCATTTGTTTTGTGATGGCCTGGTTGTTCTTCTGCTCTACGATCTAGTTATAAACTGTCGATTTTACAAGAGCTCATCACCGGCTTTTACCCCGTCTAACCGAGTCTTCGGTTTTGGGTTTAGTGCTTCCACTACGGCTAATCTCTGTTGGGTGACGACGTGAACCGCCTAGGTTCTTTGATAGGTTCGCGGGTCTGGACTCAAGGAGGCATACTCTGGCTGAGTAGCAGTGACGGACTTTGATAGAGTGGCTCGTCGATGAAGTCGAGCAGCTTCCTTGAATGTTCACCATCAGGATTGCTTCTTTATCTCGAGTGTCTTCGCACCACCAATTCTGTGGGATGCCATCAACACACTCTTCCAATGTGTGAAAATCTTCGTGATGAACCTTCACATCCACAGATCCTTCCGGATTTATTATTCCAGCTGCCGGTGAAACCTATAAGAAAAATTCTTGAAAATCATTAAATCTTGAAATCTACATGAGATGGGGATTCATTGGGCATTGAAAGAGAATTTAATACCTCAAGCCAGCGAGGAAGACCAAAGGAGCCTCGTGGATTATAGTCAGAAGCTTCACCGTCATCCTTAACTGTAGTCTGACCACCGCATAGAATGCTAAAAATGGCTTTGGTCGTGGTTGAATCGTTTGTGATTGTTAGGATGACTGTGTCCTGACTCTGAAGAACAATGTTGTTGGTGCTCACAGATGTTTCCGGAACCGACTTTAGATCCTCAAATATGGATCTTATTTTCTCGTTGGACTTTATTATTTTCCCCAGCTCCTGTCTCCGCACAGATTTATCAACGTGAGCTAAAGTCGCATGAAATTTGCAGCGCACTGGTTTGTGATCGCTCTCTGTAACATCCATGCAAGCTTCATACCTGTTGAAACACGCGGGTGTGAATGTTAGAATGGGGAAATGATAAACTCAAGAGACGGGAAAGAGGGAGAAAACATCACAAAGGTCGTCAAGAAACCATACATTATAACAGATGAAACTACAGGGCATTGCAAATTGCTCTGTGAGAATGGGCTTGATTGAGTGTCCCTATATATAACTCTGTCACACCATGCAGGAATTCGTTTTTTCTCCCCTGAATCATATCCTGGAGAGTACACAGCACAGAAAGTCATGAGTTTTACGAAAAAGGGGAAAGATGCAGAAATCAGAGCAGAACAACTCTGTTTCAGTTGATATCTATATTTCAGATTTATTTGTACCTCCAAGGCCTGAGCGATTCCTTTCGAATTTGTAAGTAGGAGGGAAAGTGATTAAAGCCTCACGCATTCCTTGGAAGACTTTTCCAACTTTCATCTCTTGTCGAAGTTGGTCTCTTTCTCTGAGCCAATCGAAGGATCGCTGTGAAATAAAGTCCCTCGCTTCATCGTAGGTTATACCAAACAGCCTATAATTAAAGTCGCCAAAAAATGCGATCATGTCTGCTGCTGCTAAATCAGACTTGATTTCTTCAGCGCCGGTGCTTGGAATCTGGGAAACAGAGAACAAAATTAAACTCGGGAGTGCCATCGTGAAGCAAGGATAGAATTAAAGTGTTGATCATAAGAACATACAGTGTTACTCTTTGTTGTATAAGCTGCTGTGGAGACACCAGCTGCAAGAGAGAGGGCCCATGGCAAACCAGAAGAGTAAAGCAGCCAAAATAAATATGTGGAAAAGCCAAGTGAGCAAGACAAAAACAGGTACGGCACCATACCAGCTGCAGTGTTGTTTAGATTGTGTCCCCTGGAAAAGACCATCAATCGGAATATGTGATTGAAATCTGCATTTCTGCGATTCACTGCCTCCAAATGCGCAGCCAAGTGACAATTCACAAAGCACATGATTCGGTCATAAACTCTGATTCTCAGACCCACACCTCCCTGTTTTGACAAGTAGGAAATTAATGTTGTTACTGATATAGCAAACAGAGCAACTTCTTTATAGAATCTGTATTTCAGATTCAGATTTTAACAAGACATACCTTGTTGCCAATGGCACGGCCAAAGCCACATGGAACTGCTGCAACATCAAGATCTCCAACATGTGTTCTAATTTCCTTCCTCGCCCTAAGCACAAAATTACAACACACAAGGGGTTTAACAAGGGAAGCAAAACAATTGCTGATCGTAAACTTTAGATAAGTGTTAAAACATAAGCTCGAGAATGCAACATGTCATAACAAAAAGTTTCACTTACCAAAGAGATATCAGAAGTCCTGCCAACTGCCTTGAACCCATACGCTCGAAAGTGTTTTTCTCATCAAGTGCTTTACCAATTGCATCAATCCACCATTGCCCCTGTGCACTTCCTTCAAGTCCAACCTACAACCGCAATCCAAATATGAGGTGAAACCATACATATAGACGACATCATGATAGCATATGAATTTAGTGCAATACTCTAAAACGTGCTACAGAATGCAGTTTCTCTCAATTCCCAAATACTCTAATGGTTATTTCGGCAAAGGCTTAATGATTTGTTCTAATTAGCCAAAGGACAACCATGAATTTTTCAGCTGATCTTTTGACCTTTATGAGTACAAACAGATTTAAGTTCAAGCAAAATCAAACGTGTAAATAAAAGGAGTTACCGTTTCCTTAGCAGCAGACATGGCAAGGAACCCTGCTCCCATCTCCACCTCTTGCAACCCAACAACGACAATGCCAACATCTTCAGTGACAGAGCCAAGCCATGACATAAGCGCATCGTGTGAAGCCCGTCCTTGACCGACATTCCAGGTACCAATTAAAATTCTAACATTGTCTTGCCTGGCATACAGAGTTTCCTTCTGAGATAGTTCCGTTCTGATTATGTTGTCCAGGGGTCCTGGAGATGTCACATACCATCCTCGTACTCCACCATGAGTGGCCAAGCTAAAGATGAAACCACCACCTGCTGCTAGCTTTATCACAGGCTCATTGTGTGAAACCCAGCTTGCAATCAACTTCCCATCAGGATCCAAGACCTGGATGTAGCCACTTGCATAACCCACATATATCCGATCTCCAAAAGTGCAGAAGCACAAAACAGGCCTGTGATGGTGATTCACATCCCGCAAGCGGTTTCCATTTCCATCCCACTGGACAATTAGGCCACTCACGTTACCAGTCCAAATTGTTCCATCTACAGCTAACACGATAGATTCTGTTTTCCTAGTATCTTCCGAAAACGCTCCTGCACTTCTAGTGGCGACTCGGCGAACAGCTCCTGCAGCTCCCATTATGGCATTACGTGACCGCTGCAGAAAGCCCGGTGATTTCTCCTTTTTCGAAGCTGAGAAAAACTTCACTTTCATCTCATCGTCACCTTGTTGGTCTTGTATAGGTGGCACGTCCACACGACACTCAACTTGCCCGTCAACATTTAAAACTTTCATAAGGTCTTTACTCCGAGCATCCCTGCACAGATCAATCCTCTTAGAATGATCAAGAAGTGATTGAAAAGAACACTCCATATACCATTGTGTCATTGTTAGAGGGAGGAAAAAAATGAGCTTACCAGATGGAGAATGTGAGTGACTGCACAGCCCACACTTTAGCTCTTACTGAATCGGCTAGCAAATACTTGACTTCTGAGGAAGATATGCTGCATGTCCCATTGACAGTAACTTGGCTCCTGAGGTCAATGGCAGACCTCTCCAATAATAACGCAGCCATGTGTTTCTCCTCCGGTTTAAGCAGAAGAGATTTCTCCAACGAGTCCCAAGGCCATATTTTAATCACACCTCCTTCTGAACATGACCACATATCACCTACACCATAAACATAAAACATGATGAAAAAGAACACATTTTAAAATCAATGCCATAGCCAGATCAATGAATCCTCACAATCATAGACTGAAACAGAGTAACTAACCGTAAGAGCTAATGACGATGGAATTCACTGGACCACGATGAGCTTGCCACGAGATTCGCTCCTTGAAAGGACCTGAGTCATCATCACAAGCACAAGGCTGATCCATCTTCCAAGCTCGGATTTTGCCATCCTTGTGGCCGCTCCACAAAAGCTTGTTGCTTTGGTCAGCCACCAAACACATGGTGGGCGCCGTAGTAACCGACTCATGAAACGGCGCCGTATCCTCATCCCCGCGCCGTACCTGGCCGCCGATTCCACACCCTGCCTCATACGCATCTTCCAAATTCCAGAACCTCACGCCGTTCTCTTGACCCGCCCAAAGCTGCGTCTCCGTACAGGCAATGTTTCTCATAAATTTCCCCGTCTGCGTCTCCCTTAGCGGATGGGGCCGCAGCTCCAGACACGGTGGCCGTCCGGGATGCACCGCCGCGCGCACCGGTACCTTGAAAATGCCGGTGCCGCCTCCCGCGCCGATGAATTCCGGGAGTGGCTCTGATTCGTCCTCGCCGACACCGACATTAAGGGGAGGCGTAACGACGGCGTAATCGTCACCGCCGCTTCCATCACAGACGCTATCGCCGCTAACGATGACTCCTCCGGTGGAGAATTCGTCGTCGGAAGAATCGAAGTAAACGGCTTCGTTTCCCAACGTCGTGGATCTGGGGACCTCGTCGAGGCTGTGATTGCGGATCTGATGGTGAGGCTTTTCGTCGAATTGCACGCTGTAGGAATGCGTCTTACGCCGGGGAGGAACAGGGACGAGCGAGGCCAAGGCCTCTTCGTCTTCTTCTTCGATGATTGGCGAATCCATGGAGAAGAAAGAGGATCAAAGGAAGTCGGGAATTGGAGAAAATTGGGAATGGGGAGGAATGGAGAAGAGAAAAAGAGAATGAGAGAAGTCAGGAGAGAGAGAGAATGAGAGGAGAGCACGTCGTTGCGGGAGAGGGGGAGAGAGAGAAGCATGACGACGACAAATGTACGGAGCCAAATGTCTTTGTTTTTGTTTTCATGAGAGTCTCTCTCTCTCTCTCTGCTCTTCTTTCTTCTGTGTTTCTGAGGAAAAAAATAAAAGGAATGTTTTTGTGTTTCTCCAAAGAAGACGCAGTCAGAGAGAGAGAGAAGAAGTATAATACAATATCAATTTTTTTATGCTCCCAGTCCCTGTCACGTTCATTTATTATATTCTATGAATTTACTTTAAAACCCCTTATTTTTCCGATTTCTCTCATTTGATTTGATTTAAATTTTTTTTTTCAATTAGCTACACAGGTCATGGAGATCGTGCAGCGCATGACTGCATGGCGTTTTTATTAAGTAGAGATCGATATATAAATTATAACATTTAGTTTTTTATGTAGAGACGTGGAATCGGGTAAAAAGAAAAACTAAAGAAGAACATTATGTATAGAGTACACAACCAAAAGATTAACATTATTATTCGGTTGATAAAGAAGATCGATACACCCATATGATATGATTTTGGGCTAAAATAATGGAGCAAGAAGAGCCTTATTTTTACTGGTTTGGTGTTAGAAACAAAAGAAATGGCCCACAAGAAGTGAAACATCAAATAGAGAGAGAGAGAGAGAGAGAAACTTAATTAACAAATCCACATGGTTCAAGACTCCATAAGCCTATCCATTATGAGCTTCAAGACCGCAGGAGCATCAACCGTCACTGCCACTTTGACCGATGGTTTGTCTGACCACTCGGTCACTTCCTCAAACCTGGTTCACATCAAAACAACACATAATGTCATGATTTAAGGTTTTTGTTCCATCTTCTTCATACAATTTGGTAAGCTTTCAAACTTTGGGTGTCATTTATGGAAGTGGGAATCTTACCTCTTACAATTGTTGTACAGTAAAGTAAGTCCTTTCGTGATGCCGTTAGTCTGCACTCTAACAACTCCTTCAGTGTAAGTGAATAGAGAAGGAAGGAAAGCCGCTAGAATCGTTGTAGGATCATGAAGATAAACACCTACCGGGAAGAAAAAGAAAAAACATTAAGAAGCAGAAACTAAATTGTATATTTGGGTCTAGAGAACAAATGATATATCATACCTTTGATCTCATAAGCATCAAGATGATAAGAATAGTACACACCAAGGATTTTACAGAGGTATTGAGCTAATTTTCCCTTTGACAATGCCAATTTGTCCCTGTCATCAGCTAAATCAAAGCAGAAATATACAAACAGCAAGAAGTTGAGATGCGTGGTGTTGAACAACAATGCTTATCTCTATTTCAATATATTAGGAATAAAATTTAAGTTCTTGGCTGCAACAAAATCAACGATCATGATCATTACAATAACGCTAACAACATTTGCATGTATGTAAAAAACATCAAAGCAGGCAAAAGATTGTACAAACAACCTGTCATGATAACTTGATGGGTCACGTTGATTCCCACAGCTATTATATCGGCCCCACATGTGAACACAATATCTGCAGCTTCTGGATCGCCGAAAATCTACCCTATCCAGAAAATTTGATTAAGAAGATGCAAAATGTTTAAACAAGTCAACTCTACATAACAAGGTTTTAAATTTACATGAGTTGATAGTAGGTGGGTGAATGTATAAAGTAACGTGTTAATGGTTGAAATAACTTACATTAGCTTCCGAAGCTGGATTTACATTTCCGTTTACTGCGAATGCTCCACCAAGAAGTACAATTTGTCCCACATTTTTCGAAAACTCAGGATCAAGCTCAACAGCCTGCGTCAAGGTCATGATATCTCCAATGAGATAATTGGATAGATATGATGAGTAAGACCGGAGAAAAAAAAAAAAAAGAGTTGTGACCAGTGCGATGTTTGTTAGCGGTCCCAAAGCAACAACAGTGATTTCGCCAGGGTAAAGCTTAGCTTGTTCAACTAAGAAGTCAGGTCCAGATTTCTCAATTGGCTTTCCTTTAGGTGGAGGGAAATTTTGGTTGCCAAGCCCATCTTCTCCATGAACAAAGTCAGCAATTCGAAGTTTTGTACCATTCTTTACACACACACACACACACACACACACACACACAAAAAGATAAACAATTTATCAAAATTATATAGCATCCATCTTTTTCACAAAAACATAACAAGAAAGGCCATAAAGTAGAAACGTACAAGGATAGTTTTATGCGTTCCTTCAGCTACAGGAATGTCTGTCCTACCAGCAACCTCCAACTGGTAGCAGTAGATGCATAGAAGAAACTATGATTAGATCATCTAAGAGTGTAGCCAGATGAACAGAGTAGAAATGATACCAAATGCAAGGCGTTACGAGTGGCGAGACTAGTGTACACGTTTCCATAGATGGTAGTGAGGCCAATCACATCAACTTCTGGTGATTTTAAAGCCACGAATATCGCCATTGCATCATCTACATATCATCAAATCCTTGCGTCAAGTCAAAGTCAAAAGCTATACAGAAGATTAAACCATTTCTCGGATCGATCTCGGACCTTTCATTTTCTAGAAAGACGTAAATCAACAAGTTCTAAGTAAATGATTAGTAGATCCGACAAGATTCAAAGAGCAAAGACACGACAGAAACAGAGACTACTGATTGAAGATTAACAGAGTGATCTGATCGGAATCGAATCCAACAAAAGAATCAAAGAGACGATAGTATTATACCGATTCCAGGATCAGTATCGATGATAATCTTCTTGCGCTCTCCCATCGCGGACACGGAAAAGGCGGAGACTTTGAGGGGCCCGAATGCCGAAAATAGCTAATTTCTTTCTTCCTTAATCCTAATTATCACACACAAAAAAGAGAGTCTTTTCTTCTGTTCTGCGCAGTAAAGAGTTGATGAAAAGGTCTCTTTTTCCAGTCTGCAATCGTGGCTTTGCTGTTGCCTTTTTGGAGTACTATTTTTATAAAAAAATCGATTTGTATTCAGACACGTTTTTTAATTATCTCTTTCTAGAATTTTCCAGTTTTGATTATTTTTTCACATATCCTTCTCAGTCCTCTCTCCGGCATCAGACAAGATCCAGATTAGAAATGAAAGATGTCGGAGATCTGGTTTTTCGTATGAACACCGGTTCAGTCTAATATTTAGTTTTACCATATCTGGTTTTATGACGGGACATTTCGCGAGACATAGTCTTTTGTGTCCAAACCGGAAAAAAAACTTACAAAATACCGGCTCTGTTTTTGCAAACACTATAATTTGTTTTCCCATAACAAACGAGAGGGAAAACAATTTGGAAATATAAAATAAGTGGATAATTCACGAAATCGCTTCTCTAATCCCAATCCCATATAGGAAAAGGAAAAGACAAAATAATGGAAGTTTTTTTTTTGGGTAAAAAGTTAAATTGATTTGTGAAAAAAATTAGTATGATAACTGATCGATTAACTGTCATACAGAATAACAAATTATGTCATTGTCTTTCTGTATATTTACGGTTGAGCCAGTAAGAGAAAAAAACATTGACATGCAGTCAAATTATGTCATTGTCTTTTTGTTTTCAAAAATGAATATTTTTTCTACTATTCTTTTGTTTTCTTACAAACGATGTATCGAGTTGGATTGTTTGAAAGTTTTATTGTAACTTTTTCAATATTGTTACTATTTGTGATTTTGAGCAAAGCATGGAAAAAAACACAAGCTTTCTAGATTTCCCTTTTTCTATATTGTTCCTTTCACCATTTTATATTTTACGTTATCATTCTTTTCCCATTAATTTGGTTTTCGACCATTTGAAAAAAAAAAACATGAGTGATTTTTTGTTGTTGTTTGTTTGTTTTTAACAAATTGACGAGGCAATGGACTAAACTAGTGAAACGGTTTCACGAAGTAGTTGCTCCGGTTGGCTCAGTTATCAAATGGGGATAAGGCTGGTAAAATTGATTATATTGGAAATAATGTGAGCATGCTTCACAACTTTGAGATGCTTTGTCCCCTATTTCTATTTATGGGATTATCATATGATTTATTTATACTTACTCTTCCACTGCTAGTATAAAGCATACAATGATTCCGATAGTACTGAAAAATCCAGTCGATGTACAATATCAGTGTAAACAGAGCAGCAAATCCAACTGCAATTAATACTCAAGATATGTATCCTTAGTACCCATCGGAATCATTGTATGCTTTATACTAATTGTGTCACTCCTTTGTGACCAATTATTACATGAAATAGTTATTGCAAAAGATGTTGAAAACCAACGACAACATGGAAGAAACCTATTTTTTTTAGTATATTATGTATTTAGCTTAAAAGACTCGGTATTTTAGTCATTCTTTTAGTTATTCTATTGCTATGTCTACTTTTATGTTTTAGGCTTTTATCACTCTCATTTATCTCGGAATCTTTTTCATAAATAAACTTAATTTAATTAAATCACTTTTTTTTTCCTTCGAAATCTGAAGTATTTGTTTTTGTTTAAAAATATTGACTTGTTGTCTAATAACTTATCAGTCCTACAATATGGACGGCAGAAAGTCTTGCAAATTCTAGCTAGTCTAGTTTGTTGTAATTAGTTCAAAAGGTTTCAAGATATTCACCAGTTTTAAAATAAACATTTTTCTCTCTCTTAAGGCTTTAACATAGGTGATCATGCTTAGAGACAATTCTCTGAACAATCCAATGTGTAACCAACACAATTTGATGCCATTCACACCAATTGCAGTTCTTTAACATACAACCCGCATATATATATATGTCCATTAATAATTCTAGTCTAGTTGTTAGATTGAAAGCAAATCCCCTCTTACAAGTTATTTATTTATTATAAACAACATATTACAATTGAAAATATATAAATATAAGGCAGCTATTAGATCCCAACCATGTGTCTAGTAAGAAAATAATTAATTTCTTTGTTATATTGTAAAACAATTTGTATATTCCCAATCTCTATTCCACTTAGGAAAAATACATAAGTCGGCAAATCACGTGAATCCCATCAACCATAGTTTTAAACCTAAATTACCATGCAAAGTTTGAAACAAATTCAAACGCTAGATCCTAATAGAATTGGGTGAAGAGAGGATATAGCCATGAATCTCCCTCCCTCCTATATAAATAATAGTACTATGTACTGTCTTTTATAAAAAAAAAAAAAAAAAAAATAGAAAGAATGACGACCAAAGAAGAGATACCTAAAGACATGGTGGAAGGTGCGAAGTTATTAATGAGTTTGAATAGCTCAAAGCCAACACCACAAGAGTGCAAGAACATTCAATTATGGAAAAAGAAGGCTGAAGAGTGGAAAATATCTGCTCTATTTCATAAAAGCTCGACTACTACTACTTCTTCGTCTTCTCCTTCTGTCGTCGTGGAGTCGGAGATTATTCCCAATCCGACAAAATAAGGTAATATTTTTAATCAAGATCTAAATTTCTATTTTTTGGGTGTTATAACTGCTTTTGTCTCTCAACGAAGTTAAAATTGATAATACACCAGGATTTGTCTTTATGTAACTAGTTTTCTTCGATTGTCAGACATCGGTTCAATGTGATTTCGCAAACTTTTTGGTTAAGTCAATAAATCCCAACATTTAAGGTTCATATTTTAGGGTTTAAGGTATAAACTTTGAAACTGATGTTATACTACATAATTTAGCTCCTCATAAAATTTTGGGCAAGCCAAGGGAAAATTTGTCAAAAGAAAAATTAGAAAGCTATTTTCCTAAACATTATATGATCTGTGCACTTAAAGAGGGTAGCTATTTGAGGCTAATTAATGCCTAATCTGAAGCCCCGAAAATTAATGCCTAATCTGACCCCAAACAAAAAGATACGAAAGATTAGACAAGGGCACAGATATAGCATGCTTACCTTCGGATCCACGCCATCCATTGAGATTATTACCATATTACCCTCATTATTTTCTTGGAAAAAAAATAGGATTTTAAAAATCTGGTTCGTAAAACTGTTTAGTGTTTTGTTGAATTGTTTTATTTCTTTTGTCAATTGGATGCTTATAACTTAAAATAGAGCTTTCCCCATGATTCATGTGGTATATAACATATGCACTGCATCTCAAAACCTCTGAAGTTTCTTTTCCAAGCTTCTCATATATCTCCTTTTCATGTCCTTCCTACCTTTCTCTATAGTAAAATAGCTTAGATCGAATATATTGTACTATAATAGTCCTCTTTATTTAACGAATAATAAAGAAGAAGCTAGGAATCAAATCTAAAGAGATAGGACAAGTTAAAGATGTTTTAAGAAGACATAGTTTCACAAGCAAAGGCAAAGCTAAAAAAATATGTCTGCAACAGAAAATGTCGGACGGTTTTCACCATGCACACGTTTCAATCTCCAAACCAAAAAACAACACCTTATATTCTCAAATCTCATACACGTTTTTTTTTCGTCTCTTGAAACATCTCTGTTCATAAACAAGAATGCAGATTTATTCTTCTCCTTCTTCTACCAAATTGACCAATCTCAATATGATAAGATCGAGTAGTCATCCTCATCCATGGAGACATAACTATAACTTGAAGCAGCTTTTCGTTCCAACCTCATGTCCTAACCTCTCTGTTTCAAACTCTCAACAGCTTCCTTTGAACCAAAGTGTGGCGGCGATAGTGTTTGGAGGAGGATCAGACTCTGAGCTTTATCCACTGACCAAAACAAGATCCAAAGGAGCAATTCCAATCGCAGCAAATTATAGGCTTATCGATGCAGTCATCAGCAATTGCATCAACAGCGACATCACCAAGATCTACGCAATCACTCAGTTCAATTCCACTTCTCTCAATTCGCATCTCTCTAGAGCTTACAGTGGATTCGGACTCGGAAAAGATAGATTCGTTGAAGTCATCGCTGCTTATCAGAGCTTGGAAGATCAAGGATGGTTTCAGGTTTAGTAGTAAAACTAAGTCACTCACAAAATCAGTTTCCTCTGTTTTTATATCTGTTGCGTGTTCCTTAAGTTTGTCTTCTCTGTTTGTTGCATAAAAGGGATCTGCTGATGCGATAAGAAGGTGCTTGTGGGTATTTGAAGAGTTTCCAGTGACTGAGTTCTTGGTTCTTCCTGGACATCATCTCTACAGAATGGATTACAAGACGATAATCGAAGATCATAGGAGAAGCAGAGCGGATATAACCATTGTTGGACTAAGCTCTGCTATAGACCATGACTCTGGTTTCGGTCTAATGGAAGTTGATTCCACAAATCTCGTCACTCGATTCACTATCAGTCCTGAGAAGGGTCAACAAGATTTGATCTCCGTGAGTTAGATATCTCTTTAATGTTCTGTATGATTCAGAATCATCTGGAGACTAATGTTGTAGTGCAGGTGGAGAGTGGAAAAAGCAGAGGAAATGATGGAACATCTTCTTGCTATGTCCCAAGCACAGGGATTTACGTGATCGGTCGAGAACAGATGGTGAAGCTATTAAGAGAATGTTTGGTGAAAGCGAAAGACATGGCCAGTGAAATCATTCCCGGTGCGATCTCTCAAGGAATGAAGGTAAAGGTTATGTGACAGAGGCGAGAAAAATCCATAGGCAAGATTTGACTGAAACTCTGTTTTTTTTTTTTTTTTTAGGTGAAAGCTCATATCTTTGATGGATATTGGGAAGATGTGAAGAGCGTTGGAGCTTACTATAGAGCTAACATGGAGAGTATTAAGAGGTGTAGATTGGGGGTTTCAAGTAATGTATAACCCTTGTGAGACTTAATCGACATAAATTGATATGACTTGTGACTCAAGCCATCTTTTGTTTTGTGTAGTTGCAGATTCTACGACAGACAATGTCCTCTGTACACAATGCCTCGGTGTTTGCCTCCAAGCTCCATGAGTGAAGCCGTAATAACCAACAGTATTATCGGCGACGGTTGCATTCTCGATGTAAACTATCTTTCAAATAGTTTGAAATCATAGCAGCCAGTGTTGTTCACAAGCTCATTTAAGAGTTTCCTTCTCTTTTTGTATGTCATGAGGTAGGGATGTGTCATCAGAGGATCGGTGGTGGGAATGAGAACGAGAATCTCAGATGAAGTGATTGTAGAAGATTCAATCATCGTTGGTTCTGATATCTATGAGGTAAACCGGGTTCTTGGATAGGAAATCACTCAATCAGACTGACTTACACTAAGCTGTGTTTACAGATGGAAGAAGATGTGATGAGAAGAAAAGGGAGGGAGAAGAAGATTGATATTCGAGTAGGAATCGGTGAAAAGAGTCGAATAAGAAGGGTCATTGTCGATAAGAATGCCAGGATTGGTAAAAACGTTATGGTATTCAAATTTAACCTCTCCTTTTGGATATTGTTTGAATTTAGCACAATTGAAAACTACAAATCAATTTCCATAGTTTTCATTTTTAAAAATAAATAAATATGATTCACAGATTATCAACAGAGACAATGTTGAAGAAGGAAACAGAGAAGCTCAAGGATACGTAATAAGAGAGGGAATCATTGTCATACTTCGAAACGCAGTGATCCCAAACGACTCCATCATCTGATTCTTTTGTTCTAATTTACAACAAAAAAAAATTCATCATTTATCAATGTAAAATGAAAACCTCAAACTGTTGCTAACACTCACATAGCATCATCAATCACCAGACTTGCCAAACTCCATCATCTGATTTTTTTGTTCTCATTTGCAAAATTCATCATTTTTCATTGTAAAATAATTTCTTTATAAAATGAAAACCTCATAACTGTTGCTAACACTCACATGGCATCATCAAATCATCAAATTTACTAAAGTTCACAGATCAAGCAGCAGTTAGTTATATGATTAAACGTTTGCTACTGATTAGATATGCTCAAGTATCTCAACAACATGAATGGCACCAAAGCAGACAGACTCAGCCAAAGCATTCCATACAGAAGAATCCGGCACCATATCCTGACTAACCATTTCTTCCAACCACATCACAGCCTCGTATAGCCGGTTCATACCACAAAGACCTTTTATCATCACACTGTAAGTTTCAATACCAGGAAGAAACGATTTTATCAACATCTCCTCCATGACCTTACTGGCTTCAAGAAACTCACCATCGCAACACAAACCATCCACTAGAGTTTGATATGTTTCTTCGTTAGCCACACAAGAGACTTGCTTAGTCATCTTTTTAAGATATCCAACAGCCTCGATTGATTTTCCTTCATCGCATAAACCTTTCATAAGAATGTTATACACTCCAACTGTTGGAAGGCAGTGACCTTCTCTCATCTCCTTATTGATAACAGAAACCGCTTCTTCCAGCTTCCCGGCTTTACACAGTGCTCTAACTTTGGCACCGTAGATAAATGGTGTTGGCTCAAAGCGTTTTTTCCGCATAGCAAGAAGCACTTCTTCACCTTCAACAAGTTTACCTTCCTCGAAAAGATCAATAGCCATGGCGCTGTAGCTATCCAAACTTGGAATTGCGCCTCGGATCAAAGTCTCGGTTAACAAACGTTTCACCCGTTCTCTACCTTCACTAGTACCTTCCCAATGACCAGCTTCAATGTGATGGTGATGGTAACATCGTCTCGGAGCCTTTAGTCCTTTCCTCAAGATCTTACCAAGAATTTCAACAGCTTCATCAACCTCCCCAGCATCACATAACGCATCCAACAGAATTCTGTAAACCACAATGTCCTCACCAGAACCTTTCTGCGAGATCCTCCAGAACATGGAATACAACAGATGCGTGGCTTCATCAAGTTTCCCCTCTACACAAAACCCTTTCATCAAAATCCTGTAGCTGTCTCTGTCAGGATAACAACCCTGGTAATTCATCTCTTGAAAGACATGGGAAGCCAGGTCAGAGCGGTTGACCTGGCAAAGAACCTTCATCAGCAAATTCAAAGCCGTTATTCGAGAACTCACTTCCCATCCATAACAATACTTTCGAAATATATGACAAGCAGCTTCGAGCTCCGATTCTTTAACCATCTCCTGTAAAAGAGTCTCAAACGATAGAGTCCAATTCACACAATTAAACTCATGAAGGCTCTTGAAGAGAGAGATGGCATCGTCTAGCTTTCCAGCTCTGGAGAATGTACGGATGGCCGATGCAAAAACCGTATCTTTACATTCGCAAGAATCTTCCTTCATTCTCTCAATGACATATTTCATTTCCAACACACGATTGGATTTACCAAGGATGCTAATCATGGTGGCGTACACGGAGCCATTGTGACCGTAACTCGGAAACCTCTCTTTGGCCTCGTCCAAGAGTTTCAGTGCTGTTACTGGATTCTTTTGCTTCTTTAGGATTTGAGAAAGAAGAGTTGGCGTTAAAACTCGTGGCCATCTTACACTCATAATAATAATATCCTCCAATCAGAAATCTCTTCACCAACTTCACCACAGCATTAAGGAATCAGATTTCCTGCAAAAGCACCTCGTCTCTTTAGCTTAAAGATGAGCAAAAAGACTCAGGGAAAATAAGACTGAGCAGTCAACAAAATTAGGAAATTTCTGGAAACCCTAGACAACAAATTCCAGGACCAACCAATTCGAATTACAAACGGTCTCCTTCTACCCAATGAATTTGCCATAGAAAGAGCGACCATGGAAGGATCAGTGAACAGATACTAGAAAGGTCAAAAATTGAGATTTTAGGAATCGGCAGATAGAGTGAAAGCGTACCTGGAGATTTCAGTATCGACTACTGCATCAATTTCGGAGATTTCGTTGAAGTTCAGTCTCAGTGAGAACAAAGGAGATGCAGAGACTTGAATTCGGAAGAGGAGAGTAAAACAACGAAGGTTTCCACTTTAACCCCGTAACTTTTGACTATTCATACAAAAACCCTTAAACTTCACAATGTCACATTACGAACCATGAATGTCTGTCTCATCCTAGGATTACATTAACTTCTATGATTCTATCAGTAACATTTTTTTTAATCTATTGAGCTGCATTACACATGCCGTGGAGTCAGCTTGCTCTGACCACAGCGCAACTTCCCCTCCTAGCACCAGCTTCTTCTTAAACGGTGCACACCAAGACCCGCCAGGCGCCACCGCCTCCTCCTTGCTGATCATATTGACTATCGTTCCCTAGAAACCCTCCGTGACCACAGACTAACAATTACCCTGTAACCAGAGCAGCTTGTGTTCTCAGGACCGTTATTCCAAGTCTGTAAGATTGTGTGCCCTTTAGGAAGAACCGATGGATTTGTAAGGTAATGTTGAGTTTATGTACTTTTCAAGAAGCTGGTATAGAGCGCTTAACGGGTATCACCACTCCTGCAGGTTTGTTGAGATTATGGCACCTGTATTTTCTAGAGAAGCATGGCGATGTGTATGGCATATGATTCAGGTTTTTCTTTATCTAAAAGATCGTTGGTCAGCCACTGCCCTTATATTTGTAGTCAGTAGATTTGGCGAGTAATCAACTGACTTGAAAATGAGAAAGAGTCTAGTCTTAGTTGACCATCAGTTGGTGCTTTAAAACAATCTTGTTTGCTTTCTGGTGTAGAATGATCTTGTTCATGGATGGGGTCTTGATTTTGCTCTCAGACGATGCGTTGAGGTTAGTTTGTTGGGTAAAACCCTTTGGAAGCTTTGTTTATGCCACGAACGCTCTTTGTTATATCTCCATCTGTATTCACTCTCTTCCTCTTGCAGCCTGCTCATGAGAAGATTGGTGTGGTGGATTCACAATGGATAATCCATCAAGTGATTCCTTCCCTTGGAAGCCAGGTGATTTTACTTTTCAATCACTGAGCAACTAAGAGATATTTTCCTCTTGCATATCTCTGAACGAAATTTGACAGGGTGAGTCAGAGAAGGGGAAATCACCATGGCAAGGGGTAATAATAACTAACAAGCACACATACTTACTAACAGAAACCTCCTTTTCTATCCTCTTAGTGTGAAGTCTTATCTAGACTCTTAGTGTAAGCTCAATTTATACATCTTGAATTAGAAATATAATGTATACCACATAGTGATAAATACTCACGTAAAATAGAACTATCATTCAGTAGTTGGCAAATTATTTACTCTTTTCCATGTAGTTTTAGGTGGCAATTTCCTGAAGACTACATGTAGTCAGACAAGTCTTTTTTACAAATGTGTGAATCATTGAAGTTAAAGAATCTTCATACATACATAATCATAATTATGCAGTTGAGACTCGGTTCACAGTACTTCTTCTACATGGAGACACAAACGGCACTTGCCTTGCCAGACGAAGACAAGTAACATAGTGGTTTACAGTGCAACTCAATCACCGGAGTTCACACAATCAGTAATTGCTAAATGTCTTGGCATCCAAGAGCATAACGTGCGAGTCATCACCAGAAGACTTGGAGGTGCCTTTGGTGGAAAAGCTATCAAGTCTATGCCTATTTACTTCTCTGGATTAAAGTCATTACTAGGAGTGTAACAAGAGACCTTTCCATTGAATGATTTCAGGTTGCGACGGCATGTGCGCTTGCTGCACAGAAACTGCAGCCAAATGAATATAATCATTTAGTAGATGCAAAGTTAGATGTGTATGTAAGTCTAATGCTACCAATGAATATAATCAATGCCCTGAAAAAATATGACTGGGGTGCATTGTCATTTGACATTTATCAGCATAAGCATAAATAAATAAAACCACATGGCGAAAATCACGAAGGCGTTTCCTGCGAGGCGTCAGGTTCAGACTGAGTGCTAGAAGGGAGGCAGGGCCTCCACACAGTGTCTTCTCCAGAAATATCCATTAGGGAGACTCCTTTGATGGCCAAGTACTCTCTTAGACGGTCGCTTGTTTCAAAGTCTTTGTTCTTTCTTGCAATTCTCCTTGCTTCAATTTTCTCCAAGACCACTTCTTCTCCTATTCCTGCCCTTGCTAACGCCTTTTGCTTCATCTCTTTCAACAACTCTGCATAGCTCAGAGCAGTTAGCAAACCAAGCACATCAAGGACTTCCCTCACTGCTTTCTCGACCTCCACAAGTGACACAAGCAGCGACATCCCCTGCTTCCTCGGGTGCTTTTTCTTGAGCTTGATGATTGAAACGTTAATGAATTTCATCGCGTCTTGGAAAGCGCCCGTGAGTATCGGAGATGTGTTCAAGTCGTCAGACATTTTCGACTCAAACTCGCTCTTCACTTTCATGATCACGTCTTTGGCTTCTGCAGTCTCTTCAGCCTTTCCATTGTCATCTTTGAGTGCTTCTTGATATGGAGACAGTGCTTCAACAAGGTCTTGTAACGTCTAAATAAAACAAAGGATGACCAGAGTTGTAGAATTTGAAAAATTGCAACCAAGACAGGTAATCAAATTTAGTGAAGCACTGTACCTGATACACATAATACAAAACATCCGACGACCTCTCTAGCTGCGACCTGGAATAGTTCAGAGGAGAGCGGTAGTGTGCACTGAGCAAGAAGTGTCTCAGAGCCAGTGGATGGTACTTGGCCGTGATCTACACAGATCCAACAATTCTGGATTAGCCATAAGAAAACACACCTCAAAATTATGACATTGGAGCGAAATAAGAAACATACTTCTCTAATTGTAAAAAAGTTATGCAGTGATTTCCCCATCTTCACGTTGTTGTTAGTGACATGCCCATTGTGCAACCAGTAATTCACACCACTATCTTCACAGGCAGCACAAGTCTGGGCGATCTCATTTTCATGGTGAGGGAATTTCAGATCTGCGCCACCACCATGAATGTCAAATCTTGGGGACAGGTAGTGGGAGCTCATTGCGCTGCACTCGATGTGCCATCCTGGTCTTCCTGGACCCCAAGGGCTCTTCCACCACTTTGGTTCACCGGGTTTTACAGCCTGCAAACATAAACACCAGAAGCTTAGTTTTGTTGATGACTCAGAGACAAAGAAGAAGAAAAAGATTGTAGTGGTCAAACCTTCCAGAGTGCAAAGTCAGCAGGATTACGCTTTCTTGGATCAACAGCAACACGCTTACCAGCTCGAGTATGATCCAGCAGCTGGCCAGATAGCTGACCGTAGTTTGGTGACTTGTCGACTGAGAAGAACACATCACCATCCACTACATAGCCACAATCTTTCTCAATGATCTGCAACAAGGAAGCATATGGATCACAGACCTTACAGAGAGCTATAGCCTTCATCGTTTATCTCATATTTTCAGCAAGAACAAACAAGACAAGAAGCGGACCTTTTCTATCATCTTGATTATGTGATCCATATGGTCAGAGACACGAGGCTGGATGGTGGGAAGGAGGCACTGAAGAGCTTTCATATCTACAAGATACTCCTCGCAGTAGCGTTTACTCAAAGCTAACGGGTTCTCCCCAAGCTTGTTGGCTTTTTCGATTACCTGCACATGCCAAGTCCTCGGATTTTAAAATGTTTTGAAAATAATCAAAAGAGAATAGCACAAACCCATCTTGTTTTGTGCCGCAGTTGATAAAAGAAGGAAAGAAAAATGCGCTACCTTGTCATCAACGTCTGTAAAATTTCGGACATACGTAACTTCATACCCCAAGTGCCTCAAGTATCTGCATAAACACAGAGTGATATTGAAAAACCAGTACAGATAAGAAAACTCACGGATCCAATTTCTCCAGCTTGGTTCAGAGTTTACCAAATCAGATAAGAATCTAACAATGGACAAAAACTTTCAAACGCCGGATTTTACACAGAAACCCCCATACTTGTTACTCTGGAATTCTATAATTCAACAAATCGAAATAAGAATATTGGTCAGACCTGTAAAGGACGTCAAAGGAGACTGAGGCACGTGCGTGTCCCAGATGGCTCAAATCGTACGCGGTGATACCACATACGTACATTCCGATCTTCCCCGGATTGATTGGCTTTAAAACTTCCTTCGCCTGAGTCATCGTATTGTGCAGCTTCAATTCCGGCTTCCCCGCCTCCATCTCGGCCGATTGAAATTATCAAACAGTTCGATTTACAGACGGCTGTCTAATTTGCTCAGTTCGATTTACAGACGGCTGCCTAATTTGCTCGGTTTTATACGTACGACTTTACGCTAAATATCACGATCCCACCTTTATTTCTTGAGTTTTTAATAATTTTACCCCAATTGTTTTGATTGTGCCCCAGAATAGCCCAGTATTATTTGCTTCCTTCTAATTAAATATTCGTTCAATATATATTTGCCGGACATGACGGATTCTATCAAATCTATCAGCACATGACGGATTTTGTCGCCGCCTGATCGCTTTTTTTAGTAGTCTCTTAACTCTTTCCCCTCTTTCCTTAATTTTTGATATCTTTGATCAGTGATGAGTGAGAAGAAAATTGATGGGAAGATGAAGAGCAGCGTGGCTTCGATTCCGACTAACTATGTGATACAAGCAAAGACTGTCTCTATGCTTGTAGAATTTCGGGAACAAAGCGTATGATTTGGCTCTGATACCAAAATGATGTAAGATCGGATTCCACCTCTTTTATTGATCACGCGGTTTCAAAACCTCCGGCTGGAATGGATGATGATTGATTCGCTGACTGATTCCACAATCGGCTTGTCAACCGGGTTGTCAAACAGGATAACCTGATTCTACAGGCTACACTGAATGAGATGGATCGAAGTGCACCACCCAAGCTGCGGAAGGCTCATGATACAACACAAGGACTCTCTTGACTACATAAGTACTGGTCTCGACTTAGGCAAGAGAAAGACAAGTTCACTAAGCAAATAAATTCATCTTGACTTACATAAACCAAAAGACAAAGCACAAAGCTTTAGACAAAGCACAAAGCTTTTGTGAGTGACTGGTTGAAGTTCTCTATCCAAAGCTTGAGGGAGGGAAATGATGAGATAGGATGTGATTTGAGAATCTTTTAAGCTCTTAAATTATGATTTCAGACTCTTGATATTGCTGAACTATTTTGGTTTCTATCAAGAAGATTTTCAAACTCTTCACTCTCTCTATCCTCTTTAATCTTTCTTGATAAGCTTGGTTAAAAGATTTAAAATCTATATAGTCCAATGCTTGAGGGAGAGAGAGAGATTGAAGTTGGTTTTGAGTTTCCAAACTCTTGAATATTATTTTGGGATGTTCATGCCTCACCAGCTTTGTTGTTCAGCCATGTGTGGCTTGATGTTGCTTCCGCAAAGTTGCTCAAGAAAACAGAGCAAAACTCTGTCTATTAGCACTCTTGAGCTCAGTCTCAATTCACTCCGTTCTCACCATTCTCTATCTACTTCCGCTCAATCACTTATACTTTGGTTACTCTTAAACTCTGGTTACTTAACTCTCTGTTACTTTATTGTTTTCATCACTCATCTTTTCCTTTGGTTAGAATCTGTCTACACTCAACAGGTTTAAAGGTTTAAGATGTTGTTTGATGCTTTTAGCTTGATTGTCTCATGGAGGCAAGGCAAGTCTGTTTGAAGGGCATAACACATATTAGAGTTAGAACCAATGGCCACAGCTTTATGATCCAAGTGACGAGACTGTTGGAAATTGATGGATCAGCTCAGGAGTTAGAACCAATGGCCTCAACTTCATGGACCCAAGGTGTGATCCTTGAGGAGAATAGTCTGTTGGAATGTGATGAATCAGCTCAACAACATGGAGACTAGTGTTCCTTCCTTTGGTTGGCGTGTTCTTGAGTGTGGGGATCACCAAGGCACGCCTTGTTTCAGTTAAGATGTGCTCTTGAGTGTGGGGATCACCAAGGCACACATTGTTTCAGTTTCAGTTCAGATCATGGTTTTAACCATGGATCTTGGTGGCGGTATCAAACAGAAGTCATTCAGCATTCATTCAATAAACCGCATTCAACATTCTTATATAAAGGCGGTTCTTTCTAAACTCTACTTTCATTTTGTGATTATTATCTCATTGCCTTAAGTTCATTTGTTAGCTAATCTTATCTATGAGTTCATAATTGTTACCTTTAGATCTTTGATATTCCTCATGATTCTCTGATATTCTTCATTTGGTTTATATTTCCTTTGATATTCTTCATGGCAATACTTAAAATTTTTCTTCTTTATCTCTTGTGTAAGGGTAAAAGAGACCATGAGAACCTCAAAGAGACCAATGAGAGCCTCAAAGAAGTATAAGATGGCAAGGAACGGATTCATTAGAAGAGAAATCAAGTCATGAAGGACTAAGGAATGAGAAGTGGAGCCGGTGTTCATATCAATTCAAACCAGGGTCAAAGACAGACAATTCAAACCGGTGTTGAGTGTGATTTCGCCATCCATCCATCCAATTTACTTACTTTTAGATTTAAAATTAAATCAAATATAAACAGAGACTGAACAGTTAAAAACCCTTAAAATGTAACATTACGAACCCCTCATCCTATGAGTCCATTAGCTTCTATAAGTAACTTTTTCTATTTATTGATCTTCTAAAGCATCTTGAGCTGCATTACACATACCAGGATTCCTCAAACACCACAATGGCTGAATAGGTTCAGCTCCAATCCCTCTCTTCACCATTCTATCCCTCCACAGGTTTAACCGGTCCACAGCTTCACCACTTCTCTTGACACCTCTCTCGTCTCTATTCCCTGACCACAAGCTCTCTGCAAGCGCAGAGGCACGTGGCCAAAGCCGTGAGTCTAAAACCGTAGAGTCAGCTTGCTCTGACCACAACGCAACTTCCCCTCCTAGCACCAGCTTCCTCTCTTCCTCATCCACCAAACCATCGGTTATATCATAGTTGTATATGCTCTGCCACGTTTTGAACGGTGCACACCAAGACCCGCCACCGCCTCCTCCTCCTCCTTGCTGATCATACTGACTATCGTTCCCTAGAAACCCGCCGTGACCACAGTCTAAGTAGTAGAACTCTGATGAAGACACAATTACTCGGTAACCAGCAGCTACTATTCTCTTTGTGTTCTCAGGACCGTTATTCCAAGTCTGTAAGATTGTGTGCTCTTTAGGAAGAACTGACGGATCCGCCTTGATTTGTGCATCCAGCAGAACATCTTCCCAGTAAACAGCTGTCCTGTTCTGTGACACGATGTAAGGTAATGTCGAGTTTATGTACTTTTCAAGAAGCTGGCTTAGAGTACCACCAGAGGACAAGAAGGAACTGATTGCAGGATCGGTTTTCCAGCAGCCTGGGACAACTTCATCTGCACCTCCATGGAAGAAAGGTTCAGGGAACGGCTTAACCACATCTTTTATGACGTTTCTCACAACTTCATATGTCTTTGGGCTCAACGGGTTAAGCTGACCGGTCCCTGGTTCACTAGCTAACCGCTCGTCCCAACTTTTTCCAGCAGGCAACCAGAACATGTTGCCACATGTCACAATTTCCGGGTAAGCTTCTCCCCATGATCCTGTATGGCCTGTGAAGGTGTAACATTATCCATCAGAACCAAAGCTAAGTTACTTGTACAAAAAGAACAATCAAGCATTGACTCACCAGGAGTGTCTATTTCAGGAAGAACTCTAACACCATGCTCAAAACCGAACTGAACAATCTTTGAGACATCCTCTGGAGTGTAAACCATGTCTGGTCCATAAGCTCCCTTTGCAGCGAGTGAAGGTTCTGAAGGAAGCACCAATGGGAAAGATTGGGAATCAGTGATGTGCCAATGGAACACATTGAGTTTGTTTGCACTCATGGCCTTGATTGTCCTCGTTATATCATCTACTCCATAGTAATTCCTCGATGTATCCAGCAAAACCCCTCTATGGCCAAACAGAGGAGAGTCTTCGATATAAATTCCAACAGGTAAACACGAATGAGGGAATCTTCCCGAAACCATCTGAGAGAATGTCTCAAGACCACGCATAGCTCCCCAAACCGAATGAGCTGACAAGTGTGCGGAAATGCTTCCAACGAGGATGGAGAGGGCATAAGACTCGTTAACACCGTGGTGAAGCGGAAGAGAAAGATCGGTCACATTGATCACAAGGTTGCTCAAGGTGTAATCTTTCACAAGTTTGACAGGACGGGTGATGAGAGGCGAGTAGTTCTCTGAGCGGATCAGGTTGTGATAACGTGATACAGAGGCTGAAAGGTGTTGGTGTTGAGGGGAAAGGATGGTGAAATCTGGAGAGAGGGCAATGGCTTTATGTTGAGGCCATGAGAGTAATCTCGGCTGAGGCCAAATGTTGATAGGTATGGCAGTGGAGAGAAATGGCGAAAGAAGTGAGATGAAGAAGAGTAATGGGATTAGTATCACGTGGAGCTTGGAAAGAGCAAGCATTATTCTGTTCAGTATAAGACAAAAAGTGTTCTTCTTTGATCAATCTTGTAATGCTAATGGGAAATTTTAACAACAAAGTATCCAAAATCTGCAAAGAAGACAAATTTGTGATATGTCAAGAACAAAAACAAGTAAGTGAGTAAAAAAGTTACACTCCTAGATCAGAGGAAATAGCCGAGAAGATAAATCGAGTGTAATTGGGGGGGAAGAAGAAGAAGAAGAAGAAGCAGCAACTAGAAGATCAAAGTGTTGAAATTTAATGACTTAATAGCATTATGAAGCAAACCATAGATGATAAATGGGATTCGTCAGCGAATCTGATTGTTTATCCAAAGCTCCATTAATTGGAATAGCAAAAAAGGCGAAAACTTGAAATAAAGTGAAGTGAATGGAAGAAGTGAGAAACTGTAGCAGAGGGACTACCTTTTAAATTTAGCAGTGGAGGCGAAAGACGACGAACGCTAATAGTCTTCACAGAAGCTTTCTGGAGAATTGACTTGAGAATTTTAAATTGCAAAAGAGACCATCTTCTTCTTCTTCTTCTACTTCTTCTGTATGTCTTTTACTCCAAAAAGTCTTGTGGGCTTCTTCGCTTCCGCAAAATAAGATCTGGATTGGATGGATAGCTCTGCTTTGTATTATACTAATTTTCTCGTTCACAAAAGGAATCTTCTTTAACTTTTTCATAGTCGACACTCAACACCAAATATAGTTATGTTAAGAACATCTATTTGACTAATTTTTCTTTTTTTTAAAGGCTTTCAATCTATTTGACTAATTTAACTTTAAATTATTAATATGACTAATTTAACGTTAGATAATTAATATGACTAAATTTAAATAGCTACAATTTTTCTCTATGATTCGCATTTTTAAATTATTTGTAGAAAGAGTTAATTGATTCATTTATTTAATAAAAATAGTTGATAAATATTTTGTTTTGTTTTATCTTAAAAACAAAACAAAAAATCTAATAACGTTCATATATTCTTTCTGTTTTAGTTATATCGTTTCGCTATTTCTACCATGCCTCATGCGTTTACAAGACAAGTTCATGTTTGATACATTTTTATTTTATTAAATTAGTTATGTACAAAATTAGATCTTCTCTTATGAAAAGCTTTTCTTTTTGATATTCTAAACCCGTAAATCTTTTTTTAAAGCAACACTTCATATGTAGAACGATTTTTATTAGTCGTGGATTCTAGTACCAATACATTCAACTAAATTAGGATGATTTGTTACCAAATAAGACCAAATTCTCTAACTGTAACCATATTACACATTTAGAACTCGGACAAAAATGTGTTGTATCAAGTGCTCATTCTGATCCAGCCACTAACAGGAGAAAAAAAAACATAAACCTGATTAGTCCATTCTAAAAGAATAATCCATTAATGAGTGGTCAATTATCTCCCCAATAACAACTAATACTCCACCTATAATTAGCCAATCCCTTACGTTTGAATTAAAACGTAAATCAGGTTTGCAAGTTAGTTGTTATTGCAGTTAACACATTTATATGAACCCAACAAAAACGTTGGGTTCAGACAGATAGTACTGTCGTGTTTTTCAGGGATTCCGACCAGCCATCATAGGAGGAGATGTCTTCCGGAGTCCCTGGTAATACGACAAATCCTATCTACGAAATCGACGAATCGCGTTATGGAAAAATTGTGTGTTACGATCAATCTCTCCTCTTTGAGAAGAGAGAACAAAAGGGATGGGAGAGAGGAAGCACGCTCGCATCTTCCCTACCGTTCTTCATTACGCAGCTCTTTGTCGCCAACCTTAGCTACCGAGTCATCTACTACATAACCCGACCCCTTTATCTTCCCCCTTTTGTAGCTCAGATTCTCGTGAGTATATATGAAAAATTTGCTACGTAACTTTTTTGGTGTTATAGCAATGAAATCATCTAATTTGTGTTTTGTATCTTTGCAGTGTGGGTTGTTGTTTAGCCCAAGTGTGCTTGGGAACACAGAGTTCATAATCCAAAATGTATTCCCATACAGATTCACAATGGTTCTTGAGACATTTGCGAACTTAGCTCTTGTCTACAACATCTTCCTCCTAGGTCTAGGGATGGACCTGAGGATGGTAAGGATCACAGAGCTCAAACCGGTCATCATCGCCTTTACGGGACTTCTCGTTGCCTTGCCGGTTGGTATCTTCCTCTACTATCTTCCAGGAAATGGCCACCCAGACAAGATCATCTCCGGTTGTGTCTTCTGGTCCCTCGCGCTAGCCTGTACCAACTTCCCTGACCTCGCTAGGATCCTCGCGGATCTCAAGCTCTTGCGGTCTGACATGGGACGGACGGCCATGTGTGCAGCCATTGTCACTGATTTGTGCACTTGGGTCCTCCTCGTTTTTGGGTTCGCTTCTTTTAACAAAGCAGGTAAATTACGAATTTACGATTATTTTTTTTTTCTCGAACATTAGTAATTTATGTATGCATATCAATGCAAATTTTGTGATAATTTCTTCTTCCCTTTTTTTCTTTTGTTAAAAAAAAGGGACATGGAACAAAATGATGCCGTGGGTGGTACTCACCACTGTAATGTTCGTCCTCCTCTGCATCTATGTGATCCGTCCGGGCATTACTTGGATCTTCGCCAAAACCGTGAAGTCAGGTCACGTGGGAGACACACACGTCTGGTTCATTTTAGGAGGTGTGGTCCTATGCGGCCTGATCACGGACGCATGCGGGGTCCACTCCATAACCGGGGCCTTCTTGTTTGGTCTCTCCATCCCGCATGACCACATCATACGTAACATGATCGAAGAGAAGCTCCATGACTTCCTCTCCGGAATCCTCATGCCTCTCTTCTACATCATTTGTGGGTTACGAGCTGATATTGGCTACATGCTCAAGTTCACTGACAAGTTCATGATGGTTTTAGTCATTTGCTCTTCCTTCTTGGTAAAGATCGTCACCACTGTGATCGTCTCTTTATTCATGCAAATGCCTACGCGTGACGCTCTCGCTATCGGAGCTCTTATGAATACCAAAGGAACTTTATCACTAGTCGTCCTTAATGCTGGTCGTGATACCAAGGTATATAAATCAACCATCAACTTTCTTAATTTTGTTGCACATTGTAGCCATATGCCACATATTTTAGGTCTAGGAAAAAAATAAAATTGAATAAGATATGATGAATGTGTGAAACATGTTGTTACGTTTTATTTAGAATTTGTTTATAGTCCAATTTTGTTTTTTTTTTTTCCATTTGTAGGCGTTGGATAGTCCAATGTACACGCATATGACGATAGCCCTTCTAGTGATGTCACTTGTGGTCGAACCACTTCTCGCAGTTGCATACAAGCCCAAGAAAAGACTGGTCCACTACAAGCACCGTACGGTCCAAAAGATCAAAGGAGAAACAGAGTTTCGTGTCTTAGCTTGCGTCCATATTCTTCCCAATGTCTCTGGGATTACCAATCTCTTACAAGTCTCAAATCCAACCAAACAATCACCTCTCAACGTGTTCGCCATTCACCTCGTGGAGCTCACCGGTCGAACCACGGCCTCGCTGCTAATCATGAACGACGAATGCAAACCTAAAGCTAACTTCTCGGACAGAGTCAGAGCAGACTCCGACCAAATCGCTAAGACCTTCGAAGCTATGGAAGTCAACAACGACGCCATGACGGTCCAGACAATCACCGCGGTTTCTCCTTACACGACGATGCACGAAGACATCTGCGCGTTGGCGGAGGACAAACGAGTTTGTTTCGTCATATTGCCTTACCACAAGCACTTGACACCGGACGGTCGGATGGGAGAAGGAAACTCGTCTCACGCCGACATTAACCAAAACGTTTTGAGCCACGCGCCTTGCTCGGTAGGGATTTTAGTTGACCGTGGCATGGCCATGGTCCGATCATCTGAGTCGTTTTGTGGAGGAGAGGCCGTGAAGAGAGAAGTTGCGATGCTCTTCGTGGGCGGTCCAGACGACCGCGAGGCGTTATCATACGCTTGGCGGATGGTCGGACAACACGTGATTAAACTCACCGTGGTGAGATTCGTCCCGGGACGCGAAGCTTTAGTCACGGCCGGGAAAGTAGCGGCTGAGTACGAGAGGGAGAAACAAGTCGACGACGAGTGCATCTACGAATTCAACTTCAAGACTATGAATGATTCTTCCGTTAAGTACATTGAGAAAGTTGTCAATGATGGTCAAGACACGATCTCTACGATTAGAGAAATGGAAGACAATAACTCGTACGATCTTTACGTAGTCGGGAGAGGATATAACTCAGATTCTCCGGTGACCGTTGGTTTAAACGATTGGAGCAGTAGTCCTGAGCTAGGCACAATAGGGGACACATTAGCTTCGTCGAACTTCACCATGCACGCTTCGGTTTTAGTCATTCAGCAGTACTCTGCCGTTAACAGACAAGCCGCAGCCGCAGCAGCAGCCGCAACAATCGCTGTTGGAGCGGTCGCTGGTGCCGCCGGTAACAATCAAGAAACCGTTGGAGGTGGGGCTAAGACGACTCATGATGATGAGCCATTTATGAAGTCTATGTACGAAGAAGAAGATGGGGATGATGAAGAAGAAGAAGAGGAACGTCAGTTTGGAATTCACAGGTAATGAGTTTTATATATGCTCTTTGAATCTCTGTTTTTTTTTTTTTTTTTTTTCTTAATTAGCGACGAGAGTGTGAATGATCTTCGAAAAATGTAAATGGTATTCAGTATGGAGAATTTCCAATTTTCTCATTGTCTCAAAATCATTTTACCTTTTTGATTATGTTATCTTATATTCTTACGAATATAATTGTGCATCAACGATGATCACCCAATGCTAAATAGTAAATACCTCAACACCACAAAATAGACAACAATATTATAATATTACACAAAAGCTAGGCAAACGAGAACAGAACAAAAATTAAGGTATATTGTTTTAAATTTTTTTATCCCCTCGTTACATCTCAGGGATTAGTGAGAAAAACGTTAAATTCAAAGTTCAAACTAAACGGAATACTAAAGAAGGAGAAAAGATTACGCAACTCTAGTCATGTTCAAAGTTTTTTAATAGGAAAGGATAATTCAAAAATATTGCGAATAGAATAGTCTCTCTCCCAAATTTTCAGTTTTTTAGTATTTATTTTTGTCTCAACAAAAAGAATTATGTTATTTTTATCAGTTTCCTTCACGTATCCCTAAACTATTCAACATTCCCTTATTAGATTACAAACAAAAATATTTGGGGATTCGTTTTGATGTTTTTATGTCATCTGAACGTTGTCTTTATGGTAAGAACTATAAATTAGATATTCAAAAAATCTCATATATTAAATATATTAAGTATAAGTTTTCTGCTTACATTTCCTTTTTTTTCCAAGAGAAATATGTTAAGTTGCTAAATCACGATAAATCTGCTGAGAAGACTTTCGCTTCTTTCTATTCTTGGTTTTACAGTAGACTAAGACCAATTTATAACTAAAATCCATAAATCTCTCCTAAAAGATTTCTTCTTAGTTCTTACTTTACTCTTAAAGATATATTCAGTATTCTCTTTTCAGATTTTATGCCTTAACGTAACATAAAAAGGGAAAAAAGAGAAAGAAGTTCCAAAAAATATATTTTATCAAAAAATCAAAAACAAAGGTGAGTATCTCGAAACCCTATGTTTGTTCTTTGGAGTCCTACGAGAAATGTGCAGTTTCTGTTAATCCGCAAAGACTTTTTCATCTCTACCTATGCGGTTTTGTCTCCACAAACATGTCTCATTGTTTCTTTTTGTCTTTTGCTTAATTTTTTTTTAGTTCAATTAATTATAGGGAATAAACTACTAAAATTTATCTCTCCTTCTAATAGCTTTTGAGAAGAAAAGATCAATTTAAAAGGATATACGTACAAGTTAATAAAATAAGAAAAAGCCCTTGTGTTAATTAGTCCTATATTTTGTCTCTTTATTGTCTGAAAAGTAGAGAAGTGAAACTCTTAGAGAGTTTTTCATATTGTTTAAAGTTCCTAATCAGCTTAAAAACACACAGAGAATAAAATTGAAGACAGCAAAAAAGAGAAAAGAGAGATGGAAATTAATGGTAGAAGAGGAGAAGTAAGAAGAGTGAAGCTAGTTTATTTCATTAGCCGCTCCGGTCACGTTGACCATCCTCATCTCTTGAGTGTTCATCATATTTCTCGTACCGGAGTCTTTCTTCGAGGTTAAACTCTCTCTTCTTAATTAATTAATTCTTCTTTTAAATCTCTTTTATTTCGATCAATTAGTCTCATCTAAATTGTGCTAAAAACGCAGATGTGAAGCGATGGTTAGCGGATGTACGAGGCGATGCGATGCCGGACGCATTTTGTTGGTCGTGTAAAAGGTGAAAACAAAAAAACCAAATTATATTATTGATTTTTACACATTCTTGATTATTAATTACGGTATTATTTATCGGCTCATACATCTTGCAGGATGTATAAGAATGGATATGTATGGCAAGATTTAGCGGATGACGATCTTATTACTCCCATCTCCGATAACGAATATGTCCTCAAAGGATCCGAAATCCTTCTAAGCTATCCAAAAGGTATGTAACGTAATTATCGCTATTAATCCATAATTGAGGTTTATTAGGGTTTTTGACTAGGGCTATTGAAAACAGAGGATTCTCTTCACGTGGAGAAGAAAGCTTGGGGAACAAGAAACGGCGCTATAGACGCTAAAGAAAAACCCCAGAAGTCGAAGTTAACGTCGGAGATGATGGTCCGCAAAGAATCTCCGGTCTTCTGCTCTCAGAGATCGACGGCGACAACGTCGACTGTCACCGACGAATCCATCGCGAACGAAGAAGAAACGATCGTTCTTAAGAAATCAGATCCGAAAAAAGTATCCGGCGAAAGGAACGGGTCAGGTAATGACGAGGAGTCGGATCGACCCAGTGTATCGTCGACGACGTCGTCTTCGAGTTATATTAAGGGTAAGAGCTATTCGAGCGCGCGTGCCTCGAACGTGTTGCGGAACTTGATGAAGTGTGGTGGTTTGGACACAAACGATGCCGTTTTGGTGCCTTTGAGCAAGTCTAGGTCTGGGGCGTTTGGTGCGGCTTGGGAAGATGAACGCAGATACCAATACCACCAACAGCACAATGCTCGGTACGCTCCAAAGTACTCACTACTCTTATTTTTATTCGATAAAACATAATCTTTTTATTATTAAACTATAGAAATTCGTTAATTATTATAGCTATCAATGCCACATATGATTGAGACTACTAATCTTTAGTGTATTATAAATTAACTATATAAAATGAGGAAAAACGAACATTTAATTTCTAAACTTTATGAAATTGCACGTTTTATTCCTCAACTATTGTACATATAATTTTTCAATGTACTGTTAACTTTTACAAATCAGGTTTCAATTAGTCAACGATTAACATAGAATCGAACCCCGATTATTTTTTAACATAATCCGTCGGGATATTCTATTCAAAAACTCAAAATTTCCAAACCTAAAAACCATAAGGGAATTTTCGGCGAATTTCGACGATTTTTAGCAATTTCTAGCAAATTTAATTGATTGTACCAATTCAATATTCGAACTCCAAAATTTGTTAGAAGTTGCTAAAAATCAGCGGAGTTCACCGGAAATTCCCTTATGGTTTTTAGGTTTGGAAATTCTAAGTTTTGAATAGAAAATCCTGACGCATTATGTTAAAAAAATAGAGGAGTCCGTTTCAAAATTAACAGTTGACTAATTGAAACTCGATTTGTGAAATTCAACACTATATTGAGAAATTATATGTGCAATCAACAATTGAGGAATAAAAAGTGCAATTTCAGAAAGTTCATGAATTAAATATGTGTTTTCCCTATAAAATGATTACTTTTTTAACTGCCGGTTTCTCATATCATTGGTGCTCTCAGGCTAAATCATATAATATAGAAGGGAATAGTCCTATTTCAGATAGTTGTATCAAATTGGTAACGTGAGATTTTTGTGTGTGGGATATAGAAAAAGCTTTGAAGGAGCATGGAGTGGGATAAAGATGAAAGAGACAATTGAATTTTGTAAACCAAGCAAGCCTTCTATGGCTCCATTATGCTCGTAAGCCTCACTCCTTTCATCGCTTCTTTATATTTCTGACGATTGGATTTGAAATGAATGAGACAGTTCGTAATATTTTTTATAGGCAATGTGGGAAGTCATTCAAACCGGAGAAGATGCATTCACACATGAAACTGTGTCGAGGGATGAAGAATTCATCTACGAAGAATGATTCAGTTACGGGCAATAATACCGTTAAACCGAGGCAACAAAGGTGTAGAAACATGCCGGGAAATCCATTCGGACATCAACGTGTAGTGAGGACTACTCTTAAAGAGTGATGGTGCTTATAGTTGCTTCTCTATAGTTGTGATTTGGCGACGGATAATTTTTATGTTAGTTTATTGAATTTCTGTTAGATGAATCACAGATAATGTTTGAATACCATGAGCTTGGTTTTAGGTCAGAAAGTGGATAATCTAACTGAAGTTTTTGGTAACTAGTTTTAATCAAATTGAAAAATTAACTAGATGTTTAATCTTCCACAAAATGTGATTTGACCTATCATGAAGACACTTTCCGCTCAATTTATTCTTCCGTTTTTTTTTTTTTTGGCTAACTAGGCCTCCGAAAATAAATTCTTACAAACATACTTACATTTTTTTTGGACAACTCTCAAAACTTATCATCACTGTTTTGTTTTCCAAAAAATTCCACAAATTTTAAATTTTCCGAAAATACCACAAATTTTTTTTTTTTTTCCGAAAATGCCACAAAACTAAACTAGCACTCTAACTTTAACACAGTTTTTATATATGGTCTAAATAAACCCTTGATATATACGGTTATATATGTGTCTTACGTACGCACGTACGCATTTTCATGCCATTATGTCCATCAGTGATCAGTTCAACATGATGTTTGTCGTTTTGTTTTATAAAATCTTAAATTTTCATTTTGTTTCTAATACATATCATATTGTCCAAAATATTTTTTAACCAAAAATAGTCACGTCTGCTTTGACCAGATAAATTTCAAAGTTTTAAATGGATATTGCCCTTAAAGCTTCCATGAGATTAAATTCGTTGCTTCGACGTTTCTGCCTCTCGTCAAATAAGGCTCTCTCTTATTTCCATCCCTATTTAAACAATCGACTTTGCCTAGTTTAAACTTCAATCTCTAAGACTCTAACTCATCGTCCCAAAACAACAACAACAACAAAAGTCAACGGAGCAATAATTCTTTTCTAAGTTTTTAAAACATCAATGGAAGGAAGCGTGGAAGGTATGCTAATGAAAGTGAGCATTTTTGCTCTGGTTCAAGCTCTTGTTTATGTCATCCTCTCTAAATCCTCGAGCGTTTTCTCTAAGTCAAAGACGATGAAGAGAGCTTACAGTTTCCGGTCAGCGAGATCCATCAGCATCAGCCGAATTCTGGCTGTTCTTCAAGACATGCCTGCAGGCGGGGAGATGTCACCTTCTTCCATGGGATTTTCTTCTCTTGCTTATCCTTCATCTTAAAGCTAATTAAGAAAATAAGAATCACATGATTCATTAGTTTTTTTGGTGAACACATGGAGGGGGAAGATAGTTCTTGCTTGTTAGAAAATATGCTCAAATTCCTTTCTGTATACAAATTTATTTGTAATATCATCGCCAAATTGATTAATTATTTTATATATGTACTACTGGTTATATCTTTTATAAATCCTCTCTGTTCATAATAATATCTCTTCAATAGATTTAAAGGTACTCTTTTCTGCTATCTTCAAAACAGAGGGAATTTTTTACTTTACATGTTTCAAAATCAAGTGAAGCAACTAACTAAATATATATACTAATGATAGCTTTAGAAGAAAACATAAAACAGTTCGAAACTTTTATCAATTGTGGGCTGGGGCTATTGAAGAAGCCCAACCAGTCGGTGAACTTTTGTAGACTCACCACTTCAACGAACGAAGATTCGGTTCGGAAACAAAAGAACATAACTTGGATTGATCAAAAATAAAATAAAATATAGAACATAACTTGGCAAGGTGGCAATAAATATGGTATAATGATGTGTATCGGTAACAATCAATCATCGCGCGCGGTCTTCGTCAATCATCATCTACCAATTTCCGTTACCACTTTAATCATAAAATATCTTCTGGGATTATACTACGAAGTACGAACTAGTTGTTTAAAGAAAAGAAAAAAATGATATGCAAAACAAGTCATTACCTTATAACTTTGAGAAAAAGAAAGAATACGTTTGAAATCATGTGAATAATTTACTGAACGATTGATTCTTAAGTGTAAATATATTTGGCCTCAGAAATTATTTGATGGAAAAAGAAATTTGGTTAAGTAACTTTATATGGTGGAAAAAGAAATTCAGTTATCTTTTCACCTTTTAACTAAAAAGTATTGATTCCTTTTGGAAAATTCATCATCTACCCATAAAAACAAATTTTGCCCAAATAATGTAACATCATTTCCCCCCACCCCCATCAATTAATTTCCCAAATATTCGATAAATTCTACTAAAAATGAGTTAAGATTTTTTCGGGACTCCGTCAAAAAAGAAGAAGCGCATAGCAGTTTTATTATGGTCAACTTCACAATGTTTTTTTTTCTTTTGGCAAAATAATACGAGCTCTACATCACCATGAGATAATGTTTTGTGTCTATCTTCACATGGAGACTAAAATAATGAGTGTATTCATTCAAGTGTGAGGAAAGAAAAGCAGGAAAATGACATGAGACCTTGTTAAACAAGACATATAAAACGTCAGCATGTTAGTTGAGCTCTGTCACCCCTTATATTCATGCATATCTTTTGGAACCGTTTTTTACTTTTTTTTTTTTTTTTTTTTGGTTATACGAAGATAGTTTTGATAAATATATTATAGCATGATTAATAATAGAGACTCAACTAATTAAATAACAATAGTTAAATAATTAAATAACACATACATTAATAAACAATAGTGAACTGATTACTTTTTTTTTTTTTTTCTTTCTACTTATCCGATATTTAACACATAAATACATTTAGTGGGAAATATTAAAGAACTAATTTATTGGAGGATCTGAGTCCAACAAACACACTTGCGCAAAATTGATGATCCAAAAGTCACATGACTAAATTAGTGATTGGAAGACAATCTATGAGTCAGCTGAGTGAAGTTCTCAGTTGCTTGTTTATAATTTATCAAAGAGAATACAGAATTCTTGTGTTAAAAATTCATTTAATTTTGTTACATACCCTATATTAATGTACTGACTACTGAGAACGACCCCAGCATCTTCCAAAACTATATGACGTTATATATAAGTTTAATACGCAAAGGATGACGTGGCCATTTGTTATTGGTTGAAACGAAAGGCTGCAAAAAAGGAAAGGTCTACCTACAGAAACTTGGCGCCTGTCTTGTAGCCGTTGCTTTCCTCGCCGGCGCTCTTTCTCTCCCCTGTCTCTCTCTAGTCGACTGTCGTCGCCGGAGACTCGTTTAAGCGGTGAAGAAAGATGTTAGCTTTGACTACTGTACATAGCTCGCATCTGAAGCTGTTTTGAGGATTTGGTCCTCTGTTTCTTCTCTCTTCCTCTGTCTCTACTCAGGTGATTCTTAATATCTGGGTCTTTTTCACTGTTTTTGGTTTTTGGCAGATTCTGGGTTTCATTTTCAACTCCTAGAAATCGGGTGTCTTTGTCTGATTGTGCGTTTCACTTATCCAATTCCTAGGGTTTAAATTTTGTTTAATTGACTTTTAAGTGAGAGTAGATGCTCCGGCTTCTAGGTCTTTTATCAGAGCTTTCGTAAACGGGTTAGATTTTTCGATTTACCATCAGAGATTGTTTTAGGCTTCGAAAAGCTGAAACCTTTCTGTTAATCGAACCAGAAATATCTTGTATTTGGCTATGGATTGTCTAATTGCGTAGTTCAGTTTCGTGTTAAAGGTTTGTGCTTTATATCGCCTGCAGCTTTTTTTATTTTTGGGGCTCGGTTGGATCTTTTTTTTTTTTTTGGTTTCTTTCCAAAAGGAAACAACTTTTCGCGTTTATAGTCATAAAAGCTTTCGTGAAGATGAATCGGAAATTCGTTTCTCAATTAAAGTAAATTTTACTATTTAGGATATTTAATTGGATCCTTCTACTGTACTTGCCTTTTCTCTTTCATGTTCGGGTTTTTCCGATTCAGCGTATCAAGTTTTTGACAAGTACTACTTTGATAACGTAGCTTGTCGGAAGATTTAGAAGATGTCTCAAAGAAGGGAGACTAATCCGCCTCCGCCGCAGAGGCGGATTCTGCGGACTCAGACTGTCGGTAGTCTCGGAGAGGCTATGCTTGATAGTGAAGTGGTGCCTTCTTCTTTAGTTGAGATTGCTCCGATTCTTCGTGTGGCCAATGAAGTTGAAGCTAGTAATCCACGTGTTGCTTACCTATGTGAGTTGAAACAGATTGTGATTGATAAAAAAGTTCATTGCTCTTCTTGAATGTTAAAATTGTGGATGATGATGATGATGATGTCACTAGGTCGATTTTACGCGTTTGAGAAGGCGCATAGGCTTGATCCAACATCAAGTGGACGTGGTGTTCGCCAGTTTAAGACCGCACTTCTTCAACGATTAGAAAGAGTAACTAAATAAATGTCAACACTTGATGATTCACTAGCAATGTTGTGTTAGGTAGATGTTAAACTCATAGCCGTTTATGTTTTTTTTTATTTATTTCTTCAACAGGAGAATGAAACAACTTTGGCAGGAAGGCAAAAGAGTGATGCACGTGAAATGCAGAGTTTCTATCAACACTACTACAAGAAATACATCCAAGCTCTGCTAAATGCTGCTGATAAAGCTGACCGGTTTGTGTTTGACGAACAGTAAATTTCTTCAAATGATTGGTTTTCCTTACAACGTTACCTCTTACTGTGTGTTTCCATTTATATTTTAACTTTAGTGCTCAACTTACAAAGGCGTATCAAACTGCTGCCGTTCTCTTTGAAGTCTTGAAAGCTGTTAATCAGACTGAAGATGTGGATGTGCCTATAGAGGTGAAGCTGATAGTAGATATTAGGCAATGTAGCATTGATCTTCTACTTGCGTTCTTGTGCCAACATCTTAATACTCTCGTGATCTGCTGTAGATTTTGAATACGCACAACAACGTGGAAGAGAAGACCCAGATTTACAAGCCTTACAATATACTTCCCCTTGACCCTGATAGTCAGAATCAGGCTATAATGAGATTGCCTGAGGTTATACAGCTACTCAGCTTACCTTTCTTGTTTTTTTTTTTCTTTTACTCTAATCAATCTGTTTGAATACTGTTCTGCAGATCCAAGCTGCTGTGACTGCTCTTAGAAACACAAGGGGCTTACCATGGAGTACAGGCCACAAGAAGAAACTCGACGAAGACATTTTAGACTGGCTTCAGTCTATGTTTGGTTTTCAGGTGATGTTAGCGAGTATCATGTTTTGATCATTTGACTTCAAGTAATGTATCTACTGATTGCTATTCAACATTTGAAATTGCAGAACGATAACGTTGCGAATCAAAGAGAGCACTTGATCTTGTTACTTGCTAATGTCCACATCCGACAATTTCCAAGACCCGAACAAGAACCAAAGGTATGCATTTTGTTGGACTTGGATGAGATGATTTCTTGTTTGCAGTTGTAATTGCGCTAAAGGGATTGTGTTACAATATCTGCTCTAGTTGGATGATCGCGCCTTGACCATAGTGATGAAGAAACTTTTCAGAAACTACAAAAAATGGTGCAAGTATTTGGGTCGGAAAAGCAGCCTTTGGTGAGTGTTCCTCATTCTAATGCCTCAAAAGAGAATACTTATATTGCGTATAATGTGACTCATACTTTCTGTCTACGTATCCTCTTGTTGGCATTTGAAGGTTGCCGACTATTCAACAAGAGATACAGCAGCGTAAATTGCTCTACATGGGACTTTATCTTTTGATATGGGGAGAAGCTGCAAACCTGAGATTCATGCCAGAGTGCCTCTGTTATATATACCATCATGTATGGATCCAATATAGTCAGTTATGAAGAATAACATTTTCATAGCCGTTTTAAGTTTAATTATGATTTTTTTTTCCGTATCTGTTCAGATGGCTTTCGAGTTGTATGGTATGTTGGCCGGTAGTGTTAGTCCGATGACAGGGGAGCATGTTAAGCCAGCTTATGGTGGTGACGATGAAGCTTTCCTGCAGAAAGTAGTGACTCCTATATACAAGACAATAGCAAAGGTTACTTGATTTAGTTATTATGGTCGTGGCAGTTTCAATCTATGTACTCTTTTTTCATCTTGTTCTTTGTGCATTACAGGAAGCAAAGAGAAGTAGAGAAGGAAAGTCAAAGCATTCTGTATGGAGAAACTACGATGACTTGAATGAATATTTTTGGTAAATGCCGATGATCATCTTATAACCTTTTTGGAATGTCACGCTCTCCTGATGAATTCACGTTGGTCTCAATTCCTTGTCCTTGTAACTTTGCAGGTCAATTCGATGTTTTCGCCTAGGGTGGCCTATGCGAGCTGATGCTGATTTCTTTTGTCAGACAGCTGAAGAACTTCGAGTTGAGAAACCAGAGGTATGAGTAATAGAGACTAAATAGTGGGTCGTATGTGTATTTTTCTGTTTATGTTAGCAACAAAATTGGTCTTATAGATCATAAACTTGTGATCTATAATTTCGTGATTTATGTTCACAATGCTGCAGATAAAATCAACTAGTGGAGATCGGTGGATGGGCAAAGTCAATTTTGTTGAGATACGCTCCTTCTGGCATATATTTAGAAGTTTCGATAGAATGTGGAGTTTTTACATCCTGTGTTTGCAGGTACCATATCTTGTATTGAGCATGTTTGTCTTTCAATTATTGTATCTTTTGACCTGTTTTGTTATTTGATGTATCGTTTCTTGTTTAGGCAATGATCGTTATTGCATGGAATGGATCCGGAGAGTTGAGCTCCATCTTTCAGGGTGATGTCTTCCTAAAGGTTTTGAGCGTTTTCATTACAGCAGCTATACTAAAGCTTGCACAAGGTGATGACTCATTAAACAATGACATTTTGTGTAGTTTATGAATAATAAGCTGCAAATTTTCAGTTTTCTGACTGTTTGTCTTTATATATCAGCTTTCCTTGACATAGCCCTCAGCTGGAAGGCAAGACATAGCATGTCATTCTATGTGAAACTCAGATACGTCTTGAAGGCTGGTGCGGCTGCAGGATGGGTTATAGTGATGCCAGTTACTTACGCGTACAGCTGGAAAAACGCGTCTGGTTTTGCTCAGACCATAAAGAATTGGTTTGGAGGACACGGCCAAAGTTCACCGTCCCTTTTCATAGTGGCGATTCTCGTCTATTTATCCCCAAACATGCTTTCTGCGTTGCTGTTTTTGTTTCCATTCATTCGTCGTTATCTTGAAAGGTCTGACTTTAAGATAATGATGCTGATGATGTGGTGGTCTCAGGTACTTTGTCCATGTGCCTCTATCTTGGTAAAATGTTGGTCCATTAATGATTGTTGAACCGAAAAGGTAGACTTATCATGGTTCTTGGTGTTTACAGCCTCGGCTGTATATAGGAAGGGGTATGCATGAGAGCGCGTTTTCACTTTTCAAGTAAGGAGCCTAAAACTTACACCCTTAGTGTTGGCTGGTCTTTCAGCACCGTTTAATGATGAGGCGCAAATGTTTCTAGGTACACAATGTTCTGGATTGTTCTGCTGATTTCAAAGCTGGCATTCAGTTATTACGCTGAGGTACTTTTATTTGCAAGTTGGAAACATGATTATCCCTACTAACAGTCATATCAGTCCACGAATATATATTTCTCATGCTTTTCAAAACAGATAAAGCCCCTTGTTGGTCCAACCAAAGATATCATGCGAATCCACATATCCGTCTACAGCTGGCATGAGTTTTTCCCTCATGGTAATGGATATAATGTCGAATATTTGCTTATCGCGTAATGCTGCTTTGTTAATTAATCTGCCGTACTTTCTTTGGTTTCTGCAGCCAAGAATAATTTAGGCGTTGTCATTGCGCTCTGGTCACCAGTTATTCTCGTGAGTTTACACATATTGTTCGTTCCCATATCTTCTTTCATTATTACGGTCTCCCTTATTGTATGCTAACTTCTACATGCAGGTTTATTTCATGGACACTCAAATATGGTATGCTATAGTTTCTACTCTTGTTGGAGGTTTAAATGGAGCTGTCCGACGTCTTGGAGAGGTTTATTGTTGCATTCCTTTCTTTATTGAAAAGCAAATAGGAGTACTTATTTACACTCACTTCTTTAGTTTCCAAGTGAGATGGTGTCTTAAAAGAAGTTTGTTTCACTTCAGATACGTACACTTGGAATGTTGAGGTCGAGATTTCAGTCCATACCAGGGGCCTTTAATGATCGCTTAGTGCCACATGATAATCGTGAGGACACAAAGAAAAAAGGATTCAAGGCGACCTTCTCTCGCAAGTTTGATCAGGTCTGGTTACTGCTGTTATGCTTAGCTATTTTCACTATCATTTCTCTTCATCAGAACTTTTTTTTGATGTTGTGTTCTCTTTTGGTATCCAGCTAAACGTATCACTCCCATCTAGTAAAGACAAGGAAGCAGCGCGGTTTGCTCAGATGTGGAACAAAATAATCAGTAGTTTCCGAGAAGAGGATTTGATTAGCGACAGGTTCAGTCTGGCTTTGAATCTCTTCATCCTTATCTCAGTCTGAAAATGAGAGCTAGCTACTTTGTAAAACATGAATAAGGCTAGTTACAGGTTTTCTAATCACTCTTCTCTGACGACGAAGCCGCAGAGGAGGTTTCAGAGAGAGTAAAAGGGAAGAAGAATTGAATTTAACTCACTCTTCTCGCCTTTTATTCTCTCTGGAATCTCCTCTCCGACTTCTTCGTCCATAAACCTATAACTACTCTTCTTTCTATTCACGTTTGAGAAAGTAGTTACATATTTGGTAAGAGTTATGTGATAATGTTGGTTTGCTGTACAGGGAAATGGAACTTTTGCTTGTGCCATATTGGTCTGATCCTGATTTGGATCTTATCCGGTGGCCACCTTTTCTACTGGCTAGTAAGGTGAAGATTTATCTTTTGACTTATGCCTTGTGTTACATTTTCTGTTTTTGTATTCTAATTTTTGACGTACTCATGATTTAGATCCCAATAGCTTTGGATATGGCTAAAGACAGCAATGGAAAAGACGGTGAACTGAAAAAGAGACTGAGTGTTGACAGCTACATGACTTGTGCAGTTAGAGAGTGCTATGCCTCTTTTAAGAATCTCATTAATTATTTGGTTGTCGGAGAACGAGAAAGACAGTAAGTTTTAAAATCCCTTGTCTGTGTTTCAACCCAGGAAATACATTGCGCTCTGCTAACTTATTTGTTCTTGTACATACAGGGTCATAAACGATATTTTCTTCAAGATTGATGAACATATCGAGAAAGAAACACTGATAACAGAACTGAACCTGAGTGCTCTTCCTGATCTGTATGGCCAGTTTGTTCGGCTAATCGAATATTTGGTACTGCTGTAGCATTACGATGTTGAATATCTCTGTCAATCTTAACATGAATTTAAGGAAATAACCAAGCTTGGTGTCTACTTGCAACAGATACAAAACAACGAGGATGACAAGGATCAGATTGTAATTGTCTTGCTGAACATGTTAGAAGTGGTGACTAGAGACATAATGGAAGAAGAAGTTCCAAGGTAAGACCATTTGCATGAACCGTCTTCTGAGTGGTCGATCACTTTTTGTTTGAAGCACTCTGATATAGAGTTTCCATTCCATAGCTTGCTAGAGACTGCCCACAATGGATCTTATGTCAAGTACGACGTCATGACCCCTCTTCATCAACAGCGCAAATATTTCAGCCAACTTCAGTTCCCAGTTTACTCTCAAAAGGAAGCCTGGAAAGAAAAAGCGAGTCTCTTCCTTAAAAATTCTTCCATTTATCTCATTCTTGTTTCCATTACAGTGGTACACATTCTCTCTTTGGCCTGAGGAGCATCTAACTGTTTTGTCTGCTTTTCTTCTATATTGTTGTTTTGCAGATCAAGAGGCTTCATCTTTTGCTAACTGTCAAGGAGTCAGCTATGGATGTTCCGTCCAACTTGGAAGCTCGAAGGCGCCTCACTTTCTTCTCAAATTCATTATTCATGGACATGCCTGATGCACCCAAGATCCGCAACATGCTCTCCTTCTCGTAGGTTTCAGTTACTTTCTACTTAATTTATGCATCTTTTACACCTTCATTTATGGATTCCTCCATTGCAGAAGTAGCTTCATTGCAGACATATGAGAATATCTCTTACCAGTCTCTCAGTTTCATATTTCCTACAAGCAATGGATTAATGTGGAAAACAATTAGCCTTACTATATCTTAACATCGCCCATTTTGCTTTATTCGTAGGGTCTTAACACCGTACTTTTCAGAGGATGTTCTTTTCTCCATAAATGGCTTAGAAAAGCAAAATGAAGATGGAGTCTCTATACTTTTCTACTTGCAGAAGATCTTCCCAGGTTTCACTTTTCCATCTGTTTAATTTTTTCATATAGCTCTATCATTGTGTTTGAGCTATCAGCTGAGTCCATGCCTTTCATCAGATGAATGGACAAACTTTCTGGAACGAGTTAAATGTGACAGCGAAGAAGTACTAAGAGCAAGAGAAGAATTGGAAGAGGATCTTCGTCTATGGGCATCTTACAGAGGCCAAACTCTGACCAAAACTGGTACTGTATATAGACTTTAGCGTCATTAAGTGAAATCTGCTTCATTTTGCTAACTGGAAGAATTTTTCTTTTGAATGTGCCTGATTTCTTATTTGTTTCAACAAGTGCGAGGCATGATGTATTATCGAAAGGCTTTGGAACTTCAGGCCTTCCTTGATATGGCTAAGGATGAAGGTCTTGAATAATCTTCACTGTGATTTCTTTTGATTCTTAGAAAGCGTGAAAGCATTTCTTAAACTTTCTTTGTTTTGTTCTAGAATTATTGAAAGGCTACAAGGCTCTGGAGCTAACCAGTGAGGAAGCATCAAAGAGTGGAGGGTCACTCTGGGCACAGTGTCAAGCACTTGCGGATATGAAATTCACATTTGTTGTTTCTTGCCAACAGTACAGTATTCATAAGAGATCTGGTGACCAACGCGCTAAAGACATATTGAGACTTATGAAAACGTAATACCTTCATTCTTTTATCATTTGATCTTCATACTTGATTTGTTATTCATTAGTTAAGCTTTGGTATTTTTCTGTGACAGCTACCCATCTATTCGTGTTGCCTATATCGATGAGGTGGAGCAAACACATAAAGTCAGTTATAAGGGGACAGAGGAAAAGATCTATTACTCAGCTCTTGTGAAAGCTGCTCCGCAGACCAAACCAATGGATTCTTCTGAATCTGTTCAAACACTAGATCAGGTATATAATGAGAAAAAACTACTTTAAAATATCGTTTTGGTGCATACTGTTTTGATGAGGATAATCTTATGCAGTGAGGTCAGAAGATAATGATGCTACTGTTCTATTTTCTGAAGAGAGTGAGTTTATATTTTTTTTTTTTTGCAGCTTATTTATCGGATTAAGCTTCCGGGACCGGCTATATTAGGAGAGGGAAAACCGGAAAATCAGAACCATGCTATCATTTTTACACGCGGAGAAGGATTGCAGACAATAGACATGAACCAGGTGCATTGCTTTTTTTTTTTTTTTGTCTAGGATGTGTCGCTTAATGAAATCTCATTTATGCTTATGATTAGTTAAAAGAATGAACGCCACAGGAGACGCTTAACCTCTAAATATTTCACAATTAGGATAACTACATGGAGGAAGCTTTCAAAATGAGAAACTTACTGCAAGAGTTTCTTGTAAAGCATGGAGGCGTAAGATGTCCTACGATTCTTGGTCTTAGAGAGCATATTTTCACTGGAAGGTACTGACAGTATGAACTTATTTATGTCTTCTAGATTTATAGTTTGAATGCACTTATTGATCTCCTACGTACGTATGTGGTTTCTTGTGGCAAGTGTGTCTTCTCTTGCATGGTTTATGTCAAATCAGGAGAACAGCTTTGTAACGATTGGGCAAAGAGTGCTAGCTAGTCCCTTGAAGTAAGTTTCTTCCCTCTTCTAAAATCTTTTGAGGGGAAATCTGGATATTGTGATTGTCAAAGTTAATGTGTTCTTTCTATTCTTTTGCTGCTCCAGAGTACGATTCCATTACGGTCATCCAGATATTTTTGATCGTCTATTTCACCTTACCAGAGGTGGAATCTGCAAAGCTTCTAAAGTCATCAATCTTAGTGAAGACATTTTTGCGGGTACTTGCTTGATCTCCTCATCTCTGGTGATACACATACGATGTTCCTCATAAAGTTTTCATTTTTCTCATAGCTGTTTACTGCTTTCAGGTTTTAACTCTACTCTGCGTGAAGGAAACGTGACTCACCATGAATATATACAAGTTGGTAAAGGGAGAGATGTGGGCCTCAACCAAATCTCAATGTTTGAGGCAAAAATCGCCAATGGAAATGGTGAACAAACTTTGAGTCGCGACTTGTACAGACTGGGACACCGATTTGATTTCTTCCGGATGATGTCTTGTTATTTCACCACAATTGGGTTCTACTTTAGCACCATGGTAAGTTGAGATTTTCCCTTTCTCTATCTCTCAATCCCTAGATATATATACATGGCAGGTTCTTTTGTTTCTCAAGTCTGAAGCCATTGTCTGTGTTTCTGACAGTTGACTGTGCTTACGGTATATGTGTTTCTGTACGGCCGGCTATATCTAGTTCTTAGTGGTCTTGAAGAAGGATTGAGCAACCAAAAAGCTTTCCGTAACAACAAACCTCTTGAGGCAGCTCTTGCTTCTCAATCATTTGTGCAGATTGGTTTCTTAATGGCTTTGCCTATGATGATGGAGATTGGACTTGAGAGAGGGTTTCATAACGCATTGATCGAGTTTGTGCTGATGCAGTTACAACTTGCATCCGTCTTCTTCACCTTTCAACTTGGAACGAAAACACATTACTTCGGAAGGACCTTGTTTCACGGAGGTGCGGAATACAGAGGAACCGGTCGCGGGTTTGTAGTGTTTCATGCCAAATTTGCTGAGAACTACAGGTTCTATTCACGCAGTCACTTCGTGAAGGGCATTGAGCTGATGATTCTCCTGCTTGTGTATCAACTATTTGGCCAATCATATAGGGGAGTGATAACGTATATCCTGATCACTGTTTCAATATGGTTCATGGTGGTGACTTGGCTGTTCGCTCCTTTCCTATTCAATCCGTCTGGTTTCGAGTGGCAGAAGATTGTTGATGATTGGACAGATTGGAACAAATGGATATACAACCGTGGAGGAATCGGTGTTCCTCCTGAAAAAAGCTGGGAGTCTTGGTGGGAGAAAGAGATGGAACATCTTCGACACTCGGGGATCCGTGGTATCATCCTTGAGATCTTCCTGGCACTGCGCTTCTTCATCTTTCAGTACGGACTTGTGTATCACCTCAGTACCTTTAAAGGGAAAAGTCAAAGCGTTTGGGTAAGCTAAACTGCTAAAGTTATAACTGCTTAACTCCGAGTGGTGAATCCCTTGCTTATTGAATGATAAATGATAACGACTCTTGATAACCTGGTGTTTTCAGGTTTATGGAGCTTCATGGTTTGTGATCTTATTCATTCTGCTCATTGTGAAGGTATGAATCTTAATGCACATTCACCTTTGATATTCTTGCAAGACTCTAATAAACTCTTTCATGGAACTATTATTGCAGGGTTTGGGTGTGGGAAGGCGAAGATTCAGCACGAATTTCCAGCTTCTGTTTAGAATGATAAAGGGTTTTGTGTTCATAACATTTGTTGCGATTCTCATAACTTTCCTCACACTTCCTCTGATAACAATCAAAGACTTATTCATCTGCATGCTTGCCTTCATGCCAACCGGATGGGGAATGCTTCTTGTAAGTCTTTCTTCTCCATCAAACTCCTCTTTTCTTTTGTCTCTAAGGTACTAGTTTTGTGACTCTTTAACTTGTTCGTTTTTGTCCTCCATTTTAGATTGCACAAGCTTGTAAGCCTCTGATCCAACGGCTAGGGATATGGTCATCGATTAGGACGCTGGCTAGGGGTTATGAGATCGTGATGGGCTTGCTTCTGTTCACGCCGGTTGCGTTCTTGGCTTGGTTTCCTTTCGTGTCTGAGTTCCAGACAAGAATGCTCTTTAATCAAGCCTTTAGCAGAGGTCTGCAAATTTCTCGTATTCTTGGTGGTCAGAGAAAAGACCGGTCTTCCAAAAACAAGGAGTGACAGACATATACACATGTAGATGGCGTTTGTGTAAATCCCATGGTTTATCTGTAATTGTTTGCTTTCCAAGTTATCTACATTTACAAGTTAGAAACCTTATAACTTTCATCCATCCATGTTATTAATTGTTTCTGGCTCTCACAATCTCAAAAGACCATACTTTTCCCCCCTCAGATTTAAAAGACTCCAAGAAAATCATCTTTTCAAGTTTCTATATACGATATTTTGTCTTTTTGTCCACGTCATGATAACGACGGACGGACGGACTAATTATTGACTATAGCTTCTTCGTTAGAGTATCCGTTAGCCTAGGACTTTGGGTGTTCGAGTCGGGTTCGGGTAAGAACCGTTCGGGTCCGAGTCTATCGGGTATATGAAGTTTATACCCATATAGGTTCCTAAGGAGTTTCGGTTCGGTATCGGGTCGGTATTTTTGGTTTCGGGTCGGTTCTAGTCCATAATTTTAAGACCAAATATTACCCAAAAATTTTCGGTTATTGTTTGGATTCGGGTATTTCGGGTATTTATTAGCCAAAAACCTAAAAATATACCCAAAAACCTAAAAAATATATCTGAAAACCCAAAAATATATTCAAAATCTCGGAAAATATTAACGAAACCCCCAAAAATATCTGAAAATCTGAAAAATTAAATGAAAAAATCAAAAAATTGTAATATATCCGAAAACTCATAGAAATATTCAAAAAAAAATATATATTTTTTTATAATTCGGGTCATTCGGGTAACCCGATCGGGTATCGGTTCAGTTCGGATAATACCCGATACCCACGGGTATTTAAATATTTTACCCATTGGATAAATAGTCTTATATCGGTTCGGTTCGGTTTCGGATATTTCGGGTCGGTTCGATTCGGTATTTCGGGTATGAGTAAATAATCCCAGGCCTAGTATCCGTATTCCAGAGTGTGGCACAGATTTCTAGAAAAAAAAACAATTAGTGACGTGGCAAAATTCTCTCAAGAAAAAAAAACAATTAGTGACATGACAAGTTTTCTCTCGATTTTGGAATCGACTGTTACATCGAGTTTACCGACGATTCGTCAATTTGTTTTTTTTTCTTTTTTTTTTTTTTTAACGAAAACGTTTTTATTTTAGAACCTCCCACCTATTCGCTGATGCGGGTGTGTTTGTCTTAATCGTAACATTTATTATATTCTCTGTTTTACTATAGTTACTACACTATACGTCGTTTTAGATATTTTATTTTGTTTGACGGAAATATTATTTTTTTTTGCCGACAGAAAATAAAAAAAAAAATATTACAGTTTTATCCCTATTATAGACTTTTATTTCTGAAAAAGGATATGATATTAAGAAAACGTATGATAAATTTGAGGGTAATTCTAAGTGACAACTAGCAAAACAAAACGGTGGGTCGCATCTTAACTTCCGTATAAAACTACAAAACAATTTGTTAATTGTATACGGAAACAGAGAAAATGTTTGCATCTTCTTCATTCATATGTCGACGTCAAATCTGCAAAAATCCAAACGCGAATTTGGATCTTATACGAACGAGGCCAAAATGCTTTTTAACTAGCTAGTGAGGGTCACCACCACAGACGTCACAAGTAAAGTGGTCAATTATATTTGGTGAGGACGCATAAATGTTGAAACCTAACCCCAGTATCAAAATCCAATTCCTCATCTATAATTTATATATATTTATTCTTACAGATAGATTCTCTCGTATAGGACACACAATTCACTTCACTGGAGCAAAACAAACGAAAATGGCGCCACCACATTTTCTACTGGTAACGTTTCCGGCACAAGGTCACGTGAACCCATCTCTCCGTTTCGCTCGTCGGCTCATCAGAACTACCGGCGCACGTGTCACTTTCGTCACGTGTCTCTCCGTCTTCCACCGCTCTATGATTTCTCAACAAAGCAGCCTCAACAATCTCTCTTTCCTTACTTTCTCCGACGGCTTTGACGATGGAGGCGTTTCCACAGCCGAAGACGGTCAGAAACGGTCGATGTGTCTCAAGATTAACGGCGACAAAACCTTATCGGGTTTCATCGAAGATAATCGGAACGGTGACTCTCCGGTGACTTGCTTGCTCTACACGATTCTTCTCAATTGGGCTCCAAAAGTGGCGCGTAGGTTTCAGCTTCCCTCTGCGCTTCTCTGGATCCAACCGGCTTTGGTTTTCGACATTTATTACAGTCACTTCACGGGAAACAAGTCCGGTTTCGAGTTCCCGAATCTTCCGCCTCTCGCAATCCGTGATCTTCCTTCTTTCCTCACGCCTGCCAATACGCACAAAGCCGCATACGCAGCGTTTCAAGAACTAATGGAGTTTCTCAAAGAAGAATCCAACCCGAAAATTCTCGTTAACACTTTCGATTCGCTGGAGCCAAAGGCGTTAACAGCTCTCCCGAATATCAGAATGGTGGCGGTTGGTCCTTTACTTCCTCCGGAGATATTCACAGGAAGCGAATCAGTTAAGGATTTACCAAGAGATCAAAGTAACTATACGCTTTGGCTAGACTCGAAAACCGAGTCCTCTGTTATTTATGTTTCTTTTGGAACAATGGTTGAGCTGTCGAAGAAACAGATAGAGGCACTGGCGAGAGCACTCATTGAAGGGAAAAGGCCGTTTTTATGGGTTATAACTGATAAATCCAACAGAGAAGCGAAATTAGAAGGAGACGACGAGACAGAGATTGAGAAGATTGCCGGTTTAAGACACGAGCTCGAAGAGGTTGGGATGATTGTGTCTTGGTGTTCGCAAGTAGAGATTTTGAGACACCGAGCCGTAGGATGTTTCGTGACTCATTGTGGATGGAACTCAACGCTGGAGAGTTTGGTTCTTGGCGTTCCGGTCGTGGCGTTTCCGATGTGGTCGGATCAACCGACGAACGCAAAGCTTCTGGAGGAGTCATGGAGGACAGGTGTGAGGGTGAGAGAGAACGAGGAAGGGTTGGTTGACAGAGAAGAGATAAGGCGCTGTTTGGAAGCAGTGATGAAGGAGAAAGCTGAGGAGCTCAAGGAAAACGCTGAGAAATGGAAGCTTTTAGCGGTTGAAGCGGGTAGAGAAGGAGGGTCTTCGGATAAAAACATGAAAGCTTTTGTGGATGAGATTTGTGGAGACTCTGTTCACTGAAGCAGAGGAGGTTAAAGACAAAGATGATTGTTTGGAGAAATCTAACTTCCTCGGTTTATGACAAAAAAATAAAAAAAATTTGCTAATCTCGTCATATTTTCCCTTTGTAAAAGTACACTTATGTAGTTATGTCTTTAAACATAAAATCCCAAATAAAATTTATATCATGTTGGGATCCTAATGCAATATGTATGAAATAGTGAAATGTGGTTGGTATATAATATATTAGTCACGTGAATGTATTGTATGTACACTAGATTTATTTGTCAGCAAAAGTTATTGTAGACGTAACGAGTGGTCAATGATAGAAGTGAATATTGGGTAAATAAATAAACATAGCAAGTGAATAAAATATAGAAAAACGGAAAAGGTAAAGTGGAAAAGAAAAGCCTCTTCCTGCAAGTAAACGAGTACCTTGGCTTGGAAAGATTCCATTTTAGGTCCTTAATATTCCAAACATCAAGTGGAATTAGAAAAGCATGACTTTTCAATGGTGGACTGGTGAAATTAAGATTGTACTGTACATTTACTTTCCGATTCATCACAACATTTTTTTTTTTTTTTTTGGTTGCGAAAAAGGGCTTTCAAAACATTATTGCTTGGCGTTTTTTTTATTCTATTTTATTTGATTTGGTGATATAATGTCTCAGCTTCTCTTCCGTCTCTCCGAACGATCTTCCCGGAGCAATGTTCTTGTACGTAAGCTTATCTTGGTTTAGATCTGTATTAGTTAGGTGTTGTTCAGATAGGCTTTTTAATGAACAAAATTGAGTTTAAGTTTGTCTCTGAATAATGACATCGGGAAGCTAAGGATCGGAGGGTAGATATTGCGCTAGGTTTGGTAAGAGACAAGACTGTTTATGTTCTACCTTTTGGTTCTGATATCTGAGTTACTTGGCAGATACTCAAGAGCATCCGTTTGTTCTCAACCAGTCCGTATTTGACACTTGGCATATTTGGGGAAGACAATACGGGAGAAGAAGGCGGCGGCGTCGGAGATGTCCTCTTGTTCGATGCGGCCAAAGAAGAATTAGTCACATTCCGGCACAAAATAGTCCCCAAAGAGATCTATTCCTTGAAACTGATGGGAGCTTCAAATGGATGGCAATTTCACTCTGACCGATTCAATGATAATTCTGTGCGGATCAGCAACCTTTTTAGCCCCCTGGCTTCCAAATCCAACACCAAGATAATTCCTCTACCTCCGCTAACTAGTATGATGTATGGCCAGACCAATGTGGTATGGAACGTGGCAATGTCGTCCGCTTCCCCTCACCAAGACAATGAGGAAGAAGACTGTGTGGTGGCTATCAAGTTCTTAGGTAGGCAACTGAGTATGTGCAGGCCCAATCGTGACCTTGAGTGGACTAACAAACTAATCCCTTTCGTCTGCTCACAAGACTCAAATCTCATGTATTCAAAGAGCGATAAAAGGTTCTATCTACCTGCTCCTGGAGGCAACTACTTGTGCTCTTGGGATCTCCATCTCAATAACGACCCTAAGTTCAATGAGTTGGTGTTTCCAAACCTTCCCGAGCTGCCACAGTCCGTGTGGGAGCTGTTGGATTCTTGTTTCAGGGAGGACCATTGGGTGGAGTCACCTTGCGGCCAAAGTTTCCTAGTCAAATGGTAACGAATCTAGCATGTAGACAGAAATTTTGGTCAATGCTAATTTGGGCCCTATGTGCGTGTGCAGGTACTCTCATGTCCCTCCTCTACAACGCCAAGATCCGATATTGATGGTGTTTAGAGAAGATCAAGTAACAGAAGATGGAACAAAAAAAATGTGTTACACCGAGGACATTGGAGATCTTTGCATCTTCCTTTCAAAGAGCGAACCTTTCTGCGTGGCCGCGAGCTCTTGCCCTGGTCTCAAGCCCAGCTCCATCTACCTTATGGGCAGTTGCTTTGCTGTTTATGATATCACCACCGGGACCGCTCGTCACTTTCAACCTCCCGAAGGTTCACCAGTACCGGTTCCTTTCCTCCCTTACTGGCTTCCTCCATTTTCTGCCTAGTTCTGTGGTTGGTGTGTTTGGTTCGTTGCTTATGTTCCTTTTTTTTTTACGTTTTTTAATTTATGGTTTGTAGGCACTTATTCTTCAAGAAATGTGGGCCACATATCACATTTTACGTTTGCTTTTTTCTTTTTTGGTCGGTATATCACATTTTATGTTAAGCACACAAATGCATGAGCTTTTTATACGCACAGTCACACACTGAGTAGGGTGAATTAGTATGCCTATACAGTATATTAGTTTACACCGCCTTGACCAAAGCTCATTTCTACAGTGAAGCATGTTTATCTACCACGGAGGGGCGTGCCTATACCAGCAGGCCCAAAACGATTTTATAATATTGAAACTTTTATATCCTACAATGAAAAATTGTCCATGCAAATTTGAGTCACATTCATTCATATACTATAGTACGTACCATCCAAAGATTCGAGTATTAGACGGGGTATCGGTCTGGGGTGGTTAACCCAAACATAAAAAAAAATGGACCAAACCGGTGGAAAGAAATTAGAAGGGACTAGCTAGACCGAACGGAGTATGAGTAAAAAAAATCTAGATAGAAAATGGAGGAAGCCAGTAAGGAAGGGCATGGGGAGTTAGAAAATGATGTGCTTCTCCTGTAGTGAGATGGTAAAAACCTAAGCCACGTCCCACAAAATAGCTTGTGTTAGGCTTTAGGCCGGGGCTGGAACTAGCCGGGATGCAGAAAGCCTCGTTGCTTCCAAGGAAAATGCACATATCTCCAATGTCCTCTGTGTAACACATGATACTTCCCTCCGTCGTCTCCTCTTCTCTAAACACCATGAACCTCTTTGTTTTGTAGTCAATTCCTTTTAACACCGACGAGTAGAAACCATGTGCGTACCTGCAAGTGCAACAACGATTATTCTCTCACCACATGCACTTCGTTTTTTTTAATTTGTGAATAAATTAACTGATTAAGAGTCTATAGGTACCATTTGACTAGGAAACGTTCACCATCAGAAGTTGAATCCACAAGGTATTCTGTCCTCGAGCAGGAACTCAAAAGCTCCCACTCGGACTGATCAAACTCTGGATGATCACGAAAGGCCAACTCATGGAGCTTAGGGTTGTCTCCTGTTTTGGAGTTGAGATGATAGGAGAACAAGTAGTTGCCTCCAGGAGAAGGTAAGTAGAATTTCTCGTCTCTTTTTGAGTACATGAGATTTGAGTATTCGCAGCTGTTGAAAGGGATTATTATGTTAGTCCACTCAAGGTCACGACATGGCCTGCACATACACAGTTGCCTACCCGAGAACTTGACAGCCACAACACAGTCTTCTTTCTCAGGGGAAGAGGACGACATTGCAACGTTACGGACTTCTTCGGTTTGTTCAAAGGGCAGACCAGTAAGCCGAGGCAGAGGAATCACGGTAGGGTTTGATTTGGAGGCCAAAGGATTGAAAATGTCGCTGCTGATACGTACAGAGCGATCACGCCGGTCGCAGAAAAATCCCCATCCATGGGAAGCTCCCATCATTTCTTCGTCCGTGAGCTCTTTGGGAATAGTTTTTTCCGCGACTGTGACTAACTCTTCTTTGGCCGGGTCGAACAAGAGAACATCTCCAATGTTGCAATCGCCCGGCAAAACTTCCTTAACCCTAGTACCAAGTGTCAAATACGGGCTGCTTGAGAACAAACGAACCCTCTTGTGTATCTGCCAAGTAACTCAGGCATCAGAACCGAAAAGTAATACTAAAACACTCATCTCGGATCCTAAACTTCCTCGTCTTATCAATAAGAGACAAACTCAGACTCAATTTTTTTCGGTAAAAAACCTATCTGAACAAAACCGATCTAAGCCAAGAGAGAGAGAGAGAGAGGAGCTTACGTACAAGAACATTGCTCCGGGAATATCGTTTGGAGAGACGGAAGAGAAGCTGAGACATTATACCACCAAATCAGATGAAATAAAAAAACGCTCAAATGTTCTGATGAATCGAAACTGAGCCACTCAGGCTTGGTTACCAAGATTTTCTTATTCCATTTTCCTTTTTTGAGTAAACAAATTTATGGAATCTTGCCAAGCCAAGGACTAAGGTACTCGTTATTTCCAATTTACCTTTTTCTTTTTTTGTTCTATATTTTGTTCACTCTCCATATTTTATTTATTTACCGAATAGTCATCTCACCATGACCACTCGTTTAGTCTAACTTTGTTGAAAGAAAATCGAGTACGTACCATAAATTCATGTGATCAGTTATATAACCAACCACATTTCATGGGCAATATAGGATTACAGATTTCAAGGAGTCGGTATGCTCAACCAGTCGAACCCGGAATGAATCCAGGTTCAATTAAAGGTCCTGGTAACACAATCTTATAGAATGGTTGAATAGTGCAAAACAGGTAATTAAGCTTATTGATTATGCTTCTCTCAGCAACAATGATATGTTTCCTTGGTTTAATCAAATTCATGCTTAGATTTTCCGGTTTCCTTGATGCGGTCTTAACTGAAACCATAACCAATCCCAAAGGTAGACACGATCACACGAAGTAGAAAAGTATGTACTTCGCAATGAGCCTTTTGAGAGAAACTCAACTATTTTGTAAGACAGGTGGATGATTTTTGATAGACAACTAATTACAAGGCAGAGACAGTTCAAAAAAAAAAAAAAACGAAAAATCCCGCATAAAGTAAAAGATATATAAACAAAATCCTGATGAAGTTCCATATATATATATATATATATATATATCACAAGAAATAAAACATAAACACAGCTTGAATCCTTTTGGTATTTGAGAGATCAAATTTCATTTGGTATAGGCTTTTAATTCAATCTCCCTGTTTCGTTACCAAATTTTAAAATTGATAGTAGTGCATTGTCGTGGTACATATGACATTTCTCAACAAGAAGGTGTAATTTTTTTGTGAACAGTTATTACATTTTCAATTCATCGTTCGTAGGGAAAGGTTGAGTCTAGTAAAATCACCACAACTTTTTGGCAAGATCAGTAACCTGGACAAGAGCAAGTTAAGGAAAACAAAACAAAACAACAATAACATAACATAGATATAAAAATCAACAACAACCAAGAGTCATAAGACTCATAACGAACAAACAACAAGAGAGTTTAGCGCCCCATAGGGTTTAAGCTTTATTACAAAATTCGTTAACTACTTGACTAGTACCTCACAAATAGGTCTTCATTTGTTGGAGCTGCTAGAGCTAGTCTCGCCTCCGCCTTCAACCGGAATCGGCATAGGCTCGCAAAAAATTGTGTCATAGTGCTTCTTGCCTTGGGCGTCGGTACTGGCAATGACATACTCCAAAAGAGCGCTCTTCTTCACAAAGTAGTGGGTTTCACTGTTGGCGATGGTGAAGTAAGAGGCTTTGTAGCCCTCGTAGTCGCCGTTATGGACTTCGGTTGTAGGAACTCCAGCTTCCTGTGCACCTATGTTGCAGACCTGCCTCATGATGGACTGGCTCTTCCCGAAAGTGAGATTCTTGATTGCGTTTCTTGTTGCCTTTTCTATGGCCGATAAGACTTTGGAGTCGCCATGAAGATGATGGTGAAGATAAAGATGAAAAAGGAAGATGAAGGTGAAGATAAAGATGAAAAAGGAAGACGAAGATGAAACAGTAAGATGAATGTGAAGGAGAAAGTGAGACCTTAAATAGAAGAGTAAGAAAAGAAAAAGATGAACGACGGATGAGAAAATATCTTGGAAGATGAAAACTCATTATCAGTTTTCTTCAAATGTTCTCTGTTTCCTTCTCTGTCTCGTAAACAGCGCTATTACAAATTGGTTGAATTTTTGTTTAACAACCTTCAGAGATGTACAATGAATGATGGAGGATGACAATGGGTTAATGAGGGGAAACCGAGAAACCTATATACGTTGTGAGTTTGTGACCCACGTTTTGTAATTGTAAGCTCCTTAAATAATTAAATGGGGCCCACAGTGTCTTCCAAAAACTGTAAACATAAAAATTAAGGAATACAGTATATTGATCTAAGAGATATATATTAAGTAAATAAATAAAAATTAAGAAATTATAAGGGCTTGTAAAGAAAAGGGAAACAAAAACATTAACGCGCGCGCAAACTATTTTAGTATCAGTTAATTAAACCAACTCAGTAACTGTAACAACTCTTCGAGGCTCACGAGCGTATCTTTGAGATTCACTTTCCCCCAGGTTTTTAGGGACCAGCTGTGCCTGTTGCATCTTAATAACTGTATGCAACCCAACTTTGAAATGCGTCTGCTTTTGTCAAGCCCTCTTTTTTCTTTTTTTTTTTTTTTTTTTTTTTTTTTTTTGGAATCCTAAAGGCTTTCTAGGCCCAAAGACTATACCCACGGCAGTCCTTTCTAGGCCTTTTACTATGTTCTTAACAATTTTATTAACAGGTTTACAAAAATAAATAAATATTTACACGGTAATATAGTCATTCATTTAATCATTTTTTGTGAGTTAACCATTTTGTTGAAAATCATTTTTTAGTTTTTCAAACACCTTTCTATTTAATGAGTTCCGTGTTTTTCTTTTGAATCTTATTATTTTGCACAAATTATTAAAGACTTAAACTTGGCAAAAAAGATGTACACGAACAAATTTAAAACTAAATTCGTTAGATTATTTTTCCAAATAGCGTAATAAAAATTATTTAAAGTACATCAAAAATCACTAAATTTTTCTAAACACTAACGGGGTGTTATTGGATGTTGTATTTGAAATGAACTTGAAACTGAATTTTTAAAATTCAGTGTTATTCAATATCTGATTTGTAATCTATCATTAATAGATTCTCAAATTCAGTGTTATTCAATCAAGATTTCAAATCTGGTTTTAAAATCCAGTGTTATTCAAAAGGTAAACGACTTTTAAAATCTTTGTTTATTGAGTCATTTGAAATGAATTCCAATGAAGTTTCATGAGTAAATTATTTAAAACAGAATCCAAGCTACATTGCAGAGATTTTAGAATCAACTCCTATAGATTCTTTAAAATAAAATCAAAACTTTAAATCTGAAGGATTATAAAACCTATAGAATTGATTTTAAATACATAATTGAATAACACCCCCTAACTTTCACGAAAAATCCAATTAAATTGCAGATCAAAATAAATCCAATCGAAACTATGATTTTTCTCGGGGTGGTAACGGAGAAGGAGAGAGATGCAGAGAGAAAGGAAAAAATGAAAATAAATATTTTTTTTTTGTTTTTAACCTCAATCAATCACAGGCCAGACACATTAGGGTCTCTAAGACTTTCTTAAATCTCGCCTTTGAAATACGTATATAAGCTAATGGAGCAATTTTGATTTATTTATTTTTGATTAATACTAATATACGGATACATGTTTCTGTTTTGATATCTATCATGGCGTACATCGTGGATCACGATAAAAGCGGTAACACATGTTATGTCGTGTGTGGTTCATGTCATATAACCCATAATCAAATCCCCACTGCTCATCATTTATATTTTTGTTTACACAATATACACAGAATATAACAACACTAATCAACAAGGAGACGCACACAACATGTACACATTCTCGTACTAGATTTAAAAATGGCGCCACCGCATTTTCTACTAGTAACGTTTCCAGCGCAAGGTCACGTTAACCCAGCTCTCCGTTTTGCTCGTCGGCTCATCAGAACCACCGGTGCACGTGTCACTTTCGCCACGTGTCTCTCCGTCTTCCATCGCTCGATGATCCCGAACCACGACAACGTGTACAACCTCTCTTTCCTCAGCTTCTCCGATGGATTCGACGACGGGGTCATCTCCAACACCCAAGACGTCCAAAACCGGTTGGTGAACCTCAAATATAACGGCGACAAAACGTTATCAGAGTTCATCGAAGCAAATCGAAACGGAGACTCTCCCGTGACTTGCTTGATCTACACGATTCTTCCCAATTGGGTTCCAAAACTGGCGCGTAGGTTTCACCTTCCCGCTGTTCTTCTCTGGATCCAACCCGCTTTAGCTTTCCACGTTTATTACAATCATTCCTCCATAGACAGTTCTGGTCTCGAGTTCATGAATCTTCCGTCTCTCGCAGTCCGTGATCTTCCTTCTTTCCTCTCACCTTCCAACACGAACAAAGCCGCACAAGGAGTATATCAAGAACTCATGGAGTTTCTCAGAGAAGAATCCAACCTGAAAATTCTCGTCAACACATTTGATTCGCTGGAGCCAGAAGCCTTAACAGCTAATCCGAATATCAAAATGGTGGCAGTTGGTCCTCTACTTCTTGCGGAGGTTTTCTCAGGAAGCGAATCAGTGAAGGATTTAGCAAGAGATCAAAGTAACTATACGCTTTGGCTAGACTCGAAAGCCGAGTCCTCTGTTATTTATGTTTCTTTTGGAACAATGGTTGAGCTGTCGAAGAAACAGATAGAGGAACTAGCGAGAGCACTCATAGAAGGGAAAAGACCGTTCTTGTGGGTTATAACTGATAAACCCAACAGAGAAGCGAAAACAGAAGGAGAGGACGAGACAGAGATTGAGAAGATAGCTGGTTTAAGACACGAGCTCGAAGAGGTTGGGATGATTGTGTCTTGGTGTTCGCAGGTGGAGGTTTTAAGACACCGAGCCGTAGGTTGCTTTCTGACTCATTGTGGGTGGAGTTCGACGCTGGAGAGTTTGGTTATTGGCGTTCCGGTGGTGGCGTTTCCGATGTGGTCGGATCAACCGACGAATGCGAAGCTTCTGGAGGATTCATGGAAGACAGGTGTAAGGGTGAGAGAGAACGAGGAAGGGTTGGTGGAGAGAGAAGAGATAAGGCGGTGTTTGGAAACAGTGATGGAGGAGAAAGCTGAGGAGCTGAGGGAAAACGCTGAGAAGTGGAAGCGTTTAGCGGTTGAGGAGGGTAGAGAAGGAGGCTCTTCGGATAAGAACATAGAAGCTTTCTGTGGAGACTCTGTTCTGAGGTTGTGTGAAACAGAGGAGGGTACATAATATAACCGTCAATAAAACTTGTTTTCATAAAGTCCATATATGATATTTCTTCATAAAATGTGAATGAAATATTTTTCTTCTGTTTCTCTTTCGATTCGTATAAACTAAAGATAATGTTTTTTCACCTTATTCAATTACGCTAATGATGTTGTTATTCAGTCACAGCAGAACTAAAATAGAGAAAGTTAAAAAGAGAAACACGCCATTATTATTCTTCTTTTTAATTATTTCTGAATAAAATGCCACATGTCACATTACTGTTGGAGAGATGATTTGTGCTTTATAAATTAAAGGATTTGGTCAAATGTTACAAAAGTCGATAAAACAGTTGCCAAAAAAATAACCTGAAATTGAATCATTCACGGTTCTAGCATTTGCCAGTACTGTCTTTTTTAACCCTAACAAGGTAATGAATGAATGTATAGACGACTGCACCTGATAAATACTCCATCAAAAAGATCCCTTTCGTCTCTCTCTCTCTCCCAGTGATCACCTCAGTTTTCTTCTGGGGTCGCCTCATTTTACTGAATCTGCAGATCACGAAATTCATAAGCCAAGGAACAATTTTGATCCTTAGAGCTAAATCCTGTTTGGAATTCTTCCTCGATCTGTAACCTGTAAACCATGTCAGAGATGGCGAGTATGGATCCGGAAGGAATCGACGGAGTCCGTATGACGTGGAACGTCTGGCCTCGTACCAAGGTTGAAGCCAGCAAGTGTGTGATCCCTGTCGCTGCTTGTATCTCTCCGATCCGTTACCACCGTGATATCCAATCCGTTCCTTATGCTCCTCTCCGTTGCCGCACTTGCTCCGCCGCTCTCAATCCTTTCGCTCGTGTTGATTTCACCGTCAAGATCTGGATCTGCCCAATCTGTTTCCAGCGCAACACCTTCCCTCCTCACTACCACGTTATCTCCGAGACCAATCTCCCCTGCGAGCTGTATCCGCAGTACACTACCGTCGAATACACTCTGCCTAACCCTTCCCAGCCCACTGGTGTCGGGAATTTTGATCAGAGCGGTGCTGTTGCCGGCCAGCCATCGCCGTCGGTGTTCGTTTTTGTTCTGGACACGTGCATGATCGAGGAGGAGTTTGGTTACGCCAAATCTGCGCTCAAGCAAGCGATCGGCTTGCTTCCGGAGAATGCACTGGTTGGGTTCGTCTCATTTGGGACGCAGGCGCATGTCCACGAGCTGGGGTTTTCTGATTTGACCAAAGTCTTTGTCTTCAGGGGAGATAAGGAGATCTCCAAGGATCAAATTTTGGAGCAGTTAGGCCTCGGTGCTTCTGGGAGGCGAACCCCGGTTGGTGGGTTTCCGATGGGGAGGGACAATCCCGGCAATTCAGGTGTGAATAGATTCTTGTTGCCAGCTTCCGAGTGTGAATTCACGATTGATTCGGTAAGTTTGATGAACCTTATGATTTGCATCTTCTTATGATCAAAATTGGTATTGCATAAGTTTATCAATGTTTTGTTTTGGAGTTTAGCTGTTGGATGAGCTGCAGACAGATCAGTGGACTGTCAAGCCTGGAAGTCGTCAGTCGCGGTGCACGGGAGTGGCTTTGAGTGTGGCCACTGGACTGCTTGGAGCTTGTTTTCCTGGAACTGGGGCTAGAATTGTTGCTTTAATTGGAGGACCATGCTCTGAGGGACCAGGCACGGTAACTCCATTTGTTTATTCCCCTTTTTTCTAAAGCCGCTTTTACAGTTTGCTTGAGGAATTGGGGGGAAATTTTTGGCTTATTAACTATTGAATTGTTCTATATCGAGTGTGTTATTATTATCTATGAACCTGTTGAAATGGTAATGGTGACAATTGGGCAAGATAGTTAGGAGAAGATGAGACATATATGCTATTTTTTTGTCGACAAATTTAGGAAGAAGCTATTAGTATGTTGCTTAAAATTGTTTGGTTTTTTTTATCACATATCTGTTGGACTGCAACTATGATTGATTTTGGATTCATGTTCTGTTGAGCTACGTGTGGGTTATGCATCTCCATATGATATGATCGTTTTTCTTGCAAGTATAATGGTCATCAAAGTGTTTAGGAGAAGAGCACCACACTTGAAAATTATTTGGCCTCTGAGACAAAGTTCTTCCTTTAAATTAGTACTACCTTCTGGCTTCTGCAGATTGTGTCGAAGGATCTATCAGAACCATTGCGTTCACATAAAGACCTTGACAAAGATGCGGCTCCTTTCTATAAGAAAGCGGAGAAATTTTATGATGGTCTCGCAAACCAATTGGTTAACCAAGGACATGTACTGGACCTTTTTGCATCCGCACTTGACCAGGTATTTCTTTTCCCTGATTGTTAGGATCATGTAAAGGTAATATCTTATGAAGAAAATATGGTGTAAAACATTTTCTCTCAATTGCAAGTCACAACTAACTTTGTTGCTTGAAGAAGTAGATTGTTTTGATTAATTTCTTTGCTTTTTATTCTAACTTTACTCACAGACATCAAACTCTGTTCGACTCTGATTTAATCTGGATGATAATTATTTGTTCTGTGTTTTAAATATTAGGTTGGTGTTGCTGAAATGAAAGCTGCTGTTGAAAGAACTGGAGGACTTGTTGTTTTATCTGAAAGTTTCGGCCACTCTGTATTCAAGGATTCCTTTAAGCGAGTATTCGAAGATGGCGAACAGTCTCTTGGCCTTTGTTTCAAGTGAGCTACTGCTATAGCTTGATGCTCTTCTTTCTGTTTCATTTGTCCATGCATGCTAATTGAAATCTCTGAGCTGTATAATTGCCGCTTGTGTTGCATCAAAGTCATCTTCAGCTAGTGGCATTATCACTAATTTTCAAATTACCATTTCAGTGGTGCCCTTGAGATCATTTGTTCAAAGGACATAAAAATCCAAGGAATTATTGGACCTTGCGCATCATTACAAAAGGTTGAAGCTCCGCATACTCGGAAGTTTATCTTTTGTCTTTAAAAATTATGGTAGATAACTTAGCCCTTTTGTTTTTTATTTGGGAACAATTGCAGAAAGGCCCTAGCGTTGCAGATACAGTTATTGGGGAGGGGAATACTACAGCATGGAAGATGTGTGGCCTCGACAAAAGTACTTGTTTGACAGTCTTCTTTGATATTTCTTCTAGTGATCAATCAAGTAATCCTGGTGGTAATACCCAGCTATATTTACAGTTTATGACAAGGTATCCTCTTCATGCAATTCTAGGTTTGAGCATGTTCACCAAAGTAATAGAAGTATGATCTTAAATATATGATTGCAGCTACCAAAATCCAGAAGGCAAAACATTACTTCGAGTTACTACTCTTACTAGGCAATGGGTAGATACTGCTCTTAGCACAGAGGTTAGTACTTTTCCACATTATATTTTGAAAATTCTTGGATACTGCTACGTTATAATGGGTTTTAAAAGTCATGATTCTAATGTGTTTTCTTACCCCAAGGATTGTCGGATATATCCTGGTCCATTGCCTTTGCAATTTTTTTTGTCTTTGATGCTTTGGCCTTCTAGAAACACTCCTTAGTCTCTCTTTAGCTGTTTAAATGGTCAATGTGTGGACTACACGGGGAAAATGATCCATTGACCAGTCTCTAGGTCGGCAAGAATTATCCATTTGACCAGTTAGAACTGAGACTTCATCAACTTGGAGAAAAGAGTCTTCTAAGTTACTCAACTTTGTTTAGAATTTTAGAGTATGCACCCACATTTCGTTATGTTTGCCTTCTCAGCGCTTGGTTATGGTGCAAATCTGGTCTTGCATCTTCGTCTTCCACATTCTGTTTTTTTTTTTCGCTTTGCATTTTGTGCATACTCTCATGGTCTTATCAACCTACATATTTTCTTCTTTGTACGTGGACATGGATGCTGATGAGGTGTGTAATATCTTCAGGAACTGGTGCAAGGTTTTGATCAAGAAACTGCTGCTGTGGTGGTGGCCAGATTAGCTTCCTTGAAAATGGAGACAGAGGTTATTATGAAATTCAGGCACTCTCAAACTTAGATTTTGAATCTCAATCCTTGGTGCCTTCTCCTGACTTGCGTTTATGCTAAGTCTCATATATAGCCTTGGGAACTCTCTTCATCATTGTTTAACCCAGTCTTTGTTTTTGATTATCGAACTTATTTATTGCTTCGATTTTGTTTTTCTCAGGAGGGATTTGATGCTACGCGATGGCTAGACAGGAACCTTATTCGTCTTTGTTCTAAATTTGGTGATTACCGGAAGGACGATCCTGCTTCATTTACTCTAAATCCAAATTTTTCACTATTTCCTCAGTTTACATTTAACCTCCGACGTTCACAGTTTGTGCAGGTAAGTTTGAAATATAGGAAGCTGTAAATTTATCTCTGTAATAAGTGGTCCGCCAATCCGTAATGTTCTTTTTCTCTTTTCATATGGTGATATTGGCAGGTGTTCAACAATAGTCCAGACGAAACTGCCTACAACCGCATGCTTTTGAACCGAGAAAATATTTCAAATGCAGCTGTTATGATTCAGCCATCTCTAACAACATATTCATTTAACTCACTACCTCAGCCTGCATTGTTGGACGTTGCTTCCATCGCTGCAGACCGTATCCTCTTGTTGGATTCTTACATTTGTGTCGTCATTTTCCATGGAATGACCATAGCGCAGTGGCGCAACATGGGATATCAAGATCAGCCTGAACACCAGGTAATGGCTATGCAAGTTGCAATTGGCTTGAAGGGTCCTTTGGTTTCAACCTTACATGTTTCATTTGATCTCTTAATTTGTAAAGGCATTTGCGCAACTTTTGGAAGCCCCTCAAGAAGATGCTCAGATGATCATCCGTGAACGTTTCCCTGTACCGAGATTAGTTGTATGTGATCAACATGGATCCCAGGTTAGTGTCTTTATTTTTATCGTGGAATGCTTTAGGTTGCTAGTATCTGTTGACTTTGAGTAATACGTTTTGTAAATAATGGACAGGCAAGGTTTTTGTTAGCCAAGCTAAATCCGTCAGCAACATACAACAACTCGAGCGAGATGAGTGTAGGTACCGACATAATCTTCACGGATGATGTTAGTCTTCAAGTTTTCTTCCAACATCTTCAGAAATTGGCTGTTCAATCTTGAAAACACAGAGGTCTCTCTCTCGCTCTCTCTCTCGCTCTTCATTGTAGATTTGCTTCTATCTAGTATTTGTCATTTTGAGCTCTTCGCCGTAAAACTTAATGACAGATTGAGAGAAGTCTGAGACCGAATCCCACATTGAAATAAAGAAGATGCAGCCATCATCGCTCAGCAGAATGTCTCAGTATTTTAGTTTTTTTTTTATACAGACATGACAAGACTATGCTTTTGTTTTCTTTTTAACTGAGGTCTTTTGTGTTTATCATTGTAATCCAACAAATTTTGTAGTTTCTTCATTTGGTCGTTTATGAGGTCTTTTCTTCAAGGTTGTACTCTAAGATAATGTTATAATTGTTAGTCCTTCATATCTATTGATTACTAGTCATTTCTTCTTTTAAATTAGATAATGCATTTCTGAACAAATTCCAACAAGATATAAACAAGATTCTTATAGGAGTTGTGAGAAAATGCGAAAACCGTTAGACGCCATGTACTAGTTGACAACTTACACACATGATCGAGGGCTATAACAAAAGCAAAGCTCGATCGCTTCTTTTATTCTTAAGTCACTCTATTACAACTTAAAACGTTAAACGAAGACTCTTGGAACGGACTCGACCGGCTTGATGTCCACCTCTCGCACCTCCAACTTGAGCCCCTTGCCGCCTCCATTTGCCAACGGATGGATCCCGTGGTCTGGTCCGGTCATATAAGCCCTTGACTTTCTCTCCTTCTCTATAGATACCCCAAACCGCTTCTCCGTCTCTGCATTCACCCACCAAACATCCGTAACACGTAAAGTTTCAATTCCAAAAGCACTACTAAAAAGACCATTCAAATGACGTATTTACCCTCGATCATTTCCGGATAAAGTTGACCGTCTCGAGTAACCGCCATCATGATATTAGGCAAGCCAATGGGAAGCTCGTGCCCCAAATCGACTTGCCAAAAATGGTAAACTTTTCCGTAAGTCTTGGCAACTTTTTCAAGATCTTGGCGCTGAATTGTTTCGGGAACACCGGGCATGAACAAGAAGCCTCCTTTGACTTCCCACTCGTGAGTGTGCCAAAGCTTCTTCTCATCATCAGGCAATGTCATGAAGAGCTTCTCCGTCACAATGTACTCCAAACCGATCAGACGAGCGTTGGCATCAGGACCGTCATAGATCAGACACTGACGCATGTCCTCGTTGATGTGACCACAGAAATGGTGCGCTTCCACTTGCCGGGTCATGTCATATGCATAAAAATGGAACCTACGACAAACCGGGGGAAAAAAGGATTTATATTCATCAAAATGGCTTTTACTACAACAAAGAAAACAAAAAAAATACAACGAAGAACTGGAAAGATTTCATTTTGACAAAAAAAAAAGTGGTTATCAATTTCATGAGAAGCGTACGCGCAGAGATGTTGGTGAATTTGGTTAACCGGAGCGAAGCTTTGTACGGCTGAAGCTGCGGTGTCCACCATGGAGGTTCCGGTTTTCGTTCGCTCTCCTGGAACCTCCGGTCCAGCTTTCGTCGACAGATGGACTGCCTTCTCCATTGAATTAAACCAACTGATTCTACTTTCTCTCTCTCTCTCCCCAAATTATGTCTGATTCTATCTAACCAAGCGGCAAGTGAAGAAGATGGTTTGTGTTGGTCGTCTGGTCATATATAATATAAAGAAGTAGGGCATGTGCATGGACTTTGACACGTGACAAACGTTGAAGGTGTCACCGAGTGTGCGTGGCTTATTTGGCTTCAATTTGAGATATATACAAGAAACTTAGTCAAAATGTTGTCTGATCGTTAAGATGTGTCAAAAAGCTGCTTATGAGAATGAAACAAATATAGTGATACGTGTAGAGTGATGCGCCTTAACACAAGGAAGTTCATGATCAAAGGTAGAAATTTTATTTAAGGAGTTTCTTTTGATGCAAGCAAAATCCTCAACGAAGCAAGTAACACAAGAATTGTCTAGGGTTTTCAGAAAACAGGGAAAACTCAAATTCGAGTCCACAGACTCGTTTTTTTTTTTTTGGCAAAAACAAATCCCTTTGTGGCTACTAGACATAATGTACATTCGAAGTTGAGAATCTTCCAACAAAGCTCAGGAATCGCGATATATTGATTGAGCCATCCACTTGAGATGCAGCTGAAGCTTGCCCGTTTTGGATTCGTCTAGTGGGAACCAGTCTTTGTATTCCTCTTCCATTATAACTCTTGTCAACGTCAAGATGCATCTCCCAATGTAGTCCTGCACATAAATAACAATAAACCAACCGAGAGAATAAACCATCCATCCTCTAATGCAATGCAGCGGGATAAAGATATTTAGGTAAACAGTGTGTCGCGATTTGGTTTTACCTTTCCAAAGGTGTCGTGGTCCCAGACTTCAAGAACTAGCATATCGTGTAACCCGTCTTCAACTACAAAATCAAAAGTCTGGTTCCAAACCGGGTTTAAGCTGTCATTGACGACCTGGTGAAGCAACATAAGAATCAGTTAGATATGAGGAGGATGAAACATCAACGGCTTGGATAAATAACTCTTTAGACATCTTACCCGAGTTTTGCTCTTGGCACCTGACTTCTTCATCGAGAGAACGACATATGGATCAGCTTTCCCCATCAGGTCTTGTATTGGTATCTCTTCTGCAGATATCACTGTCACAGAGAGAACTCCTCTTACGATGATATCTTTTCTCTTACGCGATGTTGCATTTTCTTCGTCTGTCGTGTCATTCTTGAGCACCCTTTCTAAGGATGTCATCGACGAAGAAGAGGCAAATGGATTTACAATGCCGTTTCCCGAACCGAAAGGAACATATAGTAGCTCAAGGTGAACCTAATTTACAGAGAATCAACAGTAACGTGTATTCATTAGCCATCTACAGATATATAATCTGAGGGAGGAGAATTTATCGCTGAGCTAACCTCTCCACGGTTCTTGGTATCTCTCTGGATCTCTAAATCTTTGACCAGCTTTAACCAGACGTCTTTCACTTTACCAGGTTCAAGTTCACAGAGCCGGACTTGGGCACAGCCAATAAGCTCAGATGCCTGTACACCCTCGTCATCATATACTCTGACCACTAAATGTTGAGTTGAGGCATCTTCGACAACAAATTCAAAATGCTCATTCCAGATGGGATTCAGGTCATTGTTCTGATGGGAATAAGTTATAAATCAGATCATTCTGGCAGGTTCAGCACAAAAAGAGAGAATAAAATGGACTGCTTACAATGGTTTTGCTTCTTTTTGTCTTTTCTCGCAAAGGGCGAATAAACATTTTAGCAAAGGGGTCTGATTTTCCAACTAGATCTTTGTTGGTCAAGTTCTTTGCTTGCACTAGCTTCACCTCCAACATTCCAACAGGCTTTAGCTCCAGATCGCTGGGAAACAAAGCACAAAAAGCTGTAATCGAAATCCAAAACCAGAAAGAAAAGCACCATCATTTTGTAATGACATTTTGATAGTGCTATAAAACAATTGTAAGTGCTTAAACCCTCTACAAAACCCATAAGCATTACGTCAAAGGTTCAACTATGTATTTAATCTGAGGTGTACCTATAATCACCAGGCAAAATTGGGATGACCTTACGAACAGGCCATGTGATAGAATCTTCCACGGCATCCCGTATTGTTTCCTGTTACATATCAACTTACTGGTAAGCGTCATATGCACCAGAGCTTAAAGGAGCATCTAAAATAGTACAGCATTGAGTCATATGGAACGCTGGCTAACAAATGAATAGTTGGCCAAACCTCAATAGCTTCAGAAAGTCCAGGAATTGCTGAAATGTCCCCTCCAATAACCTTAAGTGTGAAGTCCAATTTTTTCTGCAACACAAAATTGGAGATTTTAAGCAAAGCAACAGAAAAATGATCATTGCCAGTCCAAGACTCTGCGTCACCACAGCTTTCTTCAACCAAACTAACTAAGCACAAACACGAGCATGCACACAACAAAATTATAAACTCTCATAGGCAATTGCAACTAGAGCTTCAAAAGCTTCAGAGGGCACCCACCTTTTCTCTAAGAGAGACGCTGACAGCTCCAAAGCAAGGAAATTCATCAACTAGTGGCCTAAAAATCAGCCTGAAAACACCAGTGAATCCAATATTTTTCACCTAGAAATCAAAGAATTAAGAAATCAGTTGTAGTCAGCTTATCACTGATCAAAAGTATTCAGTCTTTCCTTCAAAAGATCCGCTAGACAGAAAAATTAACAAATAATAAAAGTCTATCTACTTCCACATAAATTATTTCCCAAAATGAACTTGCGCAGAAATACATATCTCGCAGGAGTTACATTGTCACAAGAACTAAATAATCAGTATCCATCCATTTCTGCCTTGGTTCTTTATCTCAATTTGGTACCAAAATTATCCCAGACTCTTTACCGTTTAGTTAAAGCTTAAGCAAACACCATTTCAACTATAACATTATAACTAGACGCCAAAAGGCATCTCCAAGAGGATATGGTGTCAATTCAGATCGCAAGCATCAATCTCACATGATCTGAAAATAAGCAATCATGTACCTGGACTGGAAGAGACACACCAACTAAGGTCTTGATGCCAAGTACTATATTTGGATTTCCATCCCATTGCATATCAAGCTCCATGGTCATCCCATTTTTATCACCATCGACAACGGAAACACCTAAATAACACCAAAGAGCACAAGCAGACTCATAAGTTCCATGGTCACCCCATTTTCTATCACCTTCGAACAAGAATGCAAGCTAAAGATGGACTCAACTAAACCTAAAAAGTTCACAAGCAAAGGGATTTCACCGACATGATTCAATTGCACAAGACAAATTTAGTTACATTTCCCAACAGGAATGAAGAAAACAAACCTGTAAACTGAGGCGCCACGGTACCGAGAGTAAGCTTAGAGAACGTTAAGGAGGCCACAATGGCAGGCCTATATTGCTCGAGAATAGGCTCCACGGATGCCCTTATAAGGTCAGAGGCTGCCTAAACTCCGATGAATATTAGAAACAATAGCTTCATCCATAACAAAAATCACACCTTTCTCACTCGATGATCTTGACCAAAAACAAATCGAGAGCAAAACTAACATACCTCATTAACATAAGGCCAGATCTTTGTCAAGTGATGGTTCAGCCAAGTCAACTGAAGTAAATAAAATGCCAAAAGCAACTGGGATCAGTCCCGAGACCCAAATTCTACAACTTTTTTCATCTACTAATTCAAGCAAGTAGGTAACTTAACTTCTGACGCTCGGAGAAGACGACCCAGGAAGGGTAAAATTCAGCAGGCAAAAGCTTCCTGGAATCCTCCACCGTCATCCTCGCGAAAGCAGCCACCGTATTCGCCTGGTAAAAGAAACAACAAATCCCAATTAAAAAGAGCTGACCCAAATCGGGAAAGCGAATCGTTGAAACAAAGGGTAAAAGCAAAAGAGCGGGGACTCTCACAAGCTCAGAGCGAAGCTTGGATCGATAATTCTCGGCCTTGACAAAGCCGATGATGATGGCGATTCCGACGGCGAGTCCGACTACAAGCCCGACTATGAACCCCATTTCGTCGCCGGATTCCGAATTGCAATGTCCGTACTATTTTAGTACTCCGCCAGATTCAGACCGAACAGAATCAGAGAAGTAATTATTTATTTTTTCTAAAGAAAGAAATCTCCAAACAAAAAAAATATTGTTTTATTCAAATTGGGATTAGTGAAAGACTCTCAGTTAATTAAGAGATTAATTAGTACTCCGACGAGATAGATAGACGATTTAAAAAAAAAAAAAAAATGGGAACGCAGACGAAAAGGTTAAGCTATCGTTAGCACCAATAACTAATCGCCACGTCATACAATTGGTAAATTACGGGGTGAGATTTGACTTGGACGTAGAACACAATCTTTTAAGATAATAAAATGCCGACATTTTTTTGAATCAAGCTCAGAAGGGCTTAATCCCACAAGAGAAGAGTGATTCACACCAACTTCTTAGCTTAGGTTATAATTGCCGTAACTCAGGTGATATAGCACCTAAATAAACCCCAATTTGGTTCCTCAGCAATAATCTCTTAGACCCGTTAAAGGGTTTTAGATCGGCTGATTTCAGGCCCATGACTTTTATAGCCTATTGGACAGGCCCATAAGGTTCGTGTATATATATATTTATTTCAAAGTTGTAAGAAACACTAAACTGATCGAGAGATAATAGTACTAGTGAACAATCACATCAAAAATGATAACTAGAAGCAAGAAGACATTTATTACACAATTTTTTTTTTAATAAAATTGATCTCACGAATTATGTTTCGTATTAGGGACGATTTGTATTCTTTTAAATATAAAAATAACGAAAAGAAAATAATACAATTAATTGTGATGATGATGTCGATGTCAGAGTGGTAAAAAAGTAATTACAAATTAAAGAAAACAAATAAACCTTGAAATGGAAACTGATTAATGAGGTGATGTTTAGAAAAGTAAGAAAAATGAACGAAAGAAGAAAGCGAGTATTGAAAATGGTACGTTTTGGGTCAAACTTTTGGCGGTATGAGTCCTGAAAATAGCAGTCTATGGCTTTGTCATCACGCTTTCTTCATGCCCTCTCTCTCTTTCTCTTTCTCTTTCTCTTTCCCCATCACTCTCTGTCCATTTCCTGAAACTAGCAAAAAAGCAAAATCAAATTCACACATTGGCTGTGATTGAAGCAGATTTTTGGGTTTTCGATCCTTGGAATCAGATCTGAAGCCATTCGGATAGTCTCATACACGAGTTTGAGTGGATCCTCTTGTTTCCCTTCTCTCTGACTCTCTCTTACACAGCATCGTCTTCTCTACAGATTTAAGGTTTTTTACCCTTCTCTTTCTGTGTTTCTTGACCGTTGCTTCTTCCTTTTTTTAGCTTCATAGTTTGCTAAAAGTCTCTCTCTTTTCTCACTCTGTTTCTTTTTTCAGATCTATTTCTCTGCTTTGGTTTCTAATGGATTGCACGATCGGGACAAGAATTAAATTACGGAACCGGGAGCGTCTTGGAGTGGTGAATAAGCGGAAGAAGATGGAGGAACAAACCACTTCTGTCCAGAAACGAAAGCGGAGAAGAAGAAGACCAAGAGACTATGACTCCGACGTTGAAGACATCACAGAGGTTTACAAGAACAATCTCCCTGCTGCTGCTCAAGTAAGTGACACCTTTATGGTTATGGATGTGGATGTAGATAAATCATTTCCGGGCTCCTCTGGATTAAGTATTCAGGAGAAGTTATCTGATCAGATTTTGGATTTGGATGTGGACAAATCAGTTGTTCCAAGCTCCTCTGGGTTAAGGCAAGGGTCAGAACAGAACACATGTGTGAAGGAGAGCTTGCTTGGAGTTACGGATTTAACTGTGGAGAAATCAGTTGTTCCAAACTCCTCTTCTGGGTCAAGACATGGGTCTGAACAGAAGACAACATGTGGGGAGGAGAGTTTGTTTGGAGTTACGGGTTTGGATGTAAACAAATCAGTTCCAACCTCCTCTGGGTTAAGACAAGGGTCAGAAGAGAACACATGTGTGAAGGAGAGCTTGTTTGGAGGTACGGATTTGGATGTGGAGAAATGTGTTCCGAGCTCCTCTGGGTTAAGACAAGGGTCAGAACAGAACACATGTTTGAAGGAGAGTTTGCTTGGAGTTGCAAATTTGGATGTGGAGAAATCAGTTGTTCCAAGCTCCTCTGGGTCAAGACATGGGTCTGAACAGAACACATGTGTGAAGGAGAGCTTGTTTGGAGATATGGATTTGGATGTGGAGAAATCAGTTGTTCCAAGCTCCTCTGGGTCGAGACATGGGTCTGAGGAGAAGACCACATGTGTGGAGGATAAGTATTCCTCTGAGATTAGAGGTTTGGCCGTCGAGAATTCAGTTCCTCGCGAAATAGAGATTATTTCAGATTCTGCTTCTGACACCGATGCGAGAGGTTCAGCCAAGAAGAAGCTTTTTCAGGACTGTAGCAGAGTCTTAGACAAAACCAGTGATGGCGAAGATAGCACAAGTGAAACCAAGGAAGAGGAAGAAAAAAATCAAGATAGTGTAATGGTGCACTCTTCATCATCATCGTCATCATCACCATCATCATCGTCATCACCACCATCATCATCATCTTCATCATATTCATCTTCATCTTCATCTTCATCTTCATCCTCATCCTCGAGTGAAGATGAGATCAATTCAAAGGAGGTAGTTGGAGACACAGATGATGATGATTTAAGAAAGGCCACTTCACTAATCAGAAGAGTCTCTAGAGCGGGAAGGAAGCCTTTGGGAAGGTACAAAAGGACTGCTTCTTACTCAACCAAGCCTAGAAAACAGAACATGAAGTTTCAGAATTTAAAGCGGCGAGAAGAAGAAGATAAATTTCAAAAGAAGCCTACAAAAAAGGAGGACAAGAAAATTCAGAAGTTAAACCACCGAGAAGAAGAAGTTGAAAGAGTGACAAAACAGCAGAGCAATGTGGTGTTTATCTGTACTCACTGTGGCAAAGAGAACACAGGAATCCCTGAATCTCACAACTCTCTCATCAGACCACATGCTGCTACAGCAAGAGCACAAGATTCTGTTTCTATCAACTCTGGGAAATCGCCTGAGAAGTCATCCACATCCAGACCTGAATTACAGAATCAAGGGACAGGAACAGAAGTGAATACACCAGAAAGGCCATCCACATTCAGACCTGAAGCTGTGATTTCAGAGAAACCAAAAGAGGTCCAAGCACCAGAAAAGCCATCCACGTTCAGACCTGAGACTGTGATTTCAGAGAAAGCAAGAGAGTTCCAAGCACCAGAAAATCCATCCACATCCAGACCTGAACTTGTGAATTCAGAGAAAGCAAAAGAGGTCCAAGCCAACAACAGCTTGTGGTCGAGGATGCCTGAAGCTGCAGTTAAAGTTGCAGAAGGATTAAGTAAGCCTGATTTGGCTAATGAAGCAGTTGATAACGAGTCTGCTTGGTCTATCAGCTCTGGAGATGAATCTGGATATGAATCTGAGCCTACGCTGAAAGACAAAGAGGTCGTCAAGTCTGGTAACAACGCGGGATGGAGAATGATGGATGGAAGCCGTAGTAAAGAAGTCGATCTTTTCAGCCTTCTTGTGAACTCAGTATGGGAGAAAGATCGATTAGGCGAAGAAGAGGAAGAAGGAGAAGACAATCTGGTTTCTTCACCTGATGACCAATCTGAAGAAGAAGAGCAGAGAATATATGATGATGATGGACTTTTAATCATTAGGCCACCACCATTGATAGAGAGATTTGGTGTGGAGGAACCTGAAACACCACCTTCGGTTTCTGAGTGGGAGATAGAGGAAGGTAAGCTGTGGGAAGAAATGGCGTTTTGCAATAAATCAAACGACGTTAGCATCCAGATTCCTTCGGAGGTAATTTCTTGTTTTTTTCCTTCAAACCAGTTTTGTTAAGAACATGGCAAAACTAAGTTGAAGACTTTTTGCAGGTTGTGAAAGAGATATCAACTGATGAAACTCCAGCAGCAAGGTGTAAAAGAGGGTATCATGATCTGTGTATAGATCTTGAGATCGGTTTGAAGTGTATACACTGCGGCTATGTGGAGAGAGAGATCCGAGGCATGGATGTGTCTGAGTGGGTAAGGATTTCAGTTTTTTTTGCCTTAAAATGATTGAAACGTTTAACTAAAACATTTGATGGTAAACTCTAGTGTATATATGTTTCTTCTTGTAGGGAGAGAAGAACACAAGTGGGAGGAGAAAGGTTGATAGATGGGAAGAGGAAGGAGGAAGCAGCTTCGTTGAGAAACTTGGGGTTGAAGCTCCTAACAAGAACAGCTCAGATGGTGGACTTGTTTCTACTGAAGGAACTGTTTGGGATAAGATCCCAGGGGTCAAATCTGAAATGTATCCTCACCAGCAAGAAGGTTTTGAGTTTATCTGGAGGAACCTAGCCGGTACTATTGAGCTGAACAAGCTCAAGGACTTTGAGAACAGCGATGAAACCGGAGGATGCATCATGTCACACGCTCCCGGGACAGGGAAAACTCGCCTGACCATCATTTTCCTTCAGGCCTACTTGGCATGCTTCCCAAAATGCAAACCGGTGATCATTGCCCCTGCAAGCTTGCTTCTCACTTGGGCAGAGGAGTTCAAGAAATGGAACATAAGCATTCCTTTTCACAACCTTGGCAGTCTTGATTTCACTGGGAAAGAGAACTCTGCGGCGTCAAGACTTTTGATGCAGAAGAATTCGAGTGCTAGAACCAACAATGAGATAAGGATGGTGAAGATATACTCTTGGATCAAATCAAAGAGCATACTGGGGATCAGCTACAACCTCTATGAGAAGCTTGCAGGAGTTAAAGACGAGGATAAAAAGACAAAGGCAGCGAGAGAAGCGAAACCAGATAAAGAGCTAGAAGATATCAGAGAGATACTTATGGGGATGCCTGGATTGCTGGTTCTTGACGAAGCACACACGCCTCGGAACCAAAGAAGCTGTATATGGAAGACACTGTCCAAAGTGGAAACACAGAAACGTATCTTGCTCTCTGGAACTCCTTTCCAGAACAACTTCCAGGAGCTCTGCAATGTTTTGGGGCTTGCAAGACCAAAGTATCTGGAGAGGCTCACATCCACACTGAAGAAGAGTGGTATGACTGTAACGAAAAGAGGCAAAAGAGCTTTTGGGACGAAATCAACAACCGTGGGATCGAAGAGCTTAAGACTGTTATGCTTCCGTTTGTTCATGTTCATAAAGGAAGCATCCTTCAGAAGAGCCTCCCTGGTTTGAGAGAATGTGTAGTGGTGTTAAACCCGCCTGAGCTGCAGAAGAGAGTCCTGGAATCCATAGAAGTCACTCATAACCAGAAAACCAAAAACGTTTTCGAGACAGAACACAAGCTGTCTTTGGTCTCAGTCCATCCTTCTCTTGTCTCTCACTGCAAACTGACTGAGAAAGAACGTCTGACCATTGACGATGCTTTGCTTGCACAGCTGAAGAAGATCAGGTTCGATCCAAACCAAAGCGTGAAAACGAGGTTCCTCATGGAGTTCATCAAGCTATGCGAAGTGATCAAGGAGAAAGTTTTAGTCTTCAGCCAATACATCGACCCGTTGAAACTGATTATGAAGCATCTGGTCTCTCGGTTTAACTGGAGTGAAGGGGAGCAAGTGTTGTACATGCACGGCAAGCTCGAGCAGAAACAGAGACAAACCTTGATCAACGAGTTCAACGATCCCAAGTCCAAGGCTAAAGTGCTCTTAGCTTCAACAAAAGCATGCTCTGAAGGGATCAATCTGGTGGGAGCATCGAGAGTGATTCTCTTGGATGTGGTGTGGAATCCAGCAGTGGAAAGACAAGCGATAAGCCGAGCTTACAGGATCGGTCAGCAGAGGATCGTCTACACTTATCACTTGGTTGCAAAGGGAACGCCTGAGGGACCAAAGTACTGTAAGCAAGCACGAAAGGATCGAATCTCAGAGCTGGTCTTTGCGTGTTCTTCGAGGCATGACAAGGGGAAAGAGAAGATTGCTGAAGCTGTGACCGAAGACAAAGTGTTGGATACTATGGTGCAGCATCTGAAGCTCGGAGACATGTTTGACAACCTCATTGTCCAACCAAAGGAAGCTGATTTGGTGATGGTTTCAGTATACTTATGCCGTGAAATCGTCATCGATGCTTATTTCTATTTTCAGAGACTTGTGTTTTGCTTCTGTGGAATACTGTTTAGGTATTTTCATTCTCGGATTTCCACTTTGCAGTCTTTATGTTGCAAAGAGTTAATTGCAGCGATGGAATCAACTGTGAATGGACCTCTAAGATTCTGTGCGACGTCACTAACTAAACAGCTCAAGAACTAAAGATGAGATAAAAATCCATTCGCAAACTGGCATCGCCGTCGCTGACAAATAACTTCCAAGAAATAACAAATGCAGAATAAAAAGCTGCTGCCTTTAGACGCAAATTACAGTTTCCTATACATTTTCAACTAGTGTTTATCCAATCCAAGAAACTTCGTTACCATCAAACCCAATCCACCTCATAAAGCTCCTTTAACCAAAGGGTTTCGGCGGAAGGTCTCGCCGGGTGTTCAGGCCGGCGGCATAACAGAGATGGAGAGAGGGTGACCGGTTTATCGAAACCGGCTTGCAGGAACATTCTTAGCGACCCATTCATTACCAAAGATTTCGGGCCTGATAGAAGCCCATATGTTTGTTTGTTTGTTGAGTTGAAATGTTCACAAAAATTAAAGGATTCATATTATATATTTGAGGTTGCTTTAATCAAAACAGCTTTTCTTGTTTCGGAAATTAGTAAACATTATCTAAAATAATGTCTATATTTTGAGATTTTAAGCTTTGTTCAACAAAATTCTGCAAAATGCTATATGACCCGACTCTAGATACAAACGGGCATTACATAGCCTACAAGCAAACATAAAGAAAGAGTGGGGGCCTCCCCAAAATAAAAGCAAAATATAATTCTTATTTTATATATATGAATCAAATTTAGGTGAATCTTTGCTCTGACTGCCTCGTAAAACTTGAAATTTAAGAGATGGGATTTGTACTAAAAAGAGAAAGTAAAAGCAACATCTTCCTTGTGTTTTTTTTTTTTTTTTAATGAATTTAAGCTTTGGTGATTAGATGTAATTACCATGAGAAACCATGCAATCTACTTTTGTCCACTTTGTTTTTCGTTAACCCGTGAGTATGAAACAAAAGCCTCTTTACTACGTTTTCATTAACGGATGTCATTTCATGGTTATCATAAACTATGGATTCATATACATTAGTTGAAAATGTCTTTGGCATAATGATTAAGAGTTTATACGTACCATCATACTATAGATTAAAGTAATTAAAGAGATGCTATGGGGAAACTAAAGTGATTACGACACATGATATATATATATATATAGTATCTAAGTATGTGGAAGAAAATTACACATGTCAGTTATCTCTAGGATGTTTTCTACAAAACAAAAATTTGGTTCTCGACTTAAATTTCGGAGAAGTTTGACATCTTCCGTCGTCGGTCATCAAATTGAAACAAGCGCTCTTGAAAACCAGTGACAGTGCATCCTTTCACTTCGTGTTGGATTAGTATCATGTTTATTAAGCATAGAATGAAACTTGAGTTAAAGAGTGTTATAAAATTAACCAAATTAAGGAATATCCCTTTTGTAGATGACGAATATAGACTAGCATTTTAAATGCGCTTCCATTTGACACCACTTGGTCATGTCCCTTGTTCTTTCCCCAATTAAACAAACTGGCACATATAATACAAAAAAAAAGTTTTCATTAATAATTCGATCTTTTGATATATTTTTTTTATTGTTTTTTTTTGTGGTAACACAAAGATTTGCGATAGTTTGATGTTTGAATCCCGAATTCCCGGATGTGGAAATTTGCTTAGCAAGGAAAAAACTAATAGATAGACTTTATTAGAAAAATATGTGTTGCATGCTCTCTATTGTTTCTTCTTTCGAAATATTTGGCTCACACTGTACGTTTTGCCTTTTTCCCCTTCTTCTTTCACCTATAAATAAAATTCTGAA